>OX335669.1:17268000-18507500 GCA_946894065.1 Acleris literana
ATCACGTCATTACCGCAAGTGTTTGAACACTTACTTACATTGGAAGCGAGTATAACAAGCTGCCACCGCAGCCCGCGTCTGTTTGGGAGACCATTAACGCCATACAAATAAAGTCGAAAAGTGGTAGAGGAGTATCTTGGTCGACTACAGAGACTACTTTCGCACCTTTTCTGGGATAAAAAGTATTACAATTGGTCCCTTTTTCCCCATAGATGTACTCACCCAACAGAAATTAGTTCTTATCGCCCTTAGTCCCTCAAAATTCTCTGTCAGATGGTCGAAAACAGGCAGTGGACATTTACCGTATTAGCTTGCTACTTACATTAACATTTTGTTTTGTACACGATTGAAAAACAAACGAGAGAAAACGCTCGTGCCCCTAGCTGTATTTTGGAAATGGTACCTTATCGCTTTCTTATGGCGGCGTTAGAACTGCCACCAAAATTTGTTAAATATATTAAAGCGACAAGGTGCTAAAATTTAAACCTTGTTTATAATTCTGACCGTTTTTTAATTTATTATCCTATATGTAAAATATAGTAATACAATTAACATAATTTAAATATGCAAAATAAATATATTGAATTAATTATTTCCTAAGAAAACAATATGAAAAAGTCTACCTTGAGTATTTAACAAAATCCACGTACTGGTTGCTTTCCGTTATAACACTTCTTATGTAGACCAGGGCCCCCACTAATCCAAAATAAACCGTTATATATAAAAGCATGTAAATTATTACTAAGACACGGACCAGTCCCATGATATCGGCTTATTTGTAAATCATGTTGTTTTTTTGAGTATTATTATATTTTTAGTTATGTGGACATTGTTTTCATGTTTGGTCACGAGTCTCGTGCCAGTTCTTGTTATGTGTTCAGTATTTACCGAAAGTGTAGCTGATTTAAAAGCCAACCATCTTTTGAACCGGACTTTTGACGCTATGGTTTGACGCCTTTTTGACGCGTTTCATGATTACCTACTGCCATCAAAGACTACTATTGTATACTGGGATATAGACTGGCAACTCTGCGATTTTTTCTGTTCGTGACGTTTGTGTCGTAACTTCTGCCATCTAGTTCGTGTTCATGGAACTAATTCTATGCATATGTGTGTGTAAGCATGTGCTTATACACAACCACATACGTAAGCTATTCGCCACCCCTTATTCATACAAAAACACAACAGGTACTTAAAGACCAATAATAGTTAAGACACGTTGTTGGCACATATTAACTATTATGGCTTTAAACACCGTTATTTATAACGTTTTATGTAAAAGAGGTTAAAGTTTGATTTAGAGTAAGTACCTACTGCAAAAAAGAACATACCAGGCTTGATGGCAATGATTTACATTGAGAACTGATAAACTCCAAAGAAAATAGTCGACATTAACGTAGTCTACGAGATACACTTTTTTTGAATAATTTAGCGCCACTACAATATCATTTCGCTTTTAACTCATCGTTCTTTCGCAGAACGATTTGTATATATATATATTAGGAACTAATAATAATAATAAAATGAGTAGGTATCTAGTGTCGTCATCCGCAAAAGCGACGGGCTTTTAATTAGTACGCCGCGCCGCCGCGCCTGATCAGTTCTTATTTGTAGGTATATAAACCAGTGAGAAGAAGACAATCATTTCAGCCGAAAGACGTCCACTGAATATAGGATCCCTCAAGAACGACATAATAATAAGTTCACCAAGTTCTAAAAAAAAAGATAGTACCTTTAACGATTTCAAATTATTTACAAAATGGTTTTTAAAAAGCTATTATAACTAACTCTGTGAGGATCATATATTTAAAGGGTCTTCCTAATTCTGCAGTCATGTCTACTGGCATCTCTCTTCGACTACGTCATTGTAGAACACGTGTATCGCTATTCGCTATGGTCTATATCGCCAGAGGTGAAGCACGCAGCTCGACGGCAGCGCTCTGTGGATGCTCTGTGCCCCAGCTAGGGGATTAGGAATTAAAGTAAATGCTCCTGGGGTCACCAATAAATGTCAACAAATGGCGTCATGCCAAATCCTACCAAAACCGATTGGGGTTTAGCCATGAAAGCATTTCAGACAAGCACAATTACAATTTAATGTATTCATAAATATTGCCCTTAACTTCATCCACTTCGATATCGTATATCGATCGCTATTCCCTCTAGACCCATAAAAAAAGGAAATGAAAAGTAAATAGGTATTACTTTGTATTCATCAAAATCAGTTCTGCGAAGCCTAAAAGACAGAGGGACAGTCACATTTTCCAATTTATGATATGAATAGTACGACCAATAATAGAATTTTATTGTCCGTTAATTTTCTTCTGAATACCTACATTTGGAATCTGCGTTTACCGTCAAAAGTGTAGTGAAATACCGTATACGGTCCAGTACGCAGCACGCCGTAAAAGGCATCTTTCATGCAATAATTTGAAATCCTTTATTATTGTTTTTCTCGCTGAAAATCTATTTAATTCAAGAATTTTTCTTTGGACAATGTCAAAAAATGTCAAGACAGACAAGTTACTTATTGTGTTGTCATATTGATTCAATACAAACTTTTATAAATTATATATTTTTGGATTTTCATAAAGCATAATAATATTTTTCAAAATAACAAAAGTAAATAAATTTTATTTTTTGCATTATTATTACGTTTTTGTTTGGTTCCTAAAGAGCGTTTTTTTTACTCCAACAGCAACACTGACTTTAAGTTTGTTCGCCATAAAATGAAGATGGCGCCACCGTACGACACAATTAATAAAGCGCACGTCGAAGCGCTTACACTGTTGACCAAGAGTATATTATTGCTTAATCCACGCGCCATAGTAGTTGTGTCATACATAAAAAAAAAACAAAAAAAAGCGAACCACCTCAAATGTACTAAGTTGCCATAGCATGACTGCCATTTTTGATTGATAAACTGTCATCAGAAAAAAGGCGTTTGCAGAGGCAAAGGTCATATCGGTTAACTTAAAATAAGTATAATTGTTTTTTTTTTATAGGTAGTAGGTAATGAAGACGCGTGTAAAAAAACATTACAACTGTCCACAATATAACGAAAATTTAAAATTTGAATTGATTGCTTATTCATAGCTTGGCAAAACAAATTGAAATATAGTACATTGTTGCAGAGGATAGAAAGTACGCGATTTTTGGACGAGTCATATAGAGGGCCGGAACGTAGTTGAGGCCCTCTAGTGTACGAGTCCATAAATTGCACTTTCTACCGAGGCAGACATAGTGCTTTTCACAACTACTGAGAGGAAATAAAATAAAAATTCATATTCAAAACTCAAATTTTAATTCATGTTAATGTGACATCACCGCCAATTTTACCATAGATAACATTTTTTAAATCTGGACCCCTAAGCTCGTGGCACTCGAGATTAATAAACTAACATGCGAGATGAAGATGTCAACTCCATATAAAATTGTATTTGTTTCGCCATATCTCCCATGTAATTTCATCTCTTGTGGTTCGAGATTAGGGGCCAAGTTTGAATTACATTTAAAAAAAAAGCAGTGAAATAGTTTTTAGTCTGTGTATCTTTTAGCAAAAATACACCTAATATTTTACGACACAAAATGGTGTGTTTTGATTGGGCGATTTCAAATTTTCATTTTAAGGAGCTATGACACCAAAATTGATTGATTGATTTTCATTGGTTCTTAAAGTCGGACAACAATGTTCTCGACCAATCAGCAAACGCGCCGACAAAAACATTCTTGGTCTGACCTTATAAGTGACGTTTTGTGACCCCAAACAAGACCATCTATGGCCATATTTCCGAGCAGTGTTGTGAAAAACACATTACCCTCCTCCTTCGGCAGTCGGGTAAAATGGGTGCGCTGTTAGGATATAAATTGGCAATATGATTCAATTTTTATCTAAAAGCGTGCCAAAAAACTAACAAAACATGTTAGCAAAATATGTTACAAAACATGTTTAGGTACAACTCCACGTCCATTGCGACTTTCAATTCAATTCAATTTTGTAGGTTAAGGCTTCCATCAAGACCGAGACTGTCGATGATTCCGCCAACGTCAATGTTAAGAAAGGCGCGAGATTCAAAAGATAATCTACGTCAAAAGACAAAACAAACATTTAATGATAGCCTAACTACTACAATAACAGATTGTTAATTTTAATAAATTTACTTAGAATCATTGCGACTTTGGAGTGAACAATGTATTGTTTGCCATAACATTTCACTTTTCTTTTGACAGCTGTCATCCCAGTACTATTCGTCATCTTTGACGTTTGTTCACTGTCTGTTTGTAGGGTTTGGGCGCATATAGTCCCACTCGCAGAATGTCCCGTTGTCCCTTTCGCGAAACGTCGCTTTCCTAAATGTCCCTTGCCCAAAAATACCCTTCGGCAAAAGGTCCCGTTTTCAAAACGTCTCTTTACATAAATAAAGTCCCGTTCGCAAATCGTCCCTTACGCAAAATGACCCGTTCGCAAAACGTCCCTTTCGCAAAATGACCCGTTCGCAAAACGTCCCTTTCGCAAAATGACCCGGTTGCAAAACGTTGCTTTCGTAAAATTAGGTTAGGTTAGGTTAGGAATAGCTTAGTTAAAACAATAAAAAATAGTAATTAAGCTTTGCCTTAGTAATCTATACATATAATAAAGTTGTAGAAGGGAAAAAATCTGTACATTCGAGATAAAAAATTAAAAATACTATAGGGGCCCTCAGAATGAACAGCAGAACACGTTTCTACAATTTTTAGACTTGGTGTCTGTTTGTCTGTTTAATTTTGTTTCTCCTCGCATCAATTGAAAACCACTGAACCAATTTTAATGTGGTTTTCACTAAAAGGTTTCAATAAACGGTGAACAGGTTCATATGTATTAAAAAAATAAGATATGATAACAAAAGACAAGGAAACAAAGGAAAAGAGGGGTCAAAGTTAGTATGGAAAAAAGTTACCGGATTGAGCTGGTCACTTGAAACTTTGTATATTTACTCTTGGTAACAAATTAAGCTATACCTATTTCAAGATTTCTCGATTAAAGTTAAATAATTAAGAAATTATCAAATAAGTCCAATTATAGGTATTTCTTTAAAAACCTATTCGGGGTCCGTCGATTAATTTACGTGACTACAAATATCAAAGTTTTATTCTCCGTTTATTACATAGAAATTAAATTCTAGGATTTTTAAAATTTCAATGCACAAAACGTAATAAAGAGGCAAAATAAATTATTCCAATTTATTGTTATTATTATTATTATTTATTTATTTTAATGGCGTCTACAAGTTATGTAATTTTGCCAATGTCAAGTATATATAAGCAATTGTACGGTGAATCGTCGATGTCGTCGGCGTCTTCCAGTCCCAGTCGGCACACCATTGAAGATTTATTAATTTATTGTTGTAACAAAATATGTGACGCCATGTTATTTGACAACCATATCCCTGCCATAACTGGAGCGATCAAGACAAAAAAGCACGCGATCATAGATTAACGTTAAAGAAGTGTTCACGTTATTGTTAGAAACCATTGTTTTAACGCTTAATATCGAGAGTTAAAGTTCGAATCTATAACGAAGACAATATTTGGACAACCAATCTCCTATTTTAACTTAGCTTTGATTTTGCAATTTTAGTGTCCTAAACGACTTTGGCATAACATATTTATTACCTTATATTATTTAGACGAATGTTGAAATAGAAAATATATTGGTAAATATCCGAATGATTGTTCGGTAGATTTTTATAATGTAAACTGTAGGTAAGACCGAGTTTCATAACGAATAAAATTTCGTTTAGTATAAGGGTCCATCGTATAAAATGTTGTGTAGCATAATGGGAGCGAGCGCAGCAAGCGAGCAACATGGGTCAGGGCAGAAGCGACTCGGATACGTTAGATTGTTAGGTTTTTTTTTATATAAGCCGGGAACTTCTTCCTGCCTTATTTTCGTGCTTATGCTGATTAAAACGTTTATTTCAAAACATTATTCTGCTTAATAAGTTTATGCGTTTCATTATTTATTCGTTACGAACATTCAACTCATGAATTTTATGCATTAAGATTATTCGATCAACAAATATGATGCGTAATGATTTCTGCGAAACAATACTATACCGTATGCGTACTTATGCTTAAAGTTATTATGCTTTATGCAATTATTCCGAAAAACATTATACAAACGAAGGGGACCCCAATTTAGATCATTACTAATTCACTCCTTTGGGATCCGCAGCATTAAAGTAAAAAGAGAAACTTTATAATTTCACATCTATAGCGTATGTCACAAATACCTATTTTTTTTGGGTGTTAGTTGTTTATCAATCAGATTTTGAAATAAAAAAATAAATTCGTTAGTAGTAGTAAAAAAAACAGTACCTACTGCATAAACTAACCCTAATAACGCAAACATTTTTGTATTAATGTATTTATTTCAGGATCATAGAGTTCCATAAATTGTTAGTAACATTAAATATTATTCTATATTAGTAATTAGCGGCCTACACACGTAAAGTTCGTACTGCGGGAAACGCCACGCGCCATTCCAATCTTCGCTCCGAATCGTACGTGTAAATGCAACTGTAATAGTAAAATAGTAAAAAACCTACGGTTCGGACTGGCGCGTGGAATGGCGCGTGGCGTTTCCCGCGGTCCAAACTGTGCCGTGTAAAGGCCGCTATTATCTGACCAAATTGTTTAATTAATTATTTTATTTCTCCTTTGGTTTCTACCACTCAGTGTGACAACATGGGATAGGCTTTGTACATTCCTTTTTTCTTAGTCTATGTCAAAAGCAGCGGTGTCAGATTGACGTTGATAGCGTTGACATATCCAGTTTATTTTTCAGAAGTTTTTCCGCCATTTTCAAGACTTATTCAAGGCGTATTTTTTAATTACGGCGCCGTTGTTAGGTATTTAACATTAGGGCGGTTATTATGATCGTTTGGAAAAAAACGGGCAGTCATTTTATTTTTCGGCGGTCCGTTAATTAATTGTCCGTTAAGTAATAAAAAGAAAATTGGCCGGTTATTTAATTCTAAAATGTCAGTTCGAACAATACAGATGAGTAAAAAATCTAAACTACGAAACATATTGTTAAAATGAATGAAATGAAATTAAAAAGAAACTGGATTTTGAACTTGATAAAAGTAAAAATGATTAAAAACCGGGTAAGAGCATGTCTGACCATGCTAAATGTAGGGTTTCGAAGCCGTTGCTACACAAAAACTATCTCAAAAAAGTGCACAAGTAAAAGAGCGTAACTTCATGGCACTTACATTAGAAGCGCAATTTTTAGGAAATACCTAACTCAAAAATGGTATATCCGATCATATTGAAAATATTTTTCTTTGAAAGTATTGATTACCTTTGTGATTTTTATCATTATTTTTAGACATAGGTAAGTTTCACCTAATCAGAAGAAACTTAGTATTTTCAAAAGAACTGTCGAAATTTGTGCCAGACGATGACATATGGTCAAAAAAAATTTTTCATTTTCTGTTCCATTACAGGTATGGACTGGGCACCCTAGAAATATTTATTTTTGTTATTTTACTACCAAACTAAGTAACGGCTTCTACAAGACACCTTTACTCCAAATTTCATTCATTTACCTCTTGGAGTTTTCGAGTAAAAAGCCTGTGATACCTATACGGAACGGACGGACAGACATGACGAAACAATTAGGGTTCCTTTTTTGCCATTTTGGCTACGAAATGAATGAAGATAGCTTATTATTCTGTATTATCACATAGGCTACTTTAATTACCGGAAAATTAAAAAAAACCCGTTGGAATAACGATTACCGAAATCTGCGCAGACGAAGTTTATTAATAAAACTAGTGACCTGCCTTCGCCTCGCTTCGGTTTCTATGAGTTTTCTGAAAAACCCGTATATAATCCAAAATTTATTATACATAAAAACCTTCCTCTTGAATCACTCTATCTATTTTAAAAAAACCGCATCAAAATCCGTCGCGTAGTTTTAAAGATCTAAGCATACATAGGGACATAGGGACAGACAGCGGGAATATGTGAAGTCCCCATTCCACACTAGGGATTATTATTAGCCATCTCTTAACCCAACAAGATGGAGTGACGACCTTGTAAAGATCGCGGGAACGCGGTGGATGCGAAAAGCACAAGACCGGTCTGAGTGGAGAGCCTTGGGGGAGGCCTATGTCCAGCAGTGGACGTCTTTCGGCTGACATGATGATGATGATGATGATCTCTTAACCCATGAGAAGACTCCTAGTCTCTAATTAAACAAGCTTTTTCCAGACGGGTCATTTAGCGAATGGGTCATTTCGCAGACAGCACGTTTTGCGAAAGGGGCGTTATGCAGTAGGGACTTTCAGCGAAAGGGGTGGAGGGGTGGTTTGAAAAAGGGACGTTTTGCGAATGGGGTATTTTACATAAGGGACTATTTGCAAAGAAGACGTTTTGCGAATGGGACGTAATTGGTGGAGGGACGTTTTGCGAGTGGGACGTTATGCGCCCAAACCGGGGAATGTTTTCCATCTGTGACGGAAAACATGTTTCTGTGTTTTTAAACATAAAACATTATGGCCACGCCCCTTTTCTGTTCGAAAAACATGTTAGATGCAATGATATTTTATATTTAGATACGTTATGCTCTTACTAAACGCATTCGAAAACCGTCGCCAATTACTGACAGTTGCTACGTTGCCATATTTCTACAGACAAAGACGGCAATTCGTAGCGAACGCTATTGTTCTCTTTCTAAAGAGATAAATGGTTGTTTCAAATTGCGTACCCGAATGACGCGGCGTGCCCGCTCATGGCTGCAATATAGCTACCCGTCTTTATCGAACTCATGCGATATCTAATTGTGTATCTCATGTTTCACAGGTGACAGTGACGCCACCGGTGCAAATTAAACAAAGTATGGCGATGTAAAACAAAATGTAAAAAATATTTAAGGTACTTACGAAGGAAATGAGACATCCTTTCTTCCTTTTATAGTTACAGTATAATTTCGGCAGCCTCGAAAAACATAAAACGGCATTTTTTATGACTTATACTTTTGTTGCATTTCGGTAATAAAACTTTACTGTTTTTGACGCGTGCGTGTCAGTGGCCACGGAGCGACTGAACGATAGTTATAGGTCTACCAGAATCTCATGAAAAAAAGGGAAATTTAAATTTAGGGCTTGCAACTCTGGGGTAATAGGATTTAAAGGCCTTGATACTTTATTTTCCGCGTTCATTAAAAGGATGGTGTGGCGGACTCAGTCCGCGTAGAAGTCTTTACTTCTTTGGGAATTATTAAATTTTATAGGATAAAATTTAAATATCACGTTTGTGCAACTAATATTTAAAGTATTAGCAACGATTAGTTACCTACGTAACCCTTTAAGGCCCGGCTTTATAAAGGTCCGTTAGTAAATATGACAAATTAAATTTTAGTAACTTCATACAAGTTTTGACATTCCTGACTTCCTTTTCGAGGAACGCTTTTGCGCCGTAGAGGGAGAATAAATAGAGTGGGTATTGGACTAGTACCGGGTGGGAAGTCTGAGATGCGTTTATACATAATTACGTGTGTATAAACGAGTTGCACTTACTTTACCTGTCCCTCTCGCGCGTATACGTTTTCGACGTGTTGGTCACAAAAAATTGTGGCAAACAAACCCTGACAGCGGATAAGAGTCGTATGAGTTTTTAGTGGTTTTTAGCTGTTTTCGGAGTTTTTTTGCAAAATACAAGGGTGAAGTTTACGTGTAATGTGCTAAACAACAATTTCGTGATGGTGAATTGCAGTATTTTAGGCTGTAAAAGCCGGAGTGAGCGGAAATATGAGCACATAACCTTTCATACGTAAGTGGATACATTATACTATTATTGTGGTCTTATAAATCCTGATTGACAATGTAAACAATTAATTGTTTGAAATAACTCCTAGTTACATTTTAACATAAAAAAGGATCGGTTTTGTGTTCAAATATATCGTATTTTTCTTACGCTAACCGTCCGATTTATGTTGATAACGATAATACATAGTAATCCGTGTGATTGCTGACATTTAAATTTAGTCGTATAAAACCAATTTCGTGTTGTCATCCATCTAAAATGCATTTTACCCAACAAACGGGGTAATATATAATTATGATATTATTCGGTATTTTGTTATACTAATAAAACAAGTTTTGTTGATTTGACATAGTATTTTTTTACGAATTAACTCTTATAATCCCTGAATTTTACCTTTTTACGTTCGCAAAATTTTAGATTTTTTTTTAATTTTTTTCAGATACCCATCTGATACTGAAGCAAGGAAGCTTTGGATTATAGCTACATGTAGCATAAATTGGCAACCAACAAAGTTTTCTCGTATCTGCTCAGAACACTTCGAAGCACATTGTTAATATATGTGCAGGACGATACAAGCCGATAGCTACAAGCCAACAGCGCACAAGACGATAAGGATACAAGCCGATAACACAACTCTGTTAATTAAGATTTCATGTTTTATAAGTTAGTTTAAGTTATGAAAATAAATAAATTACTATTGCCAGTAGGGACATAGGGACCGAGAGAGAGCCAACCCTTAATATAGCCCCTTTCACTTCACTTTCACTAGGTAGGTATACGTCTTAATCAATCGTAATAGGTATACGTCTAATATCAATCATAAAGTTAGGTAATTTATCCCCTCCACTAAAGACAAATAGGAGCTTGTATCCCCACTCCTCATTTTCACACCTCGGCACTCCTACAACTAATTCCGCCCCACTCTTTGCACGACCCTCCAACCTCCGGAGCCTGGTCACATCGGACCTCTCTTTCACATAGCGCCGTCCTTGTCTCGCACCCACCTCGGTGCTCCTTGGACTAATTCCGCCCCACTCTTCGCACGACCCTCCACGTCTCTGTATAGCTGTCTCCCTCTTACCTTTCGCGACATTCTCTGTCCCTCTCCTTTGCTCCAGGAATGTCACCACCTCGTCAGGCCTGGCCCTGTATCTGCCCTATAGATCCGCAATATTAGTAGCACCCCCGATCGCTAAAATTCGTAACAAGCATAACAAGCAAGCCATAGCAAGCGCATACAAGAAGAGACCCCGAGTACGCCCATAGCAAGAATAGCAGCACGAAACCATAGAAGAGACCCCTCGTACGCCCATAGAAGAAGGGATCTCCCAGGGGAATCACATAGAAGCTTGTTACCACACCGTTCGCACGTCTCTCAAGACTCTCTCGGCCGCTCAACTACTGGCAATAGTAAAAGAAAATAAATCAACGACTCTTTCTTCCGAAACCACCAGCAGAGTGGCGAAAAGAACAACCCCCAAGGAAATACAGTCCACTATAGACTTTCCGCCGCTCATGTGCGGGGCAATAGCACTATCGACGTCCCGCACAATATAATATACTAGAGGATGCACGCGACTTCGTACGCGTAGAATTAGTTTCCCGCTACTCCCCCTATTTCTTCCCGATGGGGGTTGAATTTCTAAACTTCCTTTCTTAGTGCTCACTTACATCATGAAAGGAACCCCTGTACCAAATTTCAAGTTTCTAAGTAGAATAGTTTCGGCTGTGTGTTGATATCTAAGTCAGTCAGTCAGTTTTGCCTTTTATATTATATAGATGACTGCACCTTCTGTAACAAAGATTTATGTAAATAAACATTTGCACAAACATGCAAGTGGCTTTTTAATCGTAGGCATTTCAGACCTACAAACATATAATTCTATAATTACTGTAGATGTTTTGACCGTTCGATATTGTAACTTTCGATATTAAAATACGTACATACATTTGGAGGTTAGGTGGTTGCGAATGAGATTTAAAACAGTACCGTAAAACTACCCAACTATGGTCCTAGCCTGCAACAATAGTCCAGTTTATTCTAAAATATGATTAGCTTACTGCTATTATTACTAGGTGTATGTACTGTTTGGCCTAAAATTGATTGCTCTAAACTTAAGCTATAGCTAAAGCTATCATATTTTTAGAATAATGTGATAAGTAAAATTGGGCTATTGTTGTAGGTCAGGACCATAGTTGGGTAGTTTTACGGTAAGCAACGCCGTATGAAAATTATAGTGTATTATGTTCTAGAACCAATGTCACAAGCACGAGGATTATATTTCCGACTCTCAGTTGACCGGTTGTTGAAGTCAGGTAATAAGTAGCTATTGGGGAAATTTAGCAAATTGTTGGCAACTCAGAATTGATTGCATATATACCACACTTATATGTATAGATATCTCCATCTCAAAGGTATACGCGCGGGCCAAGTCTATTCTATACTCTGTTTACGTTTTGCGGGCAGATGACGTATCTTAATATAAGTAAAATATCATTGGTTAGATGTTTAAAATTCTGCACAAAAACTGTCGCTCACAATGTTTTAGTTAACTTTTTTAAAGGCATAGCATAGGTAGGTACCCAGGAAAGATTATACTTACTTAATCTCTTCACGAGACAACACTTTCAGATGCTTATCTTATTTACACATCATCAAAAGAGCTCATCATTGGAGACAACATCGGGAAAAAGTGATGGATATCCAATAGTAGTCTTTGATGGATATAACGTAACAAAGTATCATAATTCTTCAATTTTCAAAGTAGCCCTAATTTACCAAAAAACTGGCCGTACCTACACATGCGCAAGTGTGCTTTTACTCTATGACTGTCAGTTTCTGGGTGGTTTCTGGTCAGTTTTTTGTGGTTTCTTTCAAAACACATCTCGTAAAGTCCTCGCACTTCTCGCTTAATACGTTTTCAGATACCTATTTATTTTCCGTTTGCTGTAAATATCTTGTGACGTTTTATTAAGTTTCTATTACCGCATCAGCCACACTGGTGACGACTAGAATAGGTAGGTAACGGTATTTTTACAAAAGCAAAAGCTTCTGTCAGTAAAGACAAAAGTCAGTGCGGTGAAAATTTTATGTAGGCAGCAAACTCAACAAGTTTTCAAGAGGAAAAATACGTTTTCTCCGGATAGGTATACAACAAGCAAGTGACTCCTGCCATGGACTTGAAGGCAAACCGATTGCTACTCTACCGCGGAAAACGTAGGTGGGTACCTATTTCATAAATGTACATTTTAACGTGTGCGAATTTGACCGTTATTATTATAAAACTAAAAATCGAATTATACAAAGAGCTTCAAGGCTATCGGTCGTTTCGATTCCCGGTAGGTATTGCCAAAAAAGTGTTATGAGCACCAGTATTTGCTCCTGAGTTCTGGATGTTTTATGAATTGTTCTTTAAGTGTTTATACATTAAAAGAACAATAGGTACATTAAATACCGTTTTCTGGTACAGTGGGCCTTATAAGTACCTACTTGCACACTCTGGTACCTTGTCGCTTTAACGCCTTTGACAAGTCAATGCAGCAGCAGCAGTTTAAACATGATGTTAAAGTAATAAAGAACTAAATTGTGCAACTACTCATTAAGGCCGACCGTAGGTGAAAAGACATGGATACACACATGCACACGAACGCACACCGTCACACACGCACACACACGCACACTTCTTTCCTCCATTTTACTTTGTCCATCAGTGCGAGCAATACGAATGCTGTGGCCATATCTGCTGGATTCGACCGCACGCCACGAATCATAATATCTTAATTAATTAATTAATTACCTATTTTATTTATTTAATATCCTAGTATTCAATTAATATTCACAATACCTAGCTTTTAACTGTCAGTCATTGGCGTACCTACTGAGATATCATAGAAATTACCTACAGTTAAAAGGTACGATCGGACAGACGGACGAATAGCTTTGTACATATCTTTTGTCGCTGGGAATACGATTTTACGCATACATCTGGGCCCGGGGGTGCATCTGGGTAAGGTGGTTACGTGGGACTCACCAACCGAGAATGGCCAGAATACCCACTAAAAACCCGTGATTCTCCCTCCACGCCGTTGTCTAGCGTGGGCCTTCGGTTCTGCTTGCGCATTCGACTACGACCAGTACGACCCTCACCGGCAGGCCCGCGTAGTGTTCGTGCGCTCAGTTCAGTGGACCAAAGAAGGCGACAGAACCCCCGTAGGTCCACACCATTACCGGCGACTCTTCCTCTGCGGCCCTATCACACCGCAAACAGCGTTGCGGCCCCGCCAGGTTGCGGAGGGTAGGGAGAGTGGCAGATCTCAATACCGTCACGCCGCCGCTCCCCCCGCAATCCCGGCCACAGAGGATATAAGGGGACAACGGCGCACCGTAATACCGGCAATCGTCTTCCTCTTTGGCTGGGATTGGATTTGGAAGTACCGTTCACACAACAGTACTTATAATTAATAAATAAGTATAATAATAAGCTAATCTTCTGTAGGCACTGTACTTTAAGTGCAGACAATAATAATAGATTTACAAAGTATGCTTTCAGTACCATAAACAGTAACTACATTATTTCAACTCTATTCTTGGGAAATGTTGTCATTGGATTTATACAAAATATTAATATCATATTTACAAATATTTTAATATTTTTCACTTACCTAATTTTCACTTTATCGAATCGCTATCAAAAAGAACATGTTTATCAAATATGAATAATGGTAAGGTATTAAACGGTCGGTGCCGAGAAATAATCTTCAATGTATTAACATAAGCATTTTAATAACGAACGTCAAAAATCAAAATCAAAATATCGTACTCGTATTAAACACTAATTTATTCATTTATTTGGTTCATACAGTCACCAGCGATAATATTATCCAACATTGGCCGCAAAACATCTGACACGGCTTTATTACTGGAGGTATAAGAGCATGACAGATATTTTTGCGCCTAATGTTGGATAAGATATTATTGCTTGTGAGTTGTGACTGTACCAGGTGATTATACAGTCAGCTCTAATAATTATGGTGTTAGGAGTGAATATTTTATGATGGTGTTTCTAAAAATAATTACAACATTTTTTAAACTTCATTGTACTAAAATAAGTATTTCATTTATCTGCATACTCTACCATTGACAATGTAATTTCTATGTTTGATTAAAAAACGAGATATACTTATATGTGCTGAATCCCGTGTGCGTTCGCGTCGTGCGTCTCGCTAGTGTCGTGACGTCTCTATTATTTAGTAAGCACCGCGCAGTCCGAATGAAGTGAGGCCCATTGCCACGGTGAATTGATAAACGGGTTTTTTTTTTGGAATAACTACGGGTCGTGCGTTATAAGTGTTGCCAACATAGAAACTTTAAGGCTAAATTTAGCATATTTCTTAATGACTTGGCACATTTTTTAGCTCCTTTCAAAAATGGTGTTTATATTCTAAAGGTAAACTTCGCATCAGCCGCGGCGCAATATTTACACGGAAAAGTTGGATTGGCCGTGAGTGAATCTACCCTTAACTCAACTTAATATTTAATAAAACAAGACTATTTTAAAGCAGACATAATATGCGTTTAGGCACGAGAGATCCGTTTCTTAGAACATTCAAATTCTAAAAGATCCATCTTCCACAACTTTCAAATCCTAGAAGACCCGTTTCCTGAGATATCCAAATCCCAGAAGATCCGTATCCCACAGCATCCAAATTCTAGTGACACGTTTCCAGTAATAACCAAATCCTAGAAGACCCATTTCCGTTATATCTAAATCCTAGAAGGCCCTGATTCCATTATATCCAAATCTCATGGCGACCCTATTCCAGTAAAAACCAAATCCTATAAGATCCATTCCCGTTATATCCAAATCACAGAAGACCAGTTTCCCGGCATATTCAAATCCTATAACATCTATCTATGTAATAAAATATTCAAATCCTAGAATACCCATTTCCTAAAATATCCGAATACTAGAAGATCCGATTCATTTAGCATCCAAATCTCTGCGACAGTTTTGTCTCTCACGTTAAGTCTATGGCAATGGAGAAAACTAATGTTCTAGGAATGTGGATGTTTTAGAAAATGGGTATTTTAGGATAGGGATATTTTAAAACAGTTACGTTTTTGTAAATTTATATTAGGTATGTTGTAACGAACGTTTTGGGAAATTTACAATTTGTTGAAACTGACGTTTTGGGAATTGGATGCTCTGGGAAAATTATGTTTTTTACCCAAAACGGACGTTTCGGGAAGTTTATTTTATATGGTAACGGGCGTTTTCGGAAATGAAAGTTCTGGGAAAATTACGTATTTAGCTAAATTGATGTTTTGGGAAATGTATCTAATTAGGGAAATGGATTTTTGCTAAATGGGTTTTCTGGGAAACAGAGGTTTTAGGTATATGATTTTTTGGGAAGTTGATGTTATAGAATATGATGTTTTAGTACATGGGGGTTTTAGGAATGAGATGTTTTTAACCCAACGGATATTTTTGGAAACTGATCTCTCGTGCCTAAACGATAATAATTATGGCAAACCTTGTATTTTTTTTATGTTTCGTGGCTTTAGTATATATATTTATATTAACGTGAGTATGGGGTAACTTCGCGTATGTACATTTACTATATCGATGTAAATGTGTCTTGTTATTGTTTATGTACAATAAAGAGTTTACATACATTACACACATATTGCCTAGTATTGGTCTGGTTTTCACATAGGTAGGTACTTTGTTAAGATATCGGGATTCGGGCTATTTACGCTTACGAGCATTCAAAATTTGCAATAACAGTATTTATCGTTTACTTTTACAAGGAAAATCTCATTTATTTTTATCTTTTGCAACCAATTCAAGCGTCTCACAAAAAATGAGTAACTTTTGGACGTACGCCTACTAGCAATTTTTTTATTTATGCGTTCGCAACACTGTGCTTGACAGTTGTGACATTCAGAATCAGTTCAGTGTCTCTTTGGCCTCAACATTGTGAAGGCGAATTCATTGTACTGTAAAATCGTGTACCTAGTATAGTACAAATTGTGAAAACTCCAATGCCACTTACTAAAAGTGTCAAGTCAACTCTATAAGGCTTGGATATTTCAATTTTTTCATCATAACTTAGTAATAAATTAAACCAGGTAAGGTGATACAGAGTTTTTTTTATAGTAATTTCTACACTGTGATAATAATATACATAACCTTGACATTAAGTGAGATAAGTGTTCGTAACGTATAGAGATTAATGTAACGATATTCAAGTAATGGTTTATGTGGATGTACAGCTTGTTATGCAAGATCGTCGTTTACCTAATTATCGTAAAGTACTGCGACTTTGCCTCTGTGTCCTATCTGCGGCCTGGAATTATTTAGAAAAAAAAACCGTTTCTTTGTAGATGATCTTCATTAGGTAGAGGTTCCCTCGCAATACTTTGTCAAGACATATACTAATGTTAGATGTTTCTCTCCTAGTGTTTATTTAAAGGAAGGAAAAATAGCAAAATTATTTGCTATTTATAAACTAAGTAATTTATGTACCTAACTTCAAATTGTAACTTATTCATTTTCAGAAAAAATGGCGTCAAAAGTACTGCAATCACTTAAAAGTAAAGAATTCAGGGATTATTTAATGAGGTATGTGTCATATAATTTTCCTTTTGTGGTGAATTACCTTTAATATGAAGTAAATGTGTATTCTAATTCATTGGGGAAATTACTACTGTTTTTGTGTTCACTTATGTCTGACTCAGCCATGGTGCCATTGGCGGTATCGTCTTGGGTCGTCCCATTCGTTTTTTGTCAAGTTCTTAATTCGTCTCATTCTGATTTCGTCATCCATTCTTCATTTGTCACTTTCGGTGGTAGTCTTTGTCGTCTTTGGACATATTCATTGTTTGTCTTTTTCTTATTCCGGGTCATTCCGCTATTAGTCTTCATATTTTTTGGTCATGATCGGTGTTAGTCTATCTCTTTTTTAGTCTTATTCGTTATTCGTCATATCGTCTTTGGTCTTATTCTAAGTTTGTATTTTTCTTATTTGGCCTCTTTAGAAATTGATCTCATTCTTTATTGGACACATTCACTATTTGTCCCGTTTGATATTCGAAATTTGACTTGTTTTCTGTAAGGCGACTAGAATCACGAAAATCACGAAAAGAGAAATTACGAAAATTATGAAGTATAAAATTGTCTACTATAAGTACTTAGTCAGGGTGTTCCACTCCTTTGTACGAGCAAATTCTGCTCCTAAGTAAATAGTGATCTGGGGTTCTAGACAAAACGCTTCGATATCCGTTGTCGAAATTTGTTAACGACAAAATGTATGTAAGTGACATTAGCGTTCGCCGCATTTTTGAACTATTGTGACAGGCTCAAAGTCCGCCTGCAAAAAGAGGGGTGTTATAAGTTTGACCTCAATATGTATCTGTCTGTCTGTCTACGTGTCTGTCTGTGGCACCGTAGCTCTTAGGTTGTATAACTAAAGCGGGAATTGAGACAAAAACCGAACAAGACGAATTATGAATGGACCTAAAAACGAAAGTGACTTATTGCTAATAGGACCAACAACGAATGTGTCGAAAAAAATGTGACGAGTAACGAATGAGACTAAAAAATAAAAAGACTAACACCGAACATGTCAAAAGAAGAAGAGACAAACATCTAATGAACCTGAATAAGAACAAGACAAACAACAACTATGACCCAAGATGACAATGACTAACAGCGAAAGTGACGAATGAAGAATGAGACGAATTAAGAACTTGACAAAAAACGAATGGGACGACCCAAGATGATACCCCATTAGCCTTGATTGCCTTTAACCCTTTCTCTCCAGATTCAATTTTATTTAAATAATAAATAAATAAATAAGGGAGAGGAATAAAAGATCCAATTTTCAGACTCTTTAACATTAACTATTCACATTATTTAAAAAGACATTTCTTTTTTTCTATTCATATGCCTAATTGAAATTGCTTAACTTTGATTCTAGCACACATTTTTGGGGACCAGTGGCTAACTGGGGCATTCCTTTGGCAGCTATTGCAGATATTATGAATAAGGATGCAAGCTTTATTAGCGGCAAAATGACAGTTGGTAAGATATATTTCCATTTTATACTAGACTAGCTGTTGCCCGCGACTTCGTCTGTGCAGAAAAATAAAACATAGCCCAAGTTACTCAGGGATAATGTAGCATTCTAATAGAGAAAGAAATTTTGAAATTGGTCAAGTAGTTTTAAGAGTTAATTCATTACAAACATACAAAATACTAATCTTTCCAGTTTATAATATAAGTGTAGATAGCACTGAACTGTGTATGAATATATATATCCCTTTGAATGGCAAGCAGCCGTATAACGGCTGCTGTCAAAAAACAATGAATACATAACATTAACTCAACATTCAAATTTAAACTAACTATAATTTTCTTGCCACGCAATAATAAAGAATAATAAAGAATTCTATCCTACCATGTATCTGTAATAAGAACATATAGATTTAGTATGTTCTGCCCGGTAATTTATCTGTACAAAAATGTCCTTCATAGAAGACATTAAGCAGGAATCGGAGGTTACTTAAAAATGCTTGTGCAGGACGAGGATATAGCAATTTCATTAAACATAGCTTAGCATAAAAAAGTTTGTGCAGATGATGACTGCAATTACAATATTCTTGAATTAGCACTACTTTACACAGCATTTTTGGAAAAAAATGGATTATGATGCCAATTTAGTCAAGCTATAATAGTCCACTTTTTTAACAGACTTCAAAAAAGGAGGAGGTTATACGTTCCACTGTATGTTTTTTTTTTATGTATGTTCACCGATTACTCCGTCAATTGTGGACCGATTTTAAAAAATATTTTTTGGTTTGATAGAGTATACTTCCGAGGTGGTCCCATTGTCACAAAATCTGTATCTGATGAGATGAGAGATGAGATCAGTGAGGAATTGAGGGAACTTCTCAAATATTGTAGGCAAACATATAGCGATTTTAGTATTTTTAGTAACAAGTCCAGCATTTGCATTCAGAAAATATCATTTGGTGTAGTGGAACTGATGATGAAGACCACAGATGGTCACCGGAACTCCTCAATGGTACCGATTTCAAGGGTGGCGATAAGATATCTCGATTAAGATAGTTGAGCGACTACCTACAACGAATAATATTTACTTGTTCAAATATGACTATGACTTTCCCGCGGCGTTGCTTGCGGCGCGCTTGATATAAGTTAAAGTTTCATTTCAACTAAGAAGTGGGACTACGTAACAGCGTATTATGATCACTAAAAAGTATAAAATAAAATAAATGTTTTAAAAAACAAAAAACCGCCATCAAAAACGCAAAAAATTACTTCTTTAAAATTGTAGGCACCTAATAGGTTAGTCCAACTGAAGTCGCGACCACAACATTTTCAACAAAAAGCCGACTTCAGTTGGACTAACCTATTAGGTGCCTACAATTTTAAAGAAGTTATTTTGGCTCAGGATGACTTCGGCCATAGTTCCATTTCGTCACCTTCTTAAGTCGTTCTCATTCGCATATGGTCTACTGTTTCGATTCGCCAGCATTCCTATATCGTCACTTCCCTATTTCGTCCGCTTTCTTACGTGGGCCACTGTACCAACTCGTTTACATTCGTAATTAGACTACAGTGCCAATTCGTCAACATCCCTAATTAGTCTAAGTACGTACAATGTCAACACGTCAACATTCTTATTTAGACCACAGTGCCAACTCGTCAACTATACAGTAAAAATATTGAACACCCAGACTCGAGTACAAATATGCAGACGAGCTGACACTGAGGTCAATACAGGAATGCGGACGAATTGGCACTGCTGACTTAGGAGTACTTAGGTCGATAAAAGAAAGTGGACGAGTTGGCACTGTTGTCAAACTAGGAATGTAGACAAAATGGGGCATTGACGATTTCAGAAAGTGGACGAGTTAGGAAGGTGACTATTTAGGAATTACATGCTGACGACATGGTATTGTGGACGAGTTAAGAAGGTGACGAAATAGGACTGTGGACAAAGTCGCCCTGAGCCGTTATTTTTTGCGTTTTTGAAGGCGGTTTTTTGTTTTTTAAAACATTTATTTTATTAATAAAATGACTGTAGCTACGCTCTATATAATTTTTTTGTGCTAAAAGCAGGTTATCACCGAAAAGTAAATTTTGTTATAGGATCAGTATGTTTATGGCTACAATAACTGTTGAGTCTATAATGTGCAATAAAATCTCGAGTGTATTACATAATCGCGATTTATGACTGTGGAGTATTGAGATAACTATTACATAGGTAAAAGCCCTTGATATAATGGCGACTCCTTATTTCGGAGCTGACATTATCTTAAACGGCCCAACCGATATTCATGAAGCCTTAGAACCATTCTGAATAAACTAGCTTTCTTTCAAAAAGAACCATGTGAGCTAGAATGCCACAGACACTCACAACCATACATACATACACGCATTTTCACGTTATACAACCTTTTAGCAACTTTATTGTTTCATTACGTGCAAATAGAAATCAACCTTCGGGATAACACATGACTATTGGGCCGACTGTGCTTACAAATTGTCAATACTGTTCGAATTCGTTGATGTGTCGGCTGTAGCACTACCTGCACTTAACGAACGCATCGAAGATAAGAAGTCAACATTATGAATATTTAGAAACTTTATGGTTGTACAATGTGTCAGGATTGAATCCTTATCTGCCTGGTACTTATTGTAGTCGGTAAAAATACAGCTATAAGCCGACCAAGTGCGAGTTAATTTCAAATATAATGGCCTGCGCAAACCGGCGGACGGTAGGGGAGAGCATCGAAGAGGATTTCCTCCACACACGCACACTGACGAGGGAAAATCCCTCACGATACCGCGAGCGTCCGCCAGCGCGGGGTCAGCGCCCGGGACTGCAGAGTGCGCCCTTGTTTCTGCTCCAGCCCAGCGCAAACTGGCGGACGGGAAGGCAGAGGATATTTCAGGCGTGCTCCGAGATGGGATTGAGGAGCGCGTAGAGGATACTGCGGCGGGAGGCGCTGGTATGCGAAGGCATCCACCGGTATGCGCTGGAGTCCGTGCGCCGGAGTCTTCGACTGCGTGGTCGCTTCGCTAGTAAAACGGTATCAAAGCCGAACGACCGGTGGCATGCCGCGGGATACCGCGGGCCTGCCGCGGCATTGCAGCGCACGCTGTCAGGCGCTTGCGGTACCAAAAGGGATTTCCTTCACCAGTGTGCGCTGGCGACGTAAAATCCTTTTCGATGCTCTCCCACGCCATCCGCCGGTTTGCGCTAAGCCTAACTCTCCCGAGGCCGCGCTACCCCGGCGCACACTGGTGGACACCGGCGCATGCCGGTGCCTACCGCCGCATGCCGGCGCCTGCCGCCGCGGTATCCTCTAACTTGCTCTTCAATGCCGCGAAGTGAAATCCGCTGCGATGCTCCGAGGTCGGTCTCAAAGCATTGAAATTTATACTTTATACAATTGAAATAGCAAAAAATATACATTGATAAATTTAAAATCCTTTGCCGTCCCGTCCGCCGGTTTGCGCAGGCCATAAAGGGGTAAACCCCTTTCAGGATGTATGTTTTCCCAAAAATCTTTTTAGTTTTTTGAATGGTTACATGCGACATTCGAGTAGTATATCTTATTCTTATACTATGAACGTGATTTTATAAACGACAGAGCCAATAACAACGCTATTTAATTTTGATGATTATCATTATTATCAATCAAACAAAATTCACTGGCCTATAGGTCAAGGCGTTTGGGCAGATATAGTTCAACCTTTAAAAGTAAACGAGCATTACTCAACAAAATCGTTTGTTAGATGAATTTATCATACGCATATTTTGGCACGAATTTTATTTTAGCGATATTTTTCAGTTTTTAAAACCGCATAATTAACTATGGTGCTAGCCTGCAACAATAGTATTATTTTCCACATCACATTATTCTAAAGATATGATAGCTATAGGTAGACTTCAATGCAAATGATTTTAGGCCATATAATATAATATATTATATATTATATATTTTATATATTATATAAACCTAGCAATAGCAGTGAGTTATTATATTTTTGAATAATATAATGAGAATGAGGAAGGATTTTGCGGGCTAGGACCATGGTTATATAGTTTTACAGTTAAATTTTTTTGCTAGTTGCATATTTTTCGCTTTGATTTTATTAGATTTACCTATTTCTAATTTGATTAAAATGTCGGGTCTAGGTTATGCTGCATGGCAGCAGGTTTGAAGGGAAAAGCGGGAGCTCTAACGACAAGCATTGGTTTTTGGTTTAGAATAACGTCTACAGGAAAAAAAAGAGATCAGGGGAAAAACTATTTTTTTTTCAAAAGCGATTGGAAATTCTCTCATCTACCAATAAATAACGGTGTTGAGAAATTAATCTAACGAATAACTGGCGTTAGGTACTTTGGCACGATTAAGTCAAAACATCAATGCGTAATAAATATGTTAATAAACTTGGTTATATAACGGTATGAGTATGAATGATACGTAGGTGGTGAATAGTTTGAATGACTCGCATTCCTTGTTCAATCATAGGTCGTATTTAGTTGTGGTCAACTGGTCAACATTTACTATCAGCAGTGACAGGTAATAGGGATTTCAAATAACCTTAAAAATGTGAGAATAAATAATTAGGTTGTGTAAAAACTAATTACCAAAATAATATGAAATGATTTCGCTAAGTTAAATGTTTGATACCTATTTTTTTTAGCAGTGTTGGCATCTATCGATTAATTTATTTAATCAATTAACCAATCGACTGAAAATTTAATCAATTAAATAAATCCCGATTAAATTGAACAGGGATTAAATTAATCGCGTTTGACCTCAGTCTCACCTGATGTTAAGTGACGACGGGGTCGAGGGTCACGCTTTCCCAGAAAAAAGTCTATTCTCTCTTGTGTAGTCATGCATCGCAGCTGGGCGGTTTTCAAAAAAAGTGTACCTACATAGTTAAGGACTAAAAATTAGAAACTGTAATTTTAGTCAGGTGTGTCACGAAAATTAATCATATGTATACTACCCTCATAAGCCAACAGGAGGTACCTATCTCAAATTCAATAAACGAAGCAGATTCAACCTTCACCCGTTAGTAATATGGTCGTACCTTCTTGCTACAGGAGTTTTGCCTGAGACACCACCATTTGTTTTATAACGGTATAGTTAATTTTCGTGACTCAACTGACTAAAGTTACCGTATCTTAATTTTAGCCCTTAACTATGTACACTTTTTTTGAAAACCGCCCAGGTAGCGTTGTTAAAGTGAGGCTCTATTCTACTCGGTAAAATCATATTGCTTTTGATATGTTATCGTACCTATTGTCAACGTTGACATGACAACTCTTATTTACTGTCAAAAGCTATACTACCGAGTAGAATAGAGCTCTAAAAAGGAACTCATTTATTAAATTCCGTTTTAAAATCGCAACTCATATCTTATCTGAATGAGAGTTAAGTGGCTTGTAGCCTATTATTGTCTGTCGTAAAGATAAAATGTGATTGTATTATGTTGTAATAATATCAACATAATACAATCACATTTTTCTATAAATTATCGAAATCACACCTAAACCCAGACACTTCTTTTCTTTCAAAATTGAATCCCTACTTCACACTAATATTATAAATGGAAGATTGTGTGTGTAATTTCGTATATTTTTAACTCGTTCACGCTGAAACGGCTTGGCGGATTTGAATGAAATTTGCAATGCATACACAGCGTCAGTAGTAGGTAGGTAGGTAAACCGCGTAACTAACAAAATCTTTAATGAGCAAAATGCACCCTAATGACTTAATAAGTAACGTGAATTTTGCTTCCTATTCAATTTGTTGGTTACGCGGCTTGGCAGTATCACCGACAATATGCAACTTTTTCACTAGAAAAATAATACTGTTACCGTGGGAACTGTGGGAAGGTCATTGCGGACGACGTCGCTTAAGCTAGTACCTGTATAATAAATAGGGTTAGGACTTTTGGTGGCATATCGTGGTTTTAGAATCCAGGGAGTTTCTTATTCCTAATTCACTTGTCTAGTACCCATAGTACAAGCCTAGAGCTTAGTTTGGGACAAGATCAATTGGTGTGACATTGTCCCCTGATATTTATTAATTAATTAATTATTATTATTATTATAAACATACCACCTTGATTTTGACCTTCAGTATTGTCATAATAATATTTCAAAATGCATTAATTCGTGAAATAAATAAACCAGTTTAAATGAATTTTAGTGCAGAGGATATCTCCCCTGTGAAAGCGTTACAAACAAAAAAATTTAAGTAGGTGTCGATAAACCAAATAAAAAAGTGTGTTGTTTATTTTGAAATATGACAATACTGAAGGCTAAAATCAAAGTGGTTCTAGAATACATGGTGTCGCTATTTCCTAATTATTATAAACATACATCACTATATGACACTAAGAGCCCTAACCCTAATCTATACATATAATAAAGTTGTAGAAAGGAAAAAATCTGTACATTCGAGATAAAAAATTAAAAATAATTTAGGGGCCCTCAGAATGAGCAGCAGAACACGTTTCTAAAATTTTTTGACTTGGTGTCTGTTTGTCTGTTTAATTTTGTTTTTCCTCGCATCAATTGAAAACCACTGAACCAATTTTAATGTGGTTTTCACTAAACGGTAACGATAATTTGAGAAATTGCACCTTCTGAGAAAATGTATCTTCTGAGAATGTGTTCTATCTAAGAAAATGCACTTTTTGAGAAAGTGCACCCATTGGGAAGTGCACTTTTAGAGTCAGCGTACCATCCGAGAAAGTGATCATTCTGAGGACGCACAAGTGAAAGTGCACATTTCAGGAAAGTGAGCTTTATAAGCCGGACCCTTATTAAGGTTATATAACTTTATGTTAGGTATGTATTAGAAGAGATAATATGCAACATAACCCATAATTTTGTCCGCAGCTCTCTCTGTGTACTCCCTCGCGTTTATGCGCTTCGCCTGGCGCGTCCAACCCCGGAACCTTCTGCTTTTCGCCTGCCACTTCGTCAACGAAGGAGCCCAGCTGACTCAGGGAGCTAGGTTCATCAACCACAACTACTTGAAAAAGGAAGAAGCTTCCGCGAAGGAGAAATAAATTTACCGTTATTAGCAAAATTTTAGATTGGAATTTTAGTATCGTGTCAGTTTCTTGCCAGTGCTCAATTTGTAGAAGCTGAATCATTTGCGGTGGTAATATTCAATCCATCTTCCGGTTAAAGGTAGCCATTCTCGTCGTGTATGTGACTGAAAATTAAATAATGATATGCTTTGGCCCACGCCATTTTTTTTCTTGGTTCTTTACAAATGTTTGCTAAATTATAACTATCCAAATAAAGTAGATACGCCATTAATACTAGAACCATTTCAATGGAGTTTAAAAGTGTTTGACAGTTATAAAACCAAAATGAAGTACGAATTATCTTTTTAGAACATAAAATAAACTCAAAAAATCACAATTCATGATGTCATACATACAAAGAACAGCTAGATTTAAATTTTCTTATTAGAGTCCATCCTACTAGAGACCGTACGAACAAATATTTGTATGTCGTATGGACCTGGATTTAATAATGTTTATATTTAATCTAAGCCGTTCCAGACATGGTAAAATATTGAATTTTCCCTGTTTTGTAAAGTTACATTTGCAAACATTTGTTTGAGCAAAAACCGAACGAGTCAAATTTGTTTCGGGTCTAAAGTAAAGAAAGATTGAAAATAGTAGCTTGCTGTTTGAAAATGCATTTTGGGTGAAGTGGTAACATCTATTGGAAATTTTTAAAGATGGAAATGTTTATTGCATTTACCATCTAGTCGTACATACATAGTCTTACGGACACACATACATACATAAAAATGCTTCTTCTCAGTGACTCAGCTATAATTATGTTCGATGTACATAATAATCATGTATATAATACCTTTTTTTTTTCCTTAACGGCGAATTACACTTTAACTGTCCGTGCATTACATGTAATGCACCGTCAAAGTAGTTATGTTAGTTACGTCTACGTGACGTCAGAAATAGATGGCTCTGTAGGTACATTAGTGTATTACTTGTAATGCATGGACGTACCGACCCATGTCACTGGTGAAAGCGAAGGACAGTTAAAGTGCTACCGCCCGAATTACATTGGTCAAGGACAGTGGACAGTGGACAGCACAGTAATGTAAACCGGTCGGACAGTAGCGAGTCAAGTTGCCTTGCCAGTGGATCCAAATAGAATCGCTTTCTATTTTTTCACTCCACTGTTCTTGCGACTGTCCTTGACCAATGAAAATCGGGCCTAAGGTAGTTTAAAGTTAAATAGACCACTCGACTAGATTCGAGTATTATCTGCTGGTTATAAAATACCGGTATAAGTATGTGACATCAGTTACCAGAGTTAGTGAGGTATAATAATCGCTCGCTATCGCAATATAACTCAGTAACGGTTAGTTTGTTTACATTATTTATCTCGTCTTATTGGCCGTACTTTAGTTTGCTTTTACATAATAAGCGGCATAAAGAAGTTAATCTTGACGGTACTGGCTTTCATCAATAAATTATAACCTCAAACACAAGATTAGGTTAAATTGTACTGATATGAAAGATGTCAGCCTATTATGGTGGTGTTTATCGATGTGGATAAGCGTGGATAAAACATCTGTGACTTTCTGGCCAGAATGTAAGTGTGAGAGTGACGGTTGCTTTATGCACCGCGATAAAGGTCAGCATAATACGGGCCCTGGATTGACTTCTTGCCTTCTTTATACTAAAAATAAAATTGGCTAATGGCGGGTTCCAAATTTCAATCTGTCTCTGTTAGAGTCGTCGGCCATGAGGAAAAAAATATGTAAATATGATATTAAATTTTCAGCAGGCCTAAATAAGAGCTAGATTGAATATTGGAACTTGATATTGTGAAGCTATTCTTTACTATGTACCTGAATGGATTTAACTCTGATTATATTTGTTATCAGACAAATTGTACCATTATTTGGGTACATATATTCCAACAATAGTTTAATGAAAGTGGCTGGAATTGGAACTATAGCAACTCTGTTAAAATTGTCATTTATTGATAGTGAAATGTTACCAATTAAAATATCTTCTGTTTCTATTTTTCAAACAAATTGTTTTTAGGGCTTAAAGCGGTCACAGTTATCTATATTTGTAGTAAATTTTAAACTAGTTTTGCTTTAGTGTTTTTAACCCATGGGTGCCCGCCCCCCATTCAAACGTGGATGCGTCGATGTACAGTCAGAGTCGTAAATATATATACGTTCTCAGGCGTTAAAAATATCTACACACGCCTATGCCTCTAATAATAAGGTATACATATATTTGGCGCGATGGACGTATATATATTGGTGCTTTTGGCTTTTCATAGATTTATTTAGTAGGGCGGGCGGGTGAAGTGAAATCACTACCACTGACTTACAGACGGACATACTATACGCACGCACATAGCGAGTTCCTTGTTTGACAATAGAACCCTAAATCCTGTTAATACTAATGATAGATATTGTAAATAGCATTGTCAGAGTACTTTTTTTAAATTGACTGACACGGCACAAGTTATTCATTAAGTATACGTAGGTTGTTTAGTATGCGTTTTTAGAATGAAGAGTATATTTTTTGATTATTTATTGATTATCCAATTATTATATTACTGTTGATCTGTTAAATATTGTTTTATTAACAGCTGCAATAATGCACCTGCCTCAAAATCAGACGTCAGCAGCAGATTTTCTAGGTATAAGGAAAAAAGTTCATAATTTAAAAAATAAATCTGGCAATATCTTGGAAGTATGTTCCGTTCTGCCATCCCTAATAGTCCTTGAACTCAACTGCCAAACACCCTGAATATTATAACCATACATCGGGGTTTTTGGTGCAGGAATGTTTGACATTAGCCAAAGGTTAGGTATTGCCTTAAAAAACAGAATATGCTCTAGCCGGTTTCTACTTAATGAATAAGTAATTGAAAAACTTGGAAATATAATACGTATTTTATAAATGAAATGGTCAGTCAGTCACTTCTTCAGTTAAGTACCTACTCATAAACAAGCAAATAGTTCCCAGATATCGGACGCGTAAATATTGATATATGTCATTTATATGCACCTATTACAACTGCGTAGAAAGATCGTTCAGTTCATTGAAATGGATATTCACAGCAAGACGCTGCAGACTAACTGTTCCAAATATAGTAATAGTACATTGTGTATTAAGAGTGGTAAAGACAGAATTACAAACGAGAGTCTGTTAAGGCTGAGGGCTTTAATGACTCGAGCTTTGTATTTCCTTTACCACCCGTGTAACATACAATATTTTTCATCAAAATTGCGAGGAAATGAAGTAAAATCAGACAAAAGATCATATTTTTAACTTACGATTGTCACTAATAATTTTGGCCGCGTTGGCGATGTCCGGCGGTGTCGCATTATCCATTTTTTCTGATGACGACATGTTTTGTATTGATATATAAATTTTAATATTTGCACAAAGACACCCTTTGAATTATTATTTTGGATTCACACAGTTTATAATTAGTATTTATAAATTAGCGGCAGACTACATCATTGTCTATGACTTACCACAGATAATGTCAAACGTATTCAGGAGTCCCATTCTAGTGACAGTCGAGACCAATAGTTTATATGCGAGATTTTTAGAAATTTTTATGCAACTGGGGTGATTTCACGGGCGTTTCAACCGCCGTCAATCCACTGTCCTAAGTCCTATAGCTCTGTGTGAATGTTAGCTGCTTGGTTTAGCTCATTCTTTCAATAATTATTACAGCGGTATGACGGCGGTCGAAACGCCCGTGTAATCACCAACTGACATTTCATCTCGAATGAAACTTCATATCGAATGGCACAAGAATTGAGGTCCTGACGTATTATATTCGTAGTCATGGGGGTAGTAAAGTTTTCCTTCATCTTTGGTTTGAGTCCACGTATTATATTTAAAAAGAAAAGCCATTACGCACGATAGGGCGTAATGGTAAAAAAAGGCCCGCGGGTATTATTTTGGATTTACGGTCGATTTTTCTAGCATACCTATTAAGGACACTATTTACGAGCAAGTGTGATGAAAAAATATTAATACTTAATGTATTCTGAAAATCATGTCAACTACTAAATTTACTGCAGGTAATTAATTAAAGTTATTTTTATTATAATCTCATATCCTAAAGCTAAAGTACTACATGAGTTAAAATAAAATTGTATCATAGTGTATATACCTACAATTCGCAGAGAGGTAGTTATTCATTAGGCATAATATATATTTTCTCAGATTAACCTATCTGTTTATCTCTACTCTTTCTTAAATCATTACCGCACCGAAAACCCCCATGACTGTATGACTATATCCTATGCTCAGTTTTACTCGTTTTGAAAGACTTCATGAAGTACGCGAAAGCTACACTTTACTATCTCTGCTACTGCCTGTACAAGGCTGTAAATTAAATTTTGTGAATCTCAGTTAAGGGGTGATGAAGAAAAATTTCAGTTACCAGTGAAATTAAAGAAAATTCAAGAAATAAGTATGCAATAATCGAACCAATGTCGTCACTTCTTTCCACTTCTTGCTACTGGCACGATAAGGCTCAGTTTCATTGCGCGATAGCACGCATGACTAAAGATGCGCCGAATATTCGTTTGGTATTCGGTATTTGGCGTATTCGGCGTATTCGGCATCCTTTTCACTATTTGTATTCGGCCGAATTATTTGGTTTTGATGTCGAATATATTCGGGTTGAGTATTTCTATTTTCTTGGCTACACGACACGGTATTGAACTAAAAGACAAAACTTCTTATGTAAGATTTATGCTATTATAAGTCAAAGAAATATATTTAGGCTTCAATAAATGTAATAATCTGTTAAAGCCTTTGTTTTCCAGAATTTAAATAGGCTGATTGTCAGTTGCGATCATTTCAGCGATGGCGTTATGATTTTCCTTTGCTCGAAAATCTGTTATGTTCCAATTTGTAATAAAAGCCTCCTCTAGAGTTTGTTGCGTAACAGGGTGCCTCTGACCTTGGGGCTTTAAATGCAACCATCGATTCTACTCGCTAAACTGAACTACTTTTGTTCTGCAAAATTAAAAAATAACTTAAATTTAGATAACTAATTGATGTTGACGTCTATTTGTAAAATCAGTGTATTACATCATGGCTATAAATTCACGATCTCATGTTACGGGGGCGACATTTCCTTGGTACGAGGGTTAAAGGAAAATGGATAATTGGATCGCGTACATTGAAAATTACATTTAACTAGTATGAAAATAAAAAAATAAGTTGGACATATTTTTAACAACTTACAGAAGAAAAACAGTTTCCGGAGTAGAAACGATCCATGCATTTAAAGCCCCTCGGTTAGAGGCACCCTGTATTGGATCTTACACTCGAAGTTGTAGGTAAAGAAGCACTTACAGAACATGTTAGAACCTGTTACGTGGCAAAACAATGAAATGGTTAACCGAATAATCCTGTCGAATATCCAGTTCGGTAAAGGTTATACCGAATAGTATTCGGTATTCGACTATTCGGTGAAACCACTAATCGGCGCATCACTGATCCTGACAAATAGTCATCTTTTGTTTTCCTTAATTAATGGCTTTCACTCCTTGTTTTAACAAGGTGCATTTCGCCAGTATCGAGTTTTGGACAATCACCATGGACTTATAAGAGAAACATGTCCATGGATATCACACGCGAGGACAATTGTTCGGTTAAAGAGATTTACTCTAGTAGTACGGGCGGTAACGACCATAGGTAAAAATTTTGGTACCGGATGAATTCACTGACAAACTGAGCTGATTAAGCCCGGTAGCCATGAGCCACCCCCTGGGGGATAGGGAGGGGGGGTATTCAAAGTTACAAGCTGCTGCGCTTCAGATAAAAATATATCGGCTTTAGTTTACCTATCACCTCGAGTGTGGTATCATTTTCTGATAAATCATAGATGTGGCTTTCATTTTTGGTATAATAATTACACTCCTTCATATAAAATTAACATACATAAAGAAGTTTCACAACATCAGCTTATTTTTTTTGTTTCAACAAACAATATTTTATAATATTATATGTACAACATTATATTCACAAAAAATACGGTTGAAAAGCCCAATTAATGCAGATTTAAAAAACATATAGTTTAATTTATGTCATTTATTTGAGACGAGTAGAATAAGTAAATATACCCGCGCGGCGGCGCGAATTAAGACAGCGGGCGGAACTAACTCAGATGAGGACTCGCCGTGCAGCCTGCTGCACTATACTACTGATATCACAAATTACATATTAACAAATTAAACTTAAGGTGAATTCATAATAAAGAATATTCCGCCTACGGTTTCCAGCAGTATCTCCTAAGAGCTGTTTACCGTGGGGCCACGCGATGCCGATTCTTCTGACCAGTCCGGCGGATTGGGGATGGGTGGGAAATACAATCGAAACTATTTTTGACTACTGGCTGCACCCGTTGCTGCTACAGCTTGTCAGGTACTACTTAATGTGACAATAGTTTAGATTTCTAAGATACATTTTTATGCCTAGGTCCTTGGTTCATATTGTAATTTATGGCATTTTTTGCACTTTAGACTATATGGAAGGACGTATTTCCACCTGGTCGGCCTGAGATCTAATATTTAACGGTCACGACGTCGTTTTGTGATTTGATCATTTTAAGATCAAGTTTGTCTGTTTTGACTTGAATACCGTTTTTTTTTCAGTTAGACGTTGTATGATAAAATTGATAAATCAAACTGTGTAAAGGGATTAAGCTTTTATAATTTAACTACAGCATAAACTTTATTTCTAATCAGTTAAACAAACCAATTTAATAAAAGCAAAAGATAGAATAATTCGGCATCGTGCCGAGGACACTCGCAGCGTTAAGTACTCCGCTGCACTGCGATGCTCAGTCTTGGGGCAAAAAAGGAGCCTTGCCTGTGGTCGCCAGAGACGCTGATAAATATATCTGACACTTCTTTTATACATTTCTCTGTGTAAGATGACCACGGCCCAAAAGTTTCTATAGCAAGTGCAGCAACTAAGTTATTTGGCTTTAAAAATTATTTGCGGCAGTTGATGGTTTGGGCGTCGTTTGCGGCGATCCCTGGCTTGCGAGCAGAACCTTGGACATGAGACTATGCTAGCGTATCAATCGGTACTAAAGTGCATTCGTCGGGTCTCTTTTCATCTGAGACGGACAGGCCAGTGGGCTCAAGCGAAGCCGGGAATGAAATAGTGTTAAAGCCCGACGAATCAAATAGGTTATCGGTGCATGTCTGTAAACTCGACCAGCACTGGATTGATAATACAGGTAGTGGTGTCCTAGGTCGTCGACTGCATTTCCACAACGGCAACAAGGATGCGGCTCGTAGACTTTAAGATTGTGGCGCAGGCACACCGCTATCCTGAAAGTATAAGAATCTAAAATAGATCCTTCTTAGGTTCATCAAGGGAGCAACGGGCCTTCTCAGATGAATTTTGACTATTTTCCAAAAGTTTGCGATGGCATATTTAGACCGAAATACGGTCCCATGCTGCTTGGCTCGTTTTTTCGACTGGCAAATTCTCACCCGGGTTATAGATAACTACGCCAAGGATCCTCTGTATCGAAAAAGCACAACTCGTAGTCCAAATGCCAAGCCCACCGTACTTTACGGGGAGGGTTTCTTGAGACCAACAGGTGAGTGTGAGATGTTAAAAAATTAGCTAGAAGTCAATTTTAAAATATAGACTTGGAAGTTCGATTTTTTTTCATATAGACGTTGTAAGATAACTAGATATAAAAAAAAAATTTTTAAAGCTGAATAAATGTTCTTAAAGATATAATTTTTTTCTTTGCAAAAACTTCAGTATTTTTGAAGATACTGACTGTTTAATAAAAAAAATGAACTAGTTTTGATATTTTCGTCAATATTTTAATTATTTTTTAGAAAACTGCATATTAAATGTCTCAAAAATGAATTCCTCATGACCAGTTTATCAAAATATGACACCACACTCGAGGTGATAGATAAATTTCCATGCTTCGTGGCGAGTTTGCGTCTCAGTTAGTTCCGCCCCGTCTCAAATAAATGGCATACATTAAACTATATGTTTTTTAATCTTTTAAAAAAAAACATAATTATAGTTTAATTTATGCCAATTTGCTGGGCTTTTCAACCGTATTTTTTGTGAATGTGATGTTTTACATATTTTATATTATAAAATATTTTGTGTTGAAACAAAAAAAATAAGCTGATGTTGTGAAACTTCTTTATATATGTTAATAAATTTATATGAAAGAGTATAATTATTACATTAAAAATAAAAGCAACATCTATGGTTTATCAGAAAATGACACCACATTCGACATGATAGGTAAACTGAAGCCGATCTATTTTTTTATCCGGAGCGCGGCGGCTTGTAACTTTGAATACCCCCCTCCCTACCCCCCAGGGGGTGGCTGATGGCTACCGGGCTAAATCAGCTCAGTTTGTCCTAGGATACATCTGTGCCAAGTGAATTCATCCGCTACCAAATTTTGACCTCTCCATACATTGGGTGACACTACCGCCCGTACTATAGTGGACAAACCGAAAAACCAAGGGGTTAGTTAACTCCACGCGCTTCTGTCAAGACAAATACCTAGTTATCTGCTCAAAAATTTTATAATAATCCGTCAAAGGATTGTTACAAGCATGCGGGCATGTGCGTCTCTTTGTCTAAGGACCTAAAAAAAAATACGTGTGCATCTCGGGACGCCCGACAGAAGTGATAACTAATCTAAATCTCTGGGTTAGAGTGAGAGAGGAGGAGCCTGCCTGCCGCTGCCGTATGCGTGAGAGAAAGGGAAGCCAGACAGACTGGCGCCGTAACGCCTTACGTAATGAAGCGGTTTGCTCTCCCATAATAATAAGTTATCACTTGTTTTACATACACCTCAGATATCGATTTTCAACTCAATCGAACCAGTAACAAAAAAAGTTGAAAATGGAGGCCACTTTTTTTTAAATCTGATTACGGGTTTGCATTTATAGTCCCCACGGATCCTCAGATATCGATTTTCAACTCAATCGAACCAGTAACAAAAAAGTTCAAAATGGCGCCACTTTTTTTTAAATCTGTGTACGGGTTCGCATTTTTAGTCCCCACGGATCCTCAGATATCAATTTTAAAGACAATCGAACCGGTAACAAAAAAGACCAAATGGCGGCCACATTTTTAAAATCTGATTACGGGTTCGCATTTGTAGACCCAAGGGGCCCTCAGATATCGATTTTCAATACAATCGAACCAGTAACAAATAACTTAAACTAATCTTTTACAGTCTGTGATCGAATTCGAGATCAAAAATGTAAACAAACGGATTGCCATCATAAAAAAATCATATCCAAGTGATGGTTAGTTTAAAATCACTGAAATAAAAATAAAAATAATAATAATCAGAGTTACATAATATGGTGTGAAGTTAGGTAAACGTAAATATACTTTTTTTTATTCCGTATTTATGTTGTTTGAATAAAATATATGGAGTTTTAATTTATTCTACTGGCAATGGTAAGAAGTTTTAAACATTTGGTTCGTAATTATAACAATCGTAATGTTATTGTCTAATATTCAGCGTCATTGATAGTTTTTTCTTTATATTTCTCAGATGCAATACGGACATACGGCATTCGTTTTCTGACATCTGTCGAATGAATGTGCTTCTTTTCGTTTATCCTTTGGTATCGTTGCTTTCTGTTGTTAAGCTTTTGTTTCTTATTGTTACAGATAGATTTATTATTAATGTTACAAATTACGATTTAGACACTACAACAGCATCGTCAACTAATAGTGAATAAATTATAAAACAATATTTAAATGTTTAATTTCCACCCTCCCTGTCATAATGATTACATATAAGTCTAAGTAAGTCTTCTAGCCAATATCTTACTGAAAAGCATGTCGGTATCGGTATCTATACTTGCTGATTAAAATTCATACATTAAAAAAAAAAAAACATTAATTAAACAAGATTGTAGGTATACCCCTGGAATATCACTTTGACATTGACAATTGTATGTTTACATTTTAGATCTCGAATTCGATCACGGACTTTAGGTTATAATATATTTAATTATGCTCACTGTCAACAGTTTTATACTTATAAACGCAATACCTACGGGGTGACGTCAGCAGGTATGATCAAATACCGTTTACCATTTTCGTCCATTCCTGTGAGTTACGATCGAAGACTTTATACCTTACTACTAAACTGTGTACCAAAAAATTATGCTCAGCTAAAACGAGATCTGTTGACATAACCTAGGGTAGCTATTTCCTTATAAGCGGTAGCTAGACAAAACCGGTCCGCGCGAGAGGGCTCCCGCTGGTAATGTGTCCTCGTCTGACGCGTTGCCAGCTCAACCTAATCACCCATATATGTATATGTAGTATATGTATAGTGTTTTATGGTTAGAAAAGGGACACACTACCAACGGAAGCCCTCTCGCGCGGACCGGTTTTTGCGCCATAGTGCACAGTCTAGTATTAAGGTAGGTCTTTGGTTACGATTGCCCTAGCGGCTGAAAGGTAGGTCTGAGACGCCATGGTGCCGCGGCACAAATCCCATTTGATTCCATTATTTTTTTGTATTTAAAAAATTCTTTAAAAATTTAATATTACCGCTCTGCCGTATGCGTGAGAGAAAGGGAAGCCAGACAGGCTGTCTAGTAACGCGCGTTACGTAACGAAATGGTTTATCCTCCGTAAAGAAGTTATCACTTCAAAAATACAGACTTAACCTCGTCTAATCATGAGTGAAGCACACAAAATGGCAGTCCGGTTACGAGTGTGCGTGCTTTCAGAGTTGCCATATAGATAAATCGTCAATTTGCCAATTTTAAGGCCCTTTTACCAACTGCAACTTTTTTTTTAAATAGGTAGCTGTTTTAGCCAAAAAAGGTTTATTTTGAGGTTAGAAAGTTGTTTACTATATAAGACAAGTAAGAATGAAACAGACCTTAGACACATTTTGTATGTGGCAAATGCCAAATTGTAACTCGAAGTAGGAAACGCAAAGGTAATCTATTTTATCCGCGGCTCATCCGTGGTTTGATTATTGGAAACCTGTGTTGGAAACAAGCATAAGACATAAACCCCTTCTACACGGTCGGAACAACCACCCAACTCTACCAAGGTCTGGTCAACAAAGGTTGTGTTGCCCAACAGACGTCTACACTCTACACTGTGTCGTGTAGATGGTACCTACATTTTTTGTTCAACTCGATCAAGGACCCCTTTAATTTTATAATCTGTGCGAATTTACAACAACATCATTAAATTCTGCAAATTGTGTAAACTCCGATGGCACTAACAAAAATAGTTACAGGAGCTAGTTTTTTTTTCCCTTTATCATCAAATAATAAAATGAACCAGGTGAGGGATTTACATTAATAACGTATGAGTACATTAATATTTTTATTCTCGTTTGGTAACCTGCGTGACACTGACATGTTACAACAACAACAACATAATAATAAATAAGTATTCGTAAACTTAACTAGAAAAGACGACCCGCGCGACTTTATCCACGTAACCACTATCCCGGTATCCCGTCATCCTTTGCAGGGGGTGCACGGGGTGCACCACAACTATAAAAGTTACATCGTAATCAAATTGTGATACAAAAAAAACATTGACTGTTATAAATTTTCAGAAATATGTCTAAAATATGGCAACAGCTTAAAACTAAGGAATTCAGAAGTTACTTAATGAGGTAAGTATAGTTTATTTCTTCCTCTCATGGCGAGTTACTTAGGCACAACACACGCACACTCACATATTGATTTTAACGTCTTACGGCGTATTTATTATGGCCATTCTTCTTGATTAGTGATGGGCAGCTTGCAAGTTACAAAAGTGAAACTTTCATTTAAATTTCATGTAAGTTACTGGAAGTTTCAAATGGAAAATTTCTGTTAGGTTTCTGTAGTTTTCAGGTGTAAATTATCTGTTTGTGAGTAATTTTATACTCCCCGATAAACAACAACATTCTTATTATATTATCACAGTCACCACTTTAACATAATTCCTTTAATTACTCTATTTATGGTGTTTTCTATTAAGACAAAGATAACACAATATACCTACTTTTAACATATACAAAACATTTTAAACAATACCATTAGGCATTAAGTCCGCCATTTGTACTTTTTTTGGTGCAATAAAGGTTAAATAAATAAATAAATACAAAAAAAACACGGCACTTCTCTTAACTTGGTCTTGAACTTCCATCCTTTGTATATCAACTGGGAAGTTGGGAACAGACACCCCTAGGCCAAGCGGCCACTGACATATAGTCTCGAATTTTATAATCATAACCCGTTCTACTCACGTCAGAAGTAGCGGACACGTGACGTGAAATTTAAGTGTAATTTATTCGGTAACATTACTGTCAGAAACGTTTCTTGTCAATTTTGTAATTTTCAAAAGTTGAAATATGTCACAGTTAAGGTAATATGTGAAACGTTTCAGAAATTGCCCATCGCTATTCTTGATACCTATAGTCAACATATCTTATTTTGTTAAAAGGTGTAAAAGCACCTATTTAATAAATAATAGTACAAGTAGTTAAAGTAGGTTTAGCCACTGAGTACCTACCTATAGGTACTCTGTAGGCGACACGATAAAATCTATACTTTTTATTATGTTTTATATTTTCTTTAGATTTATGTAGTATGTAAATCACGGCATCCTTTTCATTGATTGAAGGCATTGTGATAAAACCTGCACATTAGTACACATCTGCGAAGTAACTATGTTTCTATAAATAAATTGTGTGCATACATTTGTAATGTTAGTTGTAAGTAACGAAGTGCATAGCAACGCCATCTGTTAATTCTCTTGCCTATTATATCGTTAATAAATCTTAGAGGGCGCTCGTGGACGAAATCTTTCTAAACTATAACCTCAAAAATACTAGTTTCTCCAGTTCCATTTTGTTCTATGACACGCGGCCGCGAGCGCTTTGTAATTTACTGTAAAATTCATGTTGGTGTTTCATTTTCGGCCTCCATACACAATAATAAGCTGGTCTTCGAAACGGATTACAATAATAAGTGACACAATTCATGTTTAACACGCCTCCGAAGATGGTATTAACTCGGCAACGGTACCGCGAATTAGCTGGCCAAGTAGTTACCAAGTCCGAGTCAGAGCTAACCAACATGAAGTTTGAGGGATTACCGCCAGCTGCCCAACCCTTAAATGTTAAACCGCAAAGTGAGTCTCAGTGTCAAGCATTGCCTCCGCCTTCCTCCGTCGGCACGGATAAATCTAAAAGGTCGACGGCATCCTCGTTGGCAAAGCGCAAACAATTGGAACTCAAAGCCGCCGAGGCTAAGGCCCGGATACAGATAGAACTAATAGACAAGCGCCTCGAAGCAGACCTGGCTGTCGTTGACGCTGAAGATGAAGAATCTGAAGTCGCGAGCCAAAGTGATGTCCCACCTGATCGAGTTTCCGACTGGCTAAACACCGGACAAGGCCAGGATGTTGATGAGCACCAACCGCCTGTGCAACCTGAGCCGGTCGCGCCCCTTGCCGACCGTGCAGCCCCCGCGCAGTGCACGGATCCCGCCAACAGCATCCTCCAGTTAGCCAGCACGTTAAAGAACATGATGGAGCAGACTTCATCACAACGCGAGCACCGGTTACTAAGCCGCCTAGCTACCCCGCGCGACCTGCCTGTATTTAGTGGAGATTGCATTGAATGGCTACATTTTAAAAGTGCTTACGATGAAGCATCGACTGCATGCAGTTTTACTGATCACGAGAACCTTTCCAGACTTCGACGTGCACTGAGAGGCGAAGCTAAAGAAGCAGTGACCGACCTTTTGATTGGTAACACTCCGCCTGCAGCTGTTATGGAAGCACTGCAACTGAAATTTGGACGGTCTGAGACCATAATATTTAATATCACTTCGCAACTACGTAAGTTACCACCACTGCCTATTTATTATCAGCAAGAATTGGTTAACTTTGCCATGAAAGTGAACAATTGTATAGCCACTATTCGTGCCCTTAATCACAATGAGCACTTACGTAACCCAGAGCTCGCGTCAGCTGTTGCATCTAAACTGCCGAGCACACTTTTGGGAAAATGGACGGATTTCGCTTATGATAAATTGCAAGCCGGTGAATCAAAGCTAGAATTATTAGCACATTTTTTAAAGAGAGAAGCTGAAATGCTTTCAGTTGCTGGAGCTGTCCAAATGCGCGATTATAAAAAACCACTGACAAGCGACCCACCTGTAAAGCGACCCGAAGAAAAAAATCGCTACACTCGGCCTATACTTACAACTATGCGCGCTGAGTCAAGTAAGTGCAAATTCTGTCATAAAGAAGAACACACACTGCCCGAATGCCGTGTTTTTAAACGCGCGATGCGCAGAGATAGGTGGAAGTTCATTAAAACTCAAAGATTGTGTTTCGGATGCCTAGTCGCACGTCATGATAAAGATACGTGCACAGCGCCAGTGTGTGACGTCGACCATTGTGGCCTCGCACACCATCGCTTACTACATTGGAAAAGGCCGCAATCAGACGAAATGTGCAACAACGAGCCGCGTGCGCCGCTCCCGCCGGCCCCGCCAGCCGACCCGCCGTGCGCGGACACCGCCGACGCTACGGTGGCCCACATCGCGGCGCCTGACGATACCGCGTCGGCGCCCGAAGGGAACGTCATGCTGAAAGTGATTAGTGTCAAAGTGCGCGGACCCTCAGGTGAAGTACAAACTTATGCATTACTTGACGACGCAGCGTCAGTCTCAATTATAGACTCCGACTTAGCCGATGAACTTGGTTTAAACTGCGACAGTTCTAGTGCGATTAAGTTTATAGATGCGTTCGGTCTCGAAGTGTATCAATCCGATGCTCCGAAAGTGCGTTGCGACATAGCTGGACAAAACAATAAATTTTATGATATCAGTTTACGAAAAGTTTCAAAATTAAATTTACCGGCACAAAATTTAACAGTCATTAACAAAATTTCATGTAACAGATTGTCTAAAGTAAAAGAACTTGTTTGTAAACAACGTATTGTGCCGCGCTTGCTAATCGGCGAGGATAATTATTTTGTTATAGCTCCACTTGAAGTGATTCATGGTGGAAGAAATGCACCGTATGCAACTCGCTGTCGCCTGGGATGGTCCATACACGGCTACTGTGGTCGCGCTCACTACTCCGCATCGCACGTAAGTCACCCTATTTGCCATCTCACTTACTCTAATGATGGGATCGACAGTACATCATACGACACCAATGCATTGAATGACCTAATTAAGCAGACATTTAGTCTAGAGTCCATAGGAATATCAACCTTAAGTCGCGAAAATACGGCACATTCACGTGCTTTGCAAATTCTTGACGAAACCGCACGTCAAGTTGGTAATCGCTGGGAGGTGGGCATACCTTTTAAAACTGATAAGTTCACCATGCCTAGCACATATAACTATGCACTGTCTCGGATGCAATCGTTATTATATAAGTTCGAGAAAGACAATGTTTACGCTAATAGGTACCAACAAGAAATTAATAAGTTATTAACTGAGGGATATGCGCGTGAGTTGCAGGATAATGAACTCTCAGCCGACCACATATGGTACATCCCGCACTTTGGGGTGCAAAACCCAAACAAACCTGGTAAGTTGCGACTAGTGTTCGACGCCGCGGCTCGGGTCGACCACAAGTGCCTGAACGACTTCGTGCTCACGGGGCCGGACCTGTACAACTCGCTGATGGGCATCATGTTGCGGTTTCGCGAGAACGAATTCGTAATTATAGGTGACATAAAAGATATGTTTTTGCGTATTCAAATTCGCCCCGAGGATCAGCACGTTTTCAGATTTTTATGGAAAGCGTCTACCGAGGCTCCACTTCAGACGTACGTCATGCAAAGTTTAATTTTTGGCGCGACATGTTCTCCATTCATAGCACAACATATAAAAAACAAAAATGCTATGAAATATGAGGACCAGTATCCCGAAGCTGTTCACGTTATAACTAATTCTCATTATATGGATGACTGTTATTATTCCACAAAAAGTGAGCAGAATGCCATTAAATTAGTTCGCGAAATAACCTATATACATAACCGCGGCGGCTTCGAGATACGTGGTTGGTCTAGCAACAGTAAACAGGTACTGCAGGCTATCCCCGATGAGGCGCTCGCGCAGTCAGCTGTTCGTTTTAAAGACGGAGCTATGAACACGACTGAGCGCACTCTAGGATTGATGTGGCATCCCGCTGATGACACATTTAGTATAAAAATATCTTTTAATCGAATTCCGGTTGAGATATTAAACGGTAGCATACCACCAACGAAGGCTCAAATGCTGAGTATAATTATGTCTGTTTATGACATTCACGGATTCCTATCCCCATTTACTATAAAAAGTAAAATTTTATTTCAAGATGTACATCGAAGTGGTGTCGATTGGAAATGCCGCATCCGCCCAGAAGAACATACTCGGTGGACTGGGTGGCTCGCCGAGCTGAGTCAGCTGGAGTCGCTGCGCATACCGCGCTGGTGCCTGCGCGCCGGCGCCTGGGCACCGTGCTACGCGCCGCCGGCCGGCTTGTCGTCCGGCAGCGAGGTTGTAGACACTCAACTACATATATTTAACGATGCGTCGATCAAGGCGTACTCCACGGTTTTGTATTGGCGGTTTACCCGTGCAGACGGCTGCGTTCTTGTTTGCATGGTAGCCAGTAAAAGTCGTGTGACTCCTTTGCGCCCGGTATCGATTCCGAGGCTTGAATTACAAGGAGCCCTGCTCGGCGCCCGTCTGGCTCAAACAATAGGTATCGAGCAAAAGGACGTAAAAATAAGTAAACGCTTTTTCTGGACTGACTCCAGCACCGTCCTTCAATGGATACGAAGCGATCCACGAAGTTACAAAACGTTTGTCGCACATAGACTAGGCGAGATCGACGAGCTCACTAATATTAATGAGTGGCGCTATGTTCCATCTGCTCTGAACATAGCTGACGTAGCGACGAAAACCAATTCTCCGCCATTAAAGTACAGCGATACGTGGTTTCAGGGCCCTGCGTTCTTACGACAGCCCGAGGACTGCTGGCCCAAGGACCTGCAGAACGCAAAGGTGATCGATGATGCAACCTGCGAAAAAAGAAACGTTAATTTAGTAACGACAGTAAATAAGTACTTACCTGTGCCCGATGAAGAACGTTTTTCCTCGTGGATCAGACTTGTACGGACCGCTGCAAGAGTTGTTTACTTCATAAAAAAGTGTCAACTACTCCGTAACCAGAGACTGAATAAATCAGATCCTGAAACAGTTTACTTGGATAAAGAATTAATGACGATTGCTGAAAAACACATTATTAAAAAATCTCAAACTGATACGTTCGCCGCGGAGATATCGTGTTTAACTCACGGAAAGCCGTTGCCGTCAAACAGTCGTCTCATAAAGCTAACACCGTATCTTGATAGTGACTCAATCCTTCGTGTAGGTGGTCGCATAGATAAAGTCGCAGGTGTTAACCTGACTGCGACACGACCTGCCATACTAGATGGTAGACATAAAACCACACGTCTGTTAGTCGAGTACTACCACAGACGTGCCATGCACGTAGCCAATGAGTATGTTGTCAACGAGCTGAGGCAATTTTACTGGATTGTCAAGCTGCGCCCAACCGTGCGCGGTGTCGCGGCGCGCTGCCTGTTCTGTCGTTATCGCCGCGCGGCACCGCAGCCGCAGCGTATGGGCGATCTTCCGTCGGCGCGTTTGCAGCATAATCGACGTCCCTTTTCTTGTTGCGGAGTCGATTTCTTTGGCCCGATGGAAACTACAATCGGACGTGGCAGACAAAAGAGATATGGCATGCTGTTTACATGCCTTACTGTCCGTGCAATCCATATCGAATTGACGGAAACGCTTAGTACAGATTCAGCAATAATGGCGCTTAAACGCATGTCGGCCCGTCGAGGTACACCTAGTGTTATATACTCCGATAATGGCACTAACCTACGGGGAGCAGACACTGAACTGAAAAAGAGCTTAGAGGAGTTGAATTTAAATAAATTACGTGATGACGGGTCAGTGAGGGGAATTGAGTGGCATTTTATCCCACCCGGCGCCCCGGAGATGGGAGGCGCCTGGGAAAGGATGATTCGCACAGTTAAAACGGCTTTAAAAATCGTTTTAAAAGAACGCGCCCCGCACCCGGAAACATTATCTACGCTTCTCGCTGAAGTCGAAGCATTAGTTAACAGCCGTCCCATAACGCACGTTTCAACGGACCCTAGTTACCCAGAGGCTCTGACTCCAAACCATTTTTTAATTGGTAGTTCGTCGACCGGGGCTTCGTTTGGTAAGTACGAAGACATCGACCTTTGTCTTAGAAAAAAGTGGCGTGTAGCCCAGCGGCTTGCCGACATGTTCTGGGTTCGGTGGACAAAAGAATACTTGCCGACTCTCTTACCTAGGCAAAAATGGACCAAAGAGGCTAGGTCATTAAAAGTAGGGGACTATGTAGTACTTGTCGATCCCAATTTAGAGCGCGGTTCCTGGCGGCACGGGGTGGTGAGCGCGGCTCACACTGGCCGCGACGGCCGCGTGCGAGTGGTGGACGTGCGCACGCGCTTGGGCCCGCTGCGTCGGCCTGTCACACGCGTCGCCTTACTGTCCCCAGTAGACGGTTAATAGTGCTGTCTCAGCACTAGGGGCGGGATTGTAGGCGACACGATAAAATCTATACTTTTTATTATGTTTTATATTTTCTTTAGATTTATGTAGTATGTAAATCACGGCATCCTTTTCATTGATTGAAGGCATTGTGATAAAACCTGCACATTAGTACACATCTGCGAAGTAACTATGTTTCTATAAATAAATTGTGTGCATACATTTGTAATGTTAGTTGTAAGTAACGAAGTGCATAGCAACGCCATCTGTTAATTCTCTTGCCTATTATATCGTTAATAAATCTTAGAGGGCGCTCGTGGACGAAATCTTTCTAAACTATAACCTCAAAAATACTAGTTTCTCCAGTTCCATTTTGTTCTATGACACGCGGCCGCGAGCGCTTTGTAATTTACTGTAAAATTCATGTTGGTGTTTCATTTTCGGCCTCCATACACAATATACTCAATACTCGCATCCATCGGTTTCCCACGATTTATACCAGATCGTTGGTCCACCTTGTATGAGGCCTAGCATCATTTTGCTCCCCAGTCCCCGATCGCCACTTCCTTAACCTAAAGGCTCGGATTAATTGGTCGGTAGCCCGCATGCTTGTAGCAATCCATTGACGGATTGTTTTAACATTTTTGAGCCGAGAGCCCGAGAGCTATTGCAGCGACGCAATGTATCTCGAAAAGCACTTCCTAAAATCTTACCGCCCCAACGGTCATCAGTTCTCCAAGCAATGCACTTCGCTCACTGCTACTTGAGGATTGCAATGCGTTGAGCTATCTAGGTAACTTTGGTGATTTTTCTGATGTCATTTCCGATTCGCAAACGCACGCAGAGACACCGAACATAGCCCTTTCCTTTCCTTTTTCACCTACGACGGTACGGAGACTGTATATGCGTTTGGGGTGAGAGGAAGTTTGTTTGTTTGTTTGTGCAAACCAATGTTGCCAATTATCTCCAAAACTACTGGTCCGATTTTGATGCGGTTTTCAGTGCTAGGTTCGGGATTGATTGGTGCATGTTCTTAAAGAAGTGTTACGGTGACAACTTGCCAGGGGGCGCTGCAGTATACATTTGTTTGTGAAAACCAATGTAGCTATTTACCTCCAAAACGACTAGTCTGATTTAGATGCAGTTTTCAGTTAGGGGTTTGGTTTTGATTGGTGCATGTTCTTAGATAAGCTGTTACAGTGACAACTCACCAGGCGCGCTGCAGTAAACATTTGTTTGCGCAAAACCAAAACTACTAGTCCGGTTTTGTTACGGTTTTCAGTAATGCGTTTGTGGTTGATTAGTAAAATTAAATTAAATAGGGGTATAAACCAAAATAAATGTACATAAAGACGCTGTTTAAACGTCACTTAAATGATGTCTAACTTACAATTTTGTTACAAAAATGTATGCGTTTTAAGTGCAGTAGTTGTGCGTGGGCTGTTTGCGTAGACTAATGATTTAACATAGCCCCACAAATAATCTAATGGCGTTAAATCACAAGATCTTGGCGGCCACTCGATGTCTCCAAATCTGCTGATTACACGTCCATTAAAATCCTCCTTCCATAGATCCATGGCACGAATCGTTTTTCTTATCGAACTGTCGCTTTGATAATACACTTTTGTTATTTCTAAACGTGTTGGTGATCTTTATATCGCTCCCTAATTAAATGGCAGATACTGGCGTTGAATTTTTTTCCCTAAACGGCGGCAAAAAAAAGTAAAGTTATCTTTTTAATTTATGGACAAAGACACTCTTACTGAAAGACCCAGTATAACCGCCCTATCGACTGTAGCGCCCTGTAGTTTGTGGACAGCAACGGCCCAACTTAATATGAGTGAAGTCCTCACTCTTTCTATTTTTACCCACGACGTACGGAGGCGGTATATGCGTTTGGGTTTAGAGGATGTTTGTTCCAGAACCTTTATTCCCTTGAAGAGCTACTCGTTGGAGGTCTACCCAACCATTTTCATCCTGACGACCTTTAATGACTATTGTAGAGCTGCTTAATGATATCGAGTTGAGTTAAAACAAAGCCCCGTGCAATGTTTAGTTGTAAATACTTAAATATTATTACTATTAAATAAACTATATCGATATGTAGTACAATGAACCTACCTACATAATACAATACAATACAATACAAAACACTTTATTGTACACCAAATAAAAAAACAAAACAGAGAAACAGCACATTTAAAAAATAATACAGGTAAACAACAGTCCGTCTTATCGCTAATTAGCGATCTCTAAAAACGCTTACCAAAAAAACAAATAAATAATTAAGCAAAATTACACAACCACCACCCACCCACCATGCCTAGTGGGCTGCCACTATTTTAAATTTCAACATAAGTATAAATAAGTATAGCAATAAAATATCCCATATTATTCATGTTACTATAAAACTGCAAAAAAAACTAGTTCATTTAATGGCAGCCCCGGACGGATATTCTTGGGTTTTTTATTAAGTTCATAGGTAGTTGAATATGTTATTGCCACATCTATATCTTCGAAAACCGAATAGGTATGTAGGGAAGTGCTATGAAAACTGATACTCTATAGTTAATATGACCGACTCCGCGAGAGACGAACTCTACTTATAAAAGCTTTTTACGTTTATTATCTCTCGTTAAATAAATTCTTTAAGTCGGGGGGTTTTTAATTATTTTATCCTTTTTCAATAACGTTTTAACAGCAGTCGGTTTTTTCAAAATTTTTAATTTTGCTTTTTTGATAGACGATATACCTACCTACCCACTAAAGCAGAGGTCCCCAAACGTTTTTGTCTCGTAGACCACTTGGATTTTTTTTCGGTTTTGGGTAGACCCCCAGCTTACTTATTATAAAAAAAATCTTCTGGGTCTTTTGCACAGATAAAATGGGAGCTCTAGTAGGATAAAAATTGACACAGACAACAATTACAATTAAGCGGGGAAAAATATTTAATACAAAAATAAAAACTTACCTACACGCTAAGTAAGTAGGTACCTACTATCTATGTTCGAATATGGATTATTCCATTAATGGACAGCCATAATCAAAGTCACGACCAGCTTAAATGAGATCCACTGTCGTGGATCCCCATTTTCATCTCAACCCCCCTTTTTTATTTCCACACACATGGACCCCTTGCAGGTCGTCGTCGACCCCTGGGGGTCGATATAGACCACTTTGGGGATCACTGCTCTAAAGCATCCTCGGTAGTCTAGACAGACTTCGTAGCTCTGGGACCTTTAAACGTATAAGTACCCTCGGGCTTTACCGTTGCTCTTCATCACTCGTCACGATGTCACCTTCCAGTAGTCACATTAGTTGGACAGACAGAGCTGCATGTAGTGACCTAGGGTGCCTTTATTACGAGCTGTTGGATATTACTTCGCCCTAATCTAGTACAAGCCTAGACCTTAATTTGGGACTAGGTCAATTGGCCGGCAACCGGGCAGGGCTCAAGCTACCTGTGGTTAGGGCACGTTAGGGCTGCAGAGAGAAGAACCTCACAAGGTCGAGGAGTACTGCCTTCTGTATCTGGTCCTTGAACAAGCCATCTAGCGAGAATCTCTTGCGGTGTTGTTCGAGACCCTTCGCTATAAGGCCGTTTGCCGAAACAACTATCGGGTCAATGATCGTCAAGTCAACATCCCACATGGCGGTCACCTCGTGAGATAAGTCAAGGTTCTTGCTGAGCTTTTCCTTCTCGGCCTTCACGAGGTTCTCGTCATGTGGGATGATGACGCTGATGAACATTGCCCGGGTTTGATACCTATCAATCTGTCAACATGATATCAGGCTTATCGGCGACAATAGTCCTCTCCGTGATGACAGATCGATCACAATAGAGCGTAGCACGACCATTTCGAGAACTGGCGCCGGTGTGTACTTATAGTACGGCACTTCAGACTCAACAAGACCATATTGAAGATCAAGTTGCTGATGGATGATCCTGGCCACGAGGTTATGTCTGTGCAAGTACTCGCCGTTGGTCAAATGCGAACAAACGGAAATTATATGTCTGAGAGTAGTGAGAGTGTCTGTAGGCAACGACGCGCTCGACAAATGACGACCGTGCCATCCCTCAGAATATACTTATTTCCGGTAATTGTTCGTCATTATGACCTCGTTCAGCAATTGCACAGATAAAACGTTCGGTTTCCCCTAAGAGACCACCAAACCGTAGCAAGTTCACGGACGCTATACTCGAAAATCTAATTAAAGATCAAAATCCTAACCTCAACGGGCGCACATTCTCTGTGATTACTGCATTTTGGTTTATTTAAGTGTAGATATCTTTATCAATAAAACTTACCCTAATATTACTAGTAACATGAGTTATCAGTCATATTTTTTGTAATAATGTGAAAATAACTAAATAATCAAGATGGGAACTGTCAAATTTTGGACTTTAATTAGATTTTCGAGTAGGTATGGAAAGTCTACGTCGGGCCTTGTTAGGGCCCGGTAGAAGCGTCCGTGTCCTTGCTCTTCCATACGTTCTTGGGGTCTTCAGTGCTCAACACCGTTGGTCTGCGCCAGTTCTCGTTTGCCAAGGAGAGAGGTGTGAGGCTCCTGTCTACTGCAACCACATCACGATGCATCCCGCACTCATTGCTAAGGAAAAAATCCCTGAGATTGCACACCTCGCGGTTGTGGAGATTCTTAGCATTTAAAATGCCTCGACCTCCACATTTCCTCGGGATGTAGGTACAATCTCATATCAGATGAGCGTGGGTGCAACATGCGATGTGATTTAAGCAGTAGACGGACCCTCCTATCCAGGGCGTCCAGCTCAGTCTGAGTCCACCTTAGTATGGCAAAGGAGTATGTGAGCAGCGGCATCACCCAGCCATTGAAGGAGCGCACCTTATTGCCACCCGACAAAAGACTGTTTATTATTATTATCATTATCTGTCCAAAAGAGATTCAGATATGAAATGAAACGAAAGCGACATGAAATAAAATAATGTACCTAAATATTATCAGTACAGATGTATAAAACTCCTGAATATAAACTATGCCCTCTACACTAGACTAGGCTTGTCTCGTGGAAACCAAATGAGTTCAGCGGCTGCATCAGCGTCAACGCTGATTTAAGCGGTTTTCTAGCTACAGCTTCGTTATCTGGTTCTTCGCCATAGCACAATATTTAATTTAGAAAACCACTATATAATTAAAGAAATCAAACATCATCGTCGTGATGTAAGTTGTTAGTACTTGTATGTATGTATGTATGTATGTAAATACTTTATTGTACAAACGGGAAAATAACAAACAACAAAATAGACAGAAACACAAAAGGCAATCTCTCTCTGTAACTAAAATTTAAACAATAATCATCTCTCTTTTTCTGAAGACTAACCATCTATCTGTCGGTACCGAGCACGGGCCATAGCCCAGTCAAATTAGGGGTTCACCTCGGAATTAGAGATAATAAACTGGAATCTCATATGCCCACACCTTCATTTCGGTGCTCTAAAAGTGGTCTCAAAATTCACATATACTCGTAATCCGGTGACTGAGTCGTCTCGTAAGTTATTCAAGGTTTTGTAATAGGCGGTTACATAATTGGACTATGGATCTGTGTCTGAAATAAAGATATTTTATTATATTTTTCATTTTTATTGGAGCTAAAGAAACCTAGATAATCACGAAGAAATTTTCGATGTTCAATAACGTACGACGCAGACACGAGATTTTATGCGACTTTTGAGACAACTTTTACGATGCCAAAATGAAGGTATACGAGTTTCTAGCTTATTATCTCTCATTTAGCTTTTGCAAGCGACCAGCTCAACGAACACGCTCGTTCCCAAAATACCAGATTACTCACTTTACCAGGGTCTCAAAATACCATACAAATTACCTTAATCTGAATGTTTCATTTTATCTGGTATTTTAATATTCTGGGGATGAGGGTATGCCTAGCTCTTCTGTCATTAAAGTCGGTTATACTCGTAATTTGCCTACATCATCATCATCATCATCTCAGTCACTCAGTGCACAGTAGTCCAATGCTGGACATTGCCCACATGTGTTATTATATTTCATCCAAGATTGTTAATTGGTAATTTATTTTGATTTCAGCACACATTTTTGGGGACCAGCCGCAAATTGGGGTATTCCTGTAGCAGCCGTCTCAGACATCTTCAATAAGGATGTGAATATTATCAGTGGAAAAATGACAATTGGTAAAGTACCTACTTACAATTAACTGCATGACTTTCCAATTAAGTTAAGTATGTAAGGAGTCAGTTTGTTTTGTTGTTAAGACGACAATAATAATTTGAGGACATGAAACCGCCATGCCATAAGCATTGTTTAGGGTTTACGGCACGGGCGACTCTTATGGACTGCAAATAAATATACATACATACATTAAATCACGCCTGTTTCTACGCAGGGACCACTTCTTCAAGTCAAATCAAATCAAATCAAATCCACGGACCTAAAAAAAATACGGACGTAACAGTGAAGCGCACAAAATGGCCGTCCGTTTACGAGTGAGCGTGCTTTGAGGGTTGCCATATAAATCGTCAATTTTCCTATTTTAAGGCCTTTTACCAACTGCAACTTTTTGCAGCGATACAAATGCGCATTCGACAGCCGCAGCACTGTATCGCGACTAAACCTAGACGATTTGTGAATGTATCGATAGGTACTGCATTGAGACTGAATCGCGATTGTATTGCTGCAAAAACTTCGTACAATTAAATCGTATTATCATTTATGTACTACTTCAGCATTGGGTTCGATTGTGTCATGCAACCGTTTTAATTTAATTGAAATTGGGTTTTCTCATTTTGTCATGACAAAACCAATTTCAACTAAAAAATAATGGGAACTAGAGATGAGAAAATTATATGACAATTTAAATTTCAACGTTTGCACGACAGAATAATATTGATAATATTGATATATCAAACCACATTTTTATGAACATAGGTACCTAGTGACTAAAATAATTTTAACGAATAAAGCAATTCTTATTTAAACTTAAAAACTTGAACTTTTAGGGAAAAAATCCGTGAAACAACTGGCAACACTGATTGTCATTTTTGTTTGTAATTTGCGTCAAAGTAAATAAACACATATTTATGAAAAATAACACGAATAAATATAACTTATAGGTGATAAGTTATTAATATACATTTATACATTTTAACAAAATATACATTTAATGTCACATAAAGTAATTTTTCAATAAAATAACAAAAGATTTAAAAGTCAACAAAATAGTTACAAATTAAAATAATATCTTAAATCTAACACTTGGCAATTCGATACTGCACCACTCCACCTGCTACGATCCTGACAAATTTCTTTCGCTTCTTCCATATTCATTCATCGAGTCATGCATGGACATCGGTTTCGGGTAGAGCTTCCAATCCCGCAGCCTATCATCTATATCGGTATCTGCGGGACTGATCATTTTCAAAATTCAATCCCGCCGGATCCATGTATTTGCGGGATCCCGCATAGAAATTGATACTATTGATATAAGGTGAATTAAACAAGAGAAATAAAGAACAAAAATGTAGAAAAAATAATGAAACATACATAAAATTGACAAAAACCAAGAAATTTTTCAACAGTATGTTGAAAAACGAATTAAAACCATAAGAATAAATACTATTAGAAAAGCATCTTCGGCGTCATTGTTCAGCAAAGCCGTCAAATAATTACCTACAGCGCCCCACGCCCCACCTTACCTCTCTCTCGCCTGTCGCAAAATAAAATTAGGGTTGTCACAAGTATATAATACTAACTGAGCCCGCAACCTCGTTCGCGTAGAATTAGTTTATTTATATGTAAAACTATACGATATAATAAAATATACTTAATAAATAAAACTAAAATGTCCGTAAAATTTCAAAACCGTAAGCCTTTCCAATAGTTCCACTGACGTATGAGAGTGACAGCGGATGACAGCGGCACAAGTTTGGGCTATCTAGTCTATGTAAAAATAAAAGTACTTTTATTACAATTAAATCAGATATAAAGTTTTAAGAACAAACGCAAAGCCAATAAACTAATTTATATATGTAGCACGTATTTGTGCATTTTATTCATTAATTTAGCAACTCCTGTTATAACGTAACCATTGAAACACTATCTTAGGCTTAATTAATTACGATTAATATTGGATAAAACATAAAGTGCATAGGTAAATAGTGTATTTATTTAATTCTTTCATTTTACCGCTCTTTACTTAATGTGTTTATGTTACAAATAATAAATAAAGATTCAAACTTCGTTGATATCATCCTACAATTATTATCGTAAAGCACGTGGTCAAATACGGAACTAACAATTTCGTATGGTAAAACCACAGTTTGCGTAGACAGTGGCGCCTTTGAGAGCTTCATTTGAAATATTTTTGCGCGTTTACTACAAGTGCCGATTCCGGATGGCAACCCGCTAGTGTTTGCTGCGATAAGTAGTCTGGACTGTTGACAGGCCACGCGAGAGCGCGCTTGGTAGGGATGAAGTTACCCTTCTTTTTTATTCTTATGTTAAAACTTTAATTCGTTTAGTGAGCATTTAGATGTTTTTTTGTGAAGCAAACAACGTATCTAATGTGTCGTCTACCAAACTATTGCTTCCCGCAAATCCCGCGGATCCCGCGCTCGTAATCCCGCAACAAACGGGACTGGAAAAAAGGGCGGAATCTCGGAATATCGAGATCCCGGTATACTGGGATTGGAAGCCCTAGTTTCGGGTACTTAAGATTCAGCTCTTTTCCAGTATTTCTCCGATTTGATTTGAAAAACTACGCCTAGGGTGACCCTTCCACTCACTATCACTCTTGAGTATCTCTTTCGTCAATCTTCTTTCATCCATCCTTTCCAAATGACCTAACCATCGAAGCATGCCCTTTTCAATCTTAGTCACTACATCGTCTTTTAGTCGTCATTTCTCTCTGATCTCTGGACTGTGCATCACAGCTGGCCCTTTTGTGCAGTGTTGTTTTAAATTAATAGTGAAACATCCGCAATCGGCAGACAGGCCTGAGAGCAAGCCACCTCGAATTTATTAGAATAAAATGTTTAAAAAAACAAAAAACCGCCTTCAAAAAGCAAAAAATAACTTCTTTAAAATGGTAGGTAAATAGGTCAGATCAACTGAAGTCTGTTTTTGGTTAAAATATTGTTGGACGCCGACTTCAGTTGGACTGACCTATTTACCTACCATTTTAAAGAAGTTATTTTTTGCTTTTTGAAGGCGGTTTTTTATGTTTTTTTAAACATTTATTTTATTTTATACTTTTTAGTGATCCTATTTATGCTGTTACGTAGCTCCACTTCTAAATATTAATAAGAAACTATAGAACATTTCAAGCTCGCCGCAGACAACGCCGCGGGAATGTCATAGTCATATTTAAACCTAAATGTGCTTCGTCATAGTCGCTCAACTTCCTTTATCGAAATATCTTATCGCCACCCTTGAAATAGGTACCGTTAAGGAGTTCCGGTGGCCATCTGTGGTCTTCATCATCAGTTCCACTTCACCATATAGTACTTTTCAAAAGCAAATGCATGAGTTACAGTGAAAAATACCAAAATCGCTATAGGTGTGCCTATAATATTTGAGGAGTTCTCTTGATTTCTCCATGATCCCATCATCAGATCCTGACGTGGTGACAATGGGACCAACTAGAAAGTATACCCATTCGAACAACGAAAAAATTTTTCAAATCGGTCCGGTGGTCTTCGAGTAATCGGGGAACATACATAAAAAAAAAAAAAAAAAAAAAACCCGACGAATTGAGAACCTCCTCCTTTTTTTGAAGTCGGTTAAAAAGGCGCCCTGGGTGAACTCACTACAAACAGGGATGGTTTCTTGTTACAAGTAAAACAAAAATGTTGCTCTCTTTGGTATATTGTTAAGATCACATATTTATATCACTATTATCACATACACCCATTCACAGTCTGCTGTAGCAACAGTAGCTTTTTATAGAAATTACAGTAGCATTATCGACTACAGAAATAAGAAGGTACACTTAACTAGGATGAAGTACGCGTGTGGTCAAGTGTGTGTAAGGTGAGGTTAAGTGGCAAGCGAAGGCTCGTAACACAGGGGGAATTGCGAAGAGTAGGGCTACTGCCCCGAGGCTCTCTAGGTCGCAACACGTGGCACGGAAGTCACACCCATGCGGTTGAGCGCGAAGTGCCCCTCACAGTCAATCCGGTGGTTAAGGCTACGCCTAACTTAAAAATAAAACCCTGCAACAAGAATTGCAGTTGTTAATAAAATAAAATTTACTCGACAGCTACCCTATCAGCCCTAGCCATGAGATAAATATAAAAACTTGCCACAAAGTGGGTTTTATGTAGCTATATTTACGGTGCTTCCTTATAACGTGGCACTGGCTGAAAAAAAACGTAGCTTATTAGAATTAGGTTATGCCGGTTGGGCTTGTCGATAGCAACGTGGCTTCTTACGATATTCACCTTAATCAGGCCCGTATATAGCCTGATGACCCTGTTTTACAAGGCAGGAGTCAGCGCTTGGGATTCGGTAGGCTGCATTAAGCTATAACAAAAGAGCTTACGTGAACCGACAAGTCAAGTACAGATACACCTTTAACAATGTGGGACGCGAGAACTACTTACGGTTTATTGTCCCGTGGTTATAATGGTTATTTGTTGCCCATTTGTTTAAAAGCACGCAGATATAAATGCCACGATGCATGAATTTGGCATCGTATAATTTGCCTGAAACAAAATGTAAATGGACGTAAAAACAAAACCCACTTGGGCACGATGGAAAGAAGCATCTAATAAACACACCGCAACTCACCGCTAATTGTCCATTTGTAAAGGTTTTAAATTTAATAAGACGAGGGCAATGCTGCCCTTTCCACAAGCGAAATCCGAATCAAAGAGAATAGAGCGGACCTAGATGATGTGGCTAATTCTATAAGTCATTATGGTCCCGGGACCCGTTTCACTCTTAAACGCCGGCAACGCTCGTACACTGTTTTAACAATTTAGAAATCAAAACTAATCTAAGACAATCCAAAACATAACTCTAAAGATATTCCATGAATCCTGAAACAATATAATTTTACATGCCGAAAAGTATCGAACGATTCGAGCCTCAGTCCATATTTCAAAGCGTAGGAGCAGTGAAACGTAACGCACGCTCACGCTTGACCGAAGTATTGAAAGGCTCCGTCACACTCTTTCTCTATTCGGAACCAAAGCGAGAGAAAAGGACATAACTATGTGTATTCGATCCTCGATTTTGGTGCAGAAGTCCGCCCGCGGTAGTGTTGCTACAAGAAAAAGCTTAGCAAATAAAAAACGGGTGTTACAATAGGAGGTGCATTATTGTAGCAATCTGGTGGTGAGCTGATGGTAGATATGTACGAGTATGAGTTAGAATATGCAACTGCAGTAACTGCCCTTCCCGGTGAAGGCTAGGCGTACCTATAGTGCCTTGTTTTCCTCAAACATGTGTATAAAATGATCATACAGCTATGGCCATTTTATCAAAGGCATTTAAAAAACCAAGAAGCCGGGGAGGGCGAGGTTGAAATTACGTGCGAACCTTAAATGTGACGCTTAATGTTTTTTTTAATCTCTTACGCAAACATAGGGCTGTTACAAGTTTAACGTGTGTATCTGTATTGAATACCTATCATAGCAAATTAAATAATGTGCAAAATACACCTTATCACGTAAGTCAGTAAGGTACATTTTGCAACTTATTGAATTTGTTAATTACGCTGTATTGAAAGAAAAGAAAAATACATTTATTCACTACACACATAAGACACACAGAACAAAAAAGTAAAAACAGAAAACAGCAATAAAAAGAGTAGTGAGTGTGTCTTCGCGGCAGTGAATCGGACACTGGCTCAGCATAATGCTGAGGCGTTAAACACCTGCAGCGCTGATTTTCAGCCAGCTCCGAGTGTGACAGACGGACGGTACGCTAAACGAATAAATAGTCTAGGTAATACAAACAAATACTACCAAACAAATACTTATAGATAGTGACAGAATAAATACAAAAACTACATGCAAATACCTTACAGAAACATAATATTTAAAATAAATATACCTACTTAGCCAGTATACAGCATCGACCAATTGGCACAATTCAATATACAAAAATCAAAAACAAAAAACAAAGAAAACTAAACTATAATTGAAGGGCAAAGGTATTGCAGGTTCACCAATGATATGCGTGTGTCATACTCCGTTATCGGTGTTGCAGAATCATTGAAAACCCTAGGGTTGGCACTGTACATATTTTTTTAACTAACATATATAACCACCTTATTGATGCACCTATTTAATTTATATATTTTAAGTTTTAAAACAAAATAAAACCTCTTTTCGGACCGTAATTAAAAGAGGTTTTATCCTTTTTTTAAACTCCATATTAGATGGTTGCATCATTTATTTGTCAATATTGATTAATGTCGTATATAATTCGTTGGCTCTAAATGGCGTTGGCGCTGGCGTAAAAATCATGAATTTCCTCAATGATCACGCTGAATTTTCCCAGTTTAATAGAGAGCCGATCGCGAAATTAGAAGTAACCCGAATGCGACGCGGAAATCGTTCGTAAATTTAGTACATATAATCACAGTATATAAATTAGGTAAAGCATTATGTCAATGTGCAATAGACAGTAATATTTTTCAAATACATAAGCGTATCCTATAATAGTTTTCTTTTAAATTAATATTTCAGTTTTTTCTGTTACAGATAACGATAAGATACGATACCTACGTTTGTGCCCATGCACTATAAATTTTAAAGTAAGATGCCTAAGATTCTTGTTAAAACATGTTGACATATATAAGTATAGCGATTGTTGGGATGAAGTAGTCGAAGTGTTTAGAAAATTTAAAGAATGTGAAAATGGGTGGTCAGCAGAAGAATTAAATTGTACATGCAATAGCCAAACATCAGAATTAAAAAAAATGGTAATGAAAATGTCACCTCAACAAATGGAAACTTTCTGGATTGAAGTGGTTAATGTAATTGAAAAGTATCTTGTAGTGTAGTTTATCCCTAAATAAAATGCGATTGTAAAGCCACAAAATAATTTTATTTCTGGTGAAAGTGCTCTTGAGATAAACCAATAAATTACTACAAATCTGTTATTTTACGTGTAAAAACATTCTTCTAACTAAAACTTTTTATAATCCAATATATCACATGTCACATTGACAATGAAATAAATATTGTGCGACAACCCTATGACTAAGTTTCAATGGATCTGCAACACTGATAACGGGGTTTGTGTATGTTTATGGCATCGCAGCTCCTAAACGGATGGACTGATTCGGACGAGGTTTATTGATAGAAAGCTAGTTTAATAGGGGTGGTTGTTCGAGTTATCAGCTCTGAAGAATGGATCGCCATTATATTGGCTTTTTGCCTCGTTCCCTAAAATGAATATTACAAAGTATGTTTGAGAACACGTTTTTTACCTGCCATCTTGTCCACAGCGCTCGTTCTGTATTCGCTCGCTTTCATGCGATTCGCCATACGTGTGAACCCACAGAACCTGCTGCTCTTCGCCTGCCATTTCGTCAACGAGGGAGCTCAGCTTACCCAGGGATATCGGTTCATTAACTTCCACTACCTAAACAACGAAGATCCCTTCGTAAAGAAAATTATACCGAAGAAATAACGTTACAATTGTTGCAAACAAATTGCGTACCTACTTACAAATATTGAAGAGTTTTTTTACGAAAATGATAATATGAATAAAGTAAATTTATGGGTATCCCTCATTTGCTCTACAAACAATTGCTAATAAATAGTAATGTAAGATCTGTGTATGCATCATCATCATCATCATCACCATCATCACAGCTCACCTCCGTCCACTGCTGGTCCATCTCACAGTACCTAAAGTATTTACGTGAGAGTGATTTGTATTTAGTACTAGCTTCTGACCGCGACTTCGTCTGCGTGGATTTCAGAATTTGATCTTACAAGGATAAATAATATGAGTTTGTCCAATCCGCACCCAAAACGAAATAAAGCGCTAAATAGGGAAAATCGCTTAACCACCCAGTGATTTTGACCACACCAAGGCAACACTTCGATACAGAGATTTAAATCAGAGCTGGCACCATCTAGTTCGTATATGGAGAACTAAAAGTGTCTTTCTTTAGTAACTTTTGTGTACGCACACATGATGAACACAATGAATACAAACTGAGATGATTACGAGATGACAAACGTAAACAAAAATAAAAACACACCAAACACACCACAGATGAGATTTCACCTTTTTAATTTTGTTACTCACCCATACAATTGTGAGCAAATTCACAGCTTTTAACGATTAATTCGATTTCCCGTAGGAACTAGATATTTTTCGGAATAAAAACTACCCTGTCCTATTCCAGGACCTAAGCTATTATACGTGTTAAACTATTTTTTAATTTTCTTTTCCTTTTCGGCTGTGCAAACACAATACCCATGACGACTTTTTCGAAAATCATCATGGCCGCCACCTTGAATTCCAAATTTGATATCATTTTCGTAATCCGAAAACATGAAACACGATACCCATGTCGGCTTTTTATAAAAAAATCATGGCCGCCATCTTGAATTCCAAATCTGACATCATTTTCGAATTCGCCATCCCCGAAAACATGAAACACGATACCCCATGACGGCTTTTTCGATAAACATCATGGCCGCCATCTTGAATTCCGAATCTGACATCATTTTCGAATTCGCTATCTGCGAAAACATGAGAAACGATACCCGCATGACGTCTTTTTCGAACAACATCGTGACGCCATATTGAATTCCAAATTTGATATCATTTTCAAAATTGCCATCCCCGGAAACATGAAACACGATACCCCTGTCGGCGTTTTCTAAAAACATCATGGCCGCCATCTTGAATTCCGAATCTGACATCATTTTCGAATTCACTATCCCCGAAAACATGAAACACGATACCCCATGACGGCTCTTTCGATAAACATCATGGCCGCCATCTTGAATTCCGAATCTGACATCATTTTCGAATTCACTATCCGCGATAACATGTGAAACGATACCCATGACCGTGTTTTCGAAGAACATCATGGCCGCCATCTTGAATTTCGAATTTGACATCATTTTCGAATTCGCCATGCCCGAAAACATGGAACACGAAAATTAGCCATGACGGCTTTTTCGATAAACATCATGGCCGCCATCTTGAATTCCGAATCTCATATCATTTTCGAATTCGCTATCCGCGAAAACATGAGAAACGATACCCATGACGGCTTATTCGAAAAACATCTTGGCGGCCATCTTGAATTCCGATTCTGACATCATTTTCGAAATTGCCTATCCCCGAAAACATGACACAAAAATTACCCAAGACGGCTTTTTCGATAAACATCATGGCCGCCATCTTGAATTCCGAATCTGACATCATTTTCGAATTCGCTATCCGCGAAAATATGAGAAACGATACCAATGATGGCTTATTCGAAAAACATCTTGGCCGCCATCTTAAATTCCGATTCTGACATCATTTTCGAAATTGCCAATCCCCGAAAACATGAAACACGATTCCCGCATGACGTCTTTTTTGAACAACATCGTGACGCCATCTTGAATTCCAAATTTGATATCATTTTCGAGATTGCCATCCCCGAAAACATCAAACACGATACCCATGTCAGCTTTTTCTAAAAACATCATGGCCGCCAACTTGAATTACGAATCTGACATCATTTTCGAAATTTTCATTCCCGAAAACATGAAACACGATACCCATGACGATTTTTTCGAAAACCATCATGGCGGCCATCTTGAATTCCAAATTTGATATTATTTTCGAAATTGCCATCCTGAAAACATGAAACACGATACCCATGTCGGCTCTTTCTAAAAACATCATGGCCGCCATCTTGAATTCCGAATCTGACATCTTTTTCGAATTCGCCATCCCCGAAAACATGAAACACGATACCCCATGACGGCTTTTTCGATAAACATCATGGCCGCCATCTTGAATTCCGAATCTGATTTCATTTTCGAATTCACTATACGCGAAAACATGTGAAAACGATAGGTACTGTACCGACCCCAAGGGGTAGGTCTTATAAAAATATAAAATATTTTTAATTTAATTTGTTTTGACAGGCCGGAAGACAAAAGAAATTGTCAATCGAAAAAAAGATGGACTCTACGTTGTGATTAATTTTTAATGTTTTAGTAATTCCAAGTTCCTAAGGTGAGAATGAGGGATAACAGATTCTTCTGATTAAAGAGATATTCAAGAATAAGGGAATTCAAATAATTGTACTAGTTGAGATAAAGAAGCGATTAGGAAACTTCAGTTAATGGATAAACGATAAGACAAGAATATGAATTCTGGTAAAAGCAGAGCCCCGCCCCGCTCTTACTCATGTGCTCGACTCCGGACTGGTCACACTCTGCCAGCCTGCCTCAAGCTTGTCTGGGGAGCGTTTCCATTACGTCGCCAAGTCAGTCTAGGTAGGTTCTCGTAACCAAAAGAGCAGAGGACCCAACAAATTATAGTCACTCCAAGAGGCAGGATTTATCTTATCTCCTAATAATTTAGATGGAGAGACTATTGACCTAAACTACCCCTCTTGTATCCTCGGATATTTAGGACGACGGAATGTGTGTGTTTTCTGCAATCCAGTGTGACAGGTATCAAAGCAAACCCAGAATATTGGAGGTCTCCTCCCCTTTGAATCCGTCAAGGCACTCGATACCACACGCTCAGCTTTCGCTTCGCTTAGTCGAATCCCCACGAACCGACATGAAAGCCGGGAGTAGAAAGCAGTTGCCGAGCTAAACTCGCAGGCATCCTTGCCGACATGAGATCATAAAAACCAAGCCAGCAAGTCACCTCAACTAACTAACGTCTTTCGACCAGAGGTGAGATCGACTCTTGACGCAACTCAAATCTGACCCCCGGTTCCCCAAGATAAATTTAGAAGCTATTATTCTTGAACCTTCAACACACTGAAGCAGTCTGTGAAGTCTGTATGGATACTGGTCATACACTGTGTAGTGTCTCTGCTTGCTATCTTAGTCCAAGATGTTTAATGACGGTAAGATGTCATCGACGTCTGTGACCCGCTGATAACTTTCACCAAGACACTAAACCCTCTTCGACTCGAATAGAATAGGTTGGAAAATATCCGTTGCTTAAAAAGAAAAGATTGAAATAAATTGTAATTTAGATTGCTAGGACACAAGTATAAACTGTAATCCCCAATATAAGAGCCGAAAGAAATAAAATAATCTTAACCAAACAACATGGGAAAATTTAGAAAAGGTTCACCAAATAAACTGAAGATTAGACATGGAGTCCTAAAATTGTACACAAAAATCCAAACGAATTAGATCATTCTTGAAATATTAATAATCCTTTGAATTCCCTTATTCAAGATAAAAATTATAAAAGAATACCAAATGAATAATAATATTATTTACCTTTTATTTATTATAAGATTCGTAACAGAATTAAAATCCCGTGAAATAATTCAAAGAAATTTATCACTAGATTGATTTTCCGACGACCAACGTATATCACTATTGAGCTCAATATGATCTGCTTCTAAGAAATATTTTTTTTTAAAATTGTTCTGTTTTTTAAATAAATTGTTCTTTTCAAAAAAATAAAATTTCGAAACTCAAAATATTTTGAAAATAATCGTAAGTAAAAAAAATCAAAATCAAAGAAAAATATTCAAATAAACATGTTCTAACAAGGACAGCTTTGCTACGAATGATCTTATTAACTTGTTGTCAAAAATTGCAATGACAACTTCAAAAATTCAAAATATTTTGAATGTGATGACATCAAATGTCATTCGTAACCAACTGCACTACTACTTCGAGTGCAATGATGCACCTATCGAATAACCACTAAAAGACAACACTTAGCTTCGGATCCCGACGAGATGTCAAGGGCGCGCAGCCGCAAACCGAACTCTCACGACAACTACTCCAATCAGATTGGAAGCCCTCGTAGCAGATGACGGAGCTCACAGGATCATGCACCCGCGTGAAATGCATTAAAATAAAGAAAGGTTAAGTTTACAACTAAAATTTCTCTGAACTACGAAAGTTTTCCCTACTCTGTTATTATACCCTGAAACACAACAAACATTCAACTATAAATTTATCACCATCCGGAACCCCATCTAAACAATGACTATCACCCTTTCATTCGTCTTTCAGCTCCTCAACCAGTACACTCGTCCTCGAGCTTCCCTATTCTCAATGATAAGACATGTATGAATAATTAAAATACCTATGAGAAATCACTAGTTCAATTTTCTTGCCCTCAAGCCAATAACCAAATTACTCATGCACATGATTTCTTATAGTTAATTGTTTCCATCGGCGGTAGGACCTTATTTACCTTTTTAGCAGACTTTGTCTACATGAAAAACTTACGAGAGCCTTCTAACGTCTCCTTTCAATATTCCTATAGATCACCTCTTATTTTAGTTTTCACTAATATACACACAACACTTTATTATTTTAAGGAAGTATGTCCGTAGATCCAACACTATTACTATTAAGAAAAAGCAAATAAAAATCTTCAGAAATACATTTTTTACAAGCCCGTCGGTAACCAAGTCAACACTCCCCCTAGCAACCCCACACTGCCTAGCCCGTTTTCTAACCAGTCAAATACCAAAGACAATTCAATTCTTGTTTGAAGGTTTGATTCGAGATGAGGTCAGTACAGTACCCATAACCGCTTTTTGAAGAACATCATGGCCGCCATCTTGAATTCCGAATTTGACATCATTTTCGAATTCGCTATCCGCGAAAACATGAGAAAAGCTTTTCATGATGGCTTATTCGAAAAACATCATGGCGGCCATCTTGAATTCCGATTCTGACATCATTTTCGAAATTTCCATTCCCGAAAACATGAAACACGATACCCATGACGATTTTTTCGAAAACCATCATGGCGGCCATCTTGAATTCCAAATTTGGTATCATTTTCAAAATTGCCAATCCCCGAAAACATGAAACACGATTCCCGCATGACGTCTTTTTCGAACAACATCGTGACGCCATCTTGAATTCCAAATTTGATATCATTTTCGAAATTTCCATCCCCGAAAACATGAAAAACGATACCCATGTCGGCTATTTCTAAAAACATCATGGCCGCCATCTTGAATTCTGAAACTGACATCATTTTCGAAATTTCCATTCCCGAAAACATGAAACACGATACCCATGGCGATTTTTTCGAAATCATCGTGACGCCATCTTGAATTCTAAATTTGATATCATTTTCGAAATTGCCATCCCCGAAAACATGAAACACGATACCCATGTCGACTTTTTATAAAACATCATGGCCGCCATCTTGAATTCCGAATCTGACATCTTTTTCGAATTCGCCATCCCCGAAAACATGAATCACGATACCCCATGACAGCTTTTTCGATAAACATCATGGCTGCCATCTTGAATTTCGAATCGGACATCATTTTCGAATTCACTATCCGCGAAAACATGTGAAACGATACACATGACCGCTTTTTCGAAGAACATCATGGCCGCCATCTTGAATTCCGAATTTGACATAATTTCCGAATTCGCCATCCCCGAAAACATGAAACACGAAAATATCCATGACGGCTTTTTCGATAAACATCATGGCCGCCATCTTGAATTCCGAATCTGACATTTCTGATTTTCGACATTTCCATTTCCCAAAATATGAAACACGATACGCATGACGACTTTTTCGAATAGCTCCAAAGACTTCACGAACTCTAAGGGTAGGACGTGACTTGCTCTGTGCCTGGGCACTGGGAACCGGGAGATACTCAATAACATACTAACATAACCTTCCACGTGGTACATGTCGTACTCGTGTTAGTGGATAATAGCTTCTGAACGCGACTTCGTCCGCTTAGATTTCAATTATACATATTCTCCCGGGAACTTTTCAATTTTTCGGGATGAAGTAGCCTATGTGTTAATCCAGGGTATAAGCTATCTCCATTCCAAATCCGTCCAGCCGTTGCAGCGTGAAGAAGAAGTTAGTAGGATATCAAATGCAATGTCATTTTTTTCATGGATGAGCACGACTTTGTGAAAACACCTTATACAACCATTAAATAGCTCTAAAATCAGATTCTTATGGCTACTTCCACAAAAAATATAGAAATCATGTTTCAAGTAGCAAGGTTTGGTTGTGTCAAAATGCATGGAATTGTCGAAATGAATTGGTTTTCACATGGTTTTCACAGCTTAAATCTGATTCAAGTAAAACTACAAGTGGCGCTTAAACAATGAGAGCCACTTACATGAAAAATGAATCTTGTTTTGAAAAAATGCCTCTTAGGCCTAATGAGAATTAAAACTATTTTATCTTTTTGCTTCAAATTGTACATCATAACCTATCTATAAAATCTAAATCTATGACAAACATATTTGCTTCAAACGATTATGTAGTATAATATAATAGATTGAGCTCTGATGATACTACCAAAAGGTAAATAGTAGGTACTCAAAGAAACGCTGGACACCTGACACAATGTTGTTACGATTTCCACGCGGACGACGTCGCGGTTACAGCTAGTGTAGTAAAATAGTTGAAATTTTAATATTAGCTGTTGGACACAACTTAGTCGGTTATCGTTATTACCTCGGGAACTTTTCAATTTTCCGAGGTCAAGAGTATCATACCCCGGGATTAAAGATATTTTATCTCCATGCATTGACTTTCCTGTTGACCCATCAGGCTTATATTATAATAATTATAATCATATGGCGTACTTATTCATCTTAATGAAAACTCGATGGGAGGGATCCGAGCTACGCTAATGAGCAAAATTAAAGGTTATTTTGTAAATAATTTTATCGCATAACCTATAATTATTTTAATCTAAACACCTAAATAAGTAAAGAATAGTTCAACTACGACCTGAACCCAGCCACCGCGAGGACGAAATCTTGTAAATTTTCTTGTTAGACCAACGTAGTTAGGGTTACCATTAACTTTTGAACAAGTCATGAAATATAAGTATTTTATGGAGTACCTACTTTCTTTCGACGAAATAAAAGCCATCAGTCATCACAGCATTGAATAGGTAGATTATGAAATGTAATTGTTCAGGCTGAAGTTCAATGTATTTGAATTATTATAAGATTGCTAAAAAACACCAAATACAATTTTATTAAAACTTACCTCAATCTGAATACGAGCTGTATAGCAAATAGACTCTATAGAACTCAGAGTAAGGTTTAGTAAAAGTCACCTTTCTTGTATAGGTAGTTTAGTTTAGTTTAGTTTAGTTTATTTATTCATCAATGTAATGTTACAATATAAATTGCATTGCATGTCAAAAAATACGTAATTACATTGATATCGTCAACATTAATATCTACAAAATAATAAAAGAATAATACAAAAATAACACTCAAATAATCAAAGACATCATTAATAAACAAATATACAAAAAGTAATAAAGGTCAAATAAACAATAATAATTTTACAATTTAAGTTGCATATATTCGTCGAAGGAGTATAGTGGATTATCCAATAAACGGTTTCTCAGCTGATGTTTAAATGCTTCGTCGGATGGTACATTTTTAAGTTTAGACGCTCATAGTATGTGGGACCGATGATACGCGGGTTCTTACCCGCAAGTGCCATGCGACGGGAAACTGTACTCAAACGCCCGGTGTGGCGGAGCTCCTTGCCAGGAAAATTGACGCGTGCGAAGGATGAAATATTATTTCTTATGAACATTAATATTTGAAATACGTAAACCGAGTAGTGCGTCAATATGCGGTGAGTAACAAAAAGGCTCTTGCAAGAGTGCCTAGGTTTCACTCCTGCTAACGTGCGTAAGGAACGCTTTTGCATAAGCATTATTATAACAAGTGTCTATTTTAAATTAATAATTGATTGAAAAATGTATATTCTGTAGAACCATTCTGCGCTCATTGTTATGTTAATTCACAATAGCAAATAAATACTCGTATTTGACAAAGAGGCAAAAAGTTTCTACCTGTCTACATACGAGTACTTACTTTAACATAATTTAGTGTTTTTTTTATAATCGAGCTATTAGTCCGCCGCCCCTATTAACTTTAGTGCGCATTATGACTTTATTAAAATTGCATGAAGTTTAACTAGAGACGCTTTGATATTGAGTTTATATTAACATGTGCTATTACTTAAAAGCGCCAACCCTAATGAACTACGGAGTGGGAATGTTTACAAAGATAGGTAGTTTTAATTAAATTCAAACTAAGTTATTCTTGTGTTAGGTACATGTAATTTATCCCGCGTTTTATTGTGCGAGGAAATCTTTATTTAATTAAAGAGTATAATTTAATTGTTTAAACGTTGCTGGTGTACGTGCTTTGTTTGTAGGTATTATTTTAAATAGGTACTCTTGGGTTTTTAGGAATCTCAAATTCTGAAAAAAAGTTTTTTTAGTACTTAGTAGCTAAAGCTTGGTAAAAAGAAATTCACGCCATTGGGAATATAGGTACAACATTTTTAGGTGACAACCGCCACGTTAAGCACTGCTTTTTGGCAAAAAATTGGATCATGTTGCCACTCTGAACAGCAGCCTCATACTTTCTTTACTCTTTTTTGGTAAACTGTAAGTACAAAATTAAAATAAGACATAGCTTTTAGAGGTTAAATGACTCTTCCGCATCCCGCCCCTTGCTTGTGAATTTGAAAACAAACTCATTAAGGTCGCACATTACCGGTCTCTATATTTCTCTAATACAGCTTTTCCCGCCTTTCCAACTTGACACTGCAAACGACGGAGTAAGACTGTAGGGTAAAAACAAAATTTATGGTACAAACTGCCTTATAATTTACTACAGAGGCCGGGAAGTAGGGGGTTGCCGGCCGAGTTTATATAGACGGCCGAGCGAACCGAAGCCGGATAGTTACGAGGCTGGCAACCCCTTTTCACGGCGAGGTATGTATAGTGCTTTTCTCAAACTTATAATTCATTTAAAAAAAAACAAAAATTACAACGCCAAATACTAGGGAGTGCACAAACATGAAAAGTAACCTACAGTGCTCAGTCATCCGCGCTGTCTCGGGTGCGCCGCCGCTGCGCCGCGGCGCGCAGCACCGTGCTAATCGCCTGCGATCTAAGTTGCGCTACGCGCCCCTAACAACCTCTGCCCTCCTGGTACCTGGTGCTTTTATTTAAACATGCAAACGCTTTGGTTGGATGCACGGCTTAGTATATTAAAAAAAAAACAGCTATTTTCATAAACACAGCCGAAATGTTTACATTAAAATTTAAAAAACACGTGTGCGTCTCGGGACGCCCGACAGAAGTTGAACTACCCTCCCATAAGAAGTTATCACTTCAAAAAGTTCAAAATGGCGGCCATTTTCTTTAAATCTGATTACAGGTTCACATTCGTAGTCCCAAGGGGCCCTCAGATATCGATTTTCAAGACAATCGGACCAGTAACAAAAAAGTTCAAAATGGCCGCCACTTTTTTTAAATCTGATTACGGGTTCGCATTTGTAGTCCTAAGGGGCCCTCAGATATCGATTTTCAAGACAATCGAACCAGTAACAAAAATGTTCAAAATCGCGGCCACTTTTTTTTCAATCTTATTACGGGTTCGCATTTGTAGTCCCCACGGATCCTCGATATCGATTTTCAAGACAATCGAACCAGTAACAAAAAAGTTCAAAATAGCAGAAACGTTTTTTAAATCTTATTACGGGTGGTACTGCTGCCGTGAGAGAAAGGGAAGCCAGACAGGCTGTCGATTAACGCGCGTTACGTAACGAAATGGTTTACCCTCCGTAAGGAAGTTATCACTTCAAAAATAGTAAAATATCGGATTTTGGCTAAATAATAAAAACATTGTACTGAATAATTTTGGGACGATTTTCTTTAAAAAAAAGTGCAAAAATGTGAATTTACCATTTTAGATGTATAATTATAGCTTCAAATAAACATATGTGTGCAAATTGTGGTTATAGAATTATCAACAAGTTTTTAGAGATGTTTGTAATTCTGTAGCTCTGCCTACCCCACTCTGGGAACGAAGGCGTGAGATTATGTATGTAAATAAACATAGTTACACTAAAGAAATGAACATACTTCCACGTTGTTTTGTTAACTGCGAAAATGTAAGGCACTTGTTTCAGTTTTTTCGAAATAATTATATAAAGGAAGCGTGTTTTGCGTATTTTTGTACATACTCTAATAAAGCGTAGTAAATTGGCTACAATTTAAGCCTAATTTAAGTACTGTAAGACTATTCGTTGCGGAGATACAGCTATTCCAAGACTGTCATTTTTTTTCAACACAATGAAAATTTCGTGTTATGGTCATTTTCCAAGTTACGTAGCGTATTGGCTAAACTAATGGTCCTAGAATAAAAGTTGAGATAAGAATTAGTGTACAATTTGACTAGCTTCAATTGAATACCAAAGTAGTGCCTCTAGCTTTCATAGATTTCTCAAAAATATAAAAACTATTAAAATATCTGATTTTGGTTAAATGATAAAAACATTGTTCTGAATAATGTATAAATGTATTTCTTAAAGAAAACCAAAAAGTCTAAATTTGAGATTTTAGATGTAACATATGGTTTCACAACAAATAAATGTAAACATAAAAAATCACAGCAAACATATATTTAAACTATAAAATAATACTATTTACACGGTCAAGTAAAAACAGTTTAGACTTTCGTCCTTTTGAAAGGACCAGGTCTCATTCAGTCTAGATCAGTGGGGAGGAGTGGGGGAAGAGGGATAATGTTTTCTGGAGTGGAGGCGGGCCGGCTCATGGTGTTGGGTCGTCCATATCCTCGTCCTCCTCGTCCAGGACGATAGGGATGGCGTTGTTGCAATTTCACCCGTGGCAAAAAGAACATAGGATAGAGCACCTGAGCCCAGCCTGTCTGCAAGTGCACGACCCTAAGCAACCTCTTTTTGCATTTGCAAGTCACCATTTTAAGCAGGGTCTGAGGAGCGGGCTCTGCCCACATTGCCCATCTTCGACTTGCTGTATCTCCGCAACCAATAGACATAGTGAGCTCAGGTTACGCTCAAATTGTAGCAAATTTAGTTATCTTTATTAAAGTACAACCAAAGATTCTTGAAAAACGCTTTATTAGGGTAATTTTTTCGAAAAATCTGAAACAAGTGCCAAAATTTCGCAGCTTTTCGAGCACCATGGGGGTAGCACAGGGTTCTCAAGGTTGCAAACTTGGGTATAAACTACTCTCAAGGGACCTAACAACATATAAAAAAATCGTAGTTACATGCGCGTTTGCGATCTATGATGTCGTTATAGACTGGGGGGTTATAATCTTTTTAAAACTGAGCCCCAGGTCAATGCAATTAAAAAGGATTCCTTTTATTCCAAGTTTCATAATAATATGCAATACATTACCTATACCCTGCCGGATACCAATGAATTAATCCAAACATATTCTGGGTACCTACTACCTACAAGTCGACTTAATTCGTAATAAAAAAAGGGTATATACATGAACGGAGTATACTAGGCTTGAACCCTTTTTCACTTGATCTTCAGAACACTTATCTCCTTTTTCACCAGGACCCCAATTTTATTTATAACTCTTGCTCGTTCTACGCAGTATAACGCTCCCGTATGCGATCATTCACACATTCACGCTCGATTGCGCGTCAAGTGATACCCGCCGGCGTCGGCGCGGCGCCGTCCGGTTAGCCTTACCCGTACCCTTCGCATCAGAATAACGCGAGTTTCATGGCAGTTGAGAGTCCGCTGTTGTTCCGTAAAACACCGCTAGCGGTGTTTGGACAGCGTAATACATACTCGTAATCTTACGTCTAATGCCGCATCCACATGCTTGGTGTTCGACACCAACACTGCAGGACGCAACTATATGTTAAAGTGAGCACGATGTATTTCTATCTTACTCTAACTTACAGTTGCGTCCTACAGTTTTTGTGACAAACACCAAGCATGTAGATGCGGCTTCAGATTTTTTGACAAGGTAAAGAAGAGAATAAGTGTAGGAGCTCTGTTCTACTAGATAAAACCAATTGCTTTTGTCATGTTATTCGCATTGTCAAGTTATGAAAGCTTTTATTTACTTGACAGTAATGGCGGTAGAGTTTAAAACATTACGATAACATTTCAAAAGAAATATCGTTTACCAAGTAGAATAATGCCCCAGTGTAATTGTAACGTGGTGATCAAGTATCATGCCTGTTTTCAATTACCAAACAAAAAAAAACTGTTAATAGGGAAATGCTGAGGTTAGCTAAAATGTCTTCCAGTATTTTTTTTGACATGCGGGCAGTAGCAGGATATAAGTATTAATGCATTTCTCCTTTATCAAAAATTGTACCTATAATTACTTAACAGTGAAAAAAAGTTAGTACAGTATAAATGTCATTATTTTAACTCTATTTTAATGTTGTTAACGTTTAAAAATGCCGATTATTGTCATAACGCCACTATTATTGGATTCTTCCACCAAAGTCGTACGAATTGTATTAACCAACTTCCTTTAGACAAAAACTTTTGCAAGTTCAAATAAAAATAAACTTGGACCATAGAGATCTTTACAAAAGCTCGGGAAGTCACAAAACACGGCCATTACGGCTTATTTGTAGCGTCGTCCGGCGAATTTTGAGTTATTTATTGGCGCACATTTGCGCTAGAAGTGATAAATACCGTCAAACGGCTGTTTGGGTCGCTTCCTGAGTCTTGTTGTTGTTCCCCTGTTCTGGAAGAGTGTATGAGACTTGTTTATTGTGTGTTAATGTTTTCTTTTTGATTTTGAGAACAAAATAAAATTATGAGTTAAACTAGCTGAGGATGGATTACCTATTTTGTATGTCAATTGAAATAATTGCACTTGTGACTATAGTGACAGGAAGATAAGTTGAGATAAGTACCTAGTCAATCCTGACACCTGTCAGTCCAGTACAAATAAGGCCGTCTTAAACTATGCCGGGGCCCTTGGGCACACAAGAATTTGGGGCCCTTTTGGAAAAGAAAGCAAATTATACAACATAACGCATTCCACATAACGCATAACATTTTTCTAGTGTGATCTCGTGAGAGAAATTGTTGGTCCATCGGGGTCCCCTGAGGATGGGGGCCCTGAGCACGGACCCCGTGTGCCCTTATGGTAAAGACGGTACTGTACAAATTATAACCTCGCACCCAAGAATAGGTTATAAATTGTACTGCTATGACATACCTATGTCAGGATTGAATTCGTATCTTCATTTTATTATATTACTAGATTCCGAGTCGACTATACACACATTTTACGGCTAAACAAACTCTGAGAATTTTGGAAATATTTTCTTTATTATGTTGGACAGTTGGTTAACTTAATAATTTGATAAAAAGCAGAATTACATACATACATACCTTCACGCCTTCATTCCCAGAGTGGGGTAGGCAGAGCTACAGAATTACCAACAACTCTAAAAACTTGTTGATAATAAAATTCTGTAACCACATTTTGCACAATTAGGCTAAGCTGTTTACCAGTGTATTAGTGACAGGTTGGAAGCCCATCGCCTAAAGGCCTCCATACATGATCGGTTTTGCCTTCAGTTCTCTGACCGGATGCAATATAGCATCGTGTATGTGTAATTTGGCCTGAAGGCAAATCGCATCCGTCCGCCTGAACGATTTGCCTGACCGGACAGAACTCCATCACCGGATGCAGAAATCGTGTATGTGTAATTTTTCCTGAAGGCAAATCGCATCTGTCCGCCTGAACGATTTTCCTGACCGGACAGAACTCCATACATGATCAGTTTTACCTTTAGTTGAACTTTGGCGCTCCCTGGAAAAACTGATCGGTATTTACATGTATGGCCACTCGATCCGGTCACGCGGAACTGAACGCAGTTCGGCCTGAACCGATCGGCCTCTACATGTATGGCCACTCGATCCGGTCAGGCGGAACTGACGCAGTTTGGCGTGAACGCATCGGTCTTTACATGTATGGCCACTCGATCCGGTCGGGCGGAACTGACGCAGCTCGGCCTGAACCGATCGGCCTCTACAAGTATGGGGGCCTTAACAGTACTACCAGCCTTTATTCCCTTAGTCGCCTTTTACGACATCCACGGGTAGACATGGAGTGGCACTATTGTAACCCGGTAACCACACGGAATTATAGTAACAAAATTCGTAATTACGCCGAATTGTTTCGGACAATCAGCAAAATTGCAGGACTTTACAGATATAACAATGGACATAGTCAGTAGATACATAAAGGCAGTTTAGGACAGCAATCGCAAGCAATTAGTGAGTCGGGAGTCTACTCAAACTCGGCGCATTGATGAACGGGCTAGATTAGAGGCTGAACGATTGTAGCCTTTGCCCGTCGACGAGCAAAATGGCTGTCAGTGAACGGGTGGAAAAATTCAAACATGGAAATACTTAATAATGGTTGCCATGTTGTTGCTATAATAGGTATCGCCTGTGCTCTCGAAGAGTTCTATTATACATGTAAAAGCTTTACTGTTTATACAATCAGCATGATTAAACTTTAAAATGTGATTTATAATGTAACTGTGATACAGTTCTATGGTGGGTCTTACAATATGAAAAAATCTTATGGCGACTCTTCGTTTGTAAAGTCCGCTTATTCGTTTGGGCGAAGCGGCTTATTAGACACGAACCCTAACTCTCGACCTTTGTCGTTTTAAGAAATAATGTAACTAAGTAAACTCTTTATTCCACAAAAAGAAATAGTTTTACAAATTTCATAGTACAATCAATAAGGGCCCGTTGTTTGATCAGTAGTTAACTCAACTAATTGTTAAAACTCGAAAAAGGAATCGAAAATTTGACATGTTTCCTTGAGATTTAACCATTAGTTACGGTTTTAAAGGATTAGTTTGTTTAACTACTGATCAAACAATAGGCCCTAAAGTGGGCACCAAACTACAAAAGAGATATACAACGATAATATCATCGAACAAATAATGTAAAGAGCCAAAATCGAAACTAGTTCGTGCAGTTTCAACTGCACTGACTATAATTCGAAGTTTCAATTTAATTTCTATTCGAAAAGTGGGTGCTTCTCAACTTCATGTAACTGTTTGAACACAGTCAGTGTAAGAACAGTAGGACAGACCATTATCTGACTTGTAATTTCGCCGCTTTTTTGTTTTCAATTATTAAAAGTGATGTTTGGATATAGTACACGTTAACACATGACTACAAACTTTGGTGATCAGAAGGGCGGTAGGATCCGATAACTTTGAGGAAAAACGCATTGGCTAGAGAGAACCTTGCCGTTGTAGGTAGTGTTGCCAGGTCAAGTGAAAATCGGGACTGGGCTAGTAAAAAATCGGGACCTGGGTTTCCAAATCGGGACAGTACAAATAATACAGTTGAAAAATCGCGCGATTTAGAACCGTCATATAACCACCAATGCGGCGTACCGTTTTTTACCTGCAGTTGTTATCTTATTCATGATCACTCTAGGAATGTGCTAAAATCGGTACAATTGGCATCCCGATCAAGGGTAAATCGGGACGTGTCCACAGACCTCTGAAAATCGGGACGTCCCGCGTAAATCGGGGCGTCTGGCAACGCTAGTTGTAGGTCGCATAGGGATGATGACTATAGTGGAGGTAACACATTCCGCATTAACTGCTAAATAAAGATATTGTAAATATACTAATAAACTACCTAAGACAACAATGCAACAACAATCCCAAAGCGCGATGTTACGAAAAATATTAAGGGGAGCAAGCGGTAGTGACGACGGGCGGGTGAGATGTATAGAAATCGCCTCATCGTCGCTACAGCCGATGTACACATTCAAGTACAGTACAGTCGAGTACAGACAGTTCCATTGAAATAAGGTGCAAAAGTGAATACATAATTATCTTTATCTACACTCATATCACAAGTCCTCTATTACGCGTTCAAAACCCATAGGCAATGACCAGCATTACCTGTGGTAGTAGGTGACAGCGATGACAGCTGTTACTTTTGGAAGATGTTCCAAATTTGGATCTCATTACCTTACAATATTTGATAACGTAATTTCAAAATTACGTTACAGCTGTCATCGCTGTCACCTACTACCACAGGTAAGGTAACGCTGGTCATTTGCCTTTCGGCTTCTGAACCCATCTTAGAGAACTTATAATATGTGTGTAGATAAAGTATTGTACGAGACTCTGCGTGATTAGCATTACAACACTCGTGTGATCTATTCTAACCACACTCATTTTGTAATGCCTGTCATTACGCAACCGTCTCGTAAACTACTATTTTCCTCGATTGTATTAGTCTTAAAGTCGTTCGGGTTCGGATGAAGTCGGTTAGACTCGGTTAGACCAGCATAAGACCTGAATAGAACGAGCGAGAAAGAATCATAAACCTTCGCTCTTCGTGGTAACCGATACTTATACGTTGAAAGAAAATCATCACGACGAAGAATTCTGTTAACTAAATGTTTAAGAATACTAAAGGACTTTTCCTCTGTCCTCTTGGATTATAATGTTACCTTTAAGTTAAGATAACATGGTCACATTAGTTTGGAATGGTTTTCTAATTTATCTGATGATATGCGTTCGAGAGCGTATTTTTTTGGGTAAATGATGATAAAGTCTCGGATGAAGCTCGCTGTAACAGTAGAAGCCTATTCAATTCGCTCTTGATTTGAAGACACGCAAATTATATGTCTCCGTAAATACAGACGAAGGAAGCGAATTCCACTGTTTAACAATTCGCAATAAAAAAGAAGCAGCGTAACGGTTTGTGCGAACAAATGGTATTTCGATGGCATAAGGTTGAAGCCACAAGGAGGGATCCTTGTCTCCTTGTCTGAGGCTAATAACGGTTTACTACAAGTTTTTCCACTGCAAATCTACATCGCACTTTTTTGGCGGGAAACCTCCCGTGTCGTAACATTTGGTAACTGCTAGAAACTTTGGTGTGTTACCTTTTCTAGCGCGTCACTCTTTAACACCAAAGTAACACAAATATTGCAACAAACTGAGTTACAATACTGCAACGCGCAATGCTGCCACAACAGACAATAGTGCGAGACAGCGTTAATAGCGGTTTAGGAGCGATAATCGCAGCACGCGGCGTTAATTGCGCAGTGCAGGCCCAGTGCTGCCAACCGCCGGTGGAATTTACATTGACTAGTTTTCGAGTGCACGGATTGCTTAAATGACGTCAAATGTTATTATAAGTGTGGCAAATTTGTCCGGTACTTGGGTTGGAATAGGATTTAAAAATAATTTACAAAGTTTTTTATAGGGTACGCAGCGGCGGCCATGCACCAGATAGCGTATAATGTTGGCACTATTAGCAGGCCTCTCTCAAGGTGGTCCGAAAGGTTGATAAAGGTCACGGAAAAACGATGGATGCAAGTAGCACGGGACCAATCATAGTGGAGATTTTTGGGGGAAAGTCGGCAATGTGTTTCGGTTCACATGATAGTGATGGTAACAAACCCACTTACGCCTCCTATCGATGACTGGAAATCTTGCGATGGTAAGGTTTGAATTAAACGTTTGTGATGGAGGGCAGTGAACCAGGGTCTAAATTAACCTCGTTCCGCCCACGGCCAAAAATGTTGTTAATCGAAATCAGTTAGTTACTTGCCAATTAAAGTTTAAAGTAAGCCCCTTGTTTCCCAGTTTGTTTTGGTCATAATGCCACTGTGACATAATTATTGATAGTCATAATTTTTATAACACTGGAACTGTAAATAAATATCTAACGTGTACACAAGCCTAGGTTACGTTAGGTTTGATTTATAAAAATCCTGAAGTAGTAACAGTTTAAAAAATAAATGCTATTACTTGCGATAAGTATGACCTAAAACACATGTATAATTACGGCATACGATATAGACAGTACGATATCATATTACTTACCTAATTTCTATAAATATTTGTCGACAAAGAAAACGATTTAGTATATAAAAAAATGTATACTGCAACTTCAGTTACCAGCCTAACCGAATTTCAATACTTCCATAAACTCCGTACGACTAATCGATTCATTTGGGGACTGATCATTAGAAAGTCGATAATGAAGTTTACCCGAGATTCAATGTATCGACAAATTCATAACGATAAACCCATTTTCCCCGGGCCTCGTTATTGTCTCTCTTGAGATTAATTCTATGTTAAGGTTGATATCCACGGTACATGACTTTACAGACATAAGATGAAACGATATGGTTGCGTGTATTATTAGATAAAACGAGACAAGTGCATGCAATAGCATAGTCTCGTTTTATCTAATCTTGTCTGTGAAGTCACGCGCCCTGGAAAGCTACCTTAACCTCTATGGGATGCTGCCCTTAGAATAGACCCTTATAACGAGTTGGAAAAAGTTTAACGGTCTAGTTCCATCTGCGGGACTCATAGCTTCAAATGGGTCAGAAATTAAGGCAGGGAACTACAGTAGTACTTAGTATAGGCAGAGACACGCTGTGGGGCTGATTTACACTGTATCATAACAATAAATAAAGGACTTGCAATAACAGATTAAAATGACGACGATGAGTACAGGCTAATTTAAGTTAGCACTTTTGTAAAAAACATGATACTTCCTATACTTATGACAAATTTGAGTGGTAGTTCAATCAACCAGGACGTTAGACCGATAAGGTATTAAAAATTATGGCTATTCATTCTTCTATATATGGGTTACACAATCAAAGAAACATACTTGGCCATCCTATTCTCGGAAGCTAAGGACATTGATACAAATCTTAGTTTTAAAGTGTATCCGCATTCTAGTAGATAAAAAGTATATAGGTAGGTATACGAAATTCTCCTGCTTTGATTTCACTCGTTTGAGAGATTACTTTCCTGGTGATGCAGGTGTCCAACGGCGGCGCGCGGAGCGGGAATTTGTTTTGAGAGTGCAAACTCAACGTAAATATTTAGGCAATACTCTAATGTGCCCGACGATGCACGATAGAACGCTCCGCTGCACGCACCGCTACACGCGTCACTGCTTATACTAATTTGTAGTCTTGTTGTTCATCATCTCCTTTTCGCTCATATGTCTTTACAAGCAAAGAGTCAAAACAAAACTATGTCTTTAGAATTTTAGATCATTCTGAATACATAATTATTATACAGAGAGCAGTAAATTTTTATTTTAACTTGCCAAAGTCAAAAAGACTCCCATTTTTAGCCTAATCCGATGTTTTGCCTTTTTTCTTTTTTAAATTAACGGCAATTGTAGGCGCTGGAATCTGCTTAATTCAGCCTCGAGTCGGGCGCAACGAAGTTAAGCCCCGTGGATTGCAGAGGGATAAACTAGGTCTTGACTGAGTTGGGAAACCGCTGCGACAACTTATTCAGACTTGTTTAAAATTAATGTTGAAAATATATACTTAAATTACGTACTACAATTACGAGTATTAAGAACTTAAAATCTACACATAAAAACTGTTTACTTACAGAAAACGTACGCCAGGTCCAAGATTCTAGTCGGTAAAAACCTTATCATCGTTGACCCGTTATCGTATTGTCAATGTTTTGATAGCTCTTATTTACTTGACAGTAAGGGCGGTTGACCCCTACTCGTAACACAATATGACTGGTTGGTTAAAGTGGGTATTGCCCGTTGATCTATTGACTATGAAAACGCTTTGTATGCAAAACGAACGAAGATTGGTTTAGTCACCCACCGATGGGCGATTGACAATTTGCTGCAGTGGATAGTTTGATTGTGATTTTTTCAGGTTAGTCTAGTACGAGTTACAACCAATTTTATTGGCATATGTAGAAATTTAATTACAAATGGACAATAAAGATAGTTTTAGAGATTTTCCAACTCGTGATCCATACAAACTTGTACTTTCTGTTTAATTCTTATCGGCAGGTCAAATTGTACTATAGGTATCGCCATGAGAGTTGAGGCCACGCACACATTCAACATTGCATGTAATGACAGCGAGGTTTTGAAATTAGTGTTCTTTCTTCGTACCGTTAGCAAATTTATAGCAAACTGCAAGATTGACTGAAAGTATTTTCAATTTATTTCGTTTCAATTATTTTTTTAGAAAAAAATATCCTATTGAATTAAAACAGATCATACTAATTATATAATTTTACATACCTACGTAATAACTGATAATATACGCAACATTGTCCAATTAAAATAGTTAAAGGAAGGATGAATATATTAATCGTAAATAATTTTTTACTTTAATAAAAGTATTTATGTATTTTGTTGTTTTTACATACATTTTCATTACTTAGTCATTTCCTTATCAAACCTCTTCAGACTATTATCTATTGCATCATGTGGCACTTGTTTTATCGTTGTCATATGTATTGACAACTGCATTTTCCACGAGTAAAAAAACGGGTGGTCACTTAAATAACTACGGAAATAAGTTCTTTTCTAGCAAAACGAAGGGTCGTGGGAAAACATTAAATGGTCAAAGTCGGGAAATTATGTGGTTAAAGATTTATTTATTTTCTCAAAGAATATACATTTCACTTATTGAGAAAACAATTATTAACATGCCTTAATTATACATTACGCCCGTGAGCGCTTATATGTGTAACAAACAATAAAAAAGGTTCACAAGTAAAAGTTAATTGTAGGATATAGCAAGTACAAAAGTGGGTAGTTGTTGCACCAATAACAAAAAGCATAACGGGTGGAATGTTGTTAAGCAAAAAAAAATACACGCGTGCGTCGCTCGCACAGTTATTACATCTAGCGATAAGAAGTGAGGGCCGGATTCTGACTCAAGTTAAATAATGGGGATATTATTGATGACATAGGTCTTAAGTTTGCTTTTAAAATTACCGTATGAGTCTGCCTCTTTTATAGTTTTAGGTAAGTTATTATATAACCGTGCTCCTTCGAATGTAATGTTTTTAGTACCGTAGCTCTTCGTTCGGGGGAAAGGTACATGTAAATTATCTGCGCTTCTAAGAGCCCGACGCCCTTTCTGCCTATTAGTTGTGAATGTTGTTTGACAGCGTATTTTTTTGTTTATGATTTTTCGTATTAAGATGCATGTGTTAAAACAGTATAATTGGTTGAGACTCATAAGTTTAGTTTCCGCATAGATTTTTTTGGTTGAAGTTAAAAAGTCATAATGAAACAAAACCTTAATTATTTTATTTTGGATAGTTTGAATCTCTCTTAAATTACTTTTTGCCGCACTGCCCCATATCTCGACGAGATAATTTAAGTGAGATTTAACCAAGGAATTGTAAATGTTAAAACGAACCTTACGCGGAAAACATTTTACTACGCCCCGTATTGAACCTAACAAAGATGATAGTTTTGATTTGATTTTTTTGATATGAGATTTCCACGTCAGGCCTTTATCTAATATTAAGCCCAGATATTTTTCCTCGTTTGATTCACTCAAAATTACGTTGTCAATACTTAATGGTATGTGATGGTTGATTTTCTTATTTTTGGCTTTAAAAATTATATACGAAGTTTTGTTAGTATTTATGGTAAGAAGATTGCTCTGAAACCACCTGTGCAGGTTATCAAGATCCTCCTGTGCTGTTTTAAGTACACTTTCAATTGAATGACCGAAATAGAATATACACGTGTCGTCAGCATATAAAGAAACCTCTCCATGCAGCTTAAGTTCACTAATTGAATTCACATATATTAGAAAGAGAAGTGGTCCGAGTATGGATCCCTGAGGGACTCCGCAGTTTAAAGGCTGTGATGTGCTTTGGTACTTATCGATTTTAATAACTTGAAGTCGATTAGTTAAGTATGATTTAAGAATTTTGTATGCGTTACCAGTTATACCTATATCGGCAAGCTTGCTTAGAAGAATTTCATGACTAACGGTATCAAACGCTTTTCTCAAATCGATAAATACTCCTAGAGCAATGTTTTTTGCGTCAATATTTGTTTTTATTTTAGTAATTACATCAATTGTTGCTGAAAGCGTATTAGATTGTTTGCGGAAGCCATATTGACGTTCAAAAAGAAAGTTAATTTTATCTAAATGGTCGTTAAGTTGTTCATAAATAACCCTCTCAAAAATCTTGGATATGACAGGTAAGACGGATACTGGTCGATAGTTATTCGGGTCAGTTTTTTTGCCAGACTTAAAAATCGGACAGACTTTAGCTATTTTTAAATCGTCTGGAAATGTACCTTCATCCAAATGTTTATTGACGCATTTTGTAAGTTCCTTTGAAACACATCGTTTAATACATTTAAGCGCTTTTGTACTTATAGAGTCTATACCGACGCTAGTATTAGAGTCTAGATTATCGATTATTTTTGATATTTGATCCTCGTTGCACGGTGAAAAGTTTGATAGCGCTCGGCTTGGCTTGGGCTGGTAGCTTAGGGTATATACTTTATTATTATGATATTGAATAGGTATTTGACTTGCTAATTCTGATCCTATGTTCGAAAAATATTTGTTAAAGAAATCGCACACCTCGTTACCGTTTTTAAGCAGTCCAGATTCAGTTGCAAGTTGCGGAGGAGCACGGTCCGTTTGAATTTTATTTTGAGATAAGGTATTTATTAAGGCCCATGTCTTTTTGGGGTCATCTTTACATTTTACAAATTGCTCGCAGTAGTACTTCTCTTTTGTTCTGGCAACAAGTAATTGTACTTCATTTCTTGTTTGTTTAAAACATTCTTCTAGTTTCTTGTCTTTTGGATTCTTCTTAAGTAATTTCCAGATTTCATTCCTCCTATTAATATTAGTTATGATGTTGCGGTTAATCCAGTCACTGCGAGGTTTATTAAGAATTTTAGTCTTGAGAATTGTATTGCTGCTGATGTGGTGTTTAATTATAGTCTTCAATTCTGTATAATCTTGAGTATCGAAGTTGTATTCTTCAAGAGATTTATATAAGTTCTCATAGTTAAGAGCCTCGTATTGAACACGTTGCAAGGTTTTTGGTTCATGTTTCTTAAGAGACAGAAACATCTGTGCATGATCAGAAAGTGAGGAGTCTATTATATTGAGGTTAAACGTAATATCGGCAATGTTAGCGTGGATGTGGTCTAAGATGCTTTTTTTTGTCGACGTTGTGCGCGTTGAGTAGTTTTCATGTATTTTGTTAAGAGTGATATAACCAGATTCTTGTAACATATCTATGTATTTCCCAGTTGATTGGTCAGGTGTTAGCAAGTTAAAGTTAAAATCACCAAATATTATGGCTCGATGTCTTTTCAGCAGTTGATGTTCTAGATCTTCCAAGAACATAGCGATATTCGTGTCACCTGGCTTATACACGACACCAATGTCTAGTGCAAGTTTACTGATATGAATCCATAAGTAGTTGTTTCCGTGCGAGTATTGTTCTTGAATAAGATGATGCTTTAGTTCATTGCGTACAAAGATGGAAACACCGCCACCTCTGGAATCCGTACGATAGTTAAAGTAGTGAGCATAATCCGTTATTTGCAATCTTTTTCCTTCTTCCTCATTTTTTATCCAAGTTTCAGTTAGAAGTATTACATGAACTTTGTTCTTAGTCGCTTTTAGGATACATTTGAGTTCATCCAGCTTACCAGGTTTTACAATACTTCGTACATTAGTGTAAAAGAAATTCAATGAACTTTCACTTAGGTTAAGGTCTTCATAGGAATTTAAAATATTATAATTATTGGCAGTATTGCTATCTCTGCATTGATGAGTTTTACTGTACGTGCCTAAGCTGTGTAGTTTTTTGATGCTGTATTTTTATTCACTATAGTTGGAACTCCTTTGACATATTTAATAGTTACATCAATTTCACCCTTTTTTTGACGGTCTTCAAGTTCTTGGCGCAGTTCTTTTAGGTGGCTCTGTTGGGCTGGTGTCTGGTCGGAATATATTTTAACAAAGTTACTATCTATTATTGCTTTATTTTGTAGTATCAGTTTCGGAACTCGTGGGGAGTCGAAACATATTTTCATTGGTCTTGTTTTTTCTGCTGTAAACTTTCCGAGGCGAAATATGGTTACAGGATCTGGGAGGTCGTTTACTGCAGATTTGAGGACTTTTGTTACTGTATTTTTATCATGTAACGCTCTGTCGATCATGTTGTCGGCAGTAGATTCTGCGATGCCATGAATGATAATGTTTTTCTCTCGCTCAGTACGTTCTCGAATTTCACGGATTAATTCCTCTGGTCTCGGCTGGGAAGCAGTTGCGATTTTTTCTAATTGCTTTATTTTTCGTTGTGTGGTGCAATTTTCCTGTTTAAGGTGTAGTATTTCATCTTTTATCACACCATTGTCTGAAGCAAGCTTTTCTGTGATTATTTGTAAATTATCAATCTTAGTCTTTATTTGGGAAATATCTTCATGCATCGTGTTTAAGAAATCTTTCTGGTTGTTAGTAAAAGTTTTAAACAACGCCGTCATTTCTTCGCGGAATAATGATAGTTGATTCGTGCAGGTGCAGTCCGGCCCTGGCGGCTGTTTTCGTTTTCTCAGTGTTACCTGCATATCTGCCGCGTCGGCTTGTTGCAAGCTAGAGAGGTCAGGCTGCGATCCATACGAACCTTTAATCGGTGATCTTCTAAGCATTTTTAAGCAAAAATGGTTGAGATTCTGTTTTGTTTAAAGTAATTAGGGCTTATTGTACTGCGCACTTCTTCGTTGTATGAGGGAGAAGCAATGACAGCGGTACTTCTCTCTATTCGAAGGTTAGCGATAACACACATCTATCAGTACGAGCGTAAGTTCACAACACTCAATTGTATAAACTAACTTGTATTAGTATGCACTCACGGATGACTTTTGTTCGTTTTGTTTTTAATAAATTTTAATAAATTGCGCGACACGTCTGCTCTGCGCGCTCACGGACGATGTTCGAAATTATATTCAGAGTATTCTATCATTTTAGGTATAACTTAAAAAATAACGGCCAACATTTATCAATGACAAAATTATATAATGTTACGGCAGAATTAACTGGTGTATCAAAGTCAAGCATCAACGAATCGTAACTGTAGTTTTTAAGGAAACTGCAAGAGCAAACAGCCCATCATCAACTGAACCATCTACTCCGTCATTACCTCAACCAACCACGTTCACGACACCGGGACTGAAGCGACCAAGATTATCACCAAAAACCAATTTAGATAAATTCGATTACGGTGTCATAAGAAGATGCATATATGACTTCCATTTAGTACACAAAACATTGCCCACAATAAAAAAAGTTCACGATGTTTTAAAACGTGACATTAACTTCGCAGGATCGGAACATTCATTAAGGAGAATTGAACGTAGGTTTTCGCTTGAATAAATCGCAACCAAACCGACAGTGTCTTATTGAAAATCACGACATTAGATTAAAACGGACGCTATATAAGTTACAGGAATATAATAAGCAGGGGCGTCCTATCGTGTACACCGATGAATCCTACATTGACAGCTCGCATTCAACTGCAAAGGCTTGGACTGATAAAACAAATAAAGGAAGTAAAGTGCCCATATCTAAAGGTCAACGTTGTATTATTGTGCATGCATGTACTAAAAATGTTTTTTTATCGAACGCACTAATCACGTTCAAGTCAAATAAAGAAACTGGAGATTATCACGGGTCTATGAACTCTGCCAATTACAGAAAATGGGTCACGGAGAAACTTTTGCCAAATCTAGAACCAAATTCAGTTTTAGTTGTAGACAATGCTTCTTATCATAATGTACAGTATGAAGTGTCCAACGAAAAACTCAATCAAAGCAGAAATGTTGGCCTGGCTCAATAAGCAGAATATAACATACCCTGAAAAGAACACGAAGCCCGTTTTATATGGTATTATTCAGCTTCATAAGCCACGACATAAGAAATACGTTCTGGATAAAATGCTGGAAGAACATGGGCACTCGGTATTACGTCTGCCACCGTACCATCCCGATCTCAATCCCATTGAACTTTGTTGGGGAGTCATAAAAGGAAGAGTAGCGGCCAGTAATACTGAGTTCACATTTAACAGCGTCATGAGAAAATTAGAAGAAGAAATTGAAGCACTTAATCAAGAGACGTTTCAAGAAAAACTCAAGAACAAGAAGAAAGATACAGGTCAATGGAACCTAAGATTGATAGTTTGTCCGAAAACCATATCCTTGAAATAAATCTAAATGAATCAGATGAAGATATGTCAAGTGACTAGTTTATTAAAGCATATTTTTATTTTCTGGCTGTTTGTTTTACCTATTTTTCGAAAATATATAATTCATTCACTCATTCGTTCATTCACTACCTTTTTTGCTATTAGTACTCTATTTAGCAGTGTGTGTAACCATTCACCTCAACTCTCGTGGCGATACCTTTATATGAGCTGTCCCCTCATTTACGTCAACCTTACACCTCATGCCTACCTCAGGTCTCAATGGAGTTGTTAATCAAGGGATTTTTGAATTTTTGATTTAGCAGGTTGGATAATACCTAGAACTAATAAACAAATAATGAAAAATAAAATGCGGAAAATTTCTCACAGTTAAATACAGCTTAATCGCAATCAAAATACGGATCACCCCAACCGCGTATTTTTTTTTCAACATTTATTACTAAAGAAAATGACAATTTGGCAATTATCACTCAAAATAAGAGTGCTAGAATAGTATTTAATCATGCAAATCGTTATTACAACACGAAAAACAGTTTTTTGTAATGATAGTCTTACTCGATTATTGTTTCTACTGTCCCTCTCAATGTTAGCATGAACTCGGAAAGCTTAATAAGGATAATTGCAGAACTGGTTCGCTTGAAATTTACCATACATACATACATTAAATCACGCCTGTTTCCCAGAGGGGTAGGCAGAGAACACTTATTTCTACCTGCTACGATCTAATTATAAATATTTTTGCTAATTAAATTTATTTTAATCAATAAGCAAATTGACCTCTTGGCACCGAAAGTTCGACCTCTGCCTGTAATATATGAGCCACCAGCGTACTGATGACTTTTAAACCCTAGGACTCTTACTTATGGTGGTCAAATCCGGAAGCGTGGTTGATTGGAACAAACTAAAACTTCCGAGAGACAATGCGTTTCGTTCCAATCATTCGTTCATTCGCTCGGCTCAATTTCCGCTGCGATGAAAGCGCCCGAACGCTCGGATACCTCGCTCACGCTATAACTTGGTATTTACAGTCTATTTTTAGCAAAACTGCGATACAACTGTAATAATATGACTTCAGAATCATTCTGGTGTCATTCTGTGATCGATTTATTTATAACCGTGTGGGAAGAAATTAGTTTACGCTTATTCTATAATTTATAAGTATCTTTTTTTTTAAAGTATCTATTGTAGAAAAACTGATGTAAACCTATCATTTTATAAAATAAAATTATTTCAATTTGAATTTCAGTTTCAATTCTGAACTAATTATAAATGCAATTTGTTCCCTTCTTTTGCGTACCTATTATGGTTCAGGTGGAGTGCGAATTTTTGACTAAAAATCTTCTCCATTTAAAGATAAACGATTTTGTAGACAATCATAGAAAACAAAAAGTACTTAATTCATTTTTAAGCTTCTATAACATTAATTTTACTAATACAATAACCCTAATTTGAATTAGGAACCTATTGAACAAGTTAAATTTAACGTGTAGCGATCAACTAGGTACAGGTCGACACAAGAAAAAGAGCTCCGAGCGGCTAGTAGAGGGGATATGTTTGCACATGTTGTCGACTAACAAACCAATCATAGATAAGTGTGTAGTAGTGGGAACCAATAGCGTGGCAGCAAAGCGAAGCGCTTTACGCTCCCCCCGCCGCGCCCACCAATTTAGTCCGTAATTTGCTCACTGCGCAGGTAGGTCGCTGAGGGCTCTTATTACGTGTGTCGACTTGTATGCAATATTATATTAGGCTTATGTTAAAGGACAATAACAACGGCATAAAACTAAATTAAGTATACATAATTTATAACATGTAAATTCCAAAATTGATTTATGATAAGCACAGTGATGCCATTTAAACACTAAACATCTGTAATCAAAATATTAACGTATTAATTATGCTAACGAACTTTAAAGGCCGGGTAGAGCTTCATGTCGCCATAATAATATAATAACTGTTTTACTGTTCAAGTAAATTTAAACTTCAAATGTAAGGCAATAGAGTTGATTTTTTATATTTAAAGCCATTTTGTATTTGAATTGAGGATATTAAAGCTACTAAGCCTTGTTTGTCCGTCCGTGCGTCCGTCAAATATAGAGAGCTGTATATTTTGAACCGTAAGACGTCGCTGGTTGTTTTTTTTAATAGAATATGTTATTGTGTTATAACTGCGGATTTCCAAATAAAAATTAAAAACAAAACGTAAAGTTTTGTAGGAGGTACAATACAAGAAATAATTTTTTTTCACACATTCATGAATATATAGATTTTTGTAATAAAGTCAAAACCGATAAACGTCCTATTTAGTGCGATTATAGTGCAAACCTTAAAAAAATAATGAACAAGTGTGAAACGGGTGGTATGGAACCCTGAACGGGCGAGTCCGACTAGCGCTTTTTTAATGTAAAGGTAGCTTAAGGCTTTACCTTAAGCTACCTTCACATTAAATCTTTTTTCATTTTAAATATTATACTAACAACTTTAATCAAGAAGCCACCATGGAATTCTACCAAATGACAGTGATAAAGCTATATTGATTTTGACGTTATTTAATTGTTTTTAAAGTAGTCGCCATTACTGCCAAGTAAATAAGAGCTATCATAACGTTGATAATACAATAATATGTCAGAGGAAAAAGGTTTTACCGAGTAGTATAGAGTCCCTGTAGGTGAAATAACTTGACGTATATTTCGTTCATACAAATAGTTTGCATGCTTTGATGTGCCGCTACAACTGGAACAAAGAAGCCGCCGCGGCGCGCACACAGCGGAGTCGGTGACTTCAAAGGGTTGCAATGTACACTATTTGAACCAACGAACTTTATTTTCAAATGCGGGGTATTGTTGGATTGGTGGTATAATAGAATATTTTAAGTCCTAGGGGGTAGTCTGATTTTTGTAAGACTGGTTTTCATAAATAACCATTAAATAGATAGAAACCCCAATATAATGACAACTTCTTTCAGGGCTGATATCTCTTAAACGACCTTACCGATTTTTATGAAACCTAGCGACAGACAAACCCAATTACACTACCTACCTTTCTTTAACGTAACTCTCGACTCTTACTTTCGAGTTAAATATTTCCTAAACGGTCCCCCAATGTATATAATGAATTTTTAAAAGCTATCCAATGATCCCCACTCTATGTTATACTAACATTAAACTGACAAAGGAAAAATTACATACTGACAACCACCACTAGACTCTGTAACCATACATGCGACATTAAAAACTATGGTACTATATTTATGTGCGGTTAAACATGGTGCTGGAATAGCTTGTTCAAATGCCAAGTTAAAAAATAAAAAAGTGGCAAAACAATAGTAGTTTACGTGATGGTTGCGTAATGCTAATTACGCAGTCTCGTGCAATACTTTATCTACACACATATTATAAGTACTCTAAGATGAGTTCAGAAGCCGAAAGGTAAATGACCAGCATTACCTTACCTGTGGTAGTAGGTGACAGCGATGACAGCTGTGTAATTTTGAAATTACGTTATCGAATATTGTAAGGTAATAAGATCCAAATTTGGAACATCATCCAAAATTAACAGCTGTCATCGCTGTCACCTACTACCACAGGTAATGCTGGTCATTGCCTACGGGTTTTGAACGCATAATAGTGGACTTATGATATGAGTGTAGATAAACAATTTTACTTGATTACCTGGCAGTTATTTTAATTTTAATATTTTTTCACATTGCTTGAGAGAAGCACTATACAAACTCGGCCGGAATAGGGATTGCAGGACTCGTTTTATCTACCCCAAACTCGTTCAGCAATCCCTTACTTCACGGCCTCTGCAGTAATGTACTGTATCTTTGCTTTTTTAAATGATTTTATTGTACAACTTTGTCGGCGTAATTAAATTAACTTTGCCAAATTACAGCTTTGTAGTACTAAGAGTCGCTGAGCTAGATCGCGGACAGAGGGACAGAGGGACGTGGCGAAACCAGGTTCCTGGTTTGACTTTGGAACCCTAAAACATCGCGTCTAAATCGGTCCATCCGGTGGGGAGCTAGGATGCCACAGAGAGAATATACACAGATACACATATTAAGGTTATAATATCCCCCTTTTTTGCCAGGGGTCATTTGAAATAATTTATTGAAACACGATATGTTACGTTTACTAATTCTGTTTACAAGTACACAACGTATTGACGACATCGCGCATCGAGCCAGTAATTCGAATAATTCGATAGTCGCTGTTTGCCGCAGGCGACGGGCGGTGTTGCCAATTACTAGTAGATTTGTTTATGCTCCGGTTGCAAGCCTACAGAGAATTGGTTAGTTGGAATTTATTTAAATTGAACTTATTGCAGATAATCGATACGCGTAATTTATATACATACATACCTTCCCGCCTGTCTCCCAATGGGGTAGGCAGATACTATGGAGCGCCAGGTGCCCCGGTCTAAACATACAACTTTCGCTTCCTCTACATTAATCATTCATCAATCTCTTCATGCACGTACGACTGTTTCGTGTACTTTTGATGTGGCCCTTATTCAGTACATCGAATAATTTAGTTGTTACTGAACCTAAATTAATGCTTTTTTTGATTAGGTAGTAACACTACATTAATATGAAAAACATAGTTTAAAACCACCAATTAAAACAAATAGTAAAAATTCCAACTTATTCTTACATTGCACATGGAAATATCTGATTGTCATGAAACCTAAGTAGCTAAGAACCATTCCAATTACACTAGCATTATAAAAAAAAAACACGTCTAAATCGGTCCATCCGGTTGCAAGCTACGATGCAACAGACAGACACATAGACAAAATAATACACACGTTAAAGTTATAATACCCCTCTTTTTCTATCGAGGGTACTTACGAGTACCTAAACATGAAATGTTACGTTTACTAATTCTGTTTATACACACAGCATCGACTCGACATCGCGCATCGAGCCAGTAATTCGAATAATTCGATAGTCGCTGTCTGCCGCGGGCGACGGGCGGTGTTGCCAATTACTAGTAGATTTGTTTATGCTGGGGTTGCAAGCCCCCAGATAATTGGTTAGTTGGAATGTATTTAAATTGAAGTTATTGGATACTTTTTACTCGAGAGCCGAAGGAGGAGGGTAATGTGTTTAACTGCCTATATATATGTAGGTATGTATGTTTGTTCTTTGTATCGCTCTATAAACTAAATGCGTGGACCGATTTTGGTAATTTTTATGTCAAACATTTTTTTTAGTAGACATAAATCAAAAATAAATCAAGATATATTTATGACAGTAATCAAAATTCAATATGTCGGCAACCAGACGCCATATTGTAAACAAGAAAAGAAAGTCAATGAACTATGACAAGTGGGGTATCGTTGAATAAGTATTTTAAAAATCATCTTTAGGTTTATTTCGTCATTTTTCATTTTGAATGATCATTTAGGATTTATAACGATTTAAAGTTGGGTAGCAACAGTCGGGTTTTTTAAAGCTTGCTTTTTGTTAGACTTGTTATGTTGGATGGTAATTTCGTTTCATTGCATTTTTTCTAGTTTGGATAACAATATGCAGATAATCGGCACACGCAATTTAGATCTCATGAAACCTGAAACTAAAACTAACCTTACTTAAACCTTTCTTGGTAATATAGTAACAATACATAATTTTAAACGAACCACCAATTTAAAAAGAACTGTTTTAAACTTAAAATATACAATTCATAAAAATAACAGATTCAAACTACTATTATTAAAATGCATGATCGTATTATTTTATACGAGTATGTACCAAAATGGCAAAATTTTATGAAAACGATTATTACCTCATAGTTAAACCTTTTTAAACGGTGCTACGAATAGCCGCTACGGCGTAGCTCGTAGCACGAGAACGGAAAAGGAAATCACTGTTCACACTTGCTTAAACTTTTCAGATTAAAAGAATTTTCACAAACAATGGGAAACGTGTTCTTGAATGCCTGAACTATAAAAGTTTGCCAACTTAGTTAATTTTTTAGCGGGGCTATTTGCGCGGGCCCAGTCGGGTGTAACCATTTGTTTCAATAATGCATTTACGTTTTTGATGTTAATATTGGGCCTTTTGGCAGTGGGCTTGGATATTGGCGGCAGCGGAGGGAAAACGGTTCAGTATTTAGAGGTGATAGCTAATGAATACGAGCAAATGGAAAATATAGTGTTGAATAAGATCTTTTAGAGAGGTGTCCATGTTGTCCTTAGGATTGGCGTATGTCTGCGTATCACCGAGTGGCATAACGGACATTCGTAAATAGAGATGGGGAAAAGCGTTACATTTCAATTGCCATGAAAGTCGTCCCCGTTCCAAAAATAACACTGCGAAATATCACAGTGATCGAATGATCTTTTTTTTTTAGTCGCACCTGTAACTCACATCATGATATGAAATGCGTTCCGGATATAATATTTTAATATTTTACCGTTAAAAATAGGCATAACCGTTGAGCCGAAGTAACCTAACAGATAAATAGGTAGATACAGAGACGGACGGGACGGGGTCTTGGAGAGAAGGAACGACGACACGCTAGCCTAGTTGGTAGTGACCCTGCCTCCGAAGCTAGCGGTCCCGGGTTCAAATCCCGGTTAGGGCAGATATTTGTGTGATGAGCGCGAGTATTTGTTCCTGAATCTTGAATGTTTTATATGTGACTTTTTTATCGTTTGTGATGTAATTTATTTTATTACCCGTCTCTATTCGTAAAAGACATGGCTGTTTTTCGGCTTCTACATGTTATAAAAATAAACGCTTTGTTAAAGAGAAATATTTATTTTTCTAAGGTTTAAAAAAGCAACTATCAACCTATTCTCTGAATATAGAAGCTTCTGCCGTACAACCCAGAGCAGTGGTTGGTTTTACCGCCATTCGCGAGTCCATTACCGACTAAAGGTGAAGTAAGCGAGTCGTGTCAGACCGACGATGGAAACGACCGGTTTTTAAACGCCAGCCAGCAGCTAATCGATACTTTATTTGTTAACTTGCTTTCGATTCTTTACCGTTAACACCAACACAAAAAAAATGTTTAAAGTTACAGTATTTTTGAAAATATCTTACAAATTATCACTAATCTGAGATTGATCTAATGAACATCTGATTCAAGAAGAATGTTCTAATGCAATGGTGAAATTAAAGATCCTGAAATTTGTGTCCAAACACGTCTAGAAAAAGAATTCCATAGCATTCTGTTTAGCAATAGTTTGTAAATGCAGAAGTTATTGCAAAAACGCATCAGCGACTATTTTGAGAGTAATTTTGTTCGTTGGGTTGTCAACACCCTTAAAATATATGTAATAATCAAGATACAATACAAAATCATCCTTCACGTGTTGACGACAGATGGAGAGTAAGCCAAAATCTTTTGAGGTATGATAATAATAATGATAATAATGATAATAATTTATTTGTACAGCCAATTTACAAGTCATTTGATTCAATTAATTACATAAAAACATAATTATGTCAACAATTACACATTAATTATGTAAATAATTATACATTGTCTGTCACGACTGATTATGAACTGCGTCATTAGCGTTTAAATTATTAAATACAGATTTGTTTGTACGATACGCGTTATGTATTATTCCTAGTTAACTTCTGGACGAATCGATCAGGAAAATAAATAACTTTAGTTTCAAGTACATATTATGATTAATTTTATAGCATTAAACTTTTACCAGTCTGCTTTTACAGGTATTTATCACTTTTTTGGAAAAAAAACTATCCAACGCTGTCTTTGTAAAGTTTCTGAATAGACTAGTTTCCAAAGTTGGAATTGTAGACCTAAGACTACAATTCCAACTTTGGAAACTACTAGTTGAAGCTAGGGGTGAAAACTTATTGCATTACATCCCACGTATACACCCTAGAAAATATGAAAAAAGTGCAGCATTTCCGCCGCCCGTCTGCTATACCAAACAACAGTCCGTAAACGCCAACTTTTTCAATAATTCGCTCGGTTCAGCGTCGCCGGCGCAATTAAAGAAACGGAAAGGAAACAATGGCGCGTGAACGGCCAGAAAATTAAAAGATTAGAAAAATTTAAAATTCATTCCTTGTTCGGGATTTGCATTAAGGCCGGTCCATAAAAGTTGTTTACTTTTACGGGAACGGGTAATACTGGGTGGGCATGGACTTAGGAAAACGGGGTGCGAAGTGATATCAATATCTGAACCGAGTTTTTACGGCGACGGACTTTAATCAAAAAGTTACTTTGGAACCCTGTTGCAGAAAACCAATTATTAAATTCGACTTTCTTTCTCTTAACTTGACGCTGACCTTCCATGCAGCTTTCCCCCCCTTTTTATTTTTATATTTTGCTGGCAACATTATCGGAACGATTCGAAACAATATTGCTATAGTAATTTCGATCATATTTCTTGCAGCTTGGTCCTTTATATCTTTCAAACCATCTCGTCATCTCGTTTTAGCTTACAACGGTGACTTTCAAGTGTTTCCACCGTGAGCAAACCTCTTGAAGACACCGTTGTATTCTAAACGGAGTCCGTACGGAGCCCGCTCCGCTCGCAGTGGAAGGCTGCCCGGCTGGCATAAATGTTTAAATAGTTTGGCATATTACGTCCAATTGACCTCCAAGGGTGAATTTGTAATTTCTACCTGTCTACCGAGGAGTTGATATAACTTCCAACTTTCTATGGAAAATGTTCAATAATAGTTGACGTTAGAAATCTTTATTTTTAATGCGATCATTGAAGAAGAAACGAATGGCCCGGATTGGCGGCGCTCGATCTATAAAATAATAATGGTGATCCGAAGTAAACTGAACGTCTTTGATCGTCTTTAGAACTTCGATTATATATATATATATATATATATATACGAGTATATATATAGCTTAGAATCGGGTATCATTAAAAATTTCATCGAGGTATGTAGTGAAGAGTTTTTAATGAAAATGATGTGTAAAATCCCTGTAAGGCTGCGTTCCCACGAAGTCGCGACGACGTGACGTATCGTACAAAACAGAAAATCCAAATACAATATTTACAGAATAGGAATGCACTTACAAAGGGGTGCGCTTCAATCAGTATAATTTTTTTTTGTAAAATTTCATTTAACTTCGTTATTATACACACTCATAATTATGATTCGAGGCATTATTAATTTTATTTGTATGCATTTTAATATCATATACTTTGATCATTATACAAATTAGAATTATTTAATTAGTGTTATGTAAAATGAAAATTAGACCATTTGTTTTTATACTAAACATTACACACCCCTTATAAAGGTCTCTAAAGGATAGTCGTGCAGCTCAAAGTGGCTTGTGTATTTAAATGGAGTCGTTCAAATCAAGACTGTCAAGACAAATGGGAATAGCTAAAACGACAGTCGTCAACGATAAATAAAACGTCACGATAAACGACGATGGCACAAATAATCCAGTGGGAACCGCTAGACGCAACATTCGTTCAACGATAAACGACACAGTCACGACAGACCGTCGGGATATGGGAACAGCTAGAAACGATAGTCATCCAACCAACCAACGGTAAATAAAACGTTACGAAATAATGGAAACGCTGCCTAACCGTAACAGCGACATCTTATGTCCATTCCCAATATTCAAATCCCGGATAGATAAGGTTCTTCGGCTACAAATTTGACGTTCGCCATGTAGAAAATGTGTCAAATTCTAACCCGAAGTATTAAATCTATCCGTGGTTTGAATAATGGGAACGGAGATCATTTTATCATCCAGATCGGGTCACTAGGACATACTTCGAATAAATTTCAAGTCATAGAAGACCATTGGGTTTTTCTCAGGCTGGGAAATGTTTTCACGCATAACACTTGGGCCCGCCGGAGCCGAAAGTGGTAATGTGGGACTCACTAACCGAGAGTGGCAGGAATACCTATTAAAAGAGCAAGGGAGGGCCGCAGGTTCTGGCCCTTTATCTAGGCGATAAAAACCATATCGTCTTTGAACTGTTGGCATTGTTTTTAACTCGGCCGCCATTACTGTCAAGTAAATAAGAGCTATCAAATCGTTGATAACACACTTGACAGAAGCGCGTGGAGCTAACCCCATGTGCTTCTGTTTAGTCCATTAGAGAAAATACTCTTTTACCGAACAATTGTCTTCGCGAGTGATATCCACGGATTTATTTCTTTAATAAGTCCATGGGAGTGTCTATAAATAACATGACATTGGCGAAATACACCTTAACAGGAGTGAAAGCCATTAATTAAGATTAGGATTAGAACGTTGATAACAGTTCAAAGACGATATGGCTTTTACCGCCTAGAATCTCGGTTCTCTTTGCGCATTCGACTACGGTTCTCACCGGGGAATACAGTTGCCTTCTATGAGCCAGACGTGGTTAAAGTTTTTATAATAATAATAAGTAGAAACTCCACCGTCAAAAATGTAAACCTCAATAATAGTTTCAAAGAGGTAGGTATATCTCCTAGGGCAAATAAAAGAGGAGTTAAAGAAGCAATCAGCTCACCTGAGCTATTCAGGAAAGAACCCGTTAAAGAAATTACTGTTTCTTAATTGGTTTCTGATGCAACTTCGACTGGAGTTTTGTGCAAATGCGCAAACTATTCATTTTATGCTCTCCTGAGACCGTAATGCAGGTTAAGTAGTGTCCTAAGGTAAAGAGGTAACGTTTATGTCGAGTTAACTAAAGAGTATTATAGTCTGGGTTTGCCTGGATGCTTTTAGAACACTGCTTAGGCGGCCCCGGATGTCCTGTAAACTAGGGCTCATTTAGAAAAACCCGGCAGATGCAAGCCCTATTTTTTAAGTAGCATTTAATTTGAGGATATTTAAAAATCATTCTTTACTAAGTTCTTATATCAAAAACTAATGGAAAGTTAACGCTTTAAATGTTAGCATTTTATTAACTGAAAATATATCATATAAAATGATACATTTTAAAGGGTTCATAATGTTAGTAATAGTTGCAATAGTTCCAAGTAAAATATAAAAACTCTAATATATATCAAATAAACTGTTAAGCTTAATATAACTCTAAACTTAACTTTTATCTTAATTAGCGCGATAAATAAGCCCTTTGCATAAAAAACGGTCTATTTTATAACTTTTACAGCATTTAAAAAGGTTCCCTGAACACGCCTACTAAAACGAAAGTACGTTAAATCCTTCCAACCCCGAAGTTTCGTCCACAAATATAATTAAAACATTATTACAGTTCCAAAGTCGCAAGCTGCGCGCCACAAAATATTCTTTTATTATTCATCGGGTCACCAAGATTCCGGAAAGTGAGAAAGTGTTAATTTTTAAGCGGCAAGGTCAAATCTGTAGGGACGGGCCGGCAGGTTTAAAAGCAAGAGGAATTTCTTTACTGATTAGATATTCTTACACATGCGGGCTAAGTATAATAATAACACATAGAAACAAAGTAGAATAACTAGCATAGACGCATTTCATCTTAGTCCTCAGGGTTGGCAACGCATTTAAAGTCTTAGGATTGGAGTCTTGAGATTGTAGTCTTGAGGGTTCTCCAATTGTAGCCCGAAAAATGTTAACCCTATTTTCACTACCGCTAACTTCATTACCTAGCCCCTAACATCAAAAACCCTAATTTACATTGAGTATACCTATTTTTTCTGCCCGATTCTTAATAGCCCTATGTTTACTTCTCCGATTCCTCTGAACACCGAATATTACTATAGGTACTTTATATGTTTAAATTAAAGCCTAACGTTTATTAAACCTAATCATATATTTTCCTTAGGGGCCTCGGCTGTATGAAAATATCATTCTATTTGTTATTTTATTATACTCGTACCTATTATTGCATGCCGGCTAATGTGAGGTGTGTTATGAAGTCACGTGTAGGCCTGTGTCGGTCAGGAACTAAGAACTAAAAGGAATGAATTCCCGTCACGGACCGAAAGGAACTAGTTCTTCGTAAACGTTCTATTTGGTCTTCGGTCGTTTAGGTCAGTAGCAATTGTTGTATGTATGAGCGAAACACAGCGAACGAGTAAAGAGCGCACGGCACGGCACACGATGTGAACGACACCAATAGTACCTATTTCAAAGCGTGTCCTGCTCAGATCTCAAAATTTGCTCCGGAGCTAAAGGACCTAAAGGAACTAAAAGACCGAACTAGTTCCTTTGACCGAATGACCGAGATCGGAGCGCTCCCTTTAAAGATCGAGCGGGCACAACTCTAGTCACGTGGAAGGATCGTTAATTTAATAGCGTTGCGTTGTGACAGAGCGCCTTTGAAAGTTTAGATTCAATCATCTTTTTGCCTTGTGTAGAACAGAAACTGTACTCAACATTGTGTAAACGTTGTACTCATAAAAACCTGTCGGCAATCTTCGGCTTTCAATGAAACACGAGTGACAAATATACTGTCAAATGCGAGTGCGAGTGTGATAGAGTAACCCCGTCGATCGCTCTTAGGCAGCCGGGACCTATAGTCTAATGGGTAAAACCATATTGCCTTTGACATGTTATCGTATTGTTTTAACTCGGCCGCCTAGTAAATAAGAGCTATTGTAACGTTGACCATACGATAACATGTTTATTGAGTTAATAATAGGCTTATTGAGAAGCGCTTGCCTTACATCCTCAACAGCCTACCTGCGGCTGTGAGACTATAGCCTAACAAAAATAGGTTTAAGAGAGTCCTACTTAAGCAGTATCTAAGTATTATTTAAAATTAAGTTAAGGATTGTTTAACAACTGTGAAATAAGTATACTAAGACTCGCGGATCCCACAGTCAAACTGTGAAAACAGTTTTGCGGGACGTTGTTATACAACTAAGTTTGTTAACATGTTATAATAATTAAATTAAAAAAATATGTCAAAAGCAGTACGGTTTTTCCCGAGAAGAATAGAGGCCCTGTATACATAACTGAGTCTCGACATGTTATAGTTATAACTGACCATTGTCAGTAAGAAAGAGACATATGCAAATAGATTTAGGTCAACTTACATTGCTAGAAAATCTAGTTTAGGGTCAGGGGTTATATTTTACTAGGTAAAACGATATTGTCTTTGATATGTCATCCAATTGTTTTTAACTCGGCCGCCATTACTGTCAAATAAATAAGAGCTATCGTAACGATGACAATACAATACCATATCGAAATCAATATGGCATTACCGAAAAGAATAGATGCCAAGGAGTATTAATTTCAACTGCGTGGTAAAACTACATGATCGGTCGTTCAATTAATATCCAATTAAAACTACGTAGGGAGAAGCGGGGTAGATTGGTAAGGAAAAATTTAACCTTATATTTTTGGCAGTAAAAATGATTAAAATTATACCATTTTTGCTTTTATCATAGTTAAACTAATTGGGATTGATATGGCATTCAAATTACCTTAAAAATTTAATCGTAATAAAAATAAAGACAAAACTGTGAAAAATGGAATTTGTTTAATTGTGCCCCACCCATGGGGCACCTTGATACAAATGTTTAATTGTGTAAAAAAGTTTTTAAAATGCCAACATTCAATAAAATGTTGTTTCGTTTCTTTTAAGGAGGGTATATAGGCAACCTATTGTGTTTCATTAAGATTTTAAATATCTTTTTTTTCAATATATTATACTTATAGACATCATAACCGATTTCAATTGTTTTTTTTTTTGTTATTACTTAAATGAACTTTAACATGTATGAGAAAATAGGCTAAACAAACCCTAAAACACTTTTAGACACTTAAAAAACACAGTCAAAAATTACTTCCTCAAACATTGATAGCACCAATGTGCCCCGTACCTTTGTGTATCGAAGTGCCCCAACGGTCATATTCGAAAAATATTTGTATATTAATAAAACCAGTGTACTTTAGAAAAGTTAAACATGCAATCCTGACAACGAAATAAAATAACTTGATTTTGGGAATTTGAAATATCCAATAAACAGATAAACACTGCAATAATTAACTATTACTTAAGGAGAATATTTTTAGTAAGCTACACTAAAAACACTTTTTTACTTGTGAAATGCTAAAGAACAACAACCTAGCGATGTGTTTACAGCTGTCAAGCCCGCATATGTATAGTCATGTTTTAGTGATATTTCGATATTACTACCATTTGGTTTTAACGAAATAGTGCTGGTGTATTATTGTGCCCCGTGCATCAAACTGCCCCGCTTCCCCCTAATTAATAAGGTCCGTTGAATTCGCATCTCATTAAAATATTTTAATGCAGTAATGAGGCATCTAAATGGTTGCTTTCAGAATATGAAGATATTGAATTGAGTACAATAAAAATTATTTGGTTAGTTAATTAGTTTAGTAAAGTAAAATCAGAATGTGTTGATATAAACCTACCTCAAGATATCTAGTACGACTATGACTTAGCTTAGTCGTATTTCTTAGCACGAACTTTAAATTTGACTTTCGGTATCTCCACCGAAGTACCTACAAGTGAGAAATACAAAATAATTTATAGATGCGTGAGTCTGTGTTGATTCTTTCTATGCAAAGATTCCGTAAAAATGTATAGAATACGTTTTTAAAAAGTTAAGGTGATTCGAAAACGTACATTTAAAATTTAAATATTCTTGCTCGAGCTACGAAACTTGGGAGGCTGTTCAATAAAGTCAGACAGACAGACACTGAAGTCTCACCATTAGGGTTCCTTTTTTACCATTTTGGGGGGGGAAGGGGCAGGCCTTATAAAATATAAAAAAAAGATTAATTTATTTAATCTGTTTGGCGGACCGGTAGACAAAAGATATTTGCCAATCGAAATAGTGGTAGTTACGTTGTGTGTTTTTTTAAATGTTTTAGTAACCTATGGTTCCTAGGGCGAGAATGAGGGATAACAGATTCTTCTGATTAAAGAGATATTCAAGAATAAGGGAATTCAAATAATTGTATTAGTTGAGGAAAAGAAACGTCTAGAGAACTTCAGTTTATGGAAATTCGACAAGTTTTGTGGTCTGGTAAAAGCAGAGCCCCTCCCCGCTCTTGCTCGTGTGCTCGACTCCAGGCTGGTCACACTCCGCCAGCCTGTCCCGAACTTGTCTGGGGAGAGCTTCCATTACGTCGCCAAGTCAGTCTGAGTAAGTCCTCGTAACCAAGAGAGCAGAGGGCCCGACAAATTATAGTCACTCCAAGAGACAGGATTTTATTTATTCTCCTAATAATTTAGATGGAGAGACTATTGACCTAAACTACCCCTCTTGTGTCCTCGGATATTTAGGACGACGGAATGTGTGTGTTTTCTGCAATCCAGTGTGACAGGTATCAAAGCAAACCCAGAATATTGGAGGTCTCCTCCCCTTCGAATCCGTCAAGGCACCCGATATCACACGCTCAGCTTTCGCTTCGCTTAGTCGAGTCCCCACGAACCGACATGAGAGCCGGGAGTAGAAAGCAGTTGCCGAGCTAAACTCGCAGGCATCCTTGCTGACATGAGATCATAAAAACCAAGCCAGCAAGTCACCTCAACTAACTAACGTCTTTCGACCAGAGGTGAGATCGACTCTTGACGCAACTCAAATCCGACCCCCGGTTCCCCAAGATAAATTTTGAAGCTATTAACCTTGAACCTTTAACACACTGAAGCAGTCTGTGCAGTCTGTATGGAAACTGAGCGTACAGTGTGAAGTGTCTCTGCTTGCTATTTTAATCCAAGATGTTTAGTGGCGGTAAGATGTCATCGACGTCTGTGACCCGCTGATAACTTTCACCAAGACACTAAACCCTCTTCGACTCGAATAGAAACATGTATAATATCCGATGCATTAAACGAGAAAGGTAAAGATAAATTGTAATTTAAATTGCCAGGACACAAGCAAAACTGTAAACCCCAATATAAGAGCCGAAAGAGAACTAAATAATCTTAGCCAAACAGCATGGGAAAATTTAGAAAAGTTCTTCCAATAAACTGAAGATTAGACATGGAGTCCTAAAAGGTACACAAGATCCAAAAGAATTAGATCAGTCTTGAATTATTAATAAACCTTTGAATTCCCTTGATTAAAAACATTTATAAAAGAATATCAAATGAACAATAAAATTATTTACCTTTAAATAATTATTAGTTTCGCAATAGAATTAAAATCCCGTGAAATAATTCAAAGAAATTTATCACTAGTTTGGTTTTCCGACGACCAGCGTATATCACTTTTAAATTCAATATGATTTGCTCCTAAGAATTTATTTTTTTTAAAATTGTTTTGTTTTTTAAATAAATTGTTCCTTCCAAAAAATATAAAATTTCGAAACTCAAAACATTTTGAAAATATTCGTAAATAAAAAAAAATCAAAATCAAAGAAAAATATTCAAATAAACATGTTCTAACAAGGACAGCTTTGCTACGAATGATCTAATAGCCTTGTTGTCAAAATTGCAATGACATCTTCCATAATTCAAAATATTTTGAAAATGACGACATCAAATGTCATTCGTAACCAGCTGCATTACTACCCTAAGTGCAACGATGCACCCATCAAGTAACCACTAAAAGACAACACTTAGCTTCGGGTCCCGACGAGATGTCAAGGCCGCGCAGCCGCAAACCGAACTCTCACGACAGCGACACCAAACCGCTTAGAAGCCCTCGTAGTAAACGACGGAGCTCTCAGGATCAAGCTCCCGCGTGAAATGTATTAAAATGAAAGGTTAAATATGTAACTAAGGTTTCCCTGTACTACGAAAGTTTTCCTTACTCTATTACCATACCCTGAAACACAACAAACATTCACAATAAATTAAACACCATACGGAACCCCTTCTAAACAACGACCATCACCCTTCCATTCGTCTTTCAGGTCCTCAACTAGAACACTCATTCCCAAGCTTCCCTATTCTAAGTAATAAGACATATACGAAAGATTAAAATACCTATGAGAAATCACCAGTTCGATTTTCTAGTTCTCAAATCATAAACCAAATTATTCGTGGACATGATTTCTTATAGATAAGTGTTTCCAACAACGGTAGGACTACAATATTTACCTTTTTAAGTAGACTTTGTCTACATGAAACTTACGAGAACCTTCTAGCGTCTCCTTGCAAAATTCCTATAGATCGCCTCCTTTATGTTATTCACCATTATACACTCTGCACATTATTAATTTTAAAGGAAAATTTTGTAGATATAACACTATTACTATCAAGAAAAGCAAATAAAAATCTTAAGAAATACATTTTTTACAAGCCCGTCGATCACTCCCGTCAACCACCAACCGTCCCCTAGCAACCCCCCACACACTCTCTCTCCGTTTTCTAACCAGTCAAATACCAAAGACAATTTAATTCTTGTTTGAAGGTTTGACTCGAGATGAGGTCAGTACAATCCCCCCCTAAATCTTGACGATATTCAACGGAGCCAAGATTTAACCTTCTTATTCCAACTCCTTGTCTCCAATCAATCCCAAACAAGAGTTAAATTTCAAAACCAATTCACCAACTGAACCCCAAAAACTATTTAAGGAGTCCCCTAACTTATTTTATCTTTCTTCCCCCCCCCCCAATCCTTTTTCCCCTATGCTACATCTTTCCCCCCCCCTCTCCTAAATTAAACCTCCATTACCAAATATGAATTCAAAACCACTAGCCAGTAAGCAAATACTTTATTAATATTTCCAAAGCCTTATAATATTGAACTAAACACCAAATACCATATAATCTAATACTCAAATATATTCCAAAGCAAAATTACTCCGAATTAATCCTACCCCACATAACACTCACTAATGCTTCTGCATGGAAATTCATAACCGACATCAACGTCCCTATAAAATTTCTAATTCCCCAACTTCTAACTTCATTTTCCTGATTAAACATAATATCGTGCTAAATGTATTGCATTGAACATCCCCTTCTCTTGCAAAGTTTCGGGGTGTACCAAAACATAAACATTATCAAACTGTCTTGCTGCTACCCTGTATGGACCTTCATAAGTTAAATCAAACTTCCGAGTAACTCCACTCATAGAGTCAGACTTATTCAATCTTCGCAACTTAACCAAATCTCCAACCTGATACTGAATTAATTTATGAGTTAAATCAAACCTAGTCTTTCTCTGTTGACTAGCCAATTGTAAATTAACCCTAGCTTGCTCCCGAATCTCTCCTATATCCCTATTACGTACAAGATAAGGCAAATGGGTATCTATCGATAAATGAGTCACACTACCAAAAAGAACTTCATTAGGTGTAAACCCCGTACTTAAATGAAATGTATTGTTATACAACTCCTCAATCTTCTCTAACCATAAACCCCAATTTCTATGCCTTTCATGACAATAAATCCTAAAGAATTTTCCCAACTCTTTATTAACACGTTCCGTCGTATTTGGCCTAGGGTTCCTAATAGTTGTATATATAGCCCTAACCCCCATTTTCCGTAGTCCTAATTTCCATGTATTCCCTATAAATTGTTTTCCATTATCAGTCATTACAGCTTTCGGCTTTATTGTTAATGCAAAATTTTGCATCCTAACCACAACCGCTTTCGCTGTTGCCACCCTCAACCCATATAATTTAATGTATTTAGTAAAAGAATCTTGTATTACGAATATGTATGTTATTCCCCCCCTAGACGCTGGTAAGGGTCCATAAAGGTCTGCCATAACTAAATCCCCTGGATTCTCCGTTACAATAGAATTACACGCCCCCACATACTTAACATTATCCACTTTGGATAATTGGCAAATATGACAACACCTAACAAACTTCTCTACCATTCTCTTCATTCCAAGCCAATAAAATCTTTGTTTTAGATATTTCATCATTTTATAAATCCCCAAATGCCCTAACTCCAAATGAACTTGTCTACACACCTCAGCTTGCAAAGCTTCTGGTAAATATAAAACTTCAACATCATTGACATGTTTTCTAAAATAAAGCACACCATCGACAACTGAACAATGCATCGCTATTCTGGACAATCGACTTCCTCCTTCCACTTGCCCTAGCACGCGTTCTTTAATGCCTTTAGCTACATTATCCATATCCTGAAACTGAACCATCTGTTCTAATTTAGGTTCTAATTCAGTATTATTCTGCACCCCCATATACATTATCGATGGACACCAAGTTTTCCCTTCTTGAATGTCCCCATCTCTTGGAAATCTAGACAAAACGTCCACTCCCCCATTTTCGACCCCCCTAACATGTTCTATTGTGTAATTAAACTGTTCTAAATACAATATCCATCTTGTAATCCGACTGTTAAATAATTTAATGTTCTTTACAAACACTAAAGCTTTATGATCAGTCCTAATAATTAATTCCGCCCCCCTTAAATAAGTCTCAAACTTCTTAACCCCATAAATTACTGCCCAAAATTCTTGTTCTGTAACTGTCCACCTCAGTTCTGATCCTCTCAACGACCTTCCACAAAAACTCAAAATCCGTTTATTACCCTCATCGTCATATTGATATAACTCTCCCGCAATTCCTACCCCTGAACTATCCGTCTGCAAATAATAAACTTTATTCACATCTGGATGTGACAACATAATAGTTGTAGAAAACTCCTGTTTCAATTTCTCAAATGCCGTATCTAACTCCTCATCCCAATACCAAACTTGTTCCTTTTTTAACAATCTTGTCAAAGGTATAATCAAAGTACTATAATTTGGAATAAATCTCCGGTAGTAATTACATAACCCTAAAAATGCTCGCACATGCTTCACCTTTTTCAGAGTTGGAAACTCTTGAATCGACTTGACTTTATCTGGATCAGTCCGAATCCCTTCAGTAGAAACTATATGTCCTAACATTTTCACTTCCCGACAAGCAAACTTACACTTCTCTAAATTACAAGTCAAACCCGCATTCTCTAATCGTTCTAGGACCCTGTCTAATTGCTCCAAATGTTCTTCCCAACTCCCTTTCGTTAATATTGCCAAATCATCTAAATAATTTACACAAAAACTTCTAACTCCTGGCCCCAACACTACATCCATCGCCCGACTAAAACTTCCCACAGACGTCTTCAGACCTTGTGGCAAAACATTATACATATAGGACCTCCCATTCACAGTAAACCCGGTATACTGCCTACTCTCTTTTGATATAGGAATTTGAAAATACGCATTGTTTAAATCTACGATAGTTATAAATTTTACACCATGAAATGCATTTAAAACATCTATCTGCATTGGTGGGGCCTCTGACTCTGCCACCATGTATTTGTTAATTTCTCTAGCATCAAGTAAAATACGAATAGACCCATCAGGTTTGCTTGTATATGTTGAAGGACTACTATAAGGAGTTGCCCCTCTAGAAATAATCCCCAACTCTACCATCTCATTTAATTTTTCATCAATCTTATTACGATAAGCATACGGAATCGGATAGGATCTATTTATTCGCGGAGTGTGTTCAGACATTTCTATATGATGAACATAACAATTTGCCCTACCAATTTGCTTCGTGAATACTATCTTGTGACTCTCTAAAACTTGCTTTAAATCCATCCTCATACTATCAGTCAATTTTACTCCCACATTAAGTCTATCCAGAAAATCCTCACTCTTCACAGTGGAATCCCTTTTATCATCCTGACCGACTCGTAGAGTTCTAACGTTTACACTCTCTTGACCTTCATCAATAAACGGTACACTAACTTCTTCCCCATTACCCGACAGAATTAAAGACTTAGGATCTCGCAAATTAATAACAGCATCATGGGAAAGTAACCAGTCAAAGCCTAATATCACCGGTACTGTCAATTTTGGAACTACCAACAATCCAGTATCGAAACTTATCCCCTGAATTTTTAACTCAACAGATGTTAGCTGCTGTATTTTCAAACTTTTCTGCCCTACTGCTCCTCTAATCTGTATAGGTTTCACTGGTAATGATGGAAACCTTGTATCTTTAGTAATTTGTAAAGATTCATAAAGCTCTTCTGAAATACAACTCACTTCACTCCCAGTATCTATCAACCCATTTATTGTATTCTCTAATATCTCAATAACAATCTCCGCTCTAACCTTGCGAGAACCCTCATCAAAACATACCTCTTCATCAAACAAGGATGCCGCAACAAAAGTTTGTAAAAATTCAGAAACACGTGGCCGATCTAATAAACTTGGGGAAAGATTTGGAAAAGCATCTAAATTCAACTTAACTTCCTTATTCTGAACTCTATTCTCATCCCCAAAACCACATCTACCAAAATCTGACCAAATTTTATTAGCCGATATGGGATATAAATTTCCATGTCCATCTTTCGTAACCCTATTCCCTCAATCGCAATAGTAACAGCTACCTCAACCTTTCAAATTGCACTATTCATAATTCTCGAGAAACGAAAGTAATGCCTCTCCCTTAATTCACAAAATCTCTTCCCCTCAATCTGCTTAATACCCTAGAATCCTGGTCACGCGGCACCAATTGTGCTGTCCCCAAGGGGCAGGCCTTATAAAATATAAAAAAAAGATTAATTTATTTAATCTGTTTGGCGGACCGGTAGACAAAAGATATTTGCCAATCGAAATAGTGGTAGTTACGTTGTGTGTTTTTTTAAATGTTTTAGTAACCTATGGTTCCTAGGGCGAGAATGAGGGATAACAGATTCTTCTGATTAAAGAGATATTCAAGAATAAGGGAATTCAAATAATTGTATTAGTTGAGGAAAAGAAACGTCTAGAGAACTTCAGTTTATGGAAATTCGACAAGTTTTGTGGTCTGGTAAAAGCAGAGCCCCTCCCCGCTCTTGCTCGTGTGCTCGACTCCAGGCTGGTCACACTCCGCCAGCCTGTCCCGAACTTGTCTGGGGAGAGCTTCCATTACGTCGCCAAGTCAGTCTGAGTAAGTCCTCGTAACCAAGAGAGCAGAGGGCCCGACAAATTATAGTCACTCCAAGAGACAGGATTTTATTTATTCTCCTAATAATTTAGATGGAGAGACTATTGACCTAAACTACCCCTCTTGTGTCCTCGGATATTTAGGACGACGGAATGTGTGTGTTTTCTGCAATCCAGTGTGACAGGTATCAAAGCAAACCCAGAATATTGGAGGTCTCCTCCCCTTCGAATCCGTCAAGGCACCCGATATCACACGCTCAGCTTTCGCTTCGCTTAGTCGAGTCCCCACGAACCGACATGAGAGCCGGGAGTAGAAAGCAGTTGCCGAGCTAAACTCGCAGGCATCCTTGCTGACATGAGATCATAAAAACCAAGCCAGCAAGTCACCTCAACTAACTAACGTCTTTCGACCAGAGGTGAGATCGACTCTTGACGCAACTCAAATCCGACCCCCGGTTCCCCAAGATAAATTTTGAAGCTATTAACCTTGAACCTTTAACACACTGAAGCAGTCTGTGCAGTCTGTATGGAAACTGAGCGTACAGTGTGAAGTGTCTCTGCTTGCTATTTTAATCCAAGATGTTTAGTGGCGGTAAGATGTCATCGACGTCTGTGACCCGCTGATAACTTTCACCAAGACACTAAACCCTCTTCGACTCGAATAGAAACATGTATAATATCCGATGCATTAAACGAGAAAGGTAAAGATAAATTGTAATTTAAATTGCCAGGACACAAGCAAAACTGTAAACCCCAATATAAGAGCCTAAAGAGAACTAAATAATCTTAGCCAAACAGCATGGGAAAATTTAGAAAAGTTCTTCCAATAAACTGAAGATTAGACATGGAGTCCTAAAAGGTACACAAGATCCAAAAGAATTAGATCAGTCTTGAATTATTAATAAACCTTTGAATTCCCTTGATTAAAAACATTTATAAAAGAATATCAAATGAACAATAAAATTATTTACCTTTAAATAATTATTAGTTTCGCAATAGAATTAAAATCCCGTGAAATAATTCAAAGAAATTTATCACTAGTTTGGTTTTCCGACGACCAGCGTATATCACTTTTAAATTCAATATGATTTGCTCCTAAGAATTTATTTTTTTAAAAATTGTTTTGTTTTTTAAATAAATTGTTCCTTCCAAAAAATATAAAATTTCGAAACTCAAAACATTTTGAAAATATTCGTAAATAAAAAAAAATCAAAATCAAAGAAAAATATTCAAATAAACATGTTCTAACAAGGACAGCTTTGCTACGAATGATCTAATAGCCTTGTTGTCAAAATTGCAATGACATCTTCCATAATTCAAAATATTTTGAAAATGACGACATCAAATGTCATTCGTAACCAGCTGCATTACTACCCTAAGTGCAACGATGCACCCATCAAGTAACCACTAAAAGACAACACTTAGCTTCGGGTCCCGACGAGATGTCAAGGCCGCGCAGCCGCAAACCGAACTCTCACGACAGCGACACCAAACCGCTTAGAAGCCCTCGTAGTAAACGACGGAGCTCTCAGGATCAAGCTCCCGCGTGAAATGTATTAAAATGAAAGGTTAAATATGTAACTAAGGTTTCCCTGTACTACGAAAGTTTTCCTTACTCTATTACCATACCCTGAAACACAACAAACATTCACAATAAATTAAACACCATACGGAACCCCTTCTAAACAACGACCATCACCCTTCCATTCGTCTTTCAGGTCCTCAACTAGAACACTCATTCCCAAGCTTCCCTATTCTAAGTAATAAGACATATACGAAAGATTAAAATACCTATGAGAAATCACCAGTTCGATTTTCTAGTTCTCAAATCATAAACCAAATTATTCGTGGACATGATTTCTTATAGATAAGTGTTTCCAACAACGGTAGGACTACAATATTTACCTTTTTAAGTAGACTTTGTCTACATGAAACTTACGAGAACCTTCTAGCGTCTCCTTGCAAAATTCCTATAGATCGCCTCCTTTATGTTATTCACCATTATACACTCTGCACATTATTAATTTTAAAGGAAAATTTTGTAGATATAACACTATTACTATCAAGAAAAGCAAATAAAAATCTTAAGAAATACATTTTTTACAAGCCCGTCGATCACTCCCGTCAACCACCAACCGTCCCCTAGCAACCCCCCACACACTCTCTCTCCGTTTTCTAACCAGTCAAATACCAAAGACAATTTAATTCTTGTTTGAAGGTTTGACTCGAGATGAGGTCAGTACAGTACGAAACCCTAAAAATATAAACAAAAATAAAGATGTTTATTCTGTACGTAGTCCGCACTCCGCAAGGTCACTTTTACATGTGTAAAATCTACCAGCGCTTCCCAAGAGGAGACCACTGCTGAAAAGAAACGCCGCAAGAAACTCGCCAGTTTTTTAAATAAATATTGCTCATGACAATGATAGTTCTTAACCTAGCATAATTGTTTTATACAATAGAATAGAATAGAATAGAATAGAATCATTTATTTCGAGTAAATTTACACTCATATTATATTGTTAGTAGTTCCATAATCCTAATTGTTAGTAACTAATTAATAACACTAATTGTAAGGGGCATGTAGCCCACAACAATGACACATGTAAGGGCAGTCTACCCTACTCCCTATCATGCTGAGGATGATGTTGGGGCTGGCCCGCACGCGGCGCACCAGGGACGCGGCCCGCTTGCGCATGGTAGTGTGAAAGCAGTCGACCCCGGCGGCCGCGAACATCCCTGACGCGCTACAGAAGCGAGGCAGCCCCACTATCACCCGGAACGCATTGTTGTACTGGACACGGAGGGCTCCATAGGTCCGTTGCGTGTATTGCATCCATAGGCTGCACGTGTACAGGGATGTACAGAAAGCTCTAAACAACGTAACTTTTACCTCCCTTGTACAGCGCGCAAACTTACGAGCTATCATATTAGCCCTAACTGAAAGAGCCCTCCGTTCCCGCTCAACGTCCTTGTCGTCCTTGAGGTCAGACGTTACTAAATGCCCGAGGTATTTAAAGGCATTTACCCTATCAAGAGACACACCGTTAAGTGTAATCGGAGATAATACAGCTGTTCGACTTCGTCCGACCTCAAACACCATGTATTGGCTTTTGACCACATTATATTTCAGGCCATGGGATTTGGTATAAGATTCACACACGCTTAGCAATTTTTGTACACCGCAAACTGACGCGCTCAGCAGAACCATGTCGTCAGCATAACTTATATTGTTGACACAAACGCCATCAATATGACAGCCGACACGCATTCTGCAGAGAATCTCGAGAAGCCCGTTTATATACAAATTGAAAAGCGTGGGTGAACTCAACCCCCCCTGCCTCACCCCACACTCCAACCTGTATGGATCTGACAGTGTGTCCGCCCACCTAACGCTATTGACCTGGCCTCCATATCAGTACCGGAAGATCTGTATAAATTCTGGAGGGAGCTTTATGGCTTCTAGTTTCTTCCATAAAACTTCATAGGAAACCAGGTCAAAAGCTTTAGACAAATCGAGGAAACAGGCAAAAACGGGTGATTTTCTATCAACGTAGTATTTGATAGTGTGCTTAAGACATAGTACAGCACTTTCCGTGGATAACAATGAATATGAATGAATATAATGAATATGAAACATATTGAGCAGGAAAACATGTAATATCATTTCAGAGGAACATAACATAGCTCGGTTACCATGTCTAGCAGTGGACATGTTCCGGCTGACGTGATGATGAAGACACCAGTATAACCGAAAATGATTATAACGATGATGTTGGTCTTAGTGGTGGTAGGGCCTTGCGCAGGGTTCGTCCGGATTGCTACCACAATCACACCAGCTACTAACCTTCTACCTAGCGGCAGTGTTCGTATTGTCGTCTTCCGGTGTGGAGGTTCATCGATTAGGGGACAGCTCGTCACGCGAAATAAGTTCTACTTATTTGGTCACACATTTGAAATAAATAAAATGTTAATAAATTTTGTTTCTATTCGTCACGGTAATATAACTAGGTAGGTTTAGGTTATGTTAGTTTTGCAGCAGGCCCAGAGGGCCAAACTACCCAGAAATAGGAGCTCCGCGGTAACAGTCTTATTGATTTGAAATTAAGGGTAAAAACTGAAGTAGGACAGTAAGTAGTTACCTTAACTAACACCATATAGTGGTCGTGACGAAATGAAACTAATTATTTCTACAAATTAAGTGTGACAAGTGTGTGTTAGAACTTATTTCGCGTGACGAGCGGTCCCCTAATTCGAAATAGAGACATTCCATCATAGATTAATTTCGCTTCGCCAATATAGCCATCGAATTCGCACGCGCGCAGGCATACATTCCTATTTAACCAAATTAATTTAATCTGTGGAACCATATCAATGTGACATAATCAATCAAATCCTAAGATACTTAATCACGATTTGACTTACTTTGATATAGTTTGTATAGGCCCAAAAATCCATTTTGTTGACCGTACCTTTGATCTTAGCCGAGGCACAATGAGGTTTGTTAAACAGAGAGGCTAGTGACAAAAAAATAGGAAAGAAAAATCACGAAGGGACACAAATCCTTCGCCATGAAGTTCGCCTTTGTACATTCCTATTCTGATAATATTGTATTTGAATTTCTGTGTTTAGTACGTGTGTCTAAGTGTATACTTACATACATACCTACAAACTCGTAGTTACGGATCGATCAAGACTGGATCTATTCGCGTCGTGGGACATTAAATTCATAAAAAAAGATTTGAGAATTCTAAAAGTTTTCATTTTTGCGGTGTGTATAGATAAAGTGCATTGTGAACGATTTTTTTAAATTAGAATTTTACGGCGGAGCTTTACGTATTTAGTAAGGTCGGGTGTTACGTGTTATGTATAAATTGATTTTGAATCCTAATTAAAACTATCTTAATGTGGAACTACGGAAATCACGAAATTACTCTTAATTCATACAATAAAGTACTAGTAAGAATGACAAAAGGGTAGATATTTTTTTTATTTTCATATTTCCACATTATCTATATTATCATTAAAGAAAAAAAATTTGACGCTAAAATGGTTCTGAATTAACATTTTAAACTTGAATGCTTTAAACGAAACACGCAAAATTACTAAATACCTAAAGCACAGGCTAGCCGGTAAAAGTACTAATTTTTAAAAATAGCTCACTGTGCACATTGTGTATGTATGTATGTATGTATGTATATATGCAAACACTTTATTGTACAAAAGAAAAGAAAAAACAATACAAAGGTAATTACAAAAAAAGAATGTACAAAGGCGAAGGCAAAGCTATGTATCTATCCACACAGCAAAAAAGTTTTTTTTTGTATTTTCATAAGTATTTCTTCTCTGGTCACGCGACTAATCGCCTCATGCTTAAGCGTTATGCGCGTGCCTGGCCCACGTATCAACACGTCGGGAGACCGCTCACTGTCCGTTAGACGGGTGACAGGACGCGTAGGTGTTCTTGGGATCTACTGCCGCTCTGTCTATTTGTGTAGGTACAGTGACCAGCAATAAGTCTCTAGTAATAGAGACGTCATGTAATATTTTTAAGCACAACGTTGGATATTTAAAGGACGTTTTTTTAAAGTAAGATCACTGTTTCTAGTGACGGTTAATTTGTGGTCGGCAAGTTACTTTGCCATAACATTACGAGTAGGTTTACGCCTGAAAATTATGCAATTGTAACGAGCATAATGGTTCAGCTCGCAAAATTAATCATGCGCTACATCCATTTTACGGTCGACATAATCATCCATCCAAACAAGTTATTCGGTTTACTTTTTATAGGGATATACCTATGAACTTTTACTATAGTCTATGCCGGTTCACGACAGATATAATTGGATTACTTGGCGGTCAATATTGCCTATATACGGTCCAGTTGCTCGGTAAAGTGATCGAAAATTGGAAATGCCTATTGCGCTTTTTTCGAACCAGCCGTGCCGCCCGATACGCCCGAAATAAAATTTAAACTTTACATGGCTTTTTTTTTAAATTACGCCTATACTACGGCCATTAATAAGATTTAAGTGTGTTTACTTAGTTTTTTCTAAATCCCCAAAAAATCACCTTTTTGTGGTAACTGTACATCATCATCGAGTCCGAACGTTTGTTGGTATATTAATCAAGAACGACCTTAATGTACTTACAGGCACGAACGTTCAGAGGAACAAAAGGTTCCAAAGTTTCCCCATTACCCAACGTCTACCAAGTTCCGATTCCGGAACGATTCGTTGGAACGTAATACAATCCAATTTTTGGTACCCATTTATACATTTGTAGTCGAAATTTTATGATTAAATTATGCAAAACAGTTTTGAAAAGGTCGTTGTAAAGGGTTTTTAACACAATGATAAGTGAAAAGGCTAACTTTACCTAGGTGCTAATTGGCGAAGTTTTGATAAAATAAATACATCTTCAGACTACGCCGAGCCTCAAGTGGCGCCCTCATTACTAATATATTATGTTTTATAATAAACTTAAGTATTGTCTTGACATGAAAGGATGGTTTTTATGTTGTACAAATGAATACACAATATGGTATATGACATAATTTAATAACAATGGAACTATGAGTGAGTGTTTTAACGGAAAAAGTGACCACGAGAAGCTATACATTGTGTATTCATTTGTATGTACAACAAAAAACCATCCTTCGATTTCAAGGCAATAATTAAGTTTATTAGAAAACACAATAATATACCGTTATAAATCTAAAACGGGATTCGATCGCGTGAACATGTGTGAACGTCGCAAAAGTTTAAAACAAACAACACGTAATAGTAATGACAACGGACGCTCGGCGACGTCTTAAAGAAAACCGGACTAAATACATATATGTACTCTTGTAGAAAAACAGCAGTAAAGTCACTAATCCAAGTGGGCGAAAATAAGCGCTTTCCTTGAGTCCGTAATATCGCAGCGCAGGTGCTCGATTTAGTATAATTTGCGCTAATTGTACCAGATTACGGAGATTTTTCTAATTAACGCTCCTTGCAACATCGGGGCCCGTAAGGGTGAGGACCTTTTTTTCTCTCAGTTCTGTATATTGTCTTAAACTTCTTCTTCGAAATATTGACGGTCAAAAGTACGAACGTCTTTTTCTTTTTAACCAAATTAGAATAAGACAGTTATTGATGGCGGGCGTTAAGGGTACAACTCATTAGACCCACCCGGCACCCAACCCGCACCGCCTCGCCTAGTATTAAAAATCGGTTAGTATTATAAACGTTACGTAGCGTATTTGTTGTAGTGAGCGCATGCCCTTACAAATCCATAATAAAGAATACTAACCGCCTCGAGGCGAGGCGGTGCGGGTCGGGTGCCGGGTGGTTCTAAATGAGCGTGACCTTTATTGCTCCAAAACTTTCCCGTGCACTTTTAGGCACGTAAGGTACAGCTTTAAGGCGATGCAATAATAGGAACAAGGGGAACACCCTAAAATCTCGAATTATTTAATTCCGAATTTGAAAATACCGAATTTCATAATTCCGAATTTTCACAATACCGAAAATATATAAGGCCGAATTATCAAAATCTCGAACGTTGTATTACCGAATATGAAAATCACGAAAACCTTTTTCCGAATATTATATTTACGAATGTTGACAATTCCGAATTTTCTTTTTTACGAAAATTGTTATTCCTAATATTTGAATTCCAAACTTCACAAACCAGATCGGTAATGTAAAATTCAGCATTATGACCTAACCATTTGAATTGAATTGAAGTATTCTACTTGAAACAAAAGGCAGGTGCGATGACGATTACATTAATAAATTTGGTCAATCTCACCGTGATAGGTTAGGTTAGATTAGAGTTGCATCATGGCGCGAAGCGCCTTAGCTACGCGGAACAGGAGCTCCGCCAAGCGGAGCTCTGTCGACTTTGTCGGACATGACATTTCTTACAGTTTTTGAGCATTATGCATGTTAAACATTATACACGGTATTAAGTATACAATATTTTATCAGGCGCTTATTTGAAATAAATAATCTTAGAGAATTCAGGCTGCTAAAATTTACGGAATAATGAATGTTCGGGATTCGGAATAGGAATATTCGGAATTGTGATATTCAGAAAAATATTTTTCGGGATTTTAATAATTCGGAAATGTGAACTTTCGGAATTTAAAAAATTCGTGATTGTGATGCTTCGTGAAACTAAAATTCGGTATTGTGATGATTCGGAAATTTCAAAATCGGAATTCTGAAATTCGTGTTTATCAAATTCGGAATAAAATATTTGGAGATTATGTAGTGTACCCAGCAAAAAGTTAGTCGTCTCGTTCAGCTCGGCGCGCACATTCCAATTGTGCATTCCGATTATGCGAATACAACAATAATTATCCATGCGAATGACCAACAAAAAAATCCGTGAATAACGTTGACGAACGGCCGTTTTTTGTCTAATGTGATTTGAGAGAGCAGGGGCAATATATTATATTTAAAATGGTATACATGATGGACATGATATAAAAAAACCAAGTCGAAAGCGATACAAATCTCTCACCTTCGTAAAATTTCTCTGCTTCATCAAACTACGGGCCGAGGAACTTTATATCAAAGAGATGTTTAACAAGGATCTCTAAAACAAACAAACTGCAGAGCGCGCTTTTTATAATCCCAGCTTGTCTGGTGTGGTCGGTTTTACTGCTCTCATAAACTGCAAGAGACTATAGCTATTATAAACACAGTTAAGAAAATAAATGCATACAAAACAGAAAGAAACACGTTTTATTTACACCATTTCAGACTTAATACTAATTTGTTTGCTTTATTTTTCACCGTATAAAATGTTCCCACTTATTTATAAAAAACATACCGTAGGGTTCTGAAGAGAATTACCTAGAGTAGGTACTAGGTAGATATGAAGTAGAAGCGGTAAAATAATGCTAAACTTATTTTGCGTGTGAAGGAATATTAATAACAGCATTGTTTTACTGCTGTCAACATTATCAATATTCCAAAACTTCTTATCTGCCAAGTTGGTACTATAATATAATTACTAGACCCCGTTATCTTCAGGCACTGACGCCGTTTTTTTGTAGGGATTGAATGTTTATTTTATCGACCGTCTCTATATCGATGTTTGTAGTTTATATTATGCAACCATGCGATTGATTTTTTACCCGACTGCGTCAGGAGGAGGGTTATGTATGTATGTATGTCTATTTCTGGGCACGCTCTGCAGCCTAAACCGCTGGACGGATTTTAACATACGAGGTGTCATTCGATTCGTCTTAATTGCCGAAGTGACATAGGGTATATAATATTTCAATATGGCGTCCGCGACAAAAAATACGGAGGGGGGTATTGCGTGCGGACAAGAAATGAATTTCAAAAACTATTTCTTGAAAAAAATTAACATTTGGTCTAGCTTGTCGCCTGGAACACCATTTCCAATATTCAAATTAAATTTAAATTGTTATAAATATCAATAAGTACATGCTCTTACAATTTTCTATAGATTATATAGCTTGTTTTTCGGTTTTTAGTGGTTTTTTCATTGCAGTCGGGTTTTATTTAATTGCCTTTTAAATCACTGCTCAATTTCAATAGAGTGGGTATAAAACTTCTAGATTAAAAAGAAGTAGTATTACGAGGTGCGATAACGTGAATTGTGGAAAAACCATGATAAACAGGGTTAACTAGCGAACACCTGCGACTTTTATTTATGACATTCTTTTTTAGTAGTGATTGTCTTTGACTCATTGTCAGTGACATGACATTTAACTCTTAGTACAATACCATCGATATTTAAGATAGTCGATAAAATAAAAATTCAATCCCTACAAAAAAAGGTCGTCAGTGCCCTAAGATAACGGGGTCTAATAATTACCATACTATTTTAAGTGGTGGCAACGCTGTCGTGTGTGTTTAACTCTCTCGCATAGTATCCCGCTTATTTATGAACGCACTGTAAACCTTTTTTAGTGAAAGTATGCTTTGTCGCACTCTGTCAGATGCAAATGTCACCCTGACTGATAAGGACAAAGAACAAGAGGGTATAGCTATAAAAGTAAACTAATTGCTCCTTTTATTAAATTATTGCTTTTAGGTCCGTATTGGTTATTGCAAAAAACTGCAAAGAAAAAAAAACAACAAGTTTATTGAAGTCGGTTAAAAAGAGAGGCATATACAAGCCGGCCGCCCAAATAACAATAGAAACTAGTGATTTTTAGGCAAACGGGTTATATAACAGCTTTTTTTGAATCACATAATATATTATAAATAGAAATAATAACTGTTGAGAGGGCTTCGAGCTGCAAAAAGAAACCGATTGAATTTTCAGGGTACCATCTGTCCGTGTCATATTAAGGAAAAATCACTGTTGAGAGACGGATGAACCGACACAGGAGTGATCTCATCAAGATTTCGAGTTAAAGGAAGTGGTATTACAATGTGAATTGAGAAATAATAGACGCTTAAAGAAAACGAATTGAGAACAGATTAAATGCTCTAATCATAATTTCCATAATATCCCCATGATGCTAGCACAAACAAAATATCCAGAGGTAAAGCAAAAAGAACAACAAAAGTAATTTCCCGTGAAAGCAATGGAAATATCCGGTAAGAGCCACATTAAAATAACTTTGAGTAAATAAGTAATCACGGAATACGTTTTGCGTTTCTCGTGTAAAGATGAACCAAATTGAAAAAAAAAGTGGTGTGGGATTTTAAAGGATAGAGAAGGTAAACAAGCACACATGCAACTTGTTGAAAAGTATAATGAGACCCATAGACTTGAAATCTCAAGAATGCAAATGCCATGACAATCCTGAGGGCTAAGATGGAATACCTCTACTTATGCTTGTAATTTCACTTATTGGCTTACCCCCACAACACACACACATTAATGCAAACACTGGTAACGAAGGCAGGTTAAAAGATTTATGTGTAGACTTGTAGAGTGGTGGATTGAAAACATTAACAAACATCATCATCATCATCATCGTCATAATATCTAGAAAAGACGTCCACTGCTGCCTTCCGCGTTCAAAACACGATAAAGAAACAAAAAAATCCGTGACGGTCCGTGCCTAGAAACAGCGTTGAAAAGCCTTATTTTGACGTCATGCATCACAGTTAACGTCACAAATACGTACTTACATCTTCCAAATGTTGGTTGCGATAAAATCTTAAGGCAAAAACAATACATTGGGAAGTTCAGCTCATACATATTCATCGAGTACCAGATAAAAAAGCGGGTAGAAAGTGCTTTCGCGCAAACTTTGCGTATTTTATTATATTGACTCTCTGTTTGGCTCTTTAGATCTCCCCGGCGATGTGGGGGCATTATGAATGCAATTTACCTACTATACTGAAGCTACGGCACAGTAAGAGGGCGAAAGTACTCTTATATTGTAACAGTACGTAACATAAAGTCTTGCAGGGCCTCTATTCTACTGGGCAAAACCATTCTTTGACGTGCTATCGTATTGTTTTTAATTCGGCCGCCATTGCTGTCAAGTAAATAAGCGCTCTCGTAACGTTAAATAACGATTAAATGTCAAATGCAGTTTGGTTTTACCGTGTAGAATAGAGGCCCAGTTATTAACTTAGTACATACATACACCATACATACCTTCACGCCTTCATTCCCAAAGTGGGGTAGGCAGAGCTACAGAATTACCAACAACTCCAAAAACCCGTTGTCAATCGTTATCGTTGTTGTTGTTATTAACTTAGTTAATACAATAAATATACAATTCAAGGTGTGCGATGTTTGCCGAAAACTGATTACCTACGATAGTTTCTGACCATTGTACTGATCTGAAATTCACTAGATTTTTTCTTGGTACGCAATGTTAAATAATTGCGGATATTAGATAAAAAAGGATAAGAATGTTATAAATTCGTTCTTTTAGATCGGGAACACAGCATAAAATGTTTTTTTTTGTCCCTATGTATTAATAGTGCCTAAGCTTTGCAAACTTTTGTTTTAATCATGTTGTTTTACTGTATCAGTCATATTTACTATATATGGGAGTTGTGAAGGTAGTTTCTTGGCTCATTTGTTGCGTTCGCTACATCGCTGCTGTGTTTATGATATGACTCAGATAACATAAACAGACATACAGAGTTTGAGGTTTTTTAGAGTTTCGATTAAAGATAAAAAGATTTCAGTATGCCAAGAATTGGAGTAGTATTGGGCTAAAAGAATTGTGTAACTTTTTTGGGTTGCCGAGATAAGTTGGAAAGGGAGCAACGATTTTTTTTTAATTTTATGAATCATAAGGGGATGGCGGGAGCATGCTCTCCAAAGGGATAAGTAGAGAGACTGGAGAGAGAAGGAGGAGAGGCCTTTGCCCAGCAGTGGGAAACAAAAAAACATCACAGCTTACTCAAGCATTAGTATGTCAGTTGGGTGTATTATTATGATTTTTGTTTCGAAGGGAACATAGGTAGGTAGCCATGCTGTCCTGGTAAATCAGGCAAAATACTTGGACTTCATGATTTTTTTATAATATGTGATAAGCGTTCAGTGACTCTCGAAGTCTAGGGCAAAGTCTAGGTTAATACAAAACGGTCTAGAAAAAGAAACCAATAAAGTGAGGCCCGTGTTGATAGTTTAAAGTTTGTTACTTTACATAAAGCAATAAAACACTAGCTTAAAAGGAGTTCTTGGAAAATAACAGTAAAAATCCGTGACAATTCGTTTATCACACCTCGTTACTGTTAAATCGAATGTCTTTTAACATTACTAATGTATTGTGCCACGACAAATTAGGTTTTTTCACAAGAAACATTGTAACGTAGTAATGAAACTACTAAACGATTTAAATTATCAATCAAAGGCTATCACCACGTGTTCTGTGAGTTTGTTAGCCTTTTTTTTGCTATAGAAATTATACTTTTGGACAAAAAATAAGTGCTAACTCACTAATACTATAAAATAATACTATTACTAGCTATAGTGACTGCGGTATAACTTAAGTCAAACGAAACTACAGTGTACCATAGCTATAAATAGCTATAAAAACTATCAAAGGGGATAAAAAAGTAATTTGCTTTCTGCGAAGCTAATATAATGAGGCTACAGAAATTCAAGACTAGGTAATTGCAATAAGCTGTAATGCATTTCTTGCAAACACGAAGAAATTATTTATTATGAATTCAAAGTAAAGCTGAGGGTGTGTTTTGAATTCTAAAAGTACGTACTGCAATTATACTTTAACCGGTGTACAGAAAAAATAAAAATCCTGTCCTCCAGTTGGTTTAAATGTTCCTTCAATTCAAAAGCAAAACTCACGCGCTGTAAAAATGTGCGCGCGCTAAATAACTTTCCTGTGAATGCTTTGAAAGAAAAATGCGGCTGCATTCTTTCCTTTAGGCAAGGCAAAGAACAAGGCTAGACGAGCGGGGTTTGAAGTTCAGTTTTACGAATTTAAAAGTGTGTTTGCTTTTTGTTAAGGTTTTTGGTGGGTGCTGCGCTGCGAGATTATTTTTACATGAAAGTCATCTACGTGTTTTGAAGGAATAAACAAAACACGTACTATGGAGAACGTTAACGAGCAAACGAGTCACCTGATGGTAAGTCGGCTCTAACGCTCAATTTATTGTATAGAAAGAAACAGAGACAGAAACGTCCAAAGATGTTATCTTGAGTTTGAGTTTATTATTTTCTAACCTAAAATACCTCTATGCTCGTCATTAATGGCCCATGGGTAAAGTTTAATTAATTATTTCAATTTTAGTATTTTAGGTCAATATAAGTCATTTTCAATGATGACTTGAGCTGAAAAAATTGTGACATTGTTATGAATAATTATTTACGATAAATTCATCAATAAATAACCGTTGTACTTATCAAAATTCTAAAGTAAGAAACTATTATTAAATATTAAGAGACAATCGAACTCAAATTGAATTTGTAGTCAATAAATTCAATTTGAGGTGAACTGAGCAATTATTTCTCAAAAATTGGCTCATGTAAATTGTACCCTAAGAGTCTAAAACAACGTTAAACGTACTTATCAGGGCCCGTATTATGGTCGCCTTAATCGTGGTGAATAAAGCATCCGTCACTCTCGCACTAACATAATCGTCAGAAAGTGACAGAAGTTTTATCCACGTTTATCCACATCGATAAACACGACCATAATAGGTCCGCAGGATCGAACTCGCAACTGCTAACGTCTTTGTAAACAAGGTGTCTACCGACGGCTAACCACGTCATCAATACAGGTACCAACAGCTGTTGCTCAATTTGTTTTCCATCATATTTCATTCGAACAAACGTTTTACGTAATCGTTTAGAACGAGTGACGCGGGCGGTGTTCCGCGGTCAATTTAGTATCCAATTACGTCTAGCTTAGTGGGAAAAATTCTCGCGTAATCCCTGCCTTGAGATGCAGCCCGAATCAAAGGCGGCTGCCGTATTACGGAAATTTACTTAGTGTTATTTGCTGGAGTGGTATTTTCGAAAAGAACACAGCATAACTGCTGTTTCATTAACTGCTGACCTGCATAAAGCAAGTGGCCGTTGAAAAATAATTATATTTTATATTTATAGGGGTACAACTTAATTGAGCCAGGGTATGAGTTGCGGGGAGAGGGCAATTGTGACTATATGAGCTATATCGTACCTCACCTCCCACCTCATGTCTACTCCAGCTCTCAATTAAGTTGTACTTTTATAGTACGAGTAACCGTGTGTAAAGTTATTGTGTGTCATCATTTTGAATATTTTCACACACGGGACACAACATCCAAAGTCTCGTCCTACGACGACGACACGTTAGCCTAGTTGGTAGTGAACCTGCCTACGAAGTAAGCTGTCCTGGGTTCTAATTCCGGTAAGGGCAGATATTTGTGCGATAAGCGCGAGTTATTTGTTCCTGAGTCTTGGTTGTTTTCTATGTATTTAAGTATTTCTCTATACCTATAAGTTCATTGCCTACCCATAGTTTAAGCCTAGAGCTTATTTTGGGATTGGGTCAATTTGTGTGAAATTTTCCCCTGAAACGACCTATCTATAGAATAACCCTTGTGAAATACAAGCGTAGAAACTAGAATTAAAGTTTCATCCTAACTTAAAGAACCATTAATATGTTAGAAAAGGAAGCGTACAAAAACACTTTTTTTATATTTCAGAACATACTCAAGAATAGACTTTTGCCTATGCTTTGCGCCCGACTCGCTTCAGATCGAGCTGGCATCAAAACGCAATTGTGTCGCTAGGATTACTCGACGCCATGCTTATTGATTGCTTTCACCAAATTCGTTTAATTAATTAATCTTAATCTTCTAATGAAACGGGGACAAAGGAATCCGAAGCCTTTTTAAGGTTTCCGCTTTCAGATGGATTGGAGTTATTGTTTGAATTTGAAAGTGAGTTTTAATTCTTGTATTTGGATACTGGGTATTGGATGGCGTATTTTATTCCAAATGTATTACTTTTAAATACCGTAGGGGTTTAAAAAAAAACTATAAAATCAATTTGGAATGATCCAAAAATTACTTAATATGAGTGCTGTGACTACCACCTGAGCTCCATACCAACAGGGGAATCAGAACTATGAGGATCGCGGTTATGTTTCATTTACTCGTTTCCTCCCGATCTGTTTCACCATTAGAGCTTTGGTTACCGCACGCTTGTTAATACACGCTTTAGGTGGCGACTGAGTTGTAACTTTTCGGTGTAATTTATCTAATGCGGTCCTTATCTAATCGCAGCCATTAGATAAGGGCCGCGAGTGATACATTACACCGAAATGTTACTAGTCAGTCGCCACCTTTACACTTGTTAACAATACCGACCGTTGAGGTATTACCGTGTCGGTACCGCAATCACGAGTCAACAACGTCCGGGCTCAAGCCTTCCGACACTATGCTAACAATTTTCAAAAGGAAGTATTTAATATTACACTCCACAGTGCCCTGTCATAATGACAGCGTTAATTCACGGGGGAATAAACCGTCAAAATTATTAATTCGTTTTTGCGACAGGGTTCATTGGTAGCACAACAATTCAAATTGTGAACTGTACGTTGGCTTGACTAGACGCAAAATCTAGTGAAGTAAAGTACCTACTAATACTAATCTGAATGAATGTGTTGCGTATTCCATAAATCAATACTTATTAAATCTCCTATCTGACACAACGCATCACTTGGCATTAAGGTTAGATCTTAATGCCAAGTGATGCGTTGTATCTAGAACCCACGTCAGCAGCCAAAGAATAAATAAATACTTATTGGTTTCGAGTTCAATAATCGATTTAGTGCAAATCCTTCGTTAATCCCGCTCCATGAGGCTTAATTGCTTGGAGAGCCGCCAGCGCCTTGCCGAGAGCCGAGCTTAAAAACGGTAAATAAATAATCGAGAGACTTTGATGCTTCGATCAGGGAAAAAAATCCTTTCAATGATAAAAGTCGGAATGCCACGCTCAATGATGATTTACCTGGGGCCGTATTATGGTCACCTTAATCGTTGTAGACGAAGCATTCGGTAGGTACTCTCGCAATTACATACTGGTCAGAAAGTGTCAGATGTTTTATCCACGTTTATCCACAACGATAAACGCGACCATATAGGCTCGCTGGTATGTGATTTTCTTAATTAACTCGCTTTAGAACTAGACGGAAAAAATATTAATTAGCCGGTTAAGTGGTCCTCTTTAGAGCGTACTAGCAACATTTTAGAGCGTGTATTTCAATTAAATAGCTTAAAATGCTCGTATGACTGCTCGCTCGATCGACCGTCCAACAAAACCGTTTTTAAGAGACCAAAAACTCTGATGGATCTCTCTTGCAATGGGAAATCTTCTCAGACAGAATGTAGGCTACAGTAATAGTATTGGTATTATAGAAGTAAGCCTTATTAGAACTTCAGCTGTTACAAAAATAGTTCTTCGCTACGGTGCGATACGAGTAGCTCTTAAAAACACCGAAGGGGTTTGTACTTCTTTCTCACTCGTTTTCTCTCACACTCACACTCTTATGCGAGCCCAACCGACTTTACTCCTTTTTTAAGACCTCAGCTTTTACTTTACTTAAGAATTGGAAAAAAAACAAATGTATTAGTATCTATAAAATAATTGAAAAAGTATTTGTGTCAAGTTGGTACTCATAGGATTAATAAACCTTGTAAATAAATCCATAAATCTGTTGTAACTATAGTTCATACCGTACATCTTCTTAAACACAGAAATCGGAAAACTTTCCAGTGACCTTATCTTTAACATCGAAACTTAAGCATACGTTTAGTAAAACAAGTTTGAATTTTGTTATAACTACTGCGAATAATGTAATAACTCCGCTGAATCTCAGGACCGAGTTGAATGTCTTTTTCATTCGAAAACTGCAGTTTCAAACTTCGCATTTATCCTTTTCATTAAGGTCCTCCACGCGAGCGATTCATCTCGCGGTACTGTTGCAGCTTACTGCGTTGGTGAGAACATTTTAATTTCGTTTAGAAATTTCAGAGAAATGGAATGCGCAAATATGATTGAATTACAAAAGTTGTAATGTAATCTCTGGAACTACAAGAAACTTTCTGTTGTAGAATACAATAGTTTTAGATGTGACAACTTGTACAAATATACATTTATATCGAGGTAGAGAAGTTATGTAAGGTGAATATAAACGGCGAGCCAATATTAGATGTGGTCCAGGTCACATAAAAACCAGATCTATTGGGAATTAAGAACCTCTTTCTTTATCCGTTATTTTTATGAGCTGGTAGCTGCTAAAAACGCATGACTACTTAGCAGCATGTCCTGTAAACATACAAAAAATACCATCATAATTTCTTTTATGGGCGGAATACTTTGCCCAAATGTATCATTTTCCAAATTTTCATTCGCTAATAATTATGCTATTGTCAATTGCAGCTGTTTTTATTTTCTTGTAGTCAAAAGTTTAACCTAAGCTTACCAAAATAATAAGCGGATTTGGTTTCCCGAAAAAAAATATGCATATAGTTATTGAAAAATTATATATTTGACCAAAAAGCATTTTGGCCAAACTCCCATTTTTTACACTTTTCTTACTATTTCGAACGTATAAATGTAAGAAGATGTAAACGCATTTCTGTTTTCTATATCGTTTCGAAATGTATGGAGTTGTCAATAAGCGGTCGTCGGTATCTGCCATCGGTTTACGTAAATTTTTACGAACTTACGAAATCGATAACTTAGCGTTGTGCATCTTGATTAGACCCTCACGGCTCCATTACAAATAAGTGGCATGTCTGTTCGTTTGCCATTAAAAAGCTTATTTCCTTAAGTGAGTAATTATCAGCTACAAAATGGATGAGCTCCGTCCGGAGATAAACAGTGCTTACTGTCGGTACCGACATGCGATGCATCAACCGTTCATCATTAGGGATCCATTATCACTTCTGGGCATGTCTTGACAATGTGAATACTTTAAAGAATTATTTCTTTGAAAATCAGTAATAATACTGATATGTATGGTATAAGTATGGGAGACTAATATTTATATGGTTAAAAGGGATCTGCCTTTTATGTTACGGTTGTAGAGCAATCACAACGCTGCCGTGATGTAATGGATGAAAAGTTGCGATGCATATTACAGAACGATTACAGAAAAGGTCAGGTATTTATAGAATTGAAGGTAGATATTACTTTATGGCGATTTAGTTACATGAAACACTTTTAAAAGCCAGGGTTGATATTCTCTTAAAAAACTAGCTTTTCAATTCCTCGACGAAGTAATAACCTGCAAATTACAGTTTCCCCACGAACTCGTAGGCACGTAAGGGAAGTTGTTTGGCCAAGTTGCTTCGTTAAAGAAAGCTATTACCAAAAAAAAACATATACTATAATGTTAACAATGCTGCGACGGTAGCACATAAGATCGCTAGTTAATAAAAAAAGTATCCATTATTAAGGGGACAGTCTCACACAAATTGGGAGTAGGTCCCCAAACTCAGCTCTATGCTTGTACTATAGTTCTATAGAACCTAAAGATAATAGGCAACGATAAACATACTTATATAGATAAATACATATTTAAACACATAGAAAACATCCAAGACTCAGGCTCAGATACTCACGCTCATTACACAAATATTTTCCCATACCGGGAATCGAACCGGGGACCACTAAATAAAATCTATTTTCACCAGTGATTTCAAAGTAAATAGCGCTGTAAAATTAAATAGCACAGGCGTTTAGTTTGCTCACGGACTTGCCAAATTACCTCCAGCTTCTCGGCGGGTAATGAATATTTGATACAACCACGGTATTGGAGGCTTGTCGCCTACTTCCACTTACTAGTTTGTTTGGATAAGGCATCTATTAATATTTGACTGGTTTATGTCAAAGCTAAGTAAAGTTCTCCTTAATGTGTAGGTTATCGTTCTGTAGATGTTTCTCATAAGACCTACCCTTGAATACGGGTTTCTTGAGTGTGTATATTGACGACTTGATCTACAAGACAACGAGACGAGGACCGGCCAAGTTTCAGGCAGTGAAAAGAACAGCGCAACTAGCATAGTAAGCATTCCGTCTAAGTCCTTAGAGTTGGCAACGCATTTTCGGTTTTAGGATTGCAGTCTTAAGGTTTTAGTCATGAGAATGCAAATATCTATGCTCACAAATTTCATTTACTATCAGGTGGATTGAGTAATCGTTCACCTTCCCAATGCGATTAAAAAACCCTGTATGAAATGCTGCTATCCAAGATCATTAATCTTTAGTCGTTAATCATTGGTACAGACACGTGCAAAAATATGTATCGAAAGAATCCTCTCATAAATATGGTACGAAGTTCTTATTACACTGGAATAAGGTGTATTGGGACATATTTTTGGGATGTTCCGTTCTCCCATATTTATACGCTGGACTGTACTCACCGTCATAATAATATACAGGACGGTCAGTTTTGGACAAACTGTCGGCACATATTGGCGAATATGAACACCAGGCTTTACCTTCAATAACGAAAATATGCGTTAGTCAGGTTAAGACTCGGTTGATGACCCGGGTAATGCGTGAACGTCGGCAGCGTGGGCATCATTAGCTTAATGATGCCTATGAAGCACTGACACACATCATTAAGCCGTCGGCGACCTAGTTCGAAGCACCGTCCTCAGGTTAGGTTTTCCAATTACACATTCTTTCGTGTTAGGCACAAATGAGCCGGTTAAAATTATTTTCTTGCCTTATTCCTAATTAAGAATTCCTATTTAAGAACGATTATCGACACGGATGTCATCTGACAAGGGATTTCCTTATATTAATAAATAGCTGTTGCCCGCGACTCCATTGGTGCAGAAAATTTTAACATAGCCTATATCTATCAGGGATAATGTAGGATTCTAATGGTGAAAGAATTTTTCAAATCAGTCTAGTAGTTTCGGAGCCTATTCAATGCAAACAAACAAACAAACAATCATATCTTTCCTCTTTATAATATTAGTGTAGATGTACCGTGATTGTAATTTTTATTTGTATACTAGCTTCTGCCCGCGACTTCGTCCGCGTAGAATTAGTAATTTTGCCATCCCACGGGAACACTGATTTATTTCGGGATTCGAGGTAGCCTATGCGTTAATCCAGTGTATAAGCAAACCAAATTGTATCCAACCAAATTAGTCCATCTGTTTTAACAAACCCATGCACGCATAACCTTTCGCACTGATAATACATGTAGGACAGGATGTAAACAGGTACATCCAGCGCACACAATCGCTCTGGCCGAACTCGTAGTCGATAAAAATACCCTCGGTGCGCGAGTCTGACTCGCAATTGACCGGTTTTCAGTATTTATAGTTTTTTAGGGTTTTTACTATTTTTATATCTTAATTTTGTATTGAATAATACCTACAAACCCCTAGTAATAGTAGTAGTAGTTTTTTACTCTAAAAATGTCAGAAAGAATTTGAAGTTGCTCGCTTTTAAGTAAAATAATATATTACATTGCCTTGCGCACATAATTGACGACATTTAAATTAAGTACTTATATTAAATGTTATGTTACTTTATAACAAATAACAAATTTATGGGAAAGGAAGAACAAACTGTTTAGATTTAAGATTTTATTATTAGATTCACTTAAACATTGTTTAGCATATTAAGTACCCGCTTGATAGTAAGTTGGCACGTTATGAGGGAATGACTGAAAACCAGCAGCGCTGTGAAAGTGCGAACCTGCCGGAGCGCGCCTCCAGCAAACGCCGAGTCCAATCCTTTGCCACATATTTTCTTTTTTGTCCTGTGTTAGCTTTGTTTCATACCATATTCTAAATCTATTAGTTAAGTTAAGAGCTGCATGTTTTTTTCTGTGTACTATTTTTGCGTGGCAATAAATGTATTTCTATTCTATTATATTCTATTCAAACTGACAATATCCCAAACAAAGCAAGAAGGAAGAAGTTCTTCGATCAATGAGCGCGAGCGGGCTTTGCCCCTCCTATACACTCCCGGCGTCCGCGACACGCTGGGAAGAACTTTGACGCTGTATATTTTACTTTCATGTATTAACTAAAGTTGCACAATTTCACACTGAACGAATTTTACGATTTAGATGTTAGTGCGTAAAGTATTGTAGTGCCCAGTTAGTTTTTACTTCTAAAGTTGAATTGGTAATAAAGAATAGTCAGTGAATTTAATCTTTTACATGTTTAATTTTCGATACTGGGTGGTCGAAAAATAACTAACCTAACCTAACCTAACCAAGCTTATTTGGATTCTGGATGGTAAAAAAAAAAAAATTACCCTAACCAACTGCATTCGGAGCACCCCGTGTCATAACATGGTGATCAAAAAAAAATAACCTAACGAACTGTACTTACTCCCAGTGCATTACAGCTATTATCATAGCTCATAGCTATTACTTTATTTAACTTTGATACATTACTTTTACCCCCCATTTCAACCACTTAGGAATATTTTTTTCAAAATCGGCTAAAGTAATATTTTTTTATTTATGAATACCAATTTTAACGTTTCTAACTACAAAAAGGATGAAACTCTCATATAAAATGTACAACCCCTTTTACCCCTTAAGGGTCGTTTTTTCCAAAATCGCTGAAAGCTTTATTATGTTATTTGTGAAAAGTATCCTAAATAGATACCAATTTTCACGTTTCTAACTGCAAAAATGACGAAACTCATACAAAATTCTACAATCAAGGAGTTTATAAGGGTTTATAACATTAGTAGGAGTAGTAGGATACTCTTATACTAGGATCGTCCTCGTCCGCTTAGATTTCGATCATAGATATTCCCTCGGGAAAATTTAAATTTTCCGGGATGAAAAGTAGATATTAGTAGGATTCTCGTATTAGTTGGTATTAGTGGATAATAGCTTCTGAACGCGTCTTCGTCCGCTTAGATTTCGATTATAGTTATTCCCTCGGGAACTTTTAAATTTTCCGGGATGAAAAGTAGATATTAGTAGGATTGGTAGGATACTCGTATTAGTAGGATTAGTGGATAATAGCTTCTTAACGCGTCTTCGTCCGCTTAGATTTGGATTATACTTATTCCCTCGGGAACTTTTAAATTTTCCGGGATGAAAAGTAGCCTAGTAAGTGTTATTCCAGGGTATAAGCTATCTCCATTCCAAATTTCATCCAAATCCATCCAGCCGTTGCAGCGTGAAGAAGTAACAAACACACACACAAACTTTTGCATTTATAATATTAGTACGATACGATGTGTGATAAGTAGGTAATTTATTATACATATATGTATACATACATACACTCACGCCTTCATTCCCAGAGTGTAGTAGGCAGAGCTCCAGAATTACCAACAACTCTAAATAATTAATTATAATTGGTAATTTATTATAATTGTTATTAATTCTTCTTCTTATCGTGTACCTAAGGGTGATCAAAGTTCTTATGCAAATTTTTCCCAATGTTTTGCCACTACAACTCCGCGAGGTGAAGCTTTTTAGAGATCATCGGTATTGCAGTTCATTTTGTTATTGCAAAATGTCCATATTAAAACGCAAAAACGCAAAGTGGAAGCATAAGCGAAAAAGGAAATTTTACAATTGGTAATGATGATTGGTTGTTATAGATAATTATCCAGTTTTATTATAACCTCTGCCTACTCGTATTGAGGGAAAGGCATCAACAATGGACAAGGACCAATGTGGGATACTGGATTCGTATTAAGACAAGGGTTATTAATTTACTTTCCAACAATCAATTTATAACCGTATGGTCTTTGATTTAAGAGTCCATTATTGGTGCTAATACCTTGTTATGTCTAATAAAATATATTACCTTATCCACTATTATACAGCTCAAAAGTGGACGTTCGGTTTACGTAAGTAATTATTTTGGATACCCGCCAAATAATACCGATCCGTGGCTTCGCATTTGGCAATGTAACATTATTACCTACGGATCTTCGAGTGAAATGGAAACCGATTCGCCGTCATTGGTTTAAAATTGAAGAGATCACTTGGCTTTGTTATATGCTGTTTTTTAAGACGAAATGGGATGGTGTTTTCTCACCGTTGTTGTCATCGTCATCATTCCGGTACTGAAGAAAGCTATGACTATTCGGTTAGTTGAACTCACAAGGTGGCATTTTTAAAAGCACTTTAACCACAATTATTCACCAATATATAGCCCGCGACATGGCTATCTTTCTCTAACCACTAATGTTGGTATAAGATGATTCATTGTTAAATTATGACACTCTTACTTGCGTGGTGGTATAGGAGCGCTACTTTTCTAAGAATTCCTTGCATCAGCATCAACAAATAACGTTAGTAATTTTTCAAGTTTTTCTCACTTATGAGTGAAAAACTGTTTTCTTGTGAAAAGAGTCTTCTGCTCCGTAAAAAAAAACCCAGACGGCAATTACGATTAGGTAAATAACTACCTAAAACGAGAAAGCTTTCAGACTTGATGAAAGTTCCAGACGGCATATTACCTAGGTATATTAAAACGATTAATTAAAATGGTAGTATTTATTTCACAATAAGAGTCATGGCGGCGACGAGCTGGCTTTAACCATTAATTAAGCAAAAAGGCAATTTACCAGTATTTTTTTAGTTTGTGACTGGGCTAAATTGTAATATAAATTGAAAAAAAAAAAAACAAAAAAGAACTTCTTTTAAAATGACAGGTATAGGTCAGTCTAACTGAAGTCGGCTTTTGGTTAAAAATATTGTGAGTCACCGACTTCAGTTTGACTGACCTATACCTACCATTTTAAAAGAAGTTATTTATTATGTTTGTGAAGACGGTTTTTTGCTTTCATATTTATTTTATTTTATACTTTTAGTGATCATAATAAGATGTTATATAGTCCCTCTTCTTAGTTGATATGAAACTTTAAGATATTTCAGGTTCGCTGCAAGCATATTTAAACAATTAAATGTTCGAGATATCTTATCTCCACCTTTAAAATAAGTACCGTTGAGGAGTTCCGTTGGCCATCTGTGGTCTTCATCACCAGTTCCACTTCACCAAATGATACCTTCTGAATGCAAATGCTGGACGTGTTACTAAAAATACTGAAATTGCTACGCCTATAATATTTGAAGAGTTCCCTTAATTCCTCATGGGTCCCCCCCCTCATCAGATTACAATTTGGTGACAATGGAACCACCTCGGAAGTATATTCTATAAAAATTTTTTTTTGAAATCGGTCAATAATTAACGGAGAAATCGGTGAACATACATAAAAAAAACATACAGTGGAACATAGAACCTCCTCCTTTTTTGGAAGTCGGTTCATAAATATTAATTGCCACCAAAAATATTCAAAATCAGCGAGCTTATCAATAACTATACGAACCTCCCTTTCCCTGAACGCCCTTTTTTAATTTACAAATAATTTGTTTTTGTTATTTTGTATATTCCACTAAATACGTATTATTCACAAGTATTATTCTTCTAAATAAATAAAGCAACGCACCTCTCCATAGTACTCGATTAAAATACGTGTATTTTTTTCAAGAATCTATATAATTATGGTATTCCATAAAAAAGTGTTTGTATTATAGTAGTTTATGTGACTGTACTTATGTACGTATGTACATGAAGGGCATTAAACACGAGTGTGGGTTTATGAAACGAGCCGAAGGCGAGTTTCATACTAACATCACACAAGTGTTTAATGCCTAATTATGTACAGTTACTTACACTACTTTATCTACCCACATATCATAAGCCTCCATGATGCATTCAGGAGCCGCATATTCAATTTTAACCGGTAATGGCGGTAATGAAAAGATTGAAAAGTTTTCTGGCAGCTGTCATAGTTTTTTTTTAATTCAGAGGCAAACTAGAGTCGGCTCCAACTATCATATCGCTCGATATCTTACTTACGTGCGACGTTGTCCAATTTTGTATGCAATCTCGACTGATATTATATTAGAATAGCGGTCAAATCAATTTTCTTTGTTTTTCAGAGATGATCGAAATTTGAATGTCATAAGAACATTGAAATTGATGTTCTTATGAATCCACACGATTACTGCCGCAGATAAAAAAAAATGCTCTAACAACAGAGTTGATTATTATGCTGGTCATAATTTGCGGTTTCTGAACGCATCATAGAGGGTTTATGATATGAGTGTAGATAAAAATATTTATTGTATTGCATCTAGGTTCCTACAGAGCTTTGCTTTGCTTACCAGCTGAGTCAGTCTAGTACCTTGCACACAACGTAAGTAAAGCTCATACAACATTGTTCTATGCCCCTTTGGCTAGGTAAGGTAAACCGTGAAGTGCTTGTAGGTCACTCCTATTACAACTTTAAGCTATAGTTACAAATGTTTTTTTTCCAAAGTGCTTGAAATAATAATCCACCATGGATGCAGGCAGTGATAATTCACCCCAGCCTAATGTTTCAGTGACTTTATATTGTAAAAAATATATTAGTGAAACTCAAACTGTTGTTTGTCATTAATGTGTAGTGGCAATAACTCGAAATGTTTTTAATAATCAAATAAGTCCCTAACTATATGTATAGTTAACAAAAATCGAAATTGTAATAAGATTGATAATAATATTATTTTATTTACGTAGCAAATGACTTAAAAAAAAGAATCTAAGAGTCAAGGCATTTTTTTTAACTTAAAATTTGATTTGATTTGTCAGCATTCTTTTTCACATATAAAAATATCTATACTTTTACTAGAACAACGGCTGTAGAATAGTTCCATTTAATACTCATTTTTTGATCCAAAGCTACTCCTACCTATTTGTGTCACGCTGTGACGAAACGAAAAATAAAAGTTTAATTTTACACATTCATCAATTCTTCTTCTTGGTCTTTTAACTACAATTATTTGTTAGGTACAGTAAGATTTTTTTTAAATGTTGGAATTCTCTTATTGAGCTCCTTAATAGATTCCAAGATTTATAAAAAATCTTACTTTACACAAATTAACAGCAATAACGAATTTACCAATAAACCGTTAATTATAAAATACCAATGACTGTACTCTTATACACTAAGATATAATTTAATAACAAAATGCAAACCAAAATTCTGTATCCAAATACCAACAACAACAGAAATCCTTTCCCGAAATAACTTAAACTTTGCGAATTGTCGAAAGGGTCATAAAATTATATCCCGCTATTGTCTTAACGAGAATAGCCCTTTCGATTGCGGGGAGCGAGGAAAGGGGGGTCCACAAGAGGCAATAGCCCGGGTAAACTTTACTAGTGGAGCCAACAATAAGTAAGGCTACATTCCCTCGGAAATGACGTCACAAATCCCCTGAGGAAAGCATAATCGTAAAACATAGGCTTGCCTACAAATTCGTTTCTTAGTGCGCGTTAGGTTAAAGTGGATCATGCTGTGTGTACATTTGTCATGCATGACATAGTAGGGAACTTACGAAAGTTATGGAGGGGGGAATAATCTAGCTGGTTATGCAAAGGTGCATAACCAGCCTTATAATAATGTCACAAGGATGCAGGTATTGTCAGTTTAATAAATAAGTAAAATAAATATTAGGGTGTCAATCTCACACTTTACCTAGTCCCAAACTTATTAGCCCAAACCGGGAATCGAACCCGAGATCGCTGGCATGAAGGGGTGCGTATTATAATCCCGAAAATTCATAATATCTACTTTTAAAATACCGACGGTTAATACATCGAAAATCAAAATACCGAAAGTACAAAATGCCGATACCCGATATACCGAAGCTTGAAATACCTATTTTCAAATGACCGAATGTTTAAAATCCCGAAAGTACGTTTGACCGAAGCTTGAAATATCTATTTTCAAATGACCGAATGTTTAAAATCCCGAAAGTACGTTTGACCGAATATTAATAAACCTACATTGTCAGTTAAAAAAATATATACCGAATTGGCTGAGGACCGACTCCACGTGGTCTTGTCTGCCTTACCCCTAGAGTGTATATAAAAAGCCGGAGGCGCGGAGGGAGGGCAACCCTCATCAGCTGTAAGAAAGTGCAAGCGACAAGGGATTATTTCGGGATTATAGTCTTCGGGATTTCAGGCTATCGGTAAAACGAACTTTCGGGATTATGGTTTTCGGGATTATAGTCTTCGGGATTAATGTCTTCGGGTTAACAACCCGATGGTCAAACGAGCTTTCGGTAAAATAATCATTCGACATTTTAATATTCGGTCTTCCGTTCATAGGCCTTATGAAATTCGGTATTTTGAACTTCGGTATTATAATACGTACCCCTAGCGATCCGCCCTCGCTTCGCTTCGGTTAATATAATTAAAAATAACACAAGTACATCTGGAATAATATACTTTTCAAATGGTGAAATAATTTTTAGATAGGTGCATTTGCATAAAGTGTTGCAGAGGGACGCAGAATTTACATTAATTAACCCCAAATTAGAAGTTCTTGTGGACTTACGTTCGGCCTACTTTCATGTTCAGCAGAAGATTCTCTGGCTCTCTGAGATCTATTTATCCCTGTTGCCTATAAGCCGAACGTCACGCTCAGTAGAAGATTTTCTGGCTCGCTGAGATCTGTCTATCCCTATCAACTCTAAGACGAACGTCAAGTTCATTAGATGATTCTCTATTTCTTCGCATAGAATTGACAACATTTAAAAAAAAAAAGCGTTTTGGTTTTTTCGCGTTTATTATAGCTGGTTCAAAATTAGACTACCCGTGTTTCTCGGTTTTTCTTTATTTAACTTAAATTCGTCGTTAATAATTTATTAAAGAAATAATCATTAAAAAGACCGTATATACAAAGTTAGGAATACTGATGTATTCCTAACTTAAGGTATTCCCAATAATAAATACCTTTCCGCTGGCTATCGCTATCACGCTTGCACTTGCAACTGACAGTATATTTGTCACTCGTGTGTCATAGAAAAATGAAGATTGCCGATAGCTTTTAGCAAAATGGTAGCACTGTAGTAGGTAGGCAACAGGAGATCAGCTCTGATGCACGATTGATAATTTTAAAATGTTTGTTATTATAGGTACAGTAAAGGACTCTAATGGTTGAGCCATTAATTTTAGCGTAATTTCTTTCATGTGGCTTGACGCTATCATTATGGCAGGGTTTCATAGTGGCTCAACAATTAAAGTCCCGGACTGTGCACTAAGGCGAAGCGCGGCTATAGGCCCGGCCAACCGTTTCGATAATACAGATTTAGGTTGCGCGTAATTTTGAATCTGCGATATCTTCTAAAGTATTTATTTAAATAATATAGTGTAAAGGACCATTTTTATCTACATTGAATGCCCAAGGTAATTAACTTATTTATCTGGATAAGGATAAACACTGAATCGGAGAAAATAGCTTCGCAAATAACCTAATGTTTTTTAATAAAAATTTAAAGTTAAAAATGGTTACTGTGAGTCAACCTTAGATAGTCATATGGGGTACGTATCAGAACGCTTAAAATTAAAAAGCCTAATGTATCCCTAAAAATCTAATCCCAAATCTAATCCCTAAAAGTTCATAATACCTAAAAGTTGTTTTTTCTGAAACCGTAAATTTTTCAGGAATTTTGAAAACGCCATTGTATAGAACTCATTAGGTTAGGTTAGGTTTGTTTTGTAACAATCCTGATAGGTTTACGGTTGCCAATAGGTGGTACGACATATAGCTGAGTGGATACCATTTTCGCAGCAATACTTATCACACACTGTAATGTTATAATTTTTAAGCGAAATAAATAATTTTCTATTTCTATTTCTATTTCTAGTGCGTTTGTGAGACGGGAGATGTATGACGGAACGAAATAACAGACCTTGCATACTTCACACCTTTTTAGTGTATCGTTAAGTCCGTATTTTTTTTAGGTCCGTGCGTTATAGTAACAAACAGCAAAAATCATCAAACTTAGATTTTTAAAATAAAACGATTCAAATCCAGATTCAGATTCAGAATTTTATTATTACTTTATATAAGTTTACTTTACTTCTATATTAAGGTCGCCTGAAATAGAAATGAATTAAAGGGGCCATATTACGATAAAAAAACGAAATTTACGTCATTCAATTTACAAATGCGTTAATAAGGCTGAAAGGTTGAAAAACAAAGTTAAAATTTATACACAATGACATGGTCAATAAAAATAATATTAATAACAAAATAATAATATGTCAACACAGGTATAGTACATTACTACAGAGGCCGGGACAAAAGGGGTTGACATATAGACATATAGACGGCCGAGCAAAGCGAGGCCGGATATGTCTGAGCCGGGCAACCCATATTTCCCGCCGAGGTAGTGTCACTATACAGTGCTTTTCTCAAACATCAAACATAATAATAATTCATTAAAAAAATTAAAACAAAAATTTCAAAGTTAAATTACTAGGAGTGTGTGCGGACTCGCACCTATGACTGGTTCTTGAAGTGGGCAGGGCAGGTTCGGTGAAGAAAATGCTCGGTGGATTGATCAGACGTTTCGGAGAGGGCGGAGGCTCTTCTATGTTGCCCTGGCTGGGAGTGGCTCTTGAGTCCGAATTCTATGGCCGAGGGTCCCCTTTTTATACGAATTTTCCGAGCCTCCGTCCCCCCCTCCACTTTTCTTTATTTCTCAAAGTTTTCCTTATTATCTATTACATACAATAATCTTATGTACTATGGAAAACTTACAAACTATGGGCGATATATTCGTAAATTCGTATCATCTGCGTAAAGGTGGCATTTGCAGTTTTTTTACTTTATCAATTATGTTTGCAGTATAAAGAATAAACAGTACTGGTCCCAGAATCGAACCTTGAGGGACGCCCCTCGTTACAGGAGACGCGCTGGAGACTACAGACGTTCCATCAACATTTCGTATTTTAACTCGCTGAGTACGACCAATGAGATAAGAAGCAAACCACTTAACGGCACTCGGTTCAAAGCCATAATATGTAAGTTTTGAAAGTATTAATGTGATATTAATTGTTTCAAAAGCGCGTAAAATCGAGCAGGACAAGAATTGTTCCTTCACCTTCCTCCTGCGCTGCTAGGATGTCATCAATAACGTTTAACAAAGCCGTAGATGTGCTCCGTCCTTTCCTGAAACCTGACTGGTTTTCAGGGAGTATATCGTTGCTATGTTGCTCAAGGAATTGGGTAAGCTGCATACACACAGCCTTTTCTAGAATTTTAGACATAAGAGGAAGAATGCTTATAGGCCTTGAATCTTTTAAACATGTCGGAGCTGCAATTTTAGGAATAGGCCTTACTGCAGCTACCTTCCATGCATCAGGGAAAGTGCTAGTTTCAATTGATTGATTTACTATATTTGTAATAAGTCGCAATGTACGTGGCAAAGTTAGTAGCAACATGAGTTAACAGGGCATAGCGACCGAGTCCTGCCCTGTCAGCACCACGCGGCCCTGCACTCGCGCCGCGTGACCTGCCGGCGCCCGGCACGTTGTGCTGAGCTTGCAGCGGCAGTTTACGCCAGTGTTAGATATAATTTTAGAATTAAGTTTTAGTCTTGTATTAACTCGCTTGGGAATTAAACCTAATTGTCATTTTAAATAAATTAGTTTTTTTTAACTAATTTCCCGGCCGCCTATACATAAATGGCGCAGTCTTGAGTCTTCGCGAGCATTCCCGGATACCGATTTCTTTTAAAAATCAAAGGATCAGTCCCCGGTTGAGTGTACGGTTTCAATCGTTTATCGCGGAGAAGAACCTACGTAGCGGCCAGTCCCCACACAGCAGCAGGAGTCTGGAAAATTGGACAACCGGCGCGAGGCGACATAACCCGAGAAGGCGAGGAAAACGAGACCCGGCGGGAGATGCAGATGCTGTGGTGAGTACTCGTAAAATCCGAGTGTTCCTTAGCCCTGCTCTATTTCCTGTCGTACTATTTTAACTATTTTATTTGCCTTTAAATTAGTGTCACTGTAGGCTGTTAGAAAGCAAATTTGAAGTGCATTTTGAGTAAAATAAAATTAATAATGTCGTTCTCTGATTTGGACACGTCAATGAAGTGGATAATAGATTTAATGCCCCGATATGACGGCAACCCTAAAACCCTTAATTATTTCATTAGGGAAACAGAAAATATCTTAAATCTAGTGCAGGCCCCACCAGGGTCAAATGTTCAACCTTCTACGCACCCAGCATTTGTTTGCGTGATAAAAAGTAAACTGAGTGGCGCTGCCATAGACGCAGTAGCTTACGAGGAAAACTTAACTTCTTGGGATAGCATTAAAAATGCGCTAGTGCGTAGATTAGGAGAACCGCGTAATGAAATACAGCTCATGCAGGAGCTAACGAGGTTAAAAAGAGATAGGTCAGAGGACGCCGAAACATATGGTAGAAAGTTGAGGGAAATATTAGACACGCTTTTCGCAGTAGGAAAGCATAGCGATAAATCTTACTATGAAAATATGGCTATTGAGCAATACACTAGTCAGTTAAACTTTCATGTAGGAATAGGGGTGAGGATAGCTAAGCCGGAAACATTAGAAACAGCAATTATAGTTGCCAGGCAAGAGGAAGCTAAGTTGAAGGCTAATAAAAATACTCCTTTCGACGGACCCTCTACGTCGAAGTCTAGAATGGACTCGCCCCGAACACACCCTAGACCTTTCAATTATCAGTCGGTTCAAAACAGCTTTGTGAACGAGCCACGACAGCAACCGCAGCAAAACTTGCCCTGGAGAAACAGACCGGGCTCAGGTAACTTTAGACAATCGGGTAATTTTAGGAATCCCCAAAACCAGCATCAGCCGCAGCCTAATATTCCTCAGCAGCACCCGCAGCAAAGAAACCCACCGCGGCAAACGTCAGACGTCACTATGAGGTCAGTAAATAGACCCCCAGCACCACAGTTCGCGACTGAGCAATTTTTTCATATCTCTCATGAACAGCCACTCGACGAGCAGAGCGAATATGACCATTTTGGACCCGGTGCTTTCGAAAGCCCCGTTAATAATCGATGTGCGATAGATGAGAATAGTTACGACCAGGATTTTATCACAGGTCAGAACCACGACGACCAAAGTTAGTGAAACTAAATTTTCAAGACAGGGACCGCCTAGGGTATATCGAGCTACCAGAATTGGGAGGTAAATTTTTAATAGATACTGGAGCATCCTGTTCCATGATCTCGCCCAGGGCTCTAGAAGGTACTAAATTCAAGCAGAACGTAAGGTACGAACCATTTGAGGTAAAAACCGCACACGCAAAATCGACACATAATTATGTTGCTTACCTACCTTTACCACCCGTGTTCAACAGTAAAACCACTCATAAATTCTTAATATTTGATTTTGACCCCAAATACGGAGGCCTCGTAGGCCTAGACTTGCTCAGGGACCTTTCTTGTAATGTCGACCTAAAAAATAAGGTCCTAAAAACCGCTACAGCGGCTATCCCCATGCAATTTGACTTACCAATAAAAACAGTTAAAATAGAACCTAGATGCGAAAAGACAGTTACAATTAAGACTAACTACCTGAACGGACATTACATACAGGACAAGATTTTTTGGGACGAAGGACTTGAATCCCCGACAGCCATAGTGAACGTAAAAAATGGCATGTTTAAAACGACCATAATAAATTACACGGAAGGAAAAAAAATTTTGACTAATAACGTACAGGTCGACTTAGAGCCCTATAACCCGACAACAGAGACTAATACACAATGCCAGTTGAATTCTTACGATGTACAGACTGACTTAGACAAAGAATATTGTGAAAACTTAAAGAAAATTAAAACAGACCATTTAAATGAAGAGGAAAAACGGGAAATTAATAAACTTTGCTACAGATACAGAGATATTTTCCATTCTGAAAATATACCCCTAACTTTTACACACGCAGTGAAACATCAACTAAGACTTACCGACGAAACTCCGATTTTTGTGCGAAGTTATAGGCAGGCCCCAGTACAACGTAAAGAGATTCAGAAACAAGTTGACAAGCTTTTACAAAACGGTATTATAAGAGAGAGCATCTCTCCTTGGTCTTGCCCCGTACATATTGTGCCCAAGAAAGCAGACGCCTCTGGAGAAGTAAAATGGCGTCTCGTGATAGATTATAGGAGACTAAATGACCGCATAGTCGAAGACAAATATCCCTTACCGAATATACATGACATACTAGACAGACTAGGACGTGCCCAGTACTTTACCACCCTTGACCTCGCTAGTGGTTATCACCAACTGGAAATGCACCCAGATGACATTGAAAAAACAGCTTTTACGACAGAAAGGGGACATTACGAGTTCCTTAGGATGCCCTTTGGCCTTCGCAACGCACCCAGTACATTTCAGAGGCTCATGGACCACATCTTAAGAGGAATAGATAACGTCTTTACCTACTTAGACGACGTAATAATAGTTTCCACGTCACTACAGGAAAACATACTGAAAACTAAAGAAGTATTTGAAAGATTTAAAACTCATAACCTAAAGATACAATTAGATAAATCAGAATTTTTGAAAAAACAGGTTAACTTCCTAGGACACGAACTGACTAACGAAGGACTAAGACCAAATAAAGATAAAATAAAAGCCGTGCTCAAATTCCCCATTCCCAGCAACCCTAAAGAAATAAAAACCTTCCTAGGACTTGTGGGATACTACAGAAAGTTCATAAAGGATTTCGCTAAGCTTACAAAGCCCATGACTGTGTGCCTTAAAAAAGGACACAAAGTGGAACATACACCTGAATTTATCGAAGCTTTTAACAAATGTAAACAAATATTGACCAACTCACCAATACTAATATACCCCAACTTTGACGAACCATTCATCCTCACTACAGACGCGTCGGACGTAGCTTTAGGTGCCGTTCTGTCACAAGGGAAAGTAGGTTTAGATAGACCAGTTGCATATGCGTCGAGGACCCTATCGGACACGGAGACCAGGTACTCAACTATAGAGAAGGAACTTCTGTCAATAATATGGTCCATTAAATATTTCAGACCATACCTGTATGGTCGTAAGTTCACAATATACACTGACCATAGGCCCCTTACTTGGCTTATGTCCCTGAAAGATCCCAACTCCAAACTTACGCGCTGGAGATTAAAATTAGCCGAATACAATTATACCATAGTGTATAAAAAAGGACAGCAGAATTCAAACGCAGACGCGCTATCAAGAGTTAAAATTTTTCATAATAGCGTAGAATCGCTCGCGGTTAATTTTGATGACAACGAAGACGATGGACTCATTGACAGGATATTTGAGGACGCCCGTAGGGACCAACAAACAGCTAACCCACACCCACCTAGTAGGGATGAAATTAGACCAGTAGGTAGTCAAAATGACGGCGAATCAGACAGCATGAGTGTAGTAAGTACTGTAGCAGATCAGCTTATCTCAACTAACCATACCCAGCCAGATAACGAAAATGCAGGAATACCAATTTTGACGGACGCTATCGACAGACAACTGAAACAATTCCACGTAAGATCAACCCCAGGGTCAACTTACAGAGTAGACAATAGAACTACTAGCAACAGAACAACGATTAAAGATGTTTTTATCCCAGTAAACAATACTGAGCAACAAATAATCCAATTCCTTAAAGAACATACCATACCAGCACGTATATTCCACTGTTATTTTTATAATGAGGACTTGTATCACGCATTTTCGAGAGTTTACACCACAGTATTTAATGATCGAGGTCCAAAACTAATTAGATGTACTAGCAGGGTGACTCTAGTAGAAAACAAGGTAGAGCAACAGGAACTAATTAAAAAGTTCCACGAAGGAAAAAATATTCACAGAGGAATCCAGGAAACGTATAAACAATTACGTAGAAACTACCATTGGTCTAACATGCTACTTACCATTCAGAAATTTATCAATCAATGCGATATCTGTTTGAAAGCCAAATACGAAAGAAATCCCCTAAAACCCCCCCTAGCCTTAACGGAAACACCTACCAAACCACTACAACATCTCTTCATGGACCTTTACTCAGCTGGAGGTGCAACCTTCCTAACAATAATAGATAACTTTTCCAAGTACGCCCTAGCTATACCCCTAACTGCGTGTAGTAGCGTACACGTAGTGGATGCACTTTTAGATGTATTTTGTTCCATTGGAATACCACTCAAAATAACAACGGACTCAGACACGAAATTCGACAATGACGTAATCAAGGAAATGTGCTCCTTGCATGATATAAATATTCATTTCACAACGCCATACAACCCAAATTCTAACTCCCCGATTGAAAGATTCCACTCTACCATCGGCGAATTAATAAGAATCCAGCGTATAACTAACAGAGAAGATACTATACAAACCTTAATGAAATATTCATTAATTGCCTATAACAACTCCATCCATTCAGCAACAGAGTACACCCCACATGAGCTCCTTTTTGGTCATACCGCATCCAGAAACCCTTTAGAGTTACACTACCCAAAAGAATTTTACCAAGACTACGTTATAAAGCATCGTGCTAACGCCGAAGCTATACAGGAGTGTATAACCGCACATTTGTCAAAAAATAAAGAACAGGTAATAGCAAAGCGGAACCAGGACGCAGAGCAGATCGCATTTAAGGTAGGTGAAACAGTTTATAAACAGGTCGCCAAAACAGCAAGTAACGATAAGACGAAACCGGTTTTTAAGGGACCCTACAAAATCATTCACCTTCACCCCAACTGCATAGCAGAAATTATTGGTAATCATCCTAATTCTAAATCCATTAGAGTCCATTTTAAGCTTCTACGAAGGCCCCACCTTGTTCCAGGAACACCATCACTATCGGAGCCATCGTGTTCTACACAAGGGCAGACGTAACAACCACTCCTGTAGACAATGCCAACGGCATCCTTCTCCTTAAAGAAGGGGAAGTACTGAAACAGGTGGACTCTTTTAACCTGGCTTGCGTATACAACACGTCATATATACGCCTCACCTCTATTAAGTTGCTATCCTTGTTCATAGAGACAAAAAAACATGGAAGAAAGGAATACGTCAAATGATACCCATATTACTTATAGGGAGCAGATAGAGCATAAGTTAAGTTTAGTTGATAAGAAATTACTCTTTATATCACCTCGTATTAGAGTTAGACGTGGTTTAATAAACGGTTTAGGCTCAATAGTTAAAGCGATTTCTGGTAACTTGGATCACGATGACGCGGTGAGATTGGAGAACGAAATTAGTAATATCGGAAAATAAGTCAGTAATATAAAAAACGCTCAGAAAAATACCATCATTTTAGCCGAAAACAGTATAGCAGAATTTACAAAACAACTAAATAGAATAAATGAAAACCAGATTAAAATTGCTAATAGCCTAAAAAACACTACCGCTAACTCTAACCTAGTAAATAAGCAATTGCACTTTTTAGATATTTACGTTCAGTTAGATTTTAGTCTGCAGATAGTTTTAGATCAATTAATGTTATTGGAAGACGCAATGACCTTTGCGCAACTAGGTGTAATGCATCCGGGCATTATAAGTCCGTCAAATTTAATGCTAGAATTAGGTAATATGCGCAAGAAATATGCTTTCACCCCCGTAAGCGACATAACCATAGATAATATTCATAAAATAGAGAAGTCTATCGACGTTAAAGTATATAGTACAGACCATTCCTTAACCTTCATCCTAGAAATCCCATCGGTCGACCCCATAGCACTAGATTTTATACATATGTTTGCTATCCCGAATAAACAAAACCTATCCGTTATCCCCAAATCCAAATACCTTGCACTTGGAAACGACGAGTACTCTTATCTGGAAAAAGACCCCCGACACGTCTCAGAGGACACTAGAATCAGCAAGCTGCCGGATGCGAGACAAATCAGAAACACAGAAGATTGCATCCTCTCACTCATCCAGCATAAAAGAAGTAACTGTACACAAATGAAGATAGCCCTCAAGGAAGGACACATCCAACAAATTTCGAGCAGCAGTTGGCTTATGATCGCAAAAGGCTACGAAACCGTACACGTCAAATGTGGACACAAAAGCGAATACAGAAGACTCGCCGGAACCCAAATTATCAGCTTAACAAATGACTGCCAAGTTTACTTGTGGAACAGAACCCTTCAGACCCATGCCGACACCGTGACAATCAATGACGTTATCCCGTTACCCAACGAAAGCTTAATAGAAGAAATAGAAGTAAAATACCAAATCCAATTAGAAGATATATCGTTGGACAGCATCCAGGACCTATTGGTTAAAGCACGAGAAATATCTACAGAACCTGAGGATTACTATGACTGGTCTGCTGTAATGGCCACGCCTAGTTGGACAACCCTATTCCTGTACGTCGTTGCTACGATCCTGGCTGTTAGAAAACTATACGAATGGAAGTCACAACGTGCCGAAAAGGAAAAGCAAAAGAGCGAGGACGCTTCAGAAAGCACTAAGATGCGCTTTCATCTGGAGGAGGGAGGAGTTAACAGGGCATAGCGACCGAGTCCTGCCCTGTCAGCACCACGCGGCCCTGCACTCGCGCCGCGTGACCTGCCGGCGCCCGGCACGTTGTGCTGAGCTTGCAGCGGCAGTTTACGCCAGTGTTAGATATAATTTTAGAATTAAGTTTTAGTCTTGTATTAACTCGCTTGGGAATTAAACCTAATTGCCATTTTAAATAAATTAGTTTTTTTTAACTAATTTCCCGGCCGCCTATACATAAATCATGTCAAGTGATATTTCATCAACACCCTGGGCATTTGTTTTAATAGATTGAATAATTTTAGCAATGCTTGATTCAGTAACCGGTTTAAGAGCAAAAGTGGCGGAGCTATACCTGTGGAATTCATAATATGTTAGTTGTGATATATCTATATCATTCCTGCCTGGCACATCAAGAAAGTGCGCATTTAGTCGGGATGGATCTTTTAGATGAAGAGGTAAATCAATTTCTTTACGCTTGAAATCGGCTACATTTTTTTTAATATTTTTCCAAAGCGTGCGGGGGTCTTTCGTTTTATTGATAATATGATTATTAAAATATGCAAATTTTTCACTTTGTATCGCGCATATAACAGTTTTTTTGAAATCTGTGTAGTACTGTTTATGTGATTCTACCCCTGTGATTCGACACCTGGCGTGAGCTTTGTTACGTTTTTTTATCATTTCCTTGATGTTGTGTGTTATCCAGGGATATGACTGTTCCCTAATGAGAACATTTTTGTTTGGCGCATAGCGATTAATCAGATGTAACAAATAGGCATTAAACGAAGCAACAGAAACCTCGACATTATCGGACAATAATCTCTCCCAGTTAATGATATCAACATCTGAAGCAAAACGTTTCATATCAATATTTTTAAGAGGACGGTAAGTTATAAGTTTAGATGGGAGTTCATCTTTTTTTACAGATATTTCACAATAGATAAAGGCATGACTACTTAAATCGGGGACATAATCAATTTTTAAGTTAAAAATGTTGGCACTTGAACACACAACATCAATGAGAGTCTCGCTGTGTTCAGTGAAATGCGTTGCATGGTTCACATACTGTTTAAGGTTATGGCTATAAAAAAACGCTTGAAGTTTTCTAGCATTAGCATCCTCTGGGTTGAAAAGGTTAATATTGAAATCGCCAGCCTACTGGATATTAACCTTTATTAACCTTTATTATACTTAATATCATCAAACGTCAGGAACGATGAAACCGAGACACTAATAGCATCCACGAAAGTATCCACGTTCTGCCACGGCGGGCGGTACGCGGTGCCAATGGCCAGTTTGGTACCTTTAACATTGAGGCTGAGCCACATTTGTTCAACGGACGGCGCCGGCTGGTGAGCGAGAAGACACGCGTTGATGCCGCATTTAACATAAAACCCAACGCCTCCGCCACGAGAGCGCGCGCCGGCCGGCCGGGGCTCGTGTCGCAGGCGGTAGCCGGGCGGCGCCGGCGCGCGCGCCTCCTCGCCCACCCGAAGCCACGTCTCGTTGATGGCCATCACATCCACCGCGTGCCGCTCCATAGCCACGAGGAACTCGTCGTGCCGCGTCCCCAATGATCCTGGGTTTAACAGCCCAATAGTCAGTTTTTTTAGTAACAATAAATTGCACAATATAGGAGAATGTCAGTTGAATATATTTGTTGTTTAATAAGAATTGCCTAAGGCAAGTCGCATGGCGCCATTCCACGACACAAGTCATACATGCCCTGTTCACACTTGAGTATGGAGAAAGTATCTTGTTATTACTTTCAAAATGAACCTTCAGAGTAAAATTATTACTGAGACTAATATTATAAAAGCATAAGTATTATACATAGTAAACAAATATTTCTATCAAAAATGGGCCCTTAGACCAGTTAATGTTAATATAATATAATTTTGGGCATAGCTCCAAAAGAAAACAATATATTTTACTGTAATATATCTTAGGTCTGTTAACCCGCCGCCATTACGCGTCGAACCACAGCACGAGTGACATTTAATTTTACGCCGAAGAAAATGACGCATTGTGTTGCAAAAACGTGTAAAAACTACATTAGTAAATATAAAAAGCCACACGGTATTACTTGTCACGTGTAAGTTATGATTATTCGTGTTATTTTTCTTAAATATGTGTTTATTTACTTTGACGCAAATTACAAACAAAAATGACACTCAGTGTTGCCAGTTTTTTCACGGTTTTTTTTTAGTAAAAGTTTAAGTTTTTAAGTTTAAATAATAAATTGCTTTATTCGTTAAAATTTATTTTTAATCACTACCTATGTTCATAAAAATGTGGTTTGAATATCAATATTATTAATATTATTGTCGTGCAAACGTTGAAATTTAAATTGTCATATAATTTTCTCATCTCTAGTTCCCATTATTTTTTAGTTGAAATTGGTTTTGTCATTACAAAATGAGAAAACCCAATTTCAATTAAATTAAAACGGTTGCATGACACAATCGAACCCAATGCTGAAGTAGTACATAAATGATAACACGATTTAATTGTACGAAGTTTTTGCAGCGATACAATCGCGATTCAGTCTCAATGCAGTAGGTATCGATACAGTCACTTGCTGTCGAATGCGCATTTGTATCGTTGCAAAGAGTTGCAGTTGGTAAAAGGCCTTAAAATAGGAAAATTGTCGATTTATATTGCAACCCTCAAAGCACGCACACTCTTAAACGGACGGCCATTTTGTGTGCTTCACTATCTCACTGTCTTTCCACCAGGTTCATGTTATTAGTTTCGACCTATATGACGTCACGACTTGTTAAATGCGAGATAAGATAGTAAGGTGATTAGATGCTATCGTCATTGTTTGATACGCCGATATGACATGGTGAAACTCTAAATGATATGAAATTATGAAAAAAATCTTTACCCATCAATCCCATCATGTATAAAACTACAAGAGATATAATTGTTTCAAACCTATCGATCAAATAGTTTAAAAGTAAGTCTTCTTAAAAATCAAAATAAATAAGTAATAAGTTTCTGTCAAAAAAAACATTTTTGGGACAAGCTTTTGCTGCCGATAGACCTTATTGCATTGTACTTTTTGTAGAATACGTGTCGTTTGGTTTTAATTATTTAAATTCAAAAGCAAATGATTCGATAGAACAGCGACGGTTTATTCTATATAATTTCGGCAGTGGCTCCGGAGCCAGCGTGCGTAGCACATCAATTGTAACGTTAAAACCAAGAATAATAAATAAAAGTATATTTTTCAAAAAGCACAAACAGTAGGTATTTATTTCAGATAAAACCCCACCTTTTGTTAGACCGACTGTATTTATTTTTGCAAAGTCGTCATCTACTCGTCAAGACGATTCTAACGAGCCCTAACACGACGGGTTTATCATGTATAATTTAGGAGTTCCTATGGTCACACTGAGTCTCCATAATCAGACCAGCTCGATGGTACTATATTATTGTAATATCATCAGAACTAAAGGTGTATGCAAATTTTCAGCTTCATCGGAAACCGGGAAGTGGGTCAAATTTACGAGTAACTTGCAAGATTTGACCCGTATATGCATACATACATACATTGTAAGTTAAATAAAAGCATGTAAAAAAAACGGACTTAGATTTCTCTAATTTTGTATCTTAGGAAATATTTTTTTCATGTTTTCTGTATGCTTAGTAAGTAATTAAATTTGATGACTATTGAGATGGGTAGGTATTATTGAATAGAAGAACTTAATAAATTGCGAAAAATAACGAATGTTTAAAAATTACATACTTTAGAATAAAATGTTATGATTTGACCAACCAGGATCCGTTTGTATTTTATAATCCGATTTTGAAAATGCCAAAATAATTCAAGACAAACAAGTAGCCACAAACCAAAACAGCATAACCGCAACAAAAACATTTTGTTCCCCACCAAACAGCATCAAATAAAATTTTAAATTAAACAGCACAGGATGTAATCTCTCCGGTTGGCAAACAAGGTCTTTTTACGTGGAGACAATCGGGCCAGTCAATTTCACGCCGTACTGGCTGTGGAGACTCCGGATATAGGATCCTGACTCAAACGATGAACCTCGAACTACCTCGATCAGCACAAATTGACTGCCACGCAATATTGTATTAAACCTGTAAATAAGATAAAGGTAACCTCAGAGATTGTGTTTTGGACGGGTGTATAGCGTCGGCTTTCCACTGCGAGCGGAGCCGGCCCCGCACGGACTCGGTTTAGTTTACATCTCATGAAGTCCCGTTTTAATCTAAACGGAGTTCGTGCGGGGCCCGCTAATGTGACAAAAAGTAGATCCGTTTGACAAACGTATCACTTTAGAAACCTTCATTTAGCAAAAAGGTGTGCATAAACTAAATACATAGGTTACATGGACTTCAATATAAATTAGGTTAGACTAATGACCACATTTTTTTTAATAATGCGGCTGGAAATATCTCTTTAAACAATGAAACATTAAGAAGTAATTGTATTTTTTGGGTTTAACCGTTTTAATTTGAATGATGTGGCTCTAGATGATATGAAGAAAGAAAGAAAAGAAAAATAAATACATTTATTCACTACACACATAAGACACACAGAAAAAAAGTAAAAACAGGAAACAGCAATAAAAAGAGTAGTGTCTTCGCGGCCGTGAATCGGACACTGGCTCAGCATTATGCTGAGGTGTTAAACACCTGCAGCGCTGATTTTCAGCCAGCTCCGTTTGTAACAGACGGACAGTACGCTAAACGAATAAATAGTGCAATACCAAAATATTTACTATTAAACAAATACTTATAAATAGTTAGTGACACAATAAATACAAAAACTATATGCAAATTACCTTACAGAAACATATTTAAAATATAAATACCTACTTAGGCCAGTATACAGCATCGGCAATTCGGCACAATTTAATTAACAAAAACAAAAGAAAAACAAAGAACATTAAACTATAATTTAAGGACAAAGTGCTAGTTGGGAAATTATGATTTTTGGATATGCATTCGGCGAACGTTATTTCGTTATCGAAAGTGTGGGTATATAGAGAATTGACGTACATACGAGTAAGCTGCCGGGCATTTGCGTCGAGCGCTCTGTCAAATCCATACAGTTTAACAGTTTTCGAAAATTGTTTACGTTACCGTTACATACGCGGAATGCGCTACGGCGAAGCAAAAAGGAAAGTTATGATCTTAGCAGTCTATTTAAGTTATTTATCCTTTTGAACGCCTTACGTCGAATACAAAATGACTCACGCGCCGAACATGTTTGTTATGCAAGTTACACCTTATTGATCCGAAACAAAGTCTCTTTTAATCTTGATATTGTGGTAGCTGTAGTCGTCGTGGCGTCAGTGGCACGACTTTCAGTTGACGGCCAGAGCCGTCTGTGGCGTTTAAAAGGTTAGGCAGCATGTCTGTATGTTCACCTGTTCTTCCGTAGCTGCTAGTCTTACCGTTACATTTTGAGGTGTCGTGTAACGTCATATTATTTAATCCATCTTGGCGGATTTGACAAGCTAAAAATGTATAACGATAGTTTTTTTCTCACAAATGTACCGAATTTAGTTTGTTTATTTGCAGTGCTTTTATGAAACAAAATTTGAGTTGGTAAGCGTAAAGTTTGACCTTATTTACTTATAGTTGGACTTGAATTGTTCAGAGGTCGATTGTCGGTCGGCGATAAACATTTTAAACGGGGTAACTGGGAGGGTAGACAATATAGACCTTTGTCTGCTATGATTATTTTTGGTCACAATAGTTTAGGTCATAAACAGTTATCACAATTCAATAACTATTTTTTTCTGAAACTGTTATTTTATCATTATTTTTATAATGTTATCCTTATCTATACGTAAGATATTTAATACATTTTGAGTAGGTTATGGTTTCGGCGATATGAAAGTTAATGACTTTTGATAATTATATACACAAACGGGTACGTATTGCAATGTCTAAAATTAAAAAGCCTAATGTATCATAATCCCTAAAAGTTCATAATACCTAATGTATTTTTTTTATAACCGTAAAATTTTCAGGATTTTTGAAAACCAATTGTATAGAACTCATTAGGTTAGGTTAGGTTTGTTTTGTAACAATCCTGAAAATATTACGGTTTCAGAAAAAACAACCATTAGGTATTATGAACTTTTAGGGATTATGATTGACATGATTATGAACAAATAAACCTACGGGAAAAGTCGGTAGGTACCAAGGGGCCCCAGGGTGCTTACTAGTTAGGATAGCAGAGTTTAAGTTTAATTTTTCATACTCATAATGTTAATCAGTGATTCTATTCTACTTGGTAAAACCTAATTGCTTCTGAAATGTTATGGTATTGTTAACTCGCTCGCCATTACAGTCCAGTAAAGAAGAGCTATTGACTGGAGCCCTAGTGAAAAAGGGTATTAGTCAAATTAACTCGTAATCTTCGATCAACAATTACCAACTAGATATCGGGTCAGCGCATAAAATACTTCTTGGATACTAACGACTCACTTGCGGCGTGAGGTCTTAATTTCGATTAGTTCTGTTGACAGACAGCCAATATCAACACGCAGCAAAATGCCACAATGTTCAAAAATAATTATCGAAAACGAAATGTATCGGTCGGAGAGTCTTACTTTCGGTAAGTACATTTAGAATATTTTGTTTTCAAACTTTACACTAACAATTAATGCCATAATTCCAACAAAATAACAATATTGAAACCTCAGTTAAGAATGTTTGGCCAAGGTCGGCCAATATACGCGCAAACTTGTTAAACGGAACATTAGATGCATGGAGTGGTTTTTTATTATTGTACCACTACTACGCCTCTATTCTAGGCAGTAAAATCCAAATCGTATTTGACTTGTTATGTTATTGATTTCAACTCGGCTGCCATTACTACTTATCGAGTAAAATTAAGAGCTATTAAAACGTTGACAATACGATAACAGGTCCAAGATGATTTGGTTTTGGTGTTGAATAGAGGCCCTGGTATGTAGGTATTTTTTAACCAGAAGAGCGTGCGTTTTCCATCAGCGGCCTTTTTAGAGTTCCGAAGTCAAACTAGGAACCCTTATAGTTCCGCTATGTCCGTTTGTCTGTCTGTTTATAAGTCACACTACTTTTCCTCAGAAACTATCAAAGTTACAAAATCGAAATTCTGTGTACATGTAGATATTATTTTTATACCGCGGACTAAGATCAATTATGGAATAAATATAAAAAACGGTCCTCCCGTATATGTAAAGCAAGAATATAAGTATTTTTTTACTAAACAACACTGTGTGATGTCACTTGTTGTTCTCCGAAATAGGTATTGGTGTATGTAGTAACGGGGCGACGGAACCCTACACTGCGCATGATCTGACATGCTTTTACCTATTTCTTTTCGTATACGACAATTATCTACCGGATTTTTTTTAAGTTAATTTAAAAAATTATAAAGTATAATTCTGGTGTGCGTAGTTCTTCTCCAAATCGGCTTGACCGATTTTGATTAACTTTTTTTTGTATAAGTACTTGTCACCTGGATGATTCTTAGCTATAGTTGAACATAAGTAATCTTAACTAAACAACAAAACTTTTACGTACCTATTTACATTAATTTTAAATTCAATGCGACTCCATACCTCTGCTAGTCAAATTCGAAGAAGCAAAGTGAATAGATAAAAAACGATGTAACTCGCAGGGCAACAACGGGGAAAAGTACTTTAATTTTTGCACGATAAGATTGATTATACAATAGATTTTATTTATTATTATATATATATTATATATATTATTTATTTTATTTAATATTAGAATTTATTAATGCCCGTGTGGTTGCCGGATTAGAATAGTGCCACTCCATGTCTTCCCGTGGATGTCGTAAGAGACGACTAAGGGAATAAAGGCTTGTAGTACTGTTAGGCGATGGGCTTGCAACCTGTCACTAATACGCTGGTAAACATCTTAGCCTGATTGTGCAAAATGTGGTTACAGAATTATCAACAAGTTTTTAGAGTTGTTGGTAATTCTGTAGCTCTGCCTACCCCACTCTGGGAACGAAGGCGTGAGTTTATGTATGTATGTATGTATTTTATTTAACATACGTTTTTTCGTTTGTAAGTGGCAGATGTAATTTTTTGACGTGTTCATGTTATGAGACGAATTGTCGTAGGTATGAGATCAAATTTTTAAGATTCGTAACTTTATTACTAAGTACCATGGTTGTTATTAGGTTGAACTTAAAACTGTTATAAAACGTTTGTCTCGGTTCGTTAGTGAACAAATGCAATTGACGTATAGATTCACGCGGACAGAATTTAGCTTTGATTTTGCATGGGACTGGTTATCTAGTTGAATATTGTTGATCGAAGCTCGTAATAAAAAAAATGTACAGTATTCCCAGCTTCTTAATAGCTTACTACTGGCTATTGCTATCACGCTTGCACTCGCAACTGACAGTATATTTGTCACTCGGGTGTCATAGAAAAACGATTATTGCCGATCTCTATTAAAAAAATGGTTGCACTGTACCTATACATAAACGGAGTATACCTACTAGACTTAAACCCTTTCTCACTAGGAGCCCACTACATTGACAATAAAATAACATGTGCAAAGCAAATTCGTTTTGCCAAGTAGAATAGAGCCCATGTAATTTTTAGAAAAGATTTCATATTTTCATCCGCTGTACTAAAGCTATTATAAATTTTGCTAACGTTTATTTAATCAGACGATGAATGAAATCCAAAATAAAACTAGTAGATTATAGATAAAGTGGTCATCCACCATCTTGCACAGTGTCAAAAAACTAATTGCAGTCCACTATGTCACGGAGGCAATAAGACAAAAAACTGGTGTTAAACTTTTAATGAGGAAAGAGTGTCCGACGCGAGGTAGACGTGTTTGAACTGCGGTGTTATTCCCTATTAAACTGAGACCGCCGAACCATACCTTGCCTAACCAAATTGAAACCTCTGGGGCCGTACAATGGTAATGGTCGTGCTCGTGGTAGTATGGATAAAAAATCCTTCACTCTCGCACTTACATACTAGTCAGCATGAGACAGATGTTTTATCCACACCGTTAAACTCGACCATAATAGACCCGCTGGCGTTGTCAATACAATAAAAATAATATTAAAAAATCGGTCAATTTACGGTCACGAGTGTTAATTTGGGACCCATTTCAAGAAAAATATGCTTGAAGTCGTCAATGCCATTAGAGATGTCAAGTCATTTGTAACTTTTAGGAAACCCAACCTTATTGTTGTAGAATGTCAGATTGACTTTTGACCTAAGGTGGGTAAATTTAATCTCGTGACTGTACCTTGTGCTAGGTCCATAAGTGTCGCTATCACCATCTTAATGCCACGGGAACACAAATATACAAACACTACTACTAAATTGGCGGTAGGTTAAATCGATTAGGCCCGCTTGAACGTAAATGTTAACTCTAGGTCATTAGGTTAATTTGTCTAAATTGAGAATTCTCATATGAATCAGACATTCGTGAATGATTTAACCTGCGGATAACCTAAGGTTAAATCTCCGTGCAAGCAAGCCTTAAAAGATGAACCTACCGTCAAGCAGCAGTGTTCACATTGTGTTCTAATGTCGGGATAAGACAACCGGTGAAATGACTCTATCGTAGAGGAATTCCATCTTAGATAGTCTGTAGTGTGCGATGTCACACTCACACTCTCACCAATATGTTCCGCTTATATATTCCATGTACATGTAACATTTGGGACACAATAAACGTGACATCCAACGACTAATGTAGTGTCATTTAATCCCAACATTACATGGCGATCCTGCCAGTGCTGCCTCGGTGCGGCACTGGCGGCGCGCTGCGCCAGCCAGTATAATGTGACGGATTTGGACGATTATTTTAAAGAGGACTTCTTGAAGACGTTTTTTTATTACTGTGCTGAATAGTTCATAATGTGGACCTTATTTACTCGTAACTACGTACGTACGTACGTAGGTAGGTACGTAGGTAGGTAGTACTACGTAATTTTAGATAAAAAGTGAAAGCAAAAATTTACGACGTAAAAGTTGACATTAAACATTAGCCGAGGAATTGAGACAAATTATAAAATTGGTCGCTGCCGGGAAGCCGGAAGTGGATAAAGTGATGTTTTTTGGTCGGAGCCGGGAGTTGTTCGAGTCGTGATGATGGAGCAGGACTAAGGATTCTCAGCGACGCCCAAAACCTTCTGTGAGAATTAGTGAAGTGAAGTGAATAATTAAAAGCCACTTGTAGTCGAGATATTTTTTTATATACTTACAATAACTTATACAATTAGGATTTTTAAATATACACGTGTTTAGTTGTTTGGTCTTGTCTACAATTAGATCGGCGCATCTTCTACATAGATGGAATGGCATCTCGCGTCTGTGATTACAGGTTAAATTTCGCGTGCAGGCTGAGTGCCGTGCAGCAGTAATGGCATGTTTATGTTTGATTTAAATTTTATTATGAGTAGTAGATTCTTTTTTTTAACAGTGATCAGTCGATTGAATTTTATTTTAAAATTTAAAACTTAAATTATAATTTTGGGTATTTTGAAAGGTCATTCATTCCATTTGCATAATCTCATAACTTGTTTTTGTATTATTATAATTTTCTTTTTTTTATTTACATTTCAGTGTAAGTCAATACGGAATGTTTATTTTACTTTTTTTTATAGAACGTTAAAGATAGATATATGAACATAGACGGAGACGTTTACACGGACATGACAAATAGCAGTAGCTTTGACGAGTTAAAAATAATAAAGAACGGTGGAATAAAAGTATGTTAGGTATGTATATGTATAGCAGGATTATGAGTTTACGTTGGGATAAAGGTCGACAGATATTTTATTGGTTTAATGTGGGTTTGCTGGTTTAGAAATAGATGGGATATGGAGTGACTAGGTTTTTTTTTTAAGTAATGGATATTTGATAAAAATATTTGTGAAGGACAGTAGGCTGATGAAAAAGATTTTTTATTAAGAGAAGGTATTGGTAAAGTTAGTTTTGTGCTTTATGCAGAGTGTTTGGAAAGCTAAAGTGAATAAGTATTTCAACGAGCGATTAGATTGATCATCTAAGAGTTATTGGAATTCTTATAAGCTTAAGTTTTTATTTAGTATGAGAAATTTGATAGCGATTTGAATGTTTTTTAAAGAGATGGCATTATTTATTGATGATAGGTACTATTCGTTATCAACAGTTGCCCGAGATGCGCTGTTGAGCGAATTGATATGAATATTAGCTAGGTGCACCAGGATACAAGGCAGGCACGGAATCCTTGTCATCTGATTATGATTCGGTCGAGTTACCAATTGTAAAGATGCTTGGACACATGGTATAGTTATTATGAAAGGCTGTGTTAAAAGAACTGCCTGTATGTATATGTAATATGTAATAAATATCCTTGTATCCTGAACTATTAATAAAATACAAAAAGTAAGGTCGGCCGACCAGTTAATAAAATGTGTGCACCTTGCATTGCATTATTAGTGTAGCCTGAGTTGCACACTATAGGTAATAATATAAAGAAGTTAAAAGTATGATAGGATACTGACGTCATTAAATAAAGTACGTAAATGAGTAAAATGAATAATTGAATAAGACTTGCGCAAGCCACGGATACGACAAAAGTATTGAGTACAGAAAAACATATAACTAGTTATATAGTTACCTAGAAAGAGAAAACGGTCAGTTTTAATTATAATTATTATTCAAGATGATGATTAGGATATGTTTTATTTTGCTTTCAGTGTTTATTTTATATTCCTTATTTGGTTTCTTTAACGTAATCGATTGTCTTGACAATTTTACTTTTGTGTGAACATTTATGTAACTTTATATTACGAGTATTAAATGCTTGTTTTGAGTAGGTAAAGTTTTATAAGATTTAGGCATCTTATTTGTAATTTCTAAAAGGTTTAATTTTGTGTTAATCGTGTTATTTTAGATATTAGGTAAAGTGTATTGCTTTATAACGTGTAAAATGTAAAAAAATTCACTGTAAAAAAAAAGTGTTGGTTAACCTAATTTGGCATCAATAAAAAAAACCAAGCAGGTACGTTGATTTGTATTATAGAAAAGTGATTATTTTTGTTAATTACCTATTGTAATATTTTAGTAAATATCATATTTCACGATATTTGAAATTTTTAAATAAAATGTACTTATACTTTTTAAAATTCTTGATTTAGTAAAATAAAACACATGTTTTTTTTACTTATTAAAAGGGGTGAGGTGTAGTGTGCGATGTCACACTCACACTCTCACCAATATGTTCCGCTTATACATTCCATGTACATGTAACATTTGGGACACAATAAACGTGACATCCAACGACTAATGTAGTGTCATTTAATCCCAACATTACAAGTCCTCAGAATTGGCAACGCATTTGCAGTCTTAGGGCCGTATTAATAAACTAATCTCAACTCTAATGCTCGTCTCGAGATGCGTCAAAAATGACAGTGTTCTATGGTTTGACGTTTACTTTGACGTATGTTGTGACCGGCATCTTGGCTAAGATGAGTTTATTAATACGGCCCTTAGGATTGCACTCTTGAAATTGAATATGGCTACAGATTACTAACAGGTGGTCTGTGTGCTCGATTGTCTTATCTATACCATAAAATATAGTTAAGTATAATAGTTATTTTTCTTTAACGTTAGAGCATTCATTACCACAGAGTGTGAAAGGGATTTAGAACATCGATACACGAGTAGGGTTTATTTTAATCGCATGGCTTTTGTAGACAATCAGCCTAATAGATTCTCTATTTTTCTAAAATGCATACTTTCCGTTTCCATACAGTCATTTCGAGCCTGGGTGTCAAAATAGAATGGTTGAATAGAGAATCAACACATGCAATAAATAACATCGTTTTAATTTTCATTTCGTATATCGACGTCAAAATGACACTTTACAGAATAACATCGCGAGAACTTGTAACTTTTTCCCTTGAACTCCGAAGTATGTGCCAGTTGCAATCTTGTAGGAAATTAATAGTAGTTTATGTGACGGTTGCGTAATGCCAATTACGCAGAGTCGCGTACAATACCTTATCTACACACATATTATAAGTGCTCTAAGATGGGTTCAGAAGCCGAATTTCATTACGGTATCGAATATTGTAAGGTAATGAGATCCAAATTTGGAACATCTACCAAAATTAACAGCTGTCATCGCTGTCATCTACTACCACAGGTAATGCTGGTCATTGCCTACGGGTTTTGAACGCATAATAGAGGACTTATAATATGTGTGTAGATAAAAGTATTCAAAAACTTTGGTTAAAGTTATAATTGTTGGGACTAAAGGTGAGACTTCGGTATACAATACAAGATTAGTGCTCAAGTCTTAAATATACTTCGGTCAGGACAAAAAGTTGTACCATAGTTAAGCGTAGTTAACCATACGAACAACGAAGGCGAAAAAAGTTCCGTTGTGCGACTAAAAGTATCTTTACAATTGTATGGCTAATTTTCTTGGCACAGCGGAAAAGTTTTAAAGAAAATTTAATTGCATGCCCAACTTTTTGCACCTTTCCCATTTAACCAATCAATTATAGGGCCAAATAAAAGCAGGTCAAACAAAGTTCGTTCATAATACTAAATATATTCATTGTTTGTATGTAGCATTGTAAGATAAAGACATTGTATATATTTCTTTCATTATTCAATCCCCTCTTCAAACAATTCTTTTTTATGTGAATACGGATAATCTTATGCTAATTTGACGTAATTGTAACACTGTTTCTTCAATCACTTTTTAACACGTATCCTAAAATCCATGGCATTTAAATAACAAAGGTTTATATATCACCGCTATATTACAATATATCATCATCATTCCACAGATCGTTATACAATAAAATAAATAAATACATCATCCACATATACTTCAGAACAACGGTCTGCAATACCCTAACCGATCTCTCCTAAAACCAATAGGGCATTGGTACGGTATAGCCATGATGAACTTTGAATTTTTTGGATCTACACAATTCCCTTTACCATCGTAGACTAGTTCTTTAGGACACACCGGTATATCCAGGTTAATAGTTTCTGTACCGTTTTCGATTCGTCCATGGTATCTTGGTTCTATCACTTCAATATCATCCTTTGGGTCACTGACTGCACCATCATTATCATTTTCTTCACTGACGTGTCTCTTGTCTATTCTATCCCAATAATATTTCTTGAACAGTCCAATTATTCCACTGAAGCATTTCGTGATAACCCCTGGTTCGTCGTTTGTTCCAAGCTCCGGCTGTTTCCTATCAAGTATTATTTTGTTCACCAACACATTTGCGAGTATTTCGTTTAACGTTGAGGATTTTTCCGCCGAATTGTTTTGTTGTAAACTCAGCAATTTCCTTAAAAGTAACTTTTGTTCGCCATTATGTTCCCTCTTCTCGATTACGAAGTTGTTTGTTCCTTCCATAAGAATTATTAGGAAGACTAGAATTTCGACGCGCATTTTCTTTTTTTGTTATAATGATGGTACAATACCGCTAGCCACTAACAATTCGAGATTACTAGATGCTTTTGATAACCTACGCAGTTAATAGGTACAGTCTGTCGCGAAAAAATGACGACGGTGAGCCAATTTTTGTTTAATTTGAAGCAAATTTGAATTAATGGTCTCCAAAATGTTTGATTAGCACTGATTGATACGGCAAATAATGAAATAAAAATAGGAAAGTATATAAATTTGATTGATGGCCTTGCTTGCATTGTTGGTCAATGACGGCAAACAACTGTCATTTCCGTTGAATCGTTTATGACCGACACTACTTTTATCAACGCAGTTCAGCAATCGACTGAGGCGAGCGTGAGTTATATACCTTCAATTGGTGCTTCAATTGTTCAGCATTTAAAACCCTCAAACATTTTTTTTTTTATTCTTCTCAATATATATGTTTACTGCTGAACATTTGCCTTTTTCATGGATATTCATGTCGTCCATGATGTAACAATTCTGGGGACCTAGTCAAGATGAACAACGCTAAGTTAGCGATTTTCGAAAATTGAAGAAATATATAGGATTAACGTAAGCTGATGACAGATTGCGTCGACCGCTTATATCAACTCCATATATTCCGAATCGCTAGAAAATAGAAACACTGGCAAAATGGACAGTCGCAAATGACTGTTAACGGGATTCATTACGTGTTTATTACCGTCATTATTTAATTTAAAACTGGGATGTGTTCAAAAAATACCTAGGTTCGTTCACATTAGGACGAGTCAAAGATAGTTTTTTATTTTAACCTCATTTTGTCTTGCATGTTTTAAAACATTAATTTGACTGTACTTCTTTTACCGACGGTACCTTGTTGATAACAGATAACGATAACCAATGCAAACATAAGATGACGCGGGAAACGTAAACGGCGGTGGTGCAATTAAAAACATTCGCTATCGATGGTAGCCGAAATCGAACCAAGGACAACAGATAAGATATCGATGGTTCGAAAAAATATCTAAATTAGAGCATGAAGTTTGTAAATAAAGCAAAATAATATTATATTTAATATGTAGTACCTAGTTAGTTAAAATTGTAATTATGATGACATGTTTGAATTACGCGTAATGGAAGAAATAAATGAGTAACTGTCTACAAAGATGAGAAGTTAAAGATATACAAAACTAAATAAATGCATATATATATAATAATGAACGTTTTAGGCCATCTTCATAATATTAGGCCTGCGGGTGATCTCGTAATTTTTGACATGATCTGTCATCTGCACGGGTAGCTCAAGTTGTATGTTCTCACTTGTCGCTCAGTGCGTCTCTATCGTTACTGATTAGATAGAAAGGGTGATCCGAGCGACAAACAAGTCGCGGGCAACTTTTGTTAGCCGCACAGCTTACATAAATCTTATACATTTTGTCGATTTTCGTAATTCACTAATTTAGCGTTATGCATCTTGAATAGGCCTCGAGTTTGACATAATACGCCAATTAGCCGTGTTTTTCATCTCCGACGTGACGCGACGTGAAAAACGTATAACCCGGCAAATTAACGTATAATGTCAAACTACTAAACATTCCACTATGTCGATAATACGATCCAATAGCTCTTAAAACTAATTACTAACGTAATTCTCTTTCACTCGCTCTCATAAACTCTTACGTTAGTCTAACGAACTTTTAAAGAGCTATTAGCGGCCTTTACACGGCACAGTTTGGACCGCGGGAAACGCCACGCGCCATTCCACGCGCTAGTCCGAACCGTAAGGTTTTTACTATTTTACTATTACAGTTGCATTTACACGTACGGTTCGGCGCGAAGATTGGAATGGCGCGTGGCGTTTCCCGCGGTCCGAACTCTACGTGTGCAGGCCGCTATTGCATTATAGTAAGTTTCTGAGTTTCCTCCCTCGTAGCCAACTAAATTGTTGGTTAGGATTTCTTTATTTGAAGGTCTATTCACATATTCGCGAAAACTGGCAAAAACAAGGACGAAGTTATACGTTAGAGTTAAAATACGTTATTTATTGCGTCCTTTCCGATCGCCAGTGACGCAACATTAATATTTAGTGCAACTTTAAAATAAACAGGGTGTTCAACCAGCTTTCAAATAAAAAAAGAATCATCAAAATCGGTTCACCCAGTCGAAAGTTCTGAGGTAACAAACATTAAAAAAAAACAGACGAATTGATAACCTCCTCCTTTTTTGACGTCGGTTAAAAATACGTATTACACACACAAACAAATACTCAAGTGGGGCCCAGTACATAAATATGTCACTTCTATTATTAAGGCTGTCTGGAAGAGATCTATTTGAGCTATGTAGCGATAAGACATTCTGTTGCTTACCACATTAAATAAAATAGTTGTTTTTTTTTTAAATTGAAACTTACTGTGGTGTGCAAAGTATAATTTTGTGTGAATGTATTTAAACACTTTATTGTACAAAAAACCTATTACAGTTAATATAAAAAATATATAAACAAACGCGAATTTATCCCTAAAGGGATAAATCCCTAAAGGGATAAATTCGCGTACACACAAAATTATATTTTGCACACCACAGTAAGTTTCAATCTTCCAGCTAAACCTTTCACAGATTGATCGAGTAAGCAAGAGTACAATTTAGTTAGGAGAACAAAAATAAACTAACGAATAAAACCTATAAAAGCATAAGACGAATCCAACCACGTAGGTACCTATAATTTATTTAAATCGGCTAATCCGTTTAGTAGTTACGAGGGAACATAGAGTCGGATATAAATACAGGTCAAACACATTAAAAAAAATACAGATATTATTATATTACTAACTTGTTTTATTAAATGAAAAAAAAAACAATCGATGCATCAAGAATTTTTCGCATTCAATTAATTTTAATAATGAAACCAATTTTAAAACAGCTATAGGTACAGACTTATTTTCTATGAAAATGTTCATAAGTTAATGTCCTTATAACAACAAAGCAATAGTTACTTAAACTTAAATTGTAACAAATTTCCTTGCTATCATTCTAAACCTATTTATTTGGTTTGTATGAATCGATTTCGATTACTTTACAGGAGGGCCCTGCCAAAATGCATTGCGCTAACTAGCGTTTCTATTCGATTCGTTTTAAAACCAATCGCGTCACTGGTAGATGACGTGATACGAAAAGTCACGTGATCTATCAGTAACGCGATTGGTTTAAAAATAAAACGAATAGAAACGTTAGTTAGCGCAATGCATCATGGCAGGGACCTCTGAAAGTGTGTATGATTCCAATTTCACGCAGCCGGCCCTTTGCCTTTGACGCGGCATCATGACGTGACCATATTGGTCCGAATTATTCGGGGCTTTTCCTGGTCACCTGCGCAGTGTTATCGTTTGACACAGTGCTTGCGTATTGAGTAACACGATTTTGCCGTATAAAGGGTGTTATGTGGATCTTATTTAATTACAGTTAAATCTTTACATAGTATAAAACCCCCGCTGTTTGTACGCTTAGATCCTTGCGGTTTTCATCAATAGATAGAGATTCGAGAGAAAATATTTTTATGAATAATAAATGCTGGATTATGTACGGGTATTACAGAAAACTCACATAAACCGAAGTGAAGCGAGGGCGGATCGCCAGTGTTAGATAAAAATAAAAGTGACAAAATGCTACTTATACTAAATATTATTGCGAAAGTTTGTGATGATTGAATTTGAGTTTATTAATGTTAAGGTTCATTAACTAAATTGCTAGTGAAAGGTGGTGCAATTTAAGGAGCTACGAAGACACAAATCGACACATAAAGGAATAAAAACTACGTTCAACTATAAAAAAACTTCTAGGATTCCTGGTAACTAATACTGCGCAACAGGACAAACTGGAGTCCTTTTAATTTTATTGTAAAAAACCATCTTTTTAATGAGATTATGATTTATTGTTTATTAATTTTAAAATAATGCACCTGCTTGTTGTAAGAAATAAGCTAGTTAGTACCTAATGGTTTTCCATTTTTTGTAACATGCTGTATAACACCTCTATATTTAAGGGGTAAATATAATATACTAACGACCAATTTCCCGAAGGTAGTTTGTAAGGCCAATCAAGTCAGAATACGAGTTAGTGCATAATGTAGGAACGTTAGCGCTCTCAAGGGACTCAGGGTTGCCACTTGGCTAATTTTCAAACTTAATTTAATATTAGTTTCGTAAGTCTGCCAAGTTTGCTATGACGTTTAGTGCTTTCAATAGTTCATGAGTTAACGTCAAATGTCATATTCGAGTACGTTGAACGATATGGGTGAAACGGAACTATGAATAATGTATAGATTTATTGGTTTCCACAAGACTGATTGTTACTGTAAATGTTAAGATTATGACTAAACTATTAAAATTTGTTTTATTTTCACGGGAAATCTTAAACTGTCTCAATAGAAATTACACAAACTTACGAATGTAAAACACGAAATTTTAACAAACTTTTTTCGGCATATTTAGATTTTAATGCATGCATTCCTGTGACGTCGCTATAAAACCCCGTGTATTAAAAAAGGAATAAACACGTATGGTAATTTATTGTTAAAACATAATATGCCTGAAAATTGTTCCTGTCAATAAAATTTTTAACATAACATTATGTAGACTAAACATTTTGCATTAAATTCAAATATAATAAATCTGAACATGATGTTTTGTAAATAAAAATAATCTCTGCAATCGACAACCCTACAAAGCGAACGAAGTGAAAAAGAAAATTCAATCGGTTGTTGCATTTCCAATGTTATCGTCGGACAAACAAGCAATTTGCTGTAGCGAGTTAAAACGAGTTTGCATATACAGGGGAAAACAAGACACTCAACATAAATACAATACTGTGCTATTGGGAGTGCATTCTAAATAGCTACCTTACGTTACTTCGAGTAATCTCATTTTATATATAGTATTCGCAAGTACATGAAAAATAAAGTCGAAGATTTATTTTAAGCAAAGAAGATTTATATTTCTTTTTCTTTCTGCAAAAGTATGCTTCGTTAAAGTACATGGATGTTTTATCAGTTAGTGGATTTTTATTACCTATTACTAAAATTAATATAACAAATTACTTCAGGTACCTATGTACTTGATTGTTAAAAATTTAAAGCGTTACGGCCAAACGAACTTAAATACGGCTTATCAAAAATAAGGCAAAAACAATCACAAAATAAAATAAAATAAATGAAGTAGGTATGCAGTTTAAGTATCTAGCGGAACTCTGACGCGCCACTCTCGTTACTACCACTGACCAATCCAGCCAGTATTTTTCCACTAAAGCATTTTTAAATTAGTTTCCTAAATTACATCCTCAAACACCCTGTAAGCGAGCGCTAAGTTTCCTAATTATTACGTTCCTAAATTATGGGGCTGTGCTAAATTACGGCTACTATGCTGGTTAGTTGGATCGCTCGTCGTCGTTTGTATAATCTCTGAATGAAAAATATTTCAAATAATGTCAGCTGAGCTGAGAGTTTTTAAATCAATCGCGTCACTGGTAGATCACGTGACTCTTCGTATCACGTCATCTACCACGAATAGAAACGCTAGGGCCTCAGGTCCGTTTTGTCGGATAGAAGTGTCTTTTTTACTTGTCTAATTCCAAAATACCAGTAAGACATTTTTTTTTTATAATACTTACTTCCTTCAAAGGTAAATATATATAGGTTATTTATATTTCAAGGGATTACTAGGTTTTGACAAATAATAAATAAACACTTTTTCTAGAATCAACAAACACGATTCTAGTTCGATGCCATAGAGAGAGAAGAAAATATCTCACTTTAAGCTTACACCTCAAAAACATCTCGTTATAAAACGATTGATTGATCCCAAGCGCATTTTAACCTTTTGATAATAATCCATGTAATAATAAAAACATGTAAGACAACCAACAAATCTGCTTTTATTTTCTACGCATGAGTTTTTCTACCCACCTGGGGTCACTCGTTAACAGATACATTGCCAAACAAATCGGTGCAAAAAAAAAGGTTGCATCCAACAGAAGCACTAACGACATTGTTCCGAACGGATATCCGGGTCCATTTCGCGGATCACTACACGGACGACAACTTTTCTGTTTGGAGAGAAATAGGTAGCATTTTATTAGATTGAAAAACATGCGCTGCTGTCGAGGATTTGTTTTGAACTTTTGATATTTTTGAATGGCTTTGTTCTATTGACAATTAAGGGAGATACTGTGAAACGGATATTTATTATTGTGTCCAGCGATTTTAAATTTACTGTCGTTTTAAGTCACCTGCTAACAATTCACAGAAGGTGGCTTTTTGGATTACTATATTTATGTTTAATTTGGTTACAAGCATGGCAACACATAATGACATAATTATAACAAAGACCATAAATAATCCACAACTTATTATATCAGATGGGTTTGCTCTTGACTGTTAATAAACCGATCTTGGGTGAGACACAATAAGTAAGCTGAGATGATCTCAAGACACATCAAAGTGAACGTCGAGTCACAAAGAGCTATCAATTCTGGCGGTCTCAACACTGACTTCTCAGCCAAGATTCGTTTATTAATGCGGCGTTAAGTCAGGACACAAGGAACGGTCAACCTTATAAGTAGCTGCACACTTCAGTACTTTGTCACTTTAACGTTATGTTTGAACTGCTGCACTAATCTGTCAAAGGCTTTGAAGTGGCAAGGTACAAAAGTGTACAGCTACTACTAAAGCCAACTGTACCTTTTAATCCCGTTTTTGAAGGACCGGTGTCCTAATTTATTTTAGAGCTTAACTGGTTTTTAACAAAATATGCTACGTCTGTAATGAACCAAAGCCAATTCCCCTCTAGCAAAACCAATCAAGCCGCAACTTTTCTTCACAACTTCAAGCTAGAAAATTAATTTCCTTTTCAGGTCATCGGCGAACTATTTTTCCCTGTCAAGTCATCGCTTAACGGTCGTTAGCGCGGCACGTTCTGCTAACTGACAGTTGCGGAGGTAATTAGTGGCCGGTTAACAATGCTGCGGATACCGGGCCTTTTTATAAACGATTACTAGATATAAATCTATGGTAGCTCGTTGTTCGAGTTGATTTTACTATGCAGAAAGAAACTCAACTAGGTAAAACCTTTAGATAAAAAAGTAGATACTTTACATTGATGACGTCTGACGTTTAACCTTGTTGGCAGTGACCCTGTCTACGACTGTCCCGGGATCGATTTCTGGTATATAGGCAAATATTTGTAGTATTCTTTTAACCGAGCTCTATACTGTTTACTTGCCAGCACGAATTTCAGTCAGTATGGTCGTTATGAATGTTAAATGTATGTCGACACTTTATTGCTGATAATTGCTAACACAAATACACTTACTGCGGCACTCGGAGACGTCAATTTTTAATGCTCGATAAAAGTTGCTGCTGTCACTTTCTTTGCTATAGCAATAGAATAACACAACACGTCACTAAACAAGCATTAAATTTAAAAATTTAATTGACGTCTCTGAATGCGGCAGTTATGTACTAGGGAGATCTCAACAATTTTCAAATTACCATATAATTAATTAATATAAATATGTAATTATTTATTTTATTTATTGTTCTCTGTTCAAAAATAAACACAATGCAATGGAAAAAAAGTGCTGCGGTAAGTTAATTTCCCTAAGATTGGGAAAAAATGTTAATTTACTATTACCACATAATTAAACACATTGCTTATTCAAAAATTAATACACAATTATTACTTCCATAGTTGTACAATAATTATACAGGAGATATTTCAATTACACATACATACATAACCTAGCTAGAATTAGGCAATTACTTCTTTCAGTTACACTAACGCACGCAATTTAGCACACAGGATGTCTAAAAGTAAAATATAGAAACATGTTCGTAAAACACCAATATTATAATGAACTTATTTAAATTAATACACATGCTGCGTTTCAATCACAACTTACAAAACATTTTATACGTTCGTTTTTAATAAACTCTTTCCCCCATCATCCTTTACCTACCAAAGACAACGTTTCCCACGTAATGCATTCCGAGCCACATCTGCACTGAGTTGTGACATCGCAATAACAGCTGTATGGCCGCAATATAATTTCCCACGGGCCTAAACCAGCCACGTAATTACCAAGAGGCGTAAAACTATTTTACGATCCTACTGTCTAAAAAAGGATGTTTCCGTGTATTTACGTCAGTATTTTGTAGTTTTTGTTAAATGCAATACGAGAGAAATAAAACTTCCGATAAAATATCTAAATAAGAAGAAGTTAAATAGAATTTTGTTAAAGATAATCACAGCATATTTTTTTAAAGTTCTACGACATTTTAGCTGTTTAGTTTATATCAAAACACTTTGGTGTAGTAAATTTAATTACTTACTCCTATTCTTATAAAATTCTACATGCAGTGCTTCTTAGGTTTATTTACTTAGTTTACTTTAAATGTAAAAAAAAAACATTTTAGGTAGGTTTTAAGGACCTTCATTAATAAGGAGGAGGATAATTAATATAGCTTTATAGCTTCCAAGGCTTTGCTATGCACCATGCGCGTAGCACGTAGCACAACTTTTCCAGTGTCGTAGCGAATACTTGCTACGAAAAACGTTTCCGCTATTCGATTTTCGGTATTCGGCCTTCGAAATTTAATTTGTAGCAAGATTCGTGTTTCATCCTATTTTTGACATTTCCTGAATAATACTTTTACAATCGTTTTTTTACCGTTATGTTTTTACTACTACTGTTACTTTGTATATAAAAGGAAAGAGACAAAATAGCGATATCGAATACTGTAACTATAACGAGCAAAATTGTTTAGGAAACGTTGCATACCTACGTCGTTCTGTTACGCGCGCAGACGATATTGCAACCTATGACCTAGGATATAGAATCAAATTAAATCAAGTTGTCATAAATAACTAATTGTATTTATATATGTGACGGTATCTATGAAAAGGGACCTTATTGTCGATGGCGCTTCCGCCATTATTAAAGATGCTCCGATATAAATACGCGTGACGCAGTGCGGCGTAAGCGCTATCGACAATAAGGTCCCTTTACATAGATAATGCCACAAAATGGCATAAATTGACATCATTTAACAACTAAGTAACAAGATTGGCTTACGAGCATACATTAATCGACAGAAGTTAACTACATATACCTATGTGCGTAGTTTAACTGTCTGTCTACAGCTTCTCTATTCCTGAAGAACCCTAAAACTGGTTTTATGAGGGCCCGCATACGTGTCGGTGAAGGAATTATGTACTCGCTTGTCTTTTTACTGCTTTTCTTAACGTTAAGTGCCAGTGACACTTAAGCGTGTTCAAATTATATACCATTTTTAGTTGGTGGCAGTGGACGTGTTACCACGTTCAAAGACTCGATAAAGCGTGAGGTTTTTATAAAAAACTAGAGGATGCTCGTGACTTCGTACGCGTGGAATTCGTTTCAGGCTACTCCCCCTACTTCTTCCCGTTGGGGGTCCATTTTCGGAAAACCCTTTGTTAGTGCACCCCTAGACCTTACACCTCTAAGGAACCTACGTTCCAAATTTGGAATCTCTAGACTCAGTGGTTTGGGCTGTGCGTTGATATGTCAGTCAGTTTCTTCTTTTATATATTTACTAGATTAAAGGCTCCGTTCTACTCGGTAAAAGCTAATTGCTCTTGATATGTTATGTCCGGGTGCGTAACGATCGGTATAAAATATATTATATAATATCAGTCACTATAACGCTCATTTGATATAATTATTGAATCATATAACAACATTAAATATATCGAAATATGATATAATTATTATTTTATATAATGATCTTTTGATCTAATAATATTTTGTATAACATACTTTAAGTATAATGCATATTTACTATAATTAACTTATGATATAAAGTTAATTTCATCTAAAGTACAGTTGGAAAACCATTTTTGTTACCTTGTGACCCCACAGAGCGGTAATAGAAGCCCCGCGCGACTCGCCCTTGAACCCCTTGCCCGTGCTCAAAACTAAGTGCTACCAGAAATGTAGATTAGATTAGAACTGCGACCCCTGCACAAAACGAAGTGCTACCAGAAAATGGTTTAGGTTAGGTAAATAATACAATACGATTTTTATATCAAATGATGATTATTCGAAATGATGTTTATAGTAAATAAATGATATGCAAAACGATAATTATAGTAAATAAAAATAGATATTTTGATATTATACCAATCATTTATTATATAAAATGAGTGATCATATCCTTTAAAATTATATCCAATGTTATTATATCAAATGAAATTAAATTAATTATTTTTATACCAATCATTACACACCCGTTATGTCCACGTTATGATAGTTCATATTTACTTGACAGTAATGGTAACGTATTTTTGTTCGACAGTACTCAGATCTAAAGAACTAAATCAATGATTGGAGATACTTTTCTATTAGGGCTGGATATTTGTTCCATGGCTGTTTTTAAAAGCAGTTATTTTTAAGTAACGGAGAAGCGGTTTCTGACATTTTGTCTTTACGGAAATCGCGAAAGACCAAGCTCTCCTGTGTCAAAGTCTCTATTATACCTTCTTTCTATGATTCGTTCTAACTCTTATTATATAAACTAGTGTAAACGCATGAACCTAGAGGAAGGACTATTGCTTAAGCAGAAAAATATGAAACTTTATTTAAAACGAGTGTAGTCAAAAATATTAAGTAAGTACGTATAACACCTGGGCCTCGTTTGACATTACTTACAAGACTTACAATAGTTCATGCAGTTTTTTACCCATGTAGATTTTTAGGAAAGTGTATCTTGTGATCTTATAAATGAAGCTTGTTTCGACAAACGGTTTCCTTATTTTTACGTTAGCATTTTCATAATAGAACAACATATATGAATATACCTCTTTAGTTATAAAGTTACATATAAATACTCTTTATTGTTTCGTTAATACAGATAGATTTGGTTATTTATTTACAGTAATTTCTTTAGAAGTTTATTAAAAATTTTGTTTGTTACTTTTATGTCGCAAGTTTCAGTGTAGGTATCTCCCAAACTTGTCAAGCGTTATACACTTTGATGACCTGTCAAATATCCGCCCATCGGCAACCTTCGGCCCCATAAAACTACCTTGTAAAAATTACTGCCTCTTTTACGAGTCCTGCTAAACTGTTGCGTCGATAAAACTTTATCTTCAATCATATCGTCTAACGATAAAGGGAAAGGGTTCGCATCAAGTTTTTTACGTCGTACGTGAGTGAAAAACTTCCTAGTTTACGTTCTTTTGAGTACTAGAACTTACTTAGAATCGTAAACGCAAACTTAAGTTTTCTAGGACGCTGTTGAGGCTTAATGTAGCTAGGTTAGGAAGTGTACATAATAAGTTTTGGGGAGATAAAAGAATATAACTTTCTATAACTGTAAAGCAATTAGACATGAAAAAAAAACCAAATTCACGTATTCATGGAACTAGATTTAATATATATTTGTTAATTTCGTTATTTATGAGATCTGTGTGCTTTTTTGCCTTCTCCATGCCATAAAAAAAACATCTGTCGGTCTGGAACCGTGAAGACAGGACCAATAAACAAATAATCATTTTATATTTATAAAATCAGTAAGGATACTTTTATACACGTATCCTTTCTTAATCTAAAATGTACTACTAACACAAGAACGAATAAGACTTATACATTTACATCATAAACACGAAACAAAGTTTCTCGTTTGCTTTAATTACAACATTTCCTCACAAACACCGTTTTTTCTTAGCGCTTTTGTGGCTATTTCGTAACTTTTCCTTTCACAGAACATTTCCGAACCACCTGCAAAAACCTTTGAACAGTGAAATTGCCCCGAGCACACTTCAGGGCACTGCGGTACAGTCGTGATCACTGTTTGACATTCAACGCTTGTCGCTGCCGTCCCGAACCGTACTTTGTGTGCATAGAAAATATTCACACATGTGCCCGCGAGTGTACCTGATGTGGAAAAATGTTGAAGCTGGATTCAAGAAAAAGGAGTCCTTTAGTTTAAGAATACGTTATCCTTTGGTCAGGGTAGCCAGTCAGTTGATTATTGACATGTTACAATAAATGAAATTAACATTAGGTTAATATGTTGAGAGAGTCTTTGTTACTAAAAAGCCTAAAAGTGCACTTACTCGGGCAACTTTTAACAGTTATAGCCGGTTAAAATAGCTGTCTTGCTCTAATTTTGTGTAATAAGCATACCAATATTTGATGTTATGTATGTTAATAGTCATGAATATTTACATTTAAATTCGCCATTTTGGTATTTTACTCTATTAAAGTACCCAGTTACATCTCCGACGCTAAAATAAATTTAACGACACCTCATTACTGGCGATCGAACCATCCGGTCAGTCTCTACAAGGTAACGAAGAACTTAGTGTCCGACCGAAGTTTCGATTTCTGTTTCGGTTTCGGCCAGTTTCGGTCCAAAAATCATGTTTCGGCCAGAGGTTCGGTTTCAGCCGAAAAGCCGCGCCGAAACTTATAACATCGTAATTTCGGGTCGCGTTCGGCTAACGTCGGGACCGCTCGGCACAGCTGGCACTGTGGCGTCGCTCGCCTAACTGCCGGCCACTGAATCAGTGCTCTTTGCTCGTGTAGTGACACTTGTTTTTGTTCCCCGAATAATGTGAAGTAATTTAATTGAGTATTTTATTTTGTTTTTGTTATAAATTCATCATGTCATAGGTCAACAGATTGACGGATATATTGATTATTTAGGATATAAGTGCGGAAGTTTATTTATTTCAGTAAACGACTCTAGAGTTCGTCTTAGTTGCGTGTATGTAATATAAAAAGTAATTAATAATAATGACTGTAGGTTTATTGTTTTCTTTTGGTCAAGTTTTGGAAGGCATATATATAAAAGAGGTCAGTCAATTTGAGTAGGGATTTTGACGATTTTGTACGCTTACGGTTAGTCTTGGTATTGATAATTTCGATTATTAGATATTATGATACGGTCAAGCTGGTTTCATGATTAATACGGGAGATGTAGATGTGGGTAGATGTATTAGTTGTAAAATTGCGCTATGCTAAAAGAAGTATAGTCGGCAATAAGAACATTTTTCTACAGATATAGTTAAAAAGTTAAATTTGACATAAATAAATAAAAGTTGAACGTAGAAACCTGTAATATTAAGCCTACGACATGTTTCATTAATCAAATATCTGGAAAGAACGGCCCACTGACATTGGTATTCAACTTTTTAATCACGTTTATAAAAGGTTCGAATTTGGTTTCGGTTTCGGCAAAAAACATGTTTTGGTCGGACGCTAAGAACCATGTATTCATACAGATGCACATACATACATACACGTGAAAAACATTACCTTTCTTATTTGGCAGGTGGGTACAAAGGAGTAAATAGGGAGTTACAGACAAACAAACCACCGTATTAAGGTTCCTTTTTTATTAAACTTAACTTTTTCTTATCTTAGATAAAAAAAAGTAAAATGATAACTCTTAATTGTAGGTCCTTAAAGCGGTCAATTGACGGAATTCGAGTCATGTGTCAAAGTGCGGATTTAGTACTTCTACAAGAGACGTGGTTATATCCATTTGATTTGCCTCTTCTTGGAACCGTTGACAGTGAATTTGGGTGGACGGGCAAATCAGCTGTGGATTTGTCAACTGGTCTCCTTAAAGGTAGGACGTATGGGAGGTGGCCATTCTGTGGAGAAAAATGGCTTTCCAGTCGGTGACTGTTGTTGACTGTGCGAGTGATAGGATAGCTATGGTTAAAATTACAACGGCGGACAAGTTATTTCTCGTATGTTCGGTATACATGCCTACAGATGCCTTAGAAAACATTCCATTGTTTACCGAGTGTATGGGTGTGTTATCCTCGGCGATTGCGGACCATAGTGATGTGCAGGCAGTCTACATGCTAGGGAATTTTAATGCACATATTAATGAGCCTTTTTACCGTGAGATGATTGACTTATGTTTAGAACAACAGTGGATTTGTGCAGATGTTGAAAAAAACGGTTTAGGCTCTCAAACATGCACTTATATTAGTGATGTGCATGGGTGCAGGAGTTGGCTGGACCACTGCATTGTTACAAAAAGCGCGTGGAATACCATTCGTAACATATCCGTTATGTACGATGTTTATTGGTCTGACCATTTCCCTATGATTGTTGAATGTGATATTACGGTCTTAAGAGATATTAACCCTATGGAAAATAACTATATTACTAAGGGAATTGTATGGGGTGAACGAAAGCCCGACAAAGAGATAAATATCAGGAGCTTTGTAATAATAGCATAAGAAACATCGATTTTCCGGAAGCTCTTAGAGATTGCTGTGATAATATGTGCTGTAATAGAGACCATTTTAAAATTATTGATGATATTTAACATAATTATAACATTGTCACCTCCCTTTCAGTTGCTTCTGTAGCTACATGTAAATGTAACAAGCGTAGGAGAGGCGGATATATTGTAGGATGGAATCAATTTGTTGCCGAAGCACACAGGGAGGCCAGGTTGCATTTTCAAGTTTGGGTGCTGGCAGGTAAACACAAAAGTGGTAAGTTGTTTGAGCAAATGTTAATGCTAAAAAGATCTTTAAGTCTAAGTTAAAGTGGTGCCAGGACAGGTAGGAACAGTTTAAAATGGATAAGCTGGCTCTGGCCTATAATAACAAAAGATTTAAGGATTTTTGGAAAGGTACAAGAGGCTTGAACGTGAAGCCTGGCCTACCTGTGAGTATGGAGGGTAAAACTGAACAGGGAGAGATTGCCGAACTGTTTAAAGAACATTTCATTGTGAAATCACTGTTGGGGACGCGTTCTACTCCTGAGGTGATCGATGAGGGGACCACGAGGGCTGGGCGAGATACCTACTTTACTGCGAAAGAAATCCAGATGGTCATTAAAAAAATGCAGAGAGGTAAATCGCCCGGTCACGATGGTCTCAGCATCGAGCAGTTCAGGTATGCGGGTGCTCACCTGCCTCGAGTTCTGGTAATGCTCTATAATTTTTGCTTGGGTCACTCATACCTTCCGGAAGCTCCAATGAGGACGATTGTTGTGCCGGTGGTTAAAGATAAGACAGGTGACCTGGCTAACAGGACCAACTATCGGCCTATTTCACTTGCCACTACTGCCGCTAAAATATTTGACAGTATGCTTGACGGGGTTCTAGAAAAGCATCTGAGGATTCATGACGCTCAGTTTGGGTTCAGACCCGGTTTGTCCACAGAAAGTGCGATACTCTGCCTCAAGCATACTGTCAAGTATTACACGGACAGAAAAACCCCAGATTATGCCTGCTTTCTCGATTTATCGAAAGCATTTGACCGAGTTGACTACGAACTGCTATGGCATAAGCTGGGGGAGACTGGTTTGCCGGTTGAGTGTGTGGCTGTCTTGAGGCACTGGTACAAAAATCAGACCAATCAGGTTAGATGGGCCAACGGATCCCACGTCTCCAAGGCTGTTTAAAGTATATGTTAATAAGCTGATAGAAGGGCTTAGCAGCATGCATGCTAGCTGCTATGTAGGGAGCACCTGTATTAACAATGTAAGCTACGCTGATGATATGGTGCTGCTCGGCCCTTCTGTCGGCGCAATCGAACAACTGCTGGCTACTTGCGAAGCGTATGCCCGAGCACATGGGCTAGTGTATAACCCCACTAAAAGTGAGGTTATGGTTTTTACGGCGGGCAAAATAAAGCCATACTATGTACCTCCAATCAGTTTGAGCGGTAGTCAGCTGTTGGTCGTGGACAAGGTCAAATACCTGGGACATATAATAACGAGCGATCTGAAAAATGATCTTGATATTGAGAGGGAGCGCAGGGCGCTAGCGGTTCGTAGTAATATGCTTGCTCGCAGGTTTGCTCGATGTTCAAATGAAGTAAAAATAACGCGTTTTTTAAAGCCTATACGCAATCTTTTTACTCAAGCAGCCTGTGGGTTGGGTATACAAAGCGAGCCTATGGCGCCCTGCGCGTCCAATACAATAATGCGTTTAGAATGCTGTTGGGGCTGCCGAGGAGGTGTTGTTATGACTTTGGTTGGCATATGGTGTAAATAAAAATGCTTAAAAACGGCGAAATTGCGTATACTCAAAAATAGATGTTTGTCGTACAGCAGGTAGAAGGCAAGTGAGTGACAAGCATTTATAACAGTAGAGGGGCGCAGCAAGCGCCCGCTAAAAAATGTATTTTCATTGAAGAAGCTGAATTGCGCGTGCAAATTGTGCAGGCACTTGGCTGAACATGTTCCCGGCCGTTGAAAGCCCACTTTCAACTCTGAAGATCTTCTGCGCACGCAGCCTCTGTTAGTTTCGACGTCCGCTACCCGGGCAATTCCATCGGATCCCGTAATGAGACGTAGAACACGGCCGAGCTTCCAAGCCAGTGGTGGAGCGTTATCGTCAGTTAAAAGCACCATATCTCCGATGCTCAGCTCTGCTTCATTGAATTTCCATTTGTTCCTTTGTTGCAATATAGATACGTACTCTCTCTGCCACCTTTGCCAGAAGTGGCGTCGTATCCTTTCGAGACGCTCATAACGTCGTAATTGACTGTCGTTGCAATCGTCAAAATTCTGTCCTGGCAGAGCGGTTAGCGATCTGCCAATGATGAAGTGTCCCGGAGAGAGGGAGAGGAGGTCGTTGGGACTAGAGGATAAGGGGCACAAGGGACGACTATTTAAAATCGCCTCCACTTGTGTAAACAAAGTGCATATCTCCTCAAATGTTAAATGGCTACAGCCAATTACGCGCCTTAAATGATGTTTTGCCGATTTCACCCCGGCTTCCCATAAGCCACCGAAATGAGGAGAGTAAGCCGGTATAAATGAAAATTTTATCGATTGTTGACTTGCAAAGTCAGATATAGGTTCATAATTTAAATTAATGAATGATCCAATCTCTTTTGCGGCGGATACAAAATTCGATCCATTATCACAAAATATTTCCGTCGGTTTGCCACGGCGAGCGATGAAACGTTTGAGAGTCATTATAAAGGCATCCTTGCTTAAATCACTGACAGCTTCAAGGTGAATACATTTGTATCGCAGACACACAAAAAGACATAAGTAACACTTAATTACATGACCCCCACGGCCCTTGCGATTAATGATTGAGAAGGGGCCAGCAAAGTCCAATCCGACGGATATAAACGGATAGCCGGGGTTAACCCTTTGGGGAGGTAAGTTCCCCATTTTTGGCTGTAAAGTTTGTCCTCGCAGACGCGTGCAGCGCGTGCAATTGTTTACTGTACGCGACGCGAGATGACGCCCTTTAACAGGCCATATTACTTCTTTTACTGTAGCTAATAGTAATTGCGGACCGGCGTGCATGCTATTCATATGTTCCCTATTAAAGTATAACTTAGTTAACCTATGCGACGAATGAAGTAGAATTGGATGTTTCTTTTCGTACGAATAACATGAAGCATCTAAGCGACCACCGACTCGAATTAAATTACCCTCCATAAACGGTGATAGCGACAATATTTTACTATTCCTGTTAAGTTGTTTACCTTTAGTGAGCAATTTGTATTCATCAGGGAAAGACTGACCTTGAGCTACGGAACACAAGAGTGCAACGACTCGCGTAGTTCGTCAGCCGATAGCGCACCTTCCCGTTTATTTTTACGATTTTTAAGATTAAACAAATATCTTTGAACGTAAGCAAAAGACCTTTGTAGCCTATTCATAGACGAGTATTTATCGAAATCAATAAAGGGCTCGCTTAACGTTGAAGAGTGTACCTTTAATTCTGGCAACGACTCGAAGTTTTTAACCTTTAGGTTTGGCCAATCAGATACATTGCTCATTAAATAGTTAGGGCCTGACCACCATAAAGTCAAGGCCCCAAAGTGTTTAGCATCCACTCCCCTCGAGATCAAATCCGCGGGGTTTGAATCAGTAGGCACATATCGCCAAGCTACAGCAGAGGTATGTTCTAGTATATCACTGACGCGGTTAGCTACAAATGCCTTAAGCCTTGCGAGATCACCCTTGATCCCTCCTAGCACAACGCTTGAGTCACACCAATGAACGATTTTGTCTGGACTGAACCTGAGAGAGTCCAGCACGGCCTTTGTAAGTTTGGCAGCAAGAAGAGCTGCGGAAAGCTCTAGACGAGGGATGGTCATTGGCTTTAAGGGAGCTATTTTAGATTTGGCACATAACAAGTGCACAGTGACGTCACCACTGAGGCTGACTGATCTCATATATATACACGCACCAATAGCTACCTGCGATGCGTCACTGAATGAGTGCAATTCTACAGACCTGCGCGAATCTCCTAGAACTAGTCGCGGAATTTGTAACTTAGCCAAGTGTTCTATGTTATCAGAAAACTTGGTCCAATCGTCTTTTATTTCTTGTGGGACGGGTTGATCCCAGTCGACCTTCAATTGCCAAAGCTTCTGAAGCATCATTTTAGATAGAACTACTACTGGGCTCAGAATACCTAGCGGGTCGAATATTTTGAAAGAATTTGACATTATAAATCGCTTTGTTATCGTCTCATTTTTATCACAAGAAAAACCCTTTATTGGAAAATGGAGGGTGTCATTTGATGGTGTCCATCCGAGGCCAAGAGTACTCGATGATTCACTGATGGTTAAATTATCTTGTTTGTTTATATCTACGTTACTAAAAATTGATGGACAGTTACTTTTGTATTTCCTAAGGTTAAAACAACCTGAACTTAAGGCACTCGATACTGACTTTTGTATGTAGCTCAATTGTTGTGGATCATCAGATCCCGTTATCAAATCATCAACATAGAAGTCTTATTGTATGATGTTCCTAATGAGCTCATCGTCTTGTTCCCTCCCCACTTCCCACAAGCAGCGCGTACTTAAATAACTAGCAGACGCGGTGCCATAAGTCAAAGTATTTAAGGCTAGCGTTTGGATGGGTTGGGACTCGTCTTCTCTCCATAAAATACGCTGTAGACTCCTATCTTCTTCATTGACCAGCACCTGGCGATACATTTTTTCAATATCACCAGTTATTAGGTAGTTGTACTGCCTAGCACGCGTTAATATGGAAAAAAGGGAGTCCTGAACATTTGGACCCACCATTAAGATGTCATTGAGTGCGTAACCTGATGTGGAGGGGGCGGATCCATCAAACACGACACGCAGCTTGGTCGATTCACTTTCTTGCTTTATGACTGCATGATGAGGAAGATGGTATGATGGACCTAAGCTAAGCGGATCGCCTTTAATTGACAACGATAAATGGCCTAGATCTTCATATTCATTGATGAATTTAGAGTATTCAGACTTTAAAAGTGGATTTCGTTTGAATCGTTTTTCTAAATTAATGAATCGACATTTTGCTATGTTAAATGTGTCGCCTAAGCAGTCACGAGTTTCCTTAAGAGGAAGTTTGACACAAAACCTACCACAACTATCTCTTATAGTGTGAGCAAGAAAGTGCATTTCACACTCACCTCTATTTTCACCTATTTCTAGTTTGTCGGGAACACTTTCTAAGTCCCAGAATTTAGTTAACAGTTTTTCTACATTTTCTTCAATTTGTGAGTTAGTAAGCAAAGCATGATTGCAGTGTATTCTTTTGTGTGACATTGCTGCATCTATGGGACCGGATATTATCCAGCCCAGTTGTGAACTTCTAAGCTTAGGAGAGTTAGTTCCTAAGGAGTACTGATCGTTACCTAAGATGTCCCAGAAAATGTCGGCTCCGATTAACACGTCTACGGGTGCCGGTTCGTGAAACATGGGATCAGCTAATAGAATATTTTCCGGTAATTTAAATAAATTAACGTTAACTGAAGTTTTTGGCAAATAACCAGTTAATTCCTTTAATACAAGGCATGACAAGAAAATATTAAACTTGCTATGTATTGACTGCATTTGGATGTTGCAGCTTTCCATTACACTTTGCGTAGATGCATTGCCTATACCAATGACCTTTAGAGTGTCAATGGGATTTGTTTTAAGTGAAAGTTTGGTCTTTAGTGACTCAGAAATAAAAGACGACTGGCTACCACAGTCTAACAACGCACGAACCTTGATCTTTTGATGATCAATTGGATTCACGACTTCAACTATAGCAGTGGACAACAATACCTGATTTACGTTTTGTTTAGAGTATGTGACAATCACTTCATCCTGTTCATTGACAGCGACAATGTGGTTGACTACAGATGAAGGTTGATGGAGCAGGCTATTGTGTCTTTGACTGCAGCCGCGCTCGCGGCATGGTCCCATGCGACACTCATTTTCGGGATGACCTTGCCTTAGGCAGTTCTTGCATAACTTGTACTTTGCCACGTCCATCATCCTCTCATCAACCCCCTTTGCCTTAAAGGTGGGACAATCATAGATCCTATGACCTTCGTTGCAAATAATGCATGAATACATATTTGAGTTTTTGTTACGATTATTATAACTACTGGAACTTGCGAACGATTTTACATAATTATTACTGCCGTGCGGGTGGTTATAGTTGTGTGCAGAGCGCATAGGTGGCATGGCAGGTGTAGGAGGCTTTGGAGTATTGCTATCCGTCTTACCGTTTCTATTTAAAGCTTCGAGAACATCAGCACGGTCTATCATGAATTTACAGAATTGTTCTAAATTAGGCACGTCAGCCGGTATGTTGTTCCTATATTCCTCCCACTTTAATAATGTATTACTATCAAGCTTAGACGACAGCATAAATATAATTAAAACATCCCATTTATCCGTCGGTTGCCCTAGGCTGGCCAAAGCACGTAAATTTTTGGTGACGTGATCAACCAAGAATCTCAAAGAACGTTCGGATTCGCGTGGAAGCTGTTTTATATTGAACAATGAATTTAAATGATGGTTAATTAATATTCTCTTATTATTGTATCTATTGCAAAGCAACTTCCAAGCTTCCGAATAATTTTGTGTGGACACTTCAAGATTTGAAATAATCCTTGATGCGTCACCTTGCAGATAAGAAATCAGGTAATGAAATTTATTAATTTCCGATATGCGACTATTGTTGTGTATTAAACTCTCAAACGTGTCTCGAAATTCCAACCAACGGAAATAGGCGCCGTCAAACTTAGCAATTTGAATTTGAGGGAGCCTCAACCCTATTTCTTGATGATGAGAATCTTCCATGCAACATGACGTGTTGGGAACAGAATTGCGTCGCCTTTCACATTCCACTTTCTTTGAAAACATTTCGACTAAGTTCTTTGCCGTGGCTATATTTATTATTATGTCTTCCTCAATTTTGACACGCTCATCGATCTCAGTCGAAAGGTTTTCAGGGATTAATACCTCTATCTCACTTTGCAAGTCGTCAAAGTTGAGAGACAATACCTCGAATTTTGCAAGTTTTAAATTTAACTCTGTCAATTGAACGTTATCCAACTCATCGTGAGTAGCAGTATTATCTAAATAATTTTAAAATTTAGTTATTTGTCCTCTGACAGATGACCTTTTTGTCAAGAGCTCTTTGAGACGTCTGTCTTGCGACATCGCAAACTAAAAAAATAATTGAATAATAAAAAAAAAAACTAATAATTTAAAATATAAAAAAACCAATAATAAAAAAAAACCGATAGAATAAATAAAACGGCTCACGTTCCTCGTTTCGGTGGTACTTGCCGCTCTGGAAGCCGGTTCCGCACGCTCAGCAACGCTCGCGGGAGCTGAGTGCAGGGCACGGTGACAGTTAGTATGGCCTGGAATTAGTCGGCAAAATGCGATAAGTAACCGATATGAAACAGCCTATACAGCTCGAGAACAAAGGAAACTAAACTGAGCAATCTTTAGTTTTGCACTGTAATTTATTTATTTGTTTTATGGCAAGTATAAGGCATATAAACACACATGCTACCTAATAGCAAGTGGGATACGTTGCCAACCCTCTGGACTAAAGATGGAATGCCTCTGTACTAGTAATTTTACCGGTTGTATTTTTTCCACAACGGAACACAACAATGTGAGCACTGCTGCTTGGCCGTGGGTTTTTTGGATAGATAGTGGTAGCGACCCGTTCGAACCCTGCGCTGGGTCGTCACTCACATTCAACCATAAAACTAAATTACTAAACTAGCCAAATTTTGTACTAAATGTTTAAAAAAATATATATACTTGATTCTAATTTGATATTATTGGGACCTAATTTTAACAACAGACTTTAATTTAATCGAAATAATTGAAAATTACGATAATTAAGTCAACTTTTTTTCTAGGGTGGGTAGATTCATACGAAAAAGATGATGCAATTTCTCGCCTTTTACGATTTAGATGGCAAATTTTTGCACAAAACACTTTATTTACACAAATGGATTAGTATTATGAATAGTTTAATGGATTATATTGTAAGTTAGGACGAAATTTTAGATATTTTAGGGAAGGAACACTTATCTTTGAACGGACGCGTTGGCGCTCGATGTAGTACCACTTTAGCTGTATTACTGCTCGAGTTTTCGATTTCCAACTTGTCTTGGCTGCTATCCTTCATCCACTGGATCCCGAAGCTTTTGTCTGCTTACTGCAAGGCTCCAAATCTTGACCGAAGCGGCGGACTCGATTTCCAATTTTGCGATCGAAGTTATTTTCTTCTTATTTTGCGTAATTATTTTTAGTTCCCCTCATGGGCCACCATGTTATGACTTTGGTTCGCATATGGTGTAAATAAAAATGCTTAAAAACGGCGAAATTGCGTATACTCAAAAATAGATGTTTGTCGTACAGCAGGTAGAAGGCAAGTGAGTGACAAGCATTTATAACAGTAGAGGGGCGCAGCAAGCGCCCGCAAAAAAATGTATTTTCATTGAAGAAGCTGAATTGCGCGTGCAAATTGTGCAGGCACTTGGCTGAACAGGTGTAGTGCGTCGGGCATGTTCGCCGAAGCCCGTGTAGACGGGTTTCAGGCGATCATGCGCAAGAAGATAGCTTCACTGTTAGGCAGAGAGAGGGCAAGCGACAACAGCATTCTAAATGCGAAAGCGGGAAGATTTGATTGTCCAATCCTATCTTTTTAGATCAAGGGCGTAAGGGCCCGATTTATTGTTTAAAAAAGAAGAAAAAAAAAGTTTAGTTTAGTTTACTAATTTATTTTTAAGTCAATTGTTACTAACACACTATCGATCTCGGTCTGAAATAAAGAATTTTATTTTTTATTTTTATTATTATAAGGGCGTGTTCACTAAAAAGTGTACCCAATTAAGGACTGAAATTAAGGAACTTTAACTTTGCCCGTTTTGTGGCGAAAATTAGCCGTACATTGTGGCCGTTATGTATAGCTAATTTTCGTCACAAAACTGACAACGTTAGTTCCTCAATTTCAGTCCTTAATTAGGTACACTTTATTAAGGTAGTAGTAGCTATTTAAAAACAAACCGTAGCTTCAAGGCATGTCTTTGAAATAAGATCCGCGCGTCCGCCGCTCTCTAACTTAAAATATTTTCTGATTAAACATGGCAGATAACTGCATATAGAGAAAAGGTTCTCGACGGCTGGAAACAACACCTCAAATAGTAAATAAATAGTACAATACTGCACAGACCGGGAAAAGGCCGTTGCGGGACGAGTAGAGTTAGCGTGGCCGAGACGCAGTCGAGGCCGCGCTATATACGAGTCCAGCAACCGCCCTTCCCGGTCGAGGCTTGTATAGTGTTTTTCTCCAACAATGTGAGGACATTTAACACAATTGTTAATAATATTAAACACAGTCCCAATATTTCCTTGAAAAAAAGAACAGAAACGTATGATTTAGTATAACACTGGAATAAAGCATTACATAAAATCACAAATTTAAACGTAATAAATTCAATTTGAATAAAATATAGTTTAAACTATAGTTATAACATTTATTACGCGTTTATGTTATTTCGGCAATTTATTTCGTTTATGAACGTAATTTCTATTTAAAAAAAAGTCAAACTATTTGACACAGTTTTAAATACGTTGTAAACGCTGTTTGAAAAGGCTTAACTTTTTGGTCTATGACATTTAAAAAGTAAAATATATAAGGAAAAATTTTGATTGCATGAGTGTTTGGCTGTTTGGAGATAGTTATCCTAGTCCAAACATGGTTTTTAAAAGTAAAACACCAGGTACGTAATGAAATTTCATACAGTTTCGCGGCCGCTGCCGTTGGTAAATAATAACTTTGTTTTTTTTTTATTTTGCCTGGACCTGGAACTCAGAACTTCGCGGACTGATTTTACAACAGTAAGGTTAACATTTCCGAGCATGTGGGAGAAAATTCCTTTTACTTTACAAACTGTTGTTACCTGACCGCCGAAGAAGACCTGCAACTCTATTCTAGGCGGTAAAATAAAATTTGTATTTGACTTGCATCACTATTCTAGACTGTAATAGTACATTGTGTATTAAGGGTGGAAAAGACAGAATTACAAACGAGAGTCTGTTAGAAGCCCGGAGCCGAAGGCTGAGGGCTTTAATGAGTCGAGCTTTGTATTTCCTTTACCACCCGTGTAACATACAATGTTTTTCATCACAATTGCGAGGAAATGAAATAAAATCAGACAAAAGATCATATTTTTAACTTAACGATTCTCACTAATAATTTAGTTTTTTAGCCGCGTTGGCGATGTCCGGCGGAGTCGCATTATCCATTTCTTCTGATGATGACATGTTTTTTATTGATATATAAATTTTAATATGTGCATAAAGACACCCTTTTAATTATTATTTTGGAATCACACAGTTTATGATCAGTATTTATAAATTAGCGGCAGACTACATCATTGTCTATGACTTACCACAGATAATGTCTAACGTGTTCAGGAGTCCGATTCAGTCGAGATCAATAGTTTATATGCCAGATTTTTAGAAAATTGTATGCAACTGACATTTCATCTCGAATGAAACTTCATATCGAATGGCACAAGAATTGGGGTCCTGACGTATTATGATAGTTTGAGTCCAAAAGCTATTACGCACGATAGGGCGTAATGGTAAAAAAAGCCCCGCGGGTATTATTTTGGATTTACGGTCGATTTTTCTAGCATATTAGGACACTATTTACGAGCAAGTGTGATGAAAAATCTAAATTGTATTTGACCTGTAATTATGGTATTGTCTTGGCCGCTATTAGGCACTTATCCCACTGCCGGCGAGAAAGCGATTAGCAAGAACTCTTTCCACTAGTTTGTCGAAACAAAAAATATATGTAGATACCGTGTCAATAAAAGAGACACAAATATTAATAGTTGAACGCTGGCTGTACTCGCTTCCAACTCATCGTCGGCGGTGGGACCAGTGCTTACTGTTAGGTAAATAAGAGCTATCAAAAAGTTGACTACGATAACAGGTCAAAAACAATATGGTTTTCGTCTTGAATAGAGGCCCTGCGCCTCTATTCTAGGCAGTAAACTCCATATCGCATTTGACCTGTTATCGTATTGTCAACGTTTTGATAGCTCTTATTTCCTTGACAGTAATGGCGGCCGAGTTAAAAGCAATTCCATAACATGTTAAATACGATATCGTTTTTACCGCCTAGAATACCGTCTCAGTTATCGTATTGTCAACGTTTTGATAGCTTTCAATTACTTGACGTAATTGCGGCCGAGTTAAAAATAATACCATAAATGTTCAAAGACGATATGGTTTTTACCGCCTAGAATAGAGGCAGTGTATGTATGTGGTATGTATGTACGTGGTATGTATGTGGGTTTGCATGTATCGGTTTTTTGTTCCCTCTTAGAGACTCACTGTTCCTTATTTATCCCAACTCTCCAAACTAAAATTATAAAATGCTATAGTAACTTTGTTTGTTTTTGCTTTCACAGTTTAATCGCAGAACCGATTTTAATGAATTTTGCCACGGAAATAGTTTCAACCAAAAATACAAAGGAATAGCAGTAATCTACTACGCGGCGAAGTCGCAGGCAAAAGCTAGTAGTCCAATTTTTACGCTAATAACATAAAAAAAACATATAACAACAAAACACAGGTACACTGGTTTTTTAAACCGTGCTTTTTAACAGACGTGTTCAAGTTTCCTATATTATTTTCTTAAATGGCTGGTTGTTGTTTTCTGGCATCAATTGTTCCTCAGTGCGCCAGTTTTAATGATCACTGTAGCCATCCCCGTTTGCCACGCACACTTGGCAAACCAAAAGCCTATTTTATTTTAAATCCTCCGCAGCATAAATAACATTCCACAAATCAACGCATTTTCCACTAGCAATGCAGTGTTTTGACCATGGAATAATTGTTACGCGAGCACATAAAACTGGCCATGTTGAAATGCAAAATTATGGATGGCCGTAAGGTGCCTTTACTACTAAACTCGACCCCGAAATTTGATAATGCAATTTTACTGCCTCTTCACTGAAGTTCAATGTCCATTGCTTCTCTTACTAACTTAAATGTACATACGTTTTATGGTAGGCGAGCATTGAACGCGTTGGCTTGTGTGATTTTCGTAAACAGTGTTGCTAATTGTTGGATTTGGTCCAAAATGCACAAAAGTGTGCCCTGCGGGACCATTAAAAGTTTGAGCTGCCCTCTGCGCTCGTTCCACGGAATTGTATGAAACGTATTGTTAACATTACTCACGAGTGGACACTCAGATCTGAATGCAACTGTGAAACAGTTTGCAGCTTGTTTATCGTATTTCATTCATGGAAATAATTTTAACAGCGTTATGAATAAACAACAGTCCAATCGCGATCGTTAAAAATATTTGCTGGCTTGTCTATTGCTCGATATTTTAGTAAAACCGGGGATTGATACAGACGGCTAAACCTTTTAAACGTGTTTCACTTTGGCAATGAAATGATTCTCGTTTTTTTGATGACATGACTAATAGTTTGTTTAATTCATTGCGAAAACGAAATATTCTTAATTTGTGCCTCTCTTGCTTTTTGACAGTTCCTGTACCTGTTATGTATGCAGTTCGTAATCGTACTGTGAAGTGCATCGACAAATGCACACTGGATCAAGAAAGATGAAAAAAGATGCGTAAGTAACAATCCAGCACAGATATTATTATTAAAGAATTTTAAGTTTTAAGTTTTATGTAGGTATGGCCTACTTTCTAAATAAACATCATTTAGGTATCTCTCATCCATGTAAATATGTCATTGTAAAAAAAGATTTTATTATGATTTACAGAGAGTAGAACACGTTTCTATTTGTATTGACAATGAAGATATGTGTACACTTTTTTACTTTAATCCAATAAATTATTAAATTCTAATGTAGGTACTACCGATACTACCATTTCAATGGCGGAGCTCCTTAGTAAAATTTTAAGAAATTATTTGAACATGGCACATTTACTGAGCCACGCATTTGCGTGGTGTATAATATGACGATTTTGCCCTACACCGCTCTCATGCACACAAAAATTATTTGTGCCTATAACGATTTTGCCCTACAACGCTGCGTGTAAACAACGATTATTTATGCCTACGAGTATAACGATTTTGCCCTACAACGGTGCGTGCACACAACGAGTATTATACTCGTAAGTGAGTGCATATAAGGATTTACTTTCGACATTCCCTAATAATTATATGACATCTTCGTTTTTCTATAAAACAAGTGATAAATATACCGTCAATAGCAAGTGGAAGTGATATGGGTAGCGATAGTCAGGTATTAAAAAGCTAGGAGTACAATTTTGCACGTTTGTGTATATCTTTCTTTAGACATTATTTTCATAAAATATATAAGTTATTCATGTTTTAATATAAATAACTGCGCAGCGAGAGTCGACGCGATAGATCGTGAGAACTTTTAGTTATAAATGCTACCTAAGTACCTCTCAGTGATTAACAAAGGTTCTAAATTTATTCGCACGCACCGCATCCTGGGTAGAAAACCTTGCCAAGCTAAACTGTTGAGCAAGCGCACGTACAGAGTTCCTTTGCCCGCATTCAGGTCGCCATTCTCCAGACGCTCTCCCGCATTTTCGCACCCTTACGTTTATACTCGTAATGCAATAAACAGAGCATGCGATATTAAAAACCTAACTGTAAGAAATGTGAAAAGTGTAGTGGAGAAGTGTTCCATCACCCTGACTAAAGGTCACAGCACACATATCAACTCGGAAAGGGATCGTCACCCTATCAACTCAAAGTGAAACATTGAAAAGGGAACTTTGACCTGTGTTAATACGATACATTTTTCAGTGGACCACTGCTAGCTCGTGCCGAGGTGAGGCGTTGCCGTTCCGATGCCGATAAGTGTGCGTTGCAGTAGGGAGTTTCATACAAATGATACTGAACGGCTCGAGTTGATAGGGTGACGATCCCTTTCCGAGTCGATATGTGTGCTGTGACCTTTACGCTGAAACTGAGTATCTCCTAGAGGTTTCCTCATAGGGGCTTCACACATTTTAATTATATTTTTAATGCTATTTGATCAATGTAAAATGTTTAACGCCTACATGATAGCTTCACTCCTGGGATGCCCAAGATACAGGATCGGCCTATTTTTAAGTTAATATGCAGGACGGATCTTATCTTCTATCTTATTGGCGGGTTCCTTAAGGATACACTTCGACCCTATGGGATCTTTTGTGTAATTACCCCTTTTTTGAGCGCTTAATCCAATGCAGCCTCCACCCCTTCCAGAAAACGGATAGTGGAGTGCAATGGCAGAGCCTTGAAAGCACTTGGTTCTGGGTAGCCACAACCGAGGATTTTCATTCTTACTCCGGCGAGGGCATATACAATAAGTGTTTCATTGTTTCCACCTCTTCGCCGCACATTCTACAATCTGTGTTGTCATAAAAGCCCATCTTTTCTAGGAGATGTTTAACCCCGAAGTGCCCGGTAAACACTCCGATAATGTATCTGTTGAGTTTCCAAAGTTTTTTGGTCCAGCTCTAGTCAACTCCTCCTATGAAGAGTTTCGCATGCCCTAAGCCTACCGTAGGTTCCCACCCAACAAACATTTAGGCGTCAATTAGAGCTTGTTTTAGAACTTAACGAGTTATTAAGGTTCTATAGCAGCAACATTTACAACTTTTGGCGACATAAGAGCGTAGATAAGCAAAATCTATCACTTAAAGTTATACAACAGATTTATAACGGTGAGCTTAAAGGTTTAAGAGATAGAGCAGTGATTTTTAACTCTACAATACGGGCAAAGCATCTTGTGTTATAGCTTTAAGTGAATCTTACCACTATAAGATCTAAATTAGAAGTAATAATTGACTACAACCTCCTAAAGTGCTATACAAGTGATAATAAGCTCTCGACAAGAACCAAGAGTTGCACAAAAGCATTAATTACCGCTATAAGCTCTACAACGGTGCTCATAAACTCTTTTATAGCACTAAATGCCTAAAGAAGTACAAACCTCTCTTGTATTACTTAAAGCCATATAGTAGAAATATTTTTCGCTATTATAGAACTTATAGTGCTTAATGTGACTTCTGTATAACTTTAGGTAGAGTAATAGAGCTTAATACCACTTCTGTACCCCTTATTTGATCACTCGTGACATATCAATATGGCGACACAACCAAAAAAATGTAAAGCAGCCGAAAATTCTTGGAAATGGTTTAATTTAATATTTAATTTAAGTATTTTGCTTCATTGTGTTGTAATAATAGTTGCACGATACCTTAAAAATAGTATAGATAACGTTTTATTAGATTATTCTAAAAGTTTAATGTCACTCCATATCTAGTAAAATATTCTTCTCAGCAAATAGAGAACAGACATAGGGCGCTTAAATTATTTGTTAATAATACATATGCTTATTCACAGTGTACTTAACTTCGCAGTAAAAAGTCAACTTTTATCCACTTGCAAAACGTACGCGTTGGTATATATCATTCACTTTTACAAATCCGCCATTCGTGATGGTTCCGACAAATCACATATTAAGATTTATGTTGACGAAATAAAAAAAGTACCTATCTTATTAGATGTTAAAAATTTCTTAGAACCTGAGGCCGTTTTTTAACCTTTGTGGATCTATACTAGAACTGAAAGCGTTAATAATCACCTATTTGCAACCCTCTTAACACTTAAAGATATAGTGAGCGACATTGTAGTTCTACTGTACCGCTTAAGGAGTTAGTATTCACTTATTTGCAGCCTTCTTAGCACCTAAAGAGTTAACAAGCGTTATTTCACTCTATTGTACCACTAAAGGAGTTAATTTTCGCCTATTTACCACCTTTTTATCCCTTGTAGTTTCAGTTATCGCTATTATAGCTCTCTTATAGCTTTATTATACCTCTTATTCCATTCCTTAACTCTACTTTACCGCCATTAAAGAACCTAAGGTGATTAAAAAGTGTGCCCAATTCGGGGGTATAGTAGAGTTATAGCGTGCTCTAACTCCAAATCGTAACACTTATTTATAACCTTAGGATCTGGTTAGCGCTCTTATAGATTTCCTATAACTCTTTTCTTAGCGCCTACGTGTTACTTGGGCACTCTTTTTGGTAGTTTACTTGGGCGTAAGTGTTCAAGGCTGCTTTTATGGTGCCCGGTGATGGTGCCACAAATGGGTCAGGTCCGATGTAAGAGCCCTTGGATCCTTCCCTTGCCAGCTCGTCCGCGGCTTCAGTTCTGGGAAAGCCTGGAATCCACATCAGTTTCACTTTGTTGTGTCTACCAAGATTTTTTAATGCTTGGATTCCGTTGTAGACTAGTTTCGAGTCTACTTTAGGCGCTGTCAGCGAGTATAGATAGTTCTCTCCTGTTGGGGCCTATCAATATTCCCTTGTGTGCAGGCAATTATCGCATACAACTCCGCCTGGAAGACCGTTGCGTAGTTGCCCATAGTTATGCTACTGTTATAGTATTTGGCGTGAATACCCGCCCCCGTACCGGTTCTCATTCTTGAACCATCCGTGTATCATATCGCGTTGTCTACCTCTAATTGGTGCAACCTATCCTTCCATTCATTCCTTGTCGGAATGTAGACATTAAAGTTCCCCGGAATACATACGTAGGCTGCATTTTATCGCATCCCATCATCAGTATTCTGTTTGGAACAACATTGTGTGCCATTTTAGTGTGCCTGGTTCTAGACAAGAGAGACTTGCACGCCTCAGACTGTATGGCAATATGCAGCGGTGGGAGGTTTAGTATTTAGGACCTCCATTGCCACCGTGCAGGACGGATGAAAATTCATTTACCTTCACATGACTCTTTTTTACAGTCTTCATAAAAGTTACAGGAGCCACTAAATATCCTTACTAATGTTATAAATGTGAATGTGTATTTTTGTTAGTTCCATTTCACGGGTACCTCAGCCGATTGGCATGAAATTTGGTAAGCACAAATTAAACCGTTTATTCGTACACTTACAGCAAACCTATTTGTGTTACAGTATTCTTTGTCTCTTTCTGTCAAATTCAAATGTCACAATGAAGGATAGGGTCAAACTATATTTTAAGTACAATTTAGTTAATGTGCGTTTTTGAGTAAAAAGGTTAGTTTATAGCCCGGAGAATGACAGGTACTTTTATCCCAGAAAAAATAAGATAAAACTTCAATTGCTATTATAAAGAGAGTTGTAGAGTAACTAAACTTTAAAATCGATAGATCCGGCTATTTAAGTTAAGTGTTTTCTATAGACGACGATACACCCTACATTTTTTTAGTGTTGCATAACCAAAGGGTGCCTACGGGACCTTAATACTTAGCCTCCACTGTCCGTCAGTCTGTCTGTCAGAGTATGAATTCCTATTGCCGTTGTTACAACAATTAGTAAAAACTACAAAAATGAAAAAATAAAGGGCTCCTATTCAAGAATGGTACGGAACTCTTTGCGTGCGAGTCTGACTCGAAATCAGTCAATTTTTTCATACGCTACTGTATGTCAATTTGACTTCGCGCCATCGTGGATTGAGAACACTTTAAGCAGGTAAGAAGTATATAAAGTATAATTGTTTTACTCGTTAATCAATAAAAGCTATATAAATAGCCATCTTGCTCAACTTATTGTGTTTGTCATCGGACACGTTTCCTGTTTGTCGAGGCCAATTTATTTATTTGCCTGACCAAGTCCGGCAGAGCGTATTATTCAATCATTTTACTGAGTTATTGGTAGTTAAATTATGTTTCCTTGCATTGGTAAATAATGAGGACACAGAAACAATTACGCTTTCTGGGAAAAAAACCTGTTTTTATTAAATCCCTGGATTTAATATATATGATATCCCGATGTCCATTTGCGGTATTTTTTTCTTGCGTAATTAAAAGATAAACATTCCCACTAATTTTCAAATTAAAAAACACATGATCCGCCTTTAAGAACGCAAAAAATAACTTCTTTTCAAATGGTTCAGTTCAGTCCAACTGAAATTTGCCATACAAGGCATGCGAAATTGAATGCTTAATTCTATTTACATTTCTCTTCATAATTCTATTCATATCTTAATTATAATTGAAATATTCTTGAATGCTATAATAGTACATTGTGTTTTAAGGGTGGTAAAGACAGAAATACAAACGAGAGTCTGTTAGAAGCCCGAAGCCGAAGGCTGAGGGCTTTAATGACTCGAGCTTTGTATTTCCTTTACCACCCGTGGTAAAATACAATGTTTTTCATCACAATTGCGAGGAAATTAAATAAAATCAGACATACGATCATATTTTTAACTTACAATTTTCACTAATAATTTTAGCCGCGTTGGCGATGTCCGGCGTAGTCGCATTATCCATTTCTTCTGGTGACGACATGTTTTTTTATTGATATATTAACTTTAATATGTGCACAAAAACACCCTTTTAACTATTATTTTGGAATCACACAGTTTATAAGATTTCAGGATTTATAAATTAGCGGCAGACTACATCATTGTCTATGACTTACCACAGATAATGTCAAACGTGTTCAGGAGTCCGATTCTAGTGACAGTCGATATCAATAGTTTATATGCGAGATTTTTAGAAAATTGTATGCAACTGACATTTCATCTCGAATGAAACTTCTTATCGAATGGCACAAGAATTGGGGTCCTGACGTATTGTGATAGTTTGAGTCCACGTATAATATTTTTAAAAAAAGCTATTACGCACGATAGGGCGTAATGGTAAAAAAAAGGCCCGCGGTTATTATTTTGGATTTACGGTCGATTTTTCTAGCATATTAGGACACTATTTACGAGCAAGTGTGATGAAAAAGCATTTCTCTGCTAGCCATTTTTTTAAATGTATTTTAAACCTAGTGAAATTTAAGTCTTTTATGGCATCAGGTAAATTATTGAAAATCCTAATGCACATCATGTAACTGTTTTTAGCTACAAGTGCTGACTTGGTTGGCGGGATATATAATTTATTCCTATATTGTGACCTGGTGGGATTTTTATACTTTGCTTTTGCCTTATAAAACAAATCGCCATTTTTGTAAACAAATATACAACTGTCCAAAATATAAATACAGGGTAGCGTGAGAACAGAATATTTTTTAAAGAAAGGTCTGCATGAATCTAGCCGATTAAGCTCAAAGACGGCTCTAATACATTGCTTTTGCAACAGGAAAACCTTATCGACGGTAGATGATCTGCCCCACAATGTTATTCCGTATCGCAACATTGAGTCTATGTAGCCGTAATATGCTGTAAGAGCCGCTTCTTTGGAAACTACTTGGCTTACTTTCCTCAACGCGAATATGAATCGGTTGACTCTGGAGGACAGATCTGCAACGTGTTGCCTCCATTCACAATAACAATCAAGTGTAACGCCTAGAAAATGTACAGTATTGGCTTGATCGATTTTTGCGCCATCAAAGTTAACGTCAAGTGATATTGGTTTACTTTTGCGAGAATGAAATTGCACCAATTTAGTTTTAGTTAGGTTCACATGAAGATTATTGACTCTAAGCCATTCTACAGTTTTGCTTAACGCTTCATTAATATCGTTTTCATAACTCGAGCGATCATTACACCTTATTACCAATGAAGTATCATCCGCAAAAAAAAAACATTTTTGCGATACCGCATTAGGTAAATCATTAATATAGAGGAGGAATAGCAATGGTCCCAAAATACTGCCTTGAGGTACGCCAAGTTGGTTAGGAAGGTAGGTAGATCTGTACTTAAGCACTGTTTTCGACCCTGGACAGCATCTTGAGACCTCCACACATTGCTCCCTATCAGAAAGGTATGATCTGATCCAGTCATGAGCATTGCCCCTAACGCCATACCTATAAATCTTTTCCAATAGGCGCTTGTGACAAACAAAATCGAAGGCCTTGCTCATGTCCATGAATAAAACAGACACTGGCATTCTCACATCGAGGCAATCAGTAATCGTTTTTACAAGTTCGAAAATCTCAAGAGTTGTACTTCTGTTTTTACGAAGCCCGTATTGCTCGGTACTCAATAATTTATTGCTTTCGAAAAACTGACTAATTCTATTATATACTACCTTTTCATAAATCTTGGAAAATATGGGTATTAATGTAACAGGTCTGTAATTATCTAACAGTAGATTATCTCCCTTCTTATACAGAGGTTTAACAATTGACTTTTTCAATTGACTTGGAAAGTGCCCCTGAAGCAAAGAAAGGTTTATTACATGACGAAGGGGTTCTACAATTACATATATAGTCATTTTTATAATATCAGTACATAATTCATCCCAGCCTGTTGCTTTTTTGTTGTTCAAAGACATGACAACGTTAATTAATTCCGAGCTCTTCACTGGCGATAAAAATATACTCTTTCGAAACTGTGGTATGAAGTCATTAATCCCCGATAAATCCAAACGTTGATTACAATGATTCTTAATAACATCATTAAAAAATTTATTAAGTATATTAGAAATTACTTGAGGATTATCATATACATTATTATCATATAATATTTTTTGGATGCTGTGTTCCTGGTTCGTCCCGTTAGTGTATTTTTTGACTACATTCCATGATGCTTTACACTTACTACTGGAGTTTGCTATATACAGATATTTTTTTTCCCTTTGTGCGTAGTTTAAACATTTTTTAAGTATCTGCGAATATTTAGCGTATAACGCACTTTTCATTGGGCATTTTAATTTACGGTTTCGTAGATGACATGGTTTCGTAGTTTACATGAGAAATACATTTATAAAACAGAGGCAGAGAAACAAGTGCGCATGCATACATTTTACAGGCTAGCACAACACTCAATAAGGAAAAAAGTTATAAATCGTGAGTTAACAGCAACAAAAAAAAAAACTTAATATTACAAACTTGAAGAGAAAAAAAAAAAGCAATCGGAGAAATGACAACATAAGATAATTACAAATAAATAATTACTTAACTAAAAACTGCAATGAATGCGATACAATACAATACAAATACATGGCAACCATCAATATCAAAATATTAAATAGTTTATCTGCTCCAACAGTCGGCTTTCTGTTGAAAATATTGTGAGACGCCGACTTCAGTTGGAGTAACCTGTTACGTACCATTTTAAAAGAAGTTATTTTTTGGGTTATTGTAGGTGGTTTTTTGTTTTTTAAAACATTTATTTTATTTTACACTTTTTAGTTATCATAATAAGCTGTTATGTAGTCCCACTTCTTAGTTAATATGAAACTTCAAGACATTTCAAGCTCGCCGCAAGCAATGCTGCGGGAAAGTCATACTCATATTTAAACAATTAAATGTTCTTCGTAGTAGTCGCTCAACTATCTCAATCGAGATATCTTATTGCCACCCTTGAAATAGGTACCGTTGAGGAGTTTCGGTGGCCATCTGTGGTCTTCATCACCAGTTCCTCTTCACCAAATGATACTTTCTAAATGCAAATGCTAGACTTGTTACTAAAAATACTAAATTCGCTGTATATTTGCCTAAAATATTTGAGGAGTTCCCTCAATTCCTCACTGATTCCCTCATTAGATTTAGATTTGGTGACAATGGGACCACTTTAGAAGTATATCAAACCAAAAAAAATATTTAAAATCAGTCCACAATTGACGGAGAAATCGGTGAAAATACATTTAAAAAAAAAACATACAGTGGAACGTATAACCTGTTCCTTTTTTGAAGTCGCTTAAAAATAAAAAGGTAAAACATGTTAAAGATAAAGAAAAATTAACAGTAAATAAAGGTTAATTACGTAGTTACTAAATAAATAGTAATAGTAGTATCTAGTATTGATGGTAGTAAATAGTGACCTCAATTCCTTCGGTAACTAACAAGTTTTTGGGACACTTCTGAGATTAAAAGACCGTGGCTAATATACTTAAAAAGCAACAATTAAGATAAAGAATGATGGGCAAAAATGTATGAACGCTGGCCTAGAAACCAATAACAATAAGCACTATATCATCGGATATCCTTTTTAATTCTAAAACGATTTTGTGTAGCGGGAAACCTCTAATAACAGGGAGTTTTTTTTTTTAAATCTGTATCATCGGGACGCCTACATAAACGACTTTAGCATAATTACTATGAAATGCTGCCGTCTTTGCATGGCGATAATTTATTTCGCCCAAAGATTTCGAACTACCTGCCATAGTAATCGTTTTACAACTTAGAATTACCTATCCGGAGACATATCGCTTGTCCTTATTGGTCATATAGGCCAATTTGCCCATCATGCTTTAATAACAATCCAGAAATAAACATATCATGATGATGCGGCAGTAAATGATGACATACTTAAAGCATTAGTAGGGAAAATAGTCCGCGTTCACAATAACAAGGGCTTAGGGCAGAATCATTGCAGGACAATTATATTAACATTGTATTGTCCGGAACACCGTAAAGGGCAGCACTATCTCACAAAGCCCTTGCTTAATAACGGTCCGGTTAAACGACGTGGGAAAACGAGCCAAGTTCTTGTTAAATAATTAAAGTTAGGTATTAAACTTGTCTAATATAGTGACGGCGGTGCTTAAATATACTGTAAAATAAAGTCCATTGCTTATCTTAATCATGTTAGCAAGATTTTTAACCTTTGTCTATTAAAAATCTGAAAAAATGCTGTCCAAATATTTGGTATTGCGATAATAGATCATCATCGCCCATCTAAACAAGACACAGCGCTAACGTAAATGATTATAGAAAACTCGCGACCGTCCGGCAGCTTACGTCAATCGAAAATGGTAACGTTCTCACAATCTTGTCTAGGGTCACTCACACAGTTGTATGGCTAATTCGAATTGAACTGTGTGCAAAAACAATTTTCAGGCTTAAATAAATATTACATTTTGAACAGCTGCAGACATCTTAAGTTAGGCAAGAGAATCTCCAAAATAGGTCTCGGTGGAGTTGTGTAGTTTTAACACATTCGCTACCGCAAACACATGCCTCATTACGACTGACAACTCTGACGGAATTATTTATTAAAGCATATAAGTAACAGTTAGGATTTTATGGTTTCCATCTATTTCTTATCTATGTCATTTATAAATCAAGGTCTTAGGGATCATTGCCTAAGATCATAATAAGTCAGGCAAATTCGACATAAAATTGAACTGATTGTTAAATAGTTGTTTACAAGAACTTGGCTGTCCTTAGTTTGACTCAGCATTAGGTCTCCTTTGTCGAGCTACTGGATTAACCGGGTCGGGGTGGTTAAAGGGTGTGCAGAGTCACAAATGAATGAGCAGAAATGTTAGAAAATAATAGTTAGTGTTTATTTCTTATAAATGTGTCAATTTTCCCAGAAAACGTGCCAAAGTTTAATTTGCAAAATTACAGTCAACGATGGTAACTTATATGACAACAAATAAATATAAGTAATATAATAATACGACGTCCTTAATGGATAGACAGGCAAAATCCTTGCACTGGCCGTTCCCTTGCCATCTTAAAACGCATAAATATTATACAGCCATTAAAATATACAAAAGTGTCCGAGTAAACTCTTAATTTAGTAACATAATTTTAGTTAAAATAAAATAACTGAGGGCTTGTTTTAATATTCATTAAGTCATTGCCCTAATCCTGCACCTAATGATAAATGGCAGGAGTCAGTTCTTTCGCAATTAATCTCGAACACAAAAGAGGGTTTCAATCTTGACCAATAACTTCCGCAAACTCATATCTCACGCTATAAATGGATTCTAAAGTTAAACGTACTCCATCAGCTCAAGGTTCATGTTTCATCGAGCTTGAAAAAGGATTTACGTACTTGGTAAAATAACTGCTGATGGGCTACTTCAAAAGTGCTGGCCTAGCACGATAGCGCTTATCGCAAGAATAACAATGTCCGTCCTGTTCTTGCTTGCCTATTTAGAAAAAGATGGATGTTCATTTCCTTGAAATTTACTCCCATGCTAATGACTCTTTGTTAATATCGTCTTAGGTATATTAATCATTGGAGAGAAGATAGATTTGTCACCTTATTCATGGCTTGAGCATTGTCATGGTGGTATACGAAAGGCATGGAAGTCATGTTTGTATGAAAGGAAGTTGTAAGTAATAGGCCAAAGCAGGTTTTTTTTTTTAAATTATCTAGGCATCAAACAGTCACAATGTGTTAGGAGTTTACAATATTAATTAATGGTAAGAGTGCCATAACTTAAATGATAACCAATTTTGAATTTGGAATAAAGGAACGGTGGAAGTAAATTAACAAATTTAGAAGTTTGCAAGTGTGCTAGTAGTGTTAATAAAGATGAATATAACCGACGATAATCGATAGAAATAATACGAAATACTAACTTAAAAACATTTCTTTGAGAAATGAGTCACAATAAGCTTTTTAAATGATAGTCTTATTACAATAGTTGAGACAGCGATTAAAATATGAAAATGGAATGACAAAAGTTTTTTTATGACGTGCAGTGCATCGTGGAACTTTAAATGAGATACTACCCAGAAGTGAGGGGGAGTCGATATACCTGTGAATTAATTTAAAAAGGAATACAATATCAAATTGTATACGACGAGTTTCTAAAGTCAATAATTTGTGATAAGTTAAGAATTATAACCCATTCCATAGTCAAGAGATTTATTGAATTTCTTCTGTCCTTGCTCGATCCTATTGATGTAACATTTGTAATAAGAACTTCAGACTATGCAGCCAAAATCCAATATTGATCTTACAAGACTAAAGTATAAAATATTATATACGTTATTTCTCTGTGCGTAGCAAATTAGTAAGTGTAGGTTAAGTACGGCATGCGCGCACGGCAATTTATTTATTTAGCAGACATTTTATGGATGACACGATAATTTTAAATTTGGGTTGGCAGTTCTGTTTCTAATAAATTCCAACAATTAAATGATACGAGTATATAATGATAAAAAGTGATATTAATAAAAACATACTATTTCAAGCGGTTTTCGCCTAACCCTTAAAGATACACCTAGGAGGGCTTCAAGACGAAAACGAAAGTTAAATATACTTTTGTCGAAATATCCAAAATAGATAAAAAAATCAAAAACTTAATAATGCAGAACGGCTTTAATACCCTATTCCTCGAAATGGTTTTCGAATTGGAGTAATTGTAAAAAATATGAACAATTCCCAATTCAGAAGAGTCATAATGCCGAATGGATCAAAATCCCAACACTTCATAATTCCAAACGTAATTTATGATTTGCGTAGTTTTTTTAAAATATTATCTTTGATCACAGTCCTAACCAAAATAGCACTACGTGTATCTATAAGAATTATAAGGGTGTTTTTATTTTGTATCTAGCAAAGCAGGCTCTGTTGTAATTGGTAAAACCTAATCGCTTTAGACAAGTTATTGTTTTGTCAACGATGTCATAGCGCTAATTTGCCGGTGACCGAGTTAAATAACAGTACGATAACATATCAAAAGCAATAAGGTTTTAACGCGTAGAATAGAGCCCCTGGACAAGGTAGGTACATGATACAGTAACATTAGAAATATATATATATATATATATGACGGCGCGTGTGGTTTGAGAGCGAGTGGACATGCTGTTTGGTTGTGTTATGGTCCTGCTCACTCTGACGTGGCTCGGTAACTGGGCCTCTGCTTTCATGGTTCGGGCGTTGCGCTTGCTCCGTCACTTTCCCTCGACTTCGGTGCGATGGGCGAGTGGGGGGAGCGGAGTGTCCATTGGCACTGCTGTGGTGTTGGGAGTGGGATCCCGGACGTGCGTCGTCGAGTGTAAAATAGCCCTGAAGTGGCCAATTTACTGATAAATTATTTAATTTAATTTAATTTCGTGTGTTTTCCATGTAGGTATCATACATAATACACATAAACTGTTAAACCTATATAAATTACTTTTCTACTGTCGTTTAAGAAGGAATAATAACCCTTTAACCCTTTTAGATTATTTAATAATATTTCATATTATTCTAAGAATGTATTTTATAAAGTATCCATTTAAGATTAGTTCTTTTAGCTTTTAGTGTTAGTCCCTAATAGACTGTATGATTGCTGGCGCGCGCCTGTTCTTGGCGCATAAACTTTAATGTTCACTGTCTTTATGTACCTATTTTCAATTTGATATGTTTATGTGCTGTTGGCATGTCAAATAAATAAATAAATAAATAAATGAATATTAACTATATACTCGTGTGGTTGCCGAGTTAGGATAGTGCCACTCCATGTCTTCCCGTGGATGTCGTAAGAGACGACTAAGGGAATAAAGGCTTGTAGTGCTGTTAGGCGATGGGCTTGCAACCTGTCACTTATACGCTGGTAAACATCTTAGCCTAATTGTGCAAATTGTGGTTATAGAATTATCAACAAGTTTTTAGAGATGTTTGTAATTCTGTAGCTCTGCCTACCCCACTCTGGGAACGAAGGCGTGAGATTATGTGTATGTAACATAATTATGTTACGGCAATTTAATAAATTTATCTGTTAATATACCAGTAAAATTATAAACGTCAAATATATTTTTTAAGTGTGTCTATGGCTTTATATCTTGTCTAGTGTCCCGCCAATTTGGGTTAAATTAACATACTTTGGAGAAAATTGAGGGCGAATAAATTCAGTTTTAAAGGTTGCGGAAATAATTCCGGGAACCCAGACATCTGCCGTTTTTGCAGGAAACATTGGCGTTAAATTAATAAAAAAAGGTATGATGGTAATGCGGGACGAATATTTCGGTTAAACTGACGTCAATGGTCCTCGTAAAATAAATTGACCGAACCGAAGAGGGCTTTAAACAACGATTGTGAAATAATGTTTAACACGATTATTAACATGAAGAGATACATGAAAATATTGAAACACAGCGGGCCTATTATAGTCGTGTTTATTGTTGTGGATAAAACATCTGTCACTTTTTGACCAAGCACTATGTAAGTGCGAGAGTGACTTGAAGACAATGCTTTATTGAAGTAAATATCAGGGGAAAATCTCACACAAATTGACCTAGTCCCAAACTAAGCTCTAGGCTTGTACTATGGATACTACACAACGATAAGCATACGTATATAGAAAAATACAAACTTAAATACAAAGAAAACATCCAAGACTCAGGAACAAATATTAGTGCTCGTCACATAAATATCTGCCGTTACCGGGATTTAAACCCCGGACCGCTAGCTTCGAAGGTAGGGTCCAACCAGCTTGACTAACGTGTCGTCTAATAGTATTGCATTGTCATTTAGATCTATGTTTTTAATATTTATATTTAGTACCAATTTCACCAACCGATATTAACTGGACGATTACAGCATTAACAGCTTTCAAAATGAATGAACTAACAGTCGATTAACATTTAACATCGTCTGGTGGAATCGGTACTAAGTTTCAAGTCTATCTAGCTCATGGAGACGTCATTTTAAAATCAATTGAAATTTCAGTTGCGAGCCAAACGATTTACTCTAGCATTGTAATATTTATCATGTAGATCTCTGGTGGACGGACAGCTAAGCAACATAAATAATTTTCGACTAGACCATGGACTGCGTCATAGAGGCGGGTAGTATTTTTTGAAAGCGGAATGACGAACGACCCCCCAGAGACCGAGATCGATAAATCATGCCCGCGACTTGAAAATTGGTTCAAAAGGCACATTTTTTTTCGCAATTGTTTTGTGTGAACGCGGCCCACTATACGATGAAAGTCAATGGAATATAAACCTTTCATTATCTTAAAATAGTATAAAACTAAGTCGCTTTCCGTGTTTGTCTGTCTGTATAACCGCTAATTCCTCCACCGCCACGCTACGGATTTTGATGCGGTTTCCATCATCAGTTAGATAATTTTTCACGGAAGGTTTTTATGTATAATCAATTCTGGTTTAAGTACAGGTACTACAGAAGACAAGGTACAAAATTTGCACGCTACGGCCGTGTGTTTCGACAACGTTGTCTGACATGTCGGACGACGAGGAATTTTATTTCCTTGCCGTCCGACATGTCGGACTATCAGGAATTTTATATTCAACTTAGTTCGACCATCGGCCTTAGAGGATTTTTAAAATTCCACTTGGTTCGACCATCGGACTAAGAGGATTTTTAAAATTCCACTTGGTTCGACAATCGAACGAAGTGGAATTTTTTAATTCCGCTTGGTTCGACCCTCGAACCACGAGGATTGTTAAACCCCTCCGGCTGCGTGGATCGATAAAATTCCTGATAGTCCTGTAATAACGGGATCTTGTTGGGTTCCTGAGGCCAGCGTGAGGGTGTAGGAGCAAGTAATTGCGAAGCTACTTAAAAGATCGACTGTAAAAGCCAAGAGCTAAGTTTGGGACTAAAACATTTTTTTCGAGATTATCTCCTGAAATTACTTAATTCATTTATGTCTTTGATACGAGGATACAAAGAAGCGAAGTACGCAGCATTAGTCTTCTGTAATATTACGTTGGCCCGAGGCACGGCTTTTTTGTCAAATTAAAAATAAGCTTATCCGTGCCTCAGGTGGTCTTAGGGCTGGCTCATGCCTCAGCCAATGGTAGGTTAACAATTCAACGAGGAAATGCAGCCAGCCCTAAGGGCACTATGCGCAGTGGTAATGACGTACTCCTATGTGATATATATACGTATAGTTACTCAGATTAAGTTATTTTGTTTAGGTAAGTCAATAAGTAAAAGTATCTTAGATAAAAAGAGAACCGCCTAATGGAGAATGTTACGGGATTAAAAATTGTAGCGGCTTTTAAAAGAGACAACGCTAAGTAATACCATATTGTAGTGATTCCTTTAAGGTTTGGTTATGATGGCTGTACCAAAATCCTTGTAAAATTACAAAGTGGGAATTATGACATGTAATGTAATTTATTTTTTGTTTTATTTATTACAGGGAAATAGGTTTAGTAGTATTCTTTGACATCTTAATAGAATATTTTTGAACTAGGTACTTTGTGTGTGTGTGTGTGTGTGTATTCAAAATAAAGTTTTGCACTACTTAGTACTTGTAGAAATGCAATAACATCTTGCCGCTTGTGAGACGTCATTATTGATTACTTATGTTCACAAAAAAGTGTTTTGCTCTTTTTCCTCATTTTACAATCTACACCAAAATATTTTAACTCCCAATTGAATACTTATAATACGTCTCGTATTTGTTTTTGTCCTCAAAAGCTACCGCGAGATTTATTATCTTAAGAATTACTCCTAATGAAGAACCAACACAGGCTGCTTGTTATCGAGCCAGCAAATTAATATTTTGTATAATTGCGTGCAAATAAAGCAATAAATTTATCATCGCGCCAAAACTCACAAACATTTGACGGTGCGTTATTCTAGAGCTAATCATCGAATGGAGTAAGCCAGTGTTTAGAAATAACTCACGGCTTTACTTGTGGTTTTAACTTTGCATATTGCTTATCATGTATTACTGGTTGAAACTTTCTAAGCTAAGAACTTTCATAGGCACCTGTTATTAAATAACAAGGATGGTAAACTCATGGTACAATAATATACTTCGCCTGGTATTCTCCTACGAGAAGCATTTGTCACGTGAGTGGACCCGTACTACGTCATATCCGTCAACCGAAGATTTCCAAACTATAAAATCGGGGTAATTTTAAAATATTTGCCCGTACCTATATATTAACTTAAGACTATCATTGTATGTAGGTTTTACGTTTTGACCATTTACAGTTCTCTATAAAAAAAAACATATAGACGTGTTGCCTCATTTTGACGTAGGTACGGGTATAAGTTGTACGAGCAATGTGCCGGGACCACCGGCACTTAAATGTTGAACGTTTAATGGTAATTATACGACTATACTCATAACAAAATAAAAAATATGTTCTAAATATTAGAGCTACGGATTATGAGAACTTGAATATTGATAAGCGCTTTTTTTAATAGGCGCTTCCTCTCATTTAGGTACAACAGGACATAAAATACTAAGTACTCACCATATTGGTTTTACGCCCGCAATCGCAACCACTCCTCGGCAAGCGATTCTTTTGGTGGAAAAGTATAGAAACCGGCTGTGCCCTACCCTTTTTACCCGACTTCCGAAGGAGGAGGGTAATGTGTTTCACAGGCTATATATGTATGTTTGCTCTTTTGTGTCACTATAAAAACTAAACCCGTTGTCCGATTCTTATGATTATTATGTCAATCGATTTGTCTTAATCTGGTGAGTGTCACAGAAGATATGTCAGAAATCAAAATTCAATATGGCGCCAACCAGACGCAATATTGTGCAAATTAAAAAAATAAAATCGACCAAGTATGACAAGTGGGTTATCATTGATTAGGGATTTAAAAAACATATTTAGGTTTCTTTCATCATTTTTCATTTTGAATTATCATTTAGGATTTATAACGATTTAAAGTTGGTTAGCAACAGTCGGGTTTTGAAAGCTTGCTTTTTGTTAAAGTTATTATTACCATTTTAAATTTTACAAAAAATTTCATCGACAACTTTCACCGCGACATTTTGAAAATCATTGGCACGTCATTAGCGTAATGATACCGAGCGAGAGCGGAATATGATATTCCCATAGGTTCGAATAGTATGACGAGAAACATCAAGTTGACAAATTTGTAACCGACCAGTTTGACCTGGTGATTCCGCAGCAGGTTGTAATTCCACATTGTAATGTTAACTTTATGTTTAAAAAAATCCTTGTTAGTTATTTTCATGCATAAATGTATATACAATATGAAAATAAAACATTTAATAAAAGTTAATATGTTCGTGACTTATATTATTCGTGATATATATATTTTTGAAATAAAATCGTACACTAACCTAAAATCAATTTTCTTCCTTATTACCCGACTGTGGCGGAGCCCAAAAGAAGGGTTATGTTTTTCACCGTCATGTTTGTCCAGTTCTATGTTTCCCGCTACAGCAAAAACGGCTTGGACGATTTTGACAAATGAGGTATCATTGGATTCGTCTTCGTAGCGAGAGTGTCATAGGATACCTAAACTGTTAAAATTGTAAAAACAACAATGGCCAAATGAAAATTATTAACATATGTAGGTATATCGACGACAGTATAAAAAATGCAGTCGGGTTTTTAAAGCTTGCTTTTCATTAATTTATTTTTGGGTAGTGGTAAATCAAGTGGCAACTTTGTGATGACGTAGAAAGTGTCTCTTTTCGGAAGTATTCTACTCGGTAAAACCATATTGATTATTGATGTTATCGTATTATCATATAGATAGCTCTAACATCATCATTTCATAATTTCAGCCCATACACGTAGTCGTCCACTGCTGAACATAGGCCTACCTCTTTGATTTCCAGCGAGAACGATCCAATGCGGCCTGCATCCACCAACTTCCTACGACCTTTATTAGGTCATCTGTCCATCGTGCATTTGGACGCCCCACGCTGCGCCTGCCAGGCCGTGGTCTCTTTTCAAGAACCTTTCTGCCCCATCGGTTCTTCGAGCAATGTGCATGTACAGCTGGTCTAACTTACTGGGCAGTATCTAATGGCAGCCTGGTTAAAATTATAAGATAACATCAAAAGCAATTAGGTCTAGTCCAAGTAGAATATAGCCACAGCCACAAGGTATATAGTCTTATGTCAATTTGGGTAAATAATGTGTCTAAGATTTTAAACTGGCACTATGCACTTTATGAATTTGATTAGATGTCACTTTACAACTGACATGTATTACTCGGTTGTCTTTAGTGTCAAGTTAATTAAAGCTATCGTATCATTAAAAAGTAATATCGATTGAATAAGGTTATGAAAATACTGATATAAATCTAGAACGCGGCCTAATCTTGTTAAAAAAAAATCTAACGCTGTTATTAAGAGCGACTGGGAGAGAAGAACAAACCCAAAGCACCTTTTAAGTGCTCACAGACTGTTCCTACATAATCTTAAGAATATACATACATACATACATTAAATCACGCCTGTTTCCCAGAAGGGTAGGCAGAGACCACTTCTTTCCACCTGCTACGATCCTGACAAATCTCTTTCGCTTCTTCCACATTCATACATCGAGTCATGCATGCACGTCGGTTTCGGGTACTTAAGATCCGGCCCTTTTCCAGTATTTCTCCGATTTGATTCGAAAAAGTACGCCTAGGGCGGCCCCTTCCGACCCTCCCACTCACTTTTGCTCTGTATATCTCTTTCGTCAATCTTCTTTCATCCATCCTTTCCAAATGACCGAACCATTGAAGCATGCCCTTTTCAATCTTAGTCACTACATCTTCTTTTAGTCCACATTTCTCTCTGACCTTTTCATTCCTTACTCTATCAATCAGTTTCACACCACACATACTACGCAAAGAGCGCATTTCAACTGCGTTTATACGACTTTCATACTTGTCCTGCCACACCCAACATTCACTACCATACATCAGAGTAGGGATCAACACTCCATTGTGAACAGCCAGTCGCGCTTTTTGTGAAACGCCCCTTCTGCTCACAAAGGAGTACAGGGCCCCATTAATTTGGTTTCCCGCATTCACCCTCCTCTCGACATCCTTCTCACACTTACCATCTCTTGTAAACATACTTCCCAGGTACACAAATTCATTCACTTGCTCTAATAATTCACCATTTATATTGATCACGCACTCAGTCATCTCCTCGTCCTTCTCTATCACCATGACCTTGGTCTTGGCAACATTTACTTTCATCCCTTTTTGCTTAAATCCTTCATTCATCACTGTCACCATCTCCTGCAACTCAAGTACCGATGGAGCAAGTATAACTTGATCATCGGCATATAAGAGGCATTTGATTAGCAACTCTTCCATACACAAACCCTTATCAAAAAAAATCAAATCTTTCAAATCTTGCATACAACTGTCCATGAATAGATTGAACAGCCACGGTGAGGCAACACAGCCCTGTTTAACACCTCTAGAGATATTAAACCAGGCCGAATATGCCCCATTGATCCTGACACAGGCTCTGGAGCCCTCATAAAGGGACCTCAAAGCCTGCACCAGGTTGCTGCTCACTCCATACCTAGACAGCACCGTCCACAACTGCTTTCTATCTACCCTATCATAGGCCTTTTCCAGGTCCACAAAAGCACAGAAAACCTTTTGGTTGACAGCCAAAAACTTTTCTGTGATAGACCGTAGTGAAAAGACCTGATCGGTACATCCCATTCCCTTTCGAAATCCCGCTTGTACATCCCAGATTTTGTCATTCGTAACATTCAATACCCTTTCAATTAAAATCTTCGCGTATACTTTGCCGATAACACTAAGGAGGCTGATACCGCGATAGTTTTTGCAGTCTTGCTGTGACCCCTTTCCTTTATACAGAGGGACGATAACGGCCTTGACCCAATCTTCCGGGACTCGGCCGCTACTCCAACATGCATTGAAAAGGCGGTACAACAGACTACCCACAACACCATCTCCTCTCCTCAGCATTTCTATCGACACTCTATCACAACCTGCCGACTTTCCCGCTTTCATACTTTTTAAAGCTTTCACGATTTCACTCATGCTAATCAGACTTCCATCTTCGCTATTTACATCCTTACTCATACTATCTGGCTCAAGGCAAACATCTTCGCATTCAAACAAGCTTTCAAAATAAGTTTTCCATCTATCAAGCATTTTTTCTTCCTCACATATCAAATCTCCACACTCATCCCTCACGGCGCTTAATTTAGTTTTCTCTGATTTCCCCCGAGCCGATTTTATCAAGCTCCAAAAGAGTTTAATATTCGACCGGAAGTTGTCAGAAAAACTCCTATCATACTTTTCATTCAGTAAATCTTTCTTTCTAGCCACAACTTCTTTCACTCTTTTCTTTGATCTATTGTATTCTTCTTTCTTTCTGTCGCTTAGATCTTGTGCTGGCTGTACAGCTACAAAATCCAACCAACACTTTTTCTTCTCTTTCACTATGTCATCTACCTCTGTATCCCACCATTCTGGACGTTCATTCTTGCTCTTTCTTCTCTTTACTACACCGCATACTTCAATGGCCGATTTAACCATGCCATTTTTCATAATCTCCCATACATTATTTATATCATTCTTTACTTCACCGTCATTCATCTTATTAACACATTCAAAACATTCTTTCAGCTTCCTTACGTACTCATCTTTTATAACTTGGTCATTGAGTTTCTCTACTTTTATCCTCTCTAACGCAGTTGTCGGTACGGGAACACGATGCCGCCAACGTGTGAACAGACCCCTTACTCGTGTTACCACTAAGTAGTGATCTGAACCTACGCTTACCCCCCGAAATGCTCTCGTATCTACAACTTTGTTACGCAAACGTTGATCCACAATCATCAAGTCTATCATAGACTTCTCATTCTGACGTCTCCACGTATACTGATGAATCTCTTTGTGATCAAACAGAGTGTTTGTCACGCAGAGATTCTTAGCCAAACAAACATTGAGAAGGCATTTGCCATTCTCGTTCACTCGCTCATCACCATACTTACCTAGTACCGATTCATAACCATCCCTTTGCACGCCTGTCCAACCATTAAAATCGCCTAGTAAAATAATCCTTTCATTCTCCTTGCATTTTGTTGAAACCTCATGCAAACTTTCCCAAAACTTCTCCCGTTCCTGTTTTGATTTATTCGTATCGGGGGCATAAGCCCCAATTACGAATAAACGGGTGAGACCTACCTTGAGTCTCACCCAGAGAAGTCTTGGGCTCACACATTCATGCTCTTGTATACATTCCGCCATTCGCTCTGTGAGTACGATACCAACTCCCTGACGACCGTGCTCGGATACCGGGACCCCGGACCACAATGCCGTCAAGGTTCCGTGCGTGGACGTACTCACCCCTTTTTTCTTCGTCTCAGTCACACATAAAACATCTAGTTTTCTTTCTTTCATCATCATACATACCTCATCTACTTTATGATCCATCCCTCCACAAACATTCATCGTAGCAAAGCGGCTTTCAGCGGCCCGCTTTTTGCCAACCCCCCTACGAACACGGCGTGACGCGTGGCAAACGGCATCGCCACCGTTCCGATCCCCGGAGGGATCTGAACATACACGCACTATTTCGCCCCCCCCAGAGTACGAAGGGCTGCCCAGGCTAGGCCTGGGGAGGGATTCTCTGGCATTGCCAGTACCCTCCTGGGGTATTACTCTTTCAAATGGTGCTAGCATGGTCCATTATGCAGGGCCGGGTTTCAATTCGGAGTTTTCCTTCTTCTAGATAGGTAGCAGCCCAATGCTAACGACGCCTATCACGCCGGAATAAGATAAGAATAAGATAGAATAAAGAGCTACATGAATATTTCTTTTAATTAATAATTCTATGTTCATATTTCCACGTTTTCCGAGCTCTTTAGAATCCGAAGTCGGCAAATAATTAGCATTTTAATTGTCCCTGCGTAAACAACGGCGCGGCTTACTGCCGTAGACGCTTTGTTCGCTCCTAATAAATAAACACCTTCATTTCATTATTTTCGAGTATTTTCGATTGTGTATTTGAACGTAAAACCAAAAAAAATATCTGTTTATTTCCAAACCTACAGTTTCTGTACGTTCGAAGTCAAGGGCCTAGTCAAGATGCATAACGCTATGTAGGTATTAGCGATTTTCGCAAATCGATAGTCGAAAATCGATAGACTTAAGCTGATGACAGAGAACGTCGATCGCTTATGTTAACTCCATACAATTCAAATCTATAGAAAACAGAATCGTTAACACCGTTTGCATCTTAGTAACTCTACAGTATATTTTATTACCTTATCGCTAGGTTAACTACGACTAGGTATTTAACATGTACAGTGCAGTGCGTAGGTTCGACAGGCTGCTGTCCACTGAGATCTGGGCTTATATTATTCTCGATATTTTTCCACAATGCATGTTTTTTTTAAAGTGTATTTCTTGGAACACCGTATATTACCTTTATATCCTTTCTAAAGAAATAAAATGACGCTGAAAACTGCATCCAAATCCATCTAGTACTAAGAGAGATTAGCAGAAACATAAGCATGGTACAGACAGATAGACATTAATGATTTTTTTTTGACTGATTAGACATGGATGTTTTCTCTATATAAGTATTTATATCGTTGCCTTATATCCATAGCCTAGAGCTTAGTTTGGGGCTAGGTTAAATTGGTGTGACATTGTCCCGAGATATTAATTTATTTATTTTAATGTATAACATGTATAAATACAAATTTTGTAGCCGCAAAATAAATGTATAAACAAAAACAAAACAAAAATAATGAACAAAACTTTTGCTCGTAAAAGCTGGTCCGATTCATTGTAGTGTTTTTACACTGCAAGTATACCTACTCTGTATACATAGCCAATAGAATATTCCTATTATGGTAGCACCATCGCATTAGGAATTCTCTTTGCAGTCCGCCGCCAAATATTCTGGTACATTACTACGGTAACCTTTGATGTCGGCCTTTTTGCAAAGGTCCAACGACAAAAAAGAAAATTATTACAAAACGGAATGGAATTATGGCTTGGTTTTGGCAGAAAAGAGACGGGATATTTGATGCCGTAGTGTGGTTGGGGAACGTTGAGATTGTTTTAATTTTTGAATCAACTTTACCTTACGAGGGGCGGCTGAAAAGTAATCTACCTAACAATGAAACAAAAGACTGTCGTGGCTAATTTTTTTTTATTTTTCTATATAGTCCCCTGCTAGTAAAATGCACTTATTAAATTTTTCAAATATTGAATTTAAACCATTAAAAAAAAAATATTTCGGTTTGTCGTCAAAAAAGTCAGTAACCGCAGCCTTCATTTCGTCATCGGTCATAAACCTTCGTCCCCTGAGGTCTTTCTTGAGAAGTCTAAACAGAAAATAGTCACAGGGGGCTAAATCTGGACTATAAGGGGGGTGGTCAATGGTTTCGAAGCCATTGTCTTTAATTGCTAGCTTCGTTGTGCGGGCGGTATGCACTGGTGCGTTATCGTGCAAAATCAGAATACCTTTGTTTAGTTTACCTCGCCGTTTTTCTTTTATTGTCTCTCTTAGTTGGTATAGTAAGTTTGAGTAATAATCAGCATTCATTGTAGTTTTAATAATTGATCATTCATGTGTCATGTTCGCAGATGATGCCACCGTATTTATATCTAATGAGAAATTAAACTGCTCCGATATTGTTATTGAGTTACAGAACACACTCAGAAACATTATAAATTGGTTAAGCTCTCTGAACTTAAGTGTTAATAAAAATAAAACGAAAATAATACAATTTGTCAATTATAAACAGGTACCTCAAATCTTAAATGTTATTATCGATAACAAATTAATCGAACAAGTTCAGAGTACTAACTTTTTGGGAGTCACTTTAGATTGTAACCTAAACTGGAAGCTACATGTAGAGATAACAAATAAAAAAATTACTAAATGTTGTTACGCAATATCAATACTCACCAATATAACGTCAAAAGAGGTAACTATACAGGCATATTATGGTAATGTTTACCCTCTACTCACCTATGGCATAATATTCTGGGGTAACTCAGTGCATATTCGATCGACCTTTATTCTTCAAAAAAAATGTTTGCGAACTATATTTAAGGTTAAAAATGTAGAGAGCCTAAGACCTGTGTTTAAAAGCCACAAAATTTTAACTCTGACGTGTATATATTTACTGGAAATTTGTTTGTTTGTCAACGAAAGGAAAGATATTTTTATCAAAAAATGTAACTCTAAGGTAAATTTGCGACGTCAATATAGGTTTGACTTATGTACAGTCCGCCCTTCCAGCTTCATACTCAATAAAAGCACATTTGTGACTGGGATTAAGATTTATAATAATTTACCAGACAATGTTAAGGCCTTAGAAGGCGCACAATTTAAGAAGAAACTAAAGGATTGGCTCCTAAACAAATGTTTTTACGACCTTAACGAATTTTTTGAGTAATTTATGATTATTATTAAATATTATATAATTTTTCTAATAAACAAACAGAACTTTATGTTAATATTGTACGTCCGAAACGGGCAAACTGTTGATACCTACTAATTACTATATGACATGTTATAACAATGTACACAGTTTTGGCAATAAATGATTATGATTATGATTATGATTATGATTTCTTCGGTAAATAATCTATGAGCAAAATCCCTTCTGTGTCCCAAAAGATTGTAGCCATAAGTTTACCTGCCGATGGACAGACCTTGAATTTCCGAGGCGGCTTCTCATCCTTAAATTTCCACTGTAACGACTCTTGCTTACTTTCCGGGTCCCATTGTCGAATCCAAGTCTCATCACATGTTACAATTCTAGAAATTATTTCTTCCTCTTTCCCTCGACTCATCTCCAAAAACTCTTCGCAACATTTGACACGCCTCTCCATGTCAAATGCAGTCAACATTCTGGGGACCCAACGTGCACTAACCTTGGACATGTTCAAATGCTCATGAATTATTTCATTGACTCGCTCTTTACTGACGCCCACATCTCTAGCTATCTCCCACTGCTTCACTCGTCGGTCCTCTAATATAATTTTTTTCACCCTGGCTACATTTTCATCGGTGACGGCCGAAACTGGTCTTCCGCTACGAGGATCATCTTCCAGACTCTCACGACCTAACTTAAACTGCTTTGACCAAAACTTTATAACAAATTCGGAAGAACACAAACTGCCAAACACACGTAACATACGCTGTCTGATCTCCGAAGGCGTATTCCCTTCTTTAGTCAAAAACTTAATCACCGCACGCTGCTCGATTTTATCCATTTTCACTTTTTCTACCGACATGTTTGAAACAATTGTAGGAGACAAATAAACGTGATGTAATAAACAAATGAATGTAATACATTTTGAAAATAGAATAACAAACGAATATAAATCCATACCAGCCAGCATTATTTTTGTATATATTTCTGACCAAGGAGATTACTTATCAGCCGCCCCTCGTATTTATAGTGTTTACAATTCACGAAGGCGCGCCCTGCCAGTCACTGACGTTGCCCGGCTGCCTTAATGTATGCATTATTAAGTAGAGGGCTGGGCATCAGTGGATTTACAACAATATAAGATTGATACTAGTACTCGCGAGTTCTCTAGAGAAAATACATAAATTAATACGATATGGAATCACCTCATACAACTCTTCGTAGAAATAAACTAGATAAGGTAACGGCACCTATTACCGTGGGAGTTAAGGTAGTTTTCAAATAAGAGACAGAAATTAAGGGTATCAAGACACCCTAACAACCAAAAGGATTTCTTTTATAAGAGTGTGGTGATTGAACTTTGTAATTTGCACCTTTTTGGGCTTGTTTTAGGTGATTATATGGGATAAAATAAATATTAAACACAAAAAGTCGGATTCTCCTATTACCGAGGTATTGGAAGGGCTTTGACCCTATTACCGCGGATGAGGTTCCTCTTACCGAGGGTAGAGGATTAAAGTATTTTTGATTCCGTACATTTAATATTTAACATATTTGTTTAATACAATATAAAGCCCATCTCTGCTAAATACAATATAACAATTTCGATAAGTACAAGATGACTTTCAACAATAAACTACCATAGATCCTCTTACCTTGTGAACGCTCAGGGAGTACCACAAGGTAGCGTACTGGGGCCACTACTATTTCTATTATATATTAATGATTTGCCCGATATAATGACTCATAAATGTACTCTTTTCGCAGACGACTTATCAATTTTAGTGACATGTAATGATATAAATAGTTATAACGATGACATAAATAATACAATTAAATTAGTTATAGAATGGCTTCAATTTAATAATTTGTATATTAATCTTGAGAAAACACAATTTGTACAGTTTCGTAACGTAAGGACTAGAAACTTGACTCTAGATGTACGTTTCAATAACACACAAATCAAAGAAGCTAAAGTTGTTAAATTTTTAGGATTAACTTTGGACATAAATTGTAATTGGAAAAATCATATTGACGTAGTGTGTAATAAAATTATGACCTTTGTATATGTGTTAAGACGATTTCGTAATATCTCCGACTTAGATACAATTTTAATGGCATATCACGGATATATTGCGTCGATACTAAGATATGGCCTACTTTTATGGGGTAATTCTACTGAAGCCGACAGGGCATTCATTGCACAAAAGAAATGCTTAAGGGCAATTTATGGCATTACTTCCCAAGAGTCATGTAAACCAATTTTTGAAAATCATGCAATTTTAACGTTACCGTGTATGTATATTTTTGAGGCAGCTTTATTTGTTAAAAAACATCCTGAGCCGTTCAATAAAGCTATAGACGTATACCCAAGGTGCACAAGAAATCCGAACAGACTTGAACAGACTTTGCCCCAAAAAGTGCTCTCTTCATGAAAAATAGTTATAACATGTGCATAAGAATTTTTAATGCAATTCCAGACAACTTTAAGCCTTTGCCTTTAAACTTATACAAAAGACAACTTTTTCGATGGCTCAAAGAGCGGATGTTTTATTCGACAAATGCCCTCTTTAACATGAACTCAACGTAATGTACTTATATAATAATTATTATGTGGCCTAAAATGTTGGTATCTGTGGGCGTAATCTAACAATACTAACAATGTTTCAAACTTTACCAGCTTTTGTACCATATTTATGCAAATAAAGGAACTTTGACTTTGACTTTGACTGTATTGTCATCAGATTTACATAATAATGTATATAAAAATGTCAAATCAATGCGATACCTGGAAGCGGATTATTCAAAATTGTTTTACCCTAAACTGGCTAACTAACAGGCTTGTCATGTAAAAAATAACTATTTTATTGTTTGATTCTTAACAAGAAAAACCACATTAGTAAATAATTAAGTTCAAACTTATACATCTCGAAATATCAGATACGAGTTTTTTCTTAAGTAGTAACGATATACTCTGTCGTGCGTAGCTATGAATATCCACGTTTGATAGTGAGTTTAAAATAATTAGTGCTTGTGTTCATAATGTAAGTACATTATGGATGCCGCTGACTTCAAGACATAAATTAAAACTATAAAAAGAGCAAGTTTTACCGAAATTTTTGAAATACAAAATAATCGCATAATATTATTATCCCAGTTTTCGACCGACTAACATAAAACCCAGTCTACCAAATTTAGCGTTGTACCATCAGTTAGTCCAACAGTTTCCAACAGGTAAGCTTTAATATCAAAAAAAACTTATTTTTATTAAGGAATCCGGACTACGGTACCCTAACATTGTTATTTCATTTAATGTCACACGGTAATAGGAGATAGTATGGGATCCTAACTCCGACCCATAAAAACCTAAATACCTCGGAACTAGGTTCCTATACATCCTATTACCGAGGGTTATCTTTTCTTACCCTCGGTAATAGGATAAATTTACGGTACTATAAAACCTAATTACGACCCATAAAAAAAAGTTATCGTGACGTTGGTTAAACAAATAAATACTTAACATTTTAACCATCTAATAAAACTAAACTCATAAAACTAATAAGAATATCTTTATATTTAAACGACTCAAACATTTAAGGAAACAAGTAGTATAGTGCAATAGTTTTTAATAAAAAATAAGGCCTTTATTAGTATTTTTCATGCCACGGAAATTGCTCTTTAACTGCTTAGATAGATAAAGTTTTTTTATAACACTAAAAAAGTAAATAACCGACAGCAGATATAAAAAATAAAGGCCATTGAACCTAAAGTACCATTTTAGCTATTACCGTGGTATACCTCGGATTTAGGAGCCATAGCAAAAAACGAAACCGATTACCGCGGTATTTAATATTCTAATTTTAACGTATTTCCAGACAAAAACACACAAAAATAATATTTGGAAGTCGTAAAGAAAACAATAATAAATAATTTAACAATCTTAGCATTAGGTTAGTCATTACAACTATTACGCAAATCACTAAATAAAATGTGAGTTTTCTTACGTGTGGCGTCTCGCGTTTCTATGGCACAACTTGCTCTTGCGCCGGCGTCGCGGATTTTGGCGGTTTGCGAGTTGTTTATTTGATGCATAAACACTAGAGCCAAAAAAACCGGTACTCTACAATCGGAGCTTTGCTCGTGTAAAATGAGTTTCTTATTGAGTAAATCGACTTGTTCATAAAACGCAGTTTTAAAATACCGCGGTAATGGGTGCCGATTTTGGGGGGAGCGGTAATAGGTGCCCTTACCTTAGTAGGGTTAAAAATACGGCCGCACTCAGTGTCAGTTAGTGATGAATGATGATTAAGCCTTTCTTTAGTGACGATTTTTCATACACAAGTTTGAAAAAGGAACGAGTTAAATGTCTCTAAAATGTTTTGAGCCGTACTCAAGTTTAGTAAGGCCAAAAATGTAACGTTACCGTTAGCTAAAATATATTTACAGAATAAACAGTTTCAACATGAAAACTCCTTTAAAAATAAGTATCCCTAAACATTATTTTTATTTGTTCAGCAAGTTTCGACACCTACAGTATTCATGGGGTATGTAAATGTGTTCCCCCTTTATCGCGTTTCCCTTTCTCGAGTTTCCGTTTTTGTGATTTTTATGATGATGCACGCCTTTCTACTTCTGAAACTTGTAAATATTAATAATGTTGACCCTACTTTGGAATAATAAATTTGGAATAATACTATTCGAGAGAACATACAAGTGTGTAAATAAAGAACAATTCTATGAAATTTAGTTTTATTTCGAAATATTTCGTTGAAATATGGTTACTAGAAGACGAGATACATTTTTATATCGATAAATCTATAGGTACTTAAATGGATATAATCAACCAAGACTCAGGAACAAATACTTTTCCTGATCGCAAAACAGTTTTGGCCTTAACTAGTTATTATGATACATAGGAGATAAACGAGTTAGGGTATGTCACGTTGTAAAGACTAACGACCGCACTCAGAGTCAGGTAATGACTGTTACGTCGTTCCTTAGTGACGATTTTTCATACACAAGTTTGAAAAACGAGTTAATTGTCTGTAAGGGCCACTTGCACCAAAAAATTTACCCTGTATGAAGACACTAAGTCGAGTTTAAATGACGGTTTTCGTATGAATCTGACGTTTACTAATTCGAGTTTCGGTCTTAACCCAGTGTTAAATTGTTGGTGCAAGTGGCCTTAAAAAAATTCTGAGGTCGGCGGTAAGTGTTCATACCCATGGACACTTGCAACACCACATATGGCGTAAAAGTTAAATGTCAAAATTGAAATATATAAATATAGCTGTGAAGGAAATCGCTACTCATGAGATGATAAACTCTAAATCAACGATGATGTCGTATTTGATAGAATAGCTTAGCGATGTTGTCCGAAATGACAGTCGACTTAGAATGCCCGGATTAATCCCCTTTCTACCACCGCGGGATTAGGTAGGGGCTCCAACCTTGTGTAGTTAATATTCAGGATGAAACAAAAAATATTTTCAGGGTAACAATGCAATGGAGAAAATATTTTAATTAAATATCATTTTCTTTTTTTCGGATGGCTTTCCTGATCCATACAAAACTGTGGGGTTAGACTAGTGGTATTTCGCAAACGTTAACTAGGTACCTACTACATAAATTAGTGAAATTCTATAAGACTGAAGTAATTAAATTACTTTTGCTGGTATAATTTTAAACTGGTTGAGTTTTACAACTCCTAGCCCAAGTAGCTTTTCAAGCTGTATATAAGCTGTATTTAAGTTCAGTCGTACACTAAAAGCAGTATACTTTGGCTTAATAGATGCTGTATAAGCGCTTATACAGCCCTTATAAAAGGAAAAAGGACCCAAATAATACAGCTTTTAGCGTTATTAGAGCTGTATAGTAGCTGTAAAAGCAATAGATAAGCTGTACTATAACTATAACTGTTGTGGAAGTGATACCTCTACAGATAGTCATGTCACATGTGACATGTCTATACAAATTGAGCATTGCTTTTACTTATTAATGGCGACATTAACCAGAACTCAAAATACATAACAGGCTTTATCACTTGGACAGCGGATGGTATAACGGTGAAAATAAGTGCCGATAAAAATTTATGGTAAACTTGTGTGTTGTTTGCGGCAATACATTCACGCGCCAGCAAAATAATCAAGAAAAACCAGGAAAATAATAAAAATTGGTTGTTTCCTTTTAAGGTTAGAATATCAAAATATATTGTAAATACTAAATCTGAGACCACAGTCACATTATTTAATGCTGGTAATCATAATACGGCTTAAGTTATTGTCAAATATTGTCAAATATTTCTTTATTTATACTTCCAAATGTGTTTTTATTCATTTCAAAATGGCGACAATTCTTAAACAGCCTCGACGATATCTGGAGAGCATTATAAGCAGTGATCGGTATAGGTAGAGTATATTTACCTAAAGTTCACAAAAGGACATAATATAAAGTGGTTACGACCGGTCGTATGTAGTTTTAATGCTGAATATTCGTAATATTTACTCACGGTATGGGATATTTTATGTTAGTTTATGATAAAAGGTGCCTGTAACTCATTCCTTATATCTAATTATCTAATAGGTGGAGTATATTTACCTAAACTTCGTCCTAAACAGAGTCATAAACTGGAGACTTCCTTGTGACTACATTTACTAGTACCAGAAAAATACCTGAAATCCGGAATTCAATAAAAATAAATTAATATTTCTCCCGGTTGTAACCACTCTATATTATGTCCTTTTGTGAACTTTAGGTAAATAAACTCTACCTATTCCGATCACTGATTATAAGCTTCATAGCTGCACTATGTAATTAATGGAGCCACTTATACAGCTTTTAGCTTTTAACCAGCTTTATAATAGAATATTTTTATTCGTTTGGCTGTATTTCGATCCTTCATACATTACTTATAATTCTCTTTAGAGATCCATATATAACAAATGAAAATCCCTTAGGTCAAAACGTCTGGTCTCTTCGTCACTTTATTTTATAAGTTTTTAAAATTGGCAAGCGTGGTTTATTATTCTTTTTACTTCTCGTGGTCGCAAACATTTATTATATGAAGGTAAAGCAATATTTGAACTTACTTCGAATGTCATCACCGGGGCAAGCGAACCGGGCTTTTCGGTTTATTTGAACGAATTTTATTATAGTACCTATTTTATTTGGCGTACTCATTGTACAATTTACTACTTGTAAATCCAGCACAGTCATCTCTCTTTTTGCCAGACGATAATAGGACGATACATCGATAGTGATAGTAAGCCATTTTTTTAACTTGCTACTTAAATATATTCCAATTACAAACGGTTCAATATTGGGTCTTTCAAATATAGTACACAAAATTGGCCAATACTCTTTATTTGAGCATTGAATATTGGTAGACCGTCGGTCGTTATTTGCTGTCGAAACAATTTTTTTTTTGAAAATTCGTCGTCGAACATTTGAACCTACTTGCGCTGCTGCATTAAAAAATGTCATAGTCAGGTCCCGAAGATTTAAATGAATCCACACATTTGAAATAACTATTATGTTCAGTGTTGTCACTGTTTAATATTTTTGCTACGGAACCTTCGTTAGAGATCGATCGAACTGGCGCTAGCTTTCGTAGACTGCAATTTGGCTGGGTCCCTGTTTTTTCTGGAATATTAATATTTATCCGATTGTGTAGAATTAGTTATTAGGGACCCTAGAAGTGGATTCGTGATTAAATGAGATTTCTGTTACATGCTGAATATATCCACAACTCTGATTAGGGTGGATTTAGACCAAACGAGCGAATGCTCTAGAACATGTTTTGTCTTTATTTTTTACAAAGAAAACGTAAGAGATAATGCCATACAATTCTTGTTCGTTCGCTTGGTCTAAATCGGGCCTTACTGACGGCTAGGGCTCGAACAATTCATGCGGATGACGTCAAACCACTCATAGGGTGATTTAACTTCGTAACTGTTTAGCTGTTGTAACTTCACAATTATATTTAGCCCAATTTTTACTAATGTATAAAAAAACGTTATTAAAACGTCATCATTACTAGAATATTGTTGCAATTTTCCGTTTTTGGAGGTACGTGACCAAAACGTATATTGCACTAGCTGTGATCAAAATATAGCACCGAAGATAAGCAGTATTAAAATACATTTGGAGACAACCAAACAAATTTTGAAAACAAGTACTTATAAGGACATTTGCTTGAACTTGAAATCGAACCTTGACTATAGTGAATAAAGTGATGTTTTTATTTTAGATGTTCAATTGCATACCTATGCCAAGCATTAAACGACCTCAGACAAATAATAAATGTATTCCTATTTTACATGTAACATGGAAGTTTAGATACAATCGGTACATTGTCCTGTGTGCAAAATTACGTAATTTTTACGTCATCCGCATGAATTGTTCGAGCCCTGCTGATCGCTTTTATATTCTACATTGTGTGAAAACTGTTCTTCTTGTCTTCTTCTATTTTTAAGAAAGAGAACCAATAATTACTAAACCATACTTGAAACTGTATCAACCTGCAACGCTGCTCGATGCAGTAAATAGAGCTACACGACGGCTACACTTCTTTCGCAGCCTGGAAAGGCCTCGGCCGTGGCAGATTTTTTCTGCTCTAAGTCTCAGCTTTGTCACATATAATAACAAATGACGATCAGGGGGGTTATAATGACATAGCTATGCAGTTCAGTTTACGCTGAGAGAAAAGGACAGTGCTATATAACTGCTATAGCTCTGTCCTTTACGCTCGCCGTAAAATGAACTGCATTGCCATGTCATAATAACCCCCCAGGTCCCCAAGAAAAATCGTTTTATTTCAAAAACAGGTGGCCTCGAGAACGGGTCCTTGGTCGGTCATAAAAGGCGAGAATTATATTTTCTGTCCACGTATAATCCGATCAATTTACATTACTCCCTCATTCCGCGGAATTGGGAATTGGGGACAGGAGCCGGACGGGAAAAGCGCCTAAGTCGGAAATTTTAAAAAGATCAGTGCCTAATAATCCAATATCGAATGAATTGCCTGTAAATTCGAGTTGGACGTGTCTTGCATTAGAGCCGGCTTAGCGAGAACACTGGGAAAGCTTTCGGTTTAGGTGCAGAGTAGGGAACGTGCAGATCTGGCATATTGAAGTTTATTGAATAAAAATACCAAAATCACCTGCTTTGTGTTAACTTTTAAAACTCTAAGTCTACTTTCAGGGTTCCGTACCCGAAGGGTAGCCCAACGGGACCCTATTAATATGTCTACTCTGCCCGTCCGTCCGTCCGTCCGTCCGCCCTAACTTTAAGCAGCTGAATCTTTTAAACCGTAATAGACAGCGGGTTGTTTTTTCAGAATATTATGTGTTATACGGCAGATTCACTAACTTTAAAAAAAAAGAAAATGCAATAATAACATTGGTCCCCATACACGAAACGTTTTTTTCAACGTATTTTTATTTTTGTTGTATCGTAAAAACGATAATACATACAACCGTCAAATTTAGTACAAACCCTTAAGAAAAACATGAATACAAAAAACCCTCGGTGCGCGAGTCCGACTCGAACTTGCCCGGTTTTTTATTCTTTACAGTCTCTGTGTTTCAGTACTCTGCGTACTGCGGATCAGTATGCAGCCCTCAGCGACTTTACAATGTAGGCGCCCGCGCACCTCATAGCGCGTCGATATTAAGTCGCAATGGTTTGCGCGAAACAATAGGAACCATTTGAATTTTCAATTGTTTTTAACTGGCATAATGTATACAAGGTGGAAAAAAAGGGGCCCCGGAGGGGAACTGTCTTTAATCCTTAAGTTAAAACATTTTACTTAAAGAAAACATTATTTTATTTTTTTAAATAACAAAATCGCATTCGTATGTTTTCTAAAATACGCTTGTCCCGACCGGAAATCGAACCAGCTAAAAATTCAAAAAATAAATACTCGCTATAATTAATGTTAGATCTCACGATCATTTTTCATTTCTAAGAGCAAATTTTTTTGAGGGATTTTGTTCTGAACATTAATCCTATCGATTAGGACAGTTGGCGGCAACAAAATTTCAAAAATATTTATTTATTTATGTTCGTCGGTAAATCGGGGCTCAGTAGACAAAAGTTTTCCTAGTCATACTTAAGAGTGTAATGGTATGATGAATGTGCAGTACTCTCACCTCATGACGTATTTTAATATTTTTGACAATGTGCACAACCTGCCAGTCACACTAACTTTTGGTCTTTCTCCGGTGCAACAATGTGCATAAAGCATCCTTCACTCTTGCACTTACCTATCTGTCAGAAAGTGACGGATGTTTTATCCACATCGATAAACGCAACCATAACAGGCGCGCCCGAGAGGGTTATCGACGGTGCCATCTGGGTATAAACAACGTATGTTGTCACAACGGCTTATTAATCACAAATTATCATTTTGGCAAACCGGGACTCTAGGTATTTACTCGGTAAATTCTAATTGCTGTTGACATGTTATCATAATATTTTTAACTCGGCCACAATTACTGTCAAGTAAATAAGAACTATTCATAACGATACGAATATGAAATACGAAAGAATATGAAATACGAAAGAATTTGAAATGTTATTTCTTCCGGTGGTGTTTTTTTGTGGTGATAAGATCCTAGGGCCCTAATATGGCTGCGTTTATCGCGTGACAAAGTGTGGATAAGGCATCCGTCACCTTCTGACACGGAAATAAGTATGAGAGTGACGGGTGCTTTATCCACATTTGAAGCGTGGTACAGACACAGCCATACTAAACTGGGCCGGCTGACCTATTTAATAGGCCTATGTTATTAAATTCATTTATTTATTTATTTTAATGGAACAGTAACAAATTACAAACTGACAATTTTTTACAAATGATTACAAAATTATACAAGATAATGTTTGCAATTTAATAACAACTGTCCACAGCATGCTGTTATGTTTGTGATATATCATGGTTTGAACACACGTTATAGCAAAATGGTAGTTTGTAAAATGATACCGGTCACAAAGCATTGATTTACGTACAAACTCTCCTTGCGTTACATAGCGGAATATATATGTTTGTATGTATGTAGTAATAATGTTGTCACCCAATCCTTGTTTGCGTTTCTGGAGTCCCAACCAAGCTCATTACTTCAAGCGAAATATGAATTAATTCTTAAACGCCTGCGCGCACATGTGGGCTAGTGATGGCAACGAGACATCGATAATTAAGTGCAAGTTAATGTTTAAAAAATAATAAAGTATAACAAGAAACTAAAAAAACCGGTCGAATGCGAATCGGACTCGCGCACCGAGGGTTCCGTACGCCGCACAGTAGGTATTATTAAAACAAAACAACAAAAATAAAAATACCTTGAAAAAGACGTTGCTTGTATGGGGACCCCTATTATTATTTCACTTTCTTTAATTATTTTTATTTGTTAATAAATCTGCCGTAATAAAACATATTCTGAAAAAAAAAACACAATACTCTATCTATTACGGTTCAAAAGATACAGCTTTTTATAGATATAGGACGGACGAACGGACGGACAGCGTAGGCATATTAATAGGGTCCTGTTGGGCGCCCTTCGGGTACGGAACCCTAAAAATGATGTAGTTAGAGCGAGTAGTTAAAGTATTATTTGACTCTTTCTGTCAAATTCAAATGTCACAAGGACGAATTCGAACGGCGTTTACGAATAAATTTTGTATTTTTCACATGTGTTATTCATATTGTTTTAGTATTTTTTTTTTACTGCGAAAGCAAAGGTAAGAGTTTTTCAAGGGTCTCCTTTCAAAATTCTTTAATTCGTTTATACCGTAAAGCATATTTAATAAAAATAAAACTTGCCCGATTTATAAAGAAGAACAAAATGTACATCTAAAATTGTCTAGGTTATCTTTTTTTTATGGCATGGAGAAGGCACGCGAGCACTCACGCCGCCTTATGGTAAGTGGGATCTGAGACCCATAGACATTTGAAACCTTAAGACTACAATCTCCAAACTGCAATCCTCAGACTTCAAATGCGTTGCCAACCCTGAGGACTAAGATGGAATGCCTCTATGCTAATAATTTCACCGGTTGTCTTATCCCCACACGGAACACAGCATTGCGACAACTGCTGCTTGGCGGTGGGTTAATGGATAAGATGGTGTTAGCTATCCGGAAGGACCCTGCACAAGGTCCTACCACCACTACTTATCTAAAGTAACGGGCTACTTACATTACTAGTTATCATGCCAATCTTTAAGTCGCTGTCATTTAATTCTGTTTATTTGGTCAATCTATTATTTCTGATATCGACACTAGCTATACCATTATGGCTGCACAGTTTTAAATGCTGGGATATAATATACGCCGTATGAAATTTAAAACCATTTTTTTCTCTCTTCTTACGGTATTCGATAATGCAATTGATATTGCCAATCCGATTGATTGCAAATCCGGGTTGATAAATATTAGCATTACGATTTGGAACATCGTTAGCTTTTCGTTTGAAATCTTCAAGCCTGTTTACATTAAATGAGGATAAATCTGAAGGCGCATAATATTACAACGTATAAATAAAACAAAGAAGAAAGAATACGTGCGCAAATGTTTTAAATAGGTATAGATACGTATAATTATTGGAATCATTGTATGCCATGTATTTTATACCTTAATATTATATAAAATATAATATTAAATAAAATTATTCGTTTTATATAATATTATATACACAATTACTTAACATGAAAACCATTAAAACTATACAAGATACACTTGGACCGTCAATTACATTATTATCACCGTTGAGTATGTTTGTAATTTACTTATTCTGTTTTCTTGTAAAACGTTAAAGCTACACAAAATACAAAACACAAAATACATTGATTTCCTGCGCACACTTAACGTCGATATCAGTGTCCCATTCCTATTCTAATTGTAAATTTCCTTACGAATAGAATTAGTAGATATTTAATTAAAAGTTGTCTCGCCTCGCAATTTGCGGCTGACAGCCGAGCTGCTGTCGCGTGTACCCGTTCAATTGTTAAAAGTATTCTTGGGAACTGGGTGTTGTAATGAAATCAGGCCTCATATTGTATCCACGGCGTGTCTGTTGTGATAATGTTAGAAAGTATCTATTTTTCAAGAATGTTTTGAACGTGGATTTTATTATTAACTAGCTTTTGCCCGCGACTTCGTGCGCGTAGAACTCGTTTATCGCAGTTAAGTAAATTAATAGTTTTAAGTAATTCTATAGTTTGACGTCCTCCCTGGCAAGAATGATCTTTCAAACACATGTAATATTGAGCTCGAAATTTACCGGGACACCAACTTTAACCATTAACTCTTACGGGAGGGCACTCCCGACACCTCGAAAGAGTTCAGGAACTCTAAGGGTAGGACGTGACTTATTCTGTGTCTATGACATTGTCTACCAAGAGATACTCCACAACATCGCCTTCTACATGAGACATATTTTTGTATTTATCCGCCCGACAATTTCGTTTGTCGGTGCCTTGTCGGTGCTAATATCGACCTCTTGCACAAACATTATCTATTCTTTATATTGTTTTTTAGATCGGGGTACACGTTATTTTTTAGATCATCTGTGTTTTGTACAATATTACAGAATTCGCGGTTTAATGTATTCCAATCGTTACTATCTCTCGCCATACGATCTTCGCCAATTTTTAGTAGAGCTCCCGCATATATTGCCCCGACTGTGTATCATGGTGTACTCGTAGTTCCTGGCATATTTGTAGTGAGGTATATTTTTTATATACATATATACCCATATCGTAGATGCCGAAATGCATTTATTTTATCCGCTGGTGTGCCCCTAGTTATCACCGGTAGATGAGAATCTGTCTAAATTCGCCGTCTCAAAGCACCATCCCTCTCATGATAGTTTGGTTGCTCTTAAAATATCCATCATAGTTCAATATTACATATATTATATTATGAGTCTTAATACTAATTATAATGTAGGTATCTATCATTATCAAGGATCGGAAAAACGACCGTCATTTTGAAAACATAACCCTGTTCCGTATAGCAGAGACTTCCTTAATATTAATTAAAAATATTATTAGGTATTTTATAGATTTATTATGCAATAATTTATATGTACTTAGCGACAATTTTATTAATGAATGACACCGAAATGTTAATTAGAAAACACAAAAACACATACAAACAGTAAACCAATGTCAACGATTGCCCCAATGTCCTCCGTAAACTGTGAACAAACGTTTTCGACTCATAAAAAGGCGAAAATTAAAAAAAATCACATTCTTTTTAAATGGCCAAAGTGTTTTTTTCCATAACCATTATGGTTTTATTCATTAATAATATTGTTGCTGAATACATATAAATAATGGTATAATAAATGTAAAATACCTAATAATATTTTTAATTAACATCAGAAGGAAGTCTCTCCTGTACGGAACAGGGTTATGTTTTCAAAATGACGGGCGTTTTTCCGATCCTTGATCATTATAAATGGCGGAACTCCCAAACATCATCCGTGAAAAAAAGACAATATTCTTCAAACAAATTTACCCAATGCCCATTAATCTAATTCGGTTCCGCGGTTAATCCGTGAAAGCGTAACAAACAGACAGACCTACCTATACTTTCACATCATTTTCGAAATCTGCGTCCTCAAAATCTAAGAAAATGACACCCATGATGACTTTTTCAAAAAACACCAAACATTGTCGTTATTCCCTCGGGAACTTTTAAATTTTCCGGGATGCGATTTTTCTATGTGTCAAGATAGCTTATACCCTGGGGTATAAGCTATCTCCATTCTAAATTTCATCCTAATCCATCTAGCTATTGCAGCGTTAAGGAGTAACTAACTAAAACCCCCTTTTACCCCTTAGGGGTAGTTTTATCTATATCGCTGAAAGAAGTATTTTTTATTTATAAACAGTAGCCTAAATATCAATTTCCTAATGTAGCCATTTCGATATCTCCCATACAAATTTCTACTCCCCATTTATCGCCTTAGGGGGAGTGTTACCGAACTCGAAAGTTTTTTTTATGTTAAACAGTATTACACAGTAGCTTAAACACCAATTACCACGTTTCCAACTAAAAAAATTAACATAAATGACCAAATTGTCATACAAACTACCATCCCAAATCTCACCTCCTTAGGGGTGATTTTCGAGATACAAATTTAATCTAATTCAGATCCGCGGTTTATCCTTGACTGCATAACAAGACGACAGACATAATTACTTTCACGTTTGTAATATTAGTATGGATTTTCTTTCTACAGCAATATTATGTATACCTATCGATGTATAGTTTTTTACCCCTTGAGTATTGTTTGAAATGACATTTTAGAATTAAATAACCGACCAATTAGCCGAAAAATTAAATGCCCGTCCGTAATTATTTTCAAGTGATCATAATAACCGCCCTAATAATAAATAACAGCCGTAGAATTAATACGCCGTGAATAGTGAATAGTATTGAAAATAGCGGAAAAAAATGTTAAAATCTGGATATGTCAACGCTGACAACGTCAATCTGACACCGCTCCTTTTGATATAGACTAACAAAATTGAATGTAGGAACAAAGCCTATCTCATGTTGTCACACTGGATGACAAAAGCCATAGGAGAAATAAATTATTCAATTGCGCAATTTTGTCAAATAATTACTAATCCTATTCTATTTATTAGTAATTATTTGCGTCCCCAAAAACTAAGAAAATGTAATCCGTGACAACTTTTTCAAAAAACATCATTGCCGCCAGCTTGAATTCTAAATATGACATCATTTTCATAATCTGCGTCCCCAAAATGTAAGAAAATGATACCAATGACGACTTTTTGAATAAACATCATGGCGGCCATTTTGAATCCCAAATTTGGTATCATTTTCGAAATCTGCGTCAACGCAACCTAAGAAAACGACACCCATGATAACTTTTTCAAGAAACACCAAAGATATTGTCGTTATTCCCTCGGGAACCTTTAAAACTTCCGGGATGGGATTTTCCTATATGTTAATCCAAGGTATAAGCTATCTCCATTTTAAATTTCATCTAAATCCATCCAGCGCCATTGCAGCGTGAAGGAGGAACAAACTAAAACTCCCTTTTACCCCCCTTAGGGGTAGTTTTTTCTAAATCGCTGAAAGAAGTATTTTTTATTTATAAACAGTAGCCTACATACCAATTTCCAAATTGCTTATTTTAAAAATAACTAATCTCCTATACAAATTTCTACCCCCTATTTTAACCCTTTTGGGGATGAATTTCCTTTCTTAGTGTACCCTTAGGGTACCCAAGGAATATTCCCTTCATATTTCAAGTCCCTAGGTCCAGCGGTTTAGGCTGTGCGTTGATCGATCAGTCAGTCAGTTTTACACCTTTCCATCCCTTGGGATGAAATTATCAAAAACGCTGAAACACGTATAAATTAATTTTCAATTTTCAACCTAAACACAAAATTTGAATAGTCTAACTTAAACTAAAACTGACGGACTTTCATACAAATTTTCATCCCCTTAGGGGTGGAATTTCCAAAAATCCTTCCTTAGTGGATCTTTACACTATATAAGGTATCTATGTGCAAAATTTCAAGTCTCTAGGTCCAGCGGTCTGGGCTGTGCGTTGATATATCAACAATCAGCTTAGCATTTTATATAATAGATAGATTGATACTGTTTGGTAGTCAACTAAGCGATAAGTATCACCTTACTAATATTATAACATAATTTAGGTTCGAAATAGGTATTTAAAGTTTTAATAACTATTTGAAATGTTTTTCTTGCTTACAGTACAATACAATACAAATTTATTTATTTGCCAGTAAACACAACAACCAAAACATGATCATTACAATATGTATGTAGCTTATATATTTAAATACTTAGGTATTGTGTTACTATATAACATGAGTGTGATAAGACAATGTTCCTGACCCCCGTACTAGTTAGAACTGTATCACGGTGGAGTAAGATCCGTCTTCCTATTGATTCACTCTTAACTCTTAACTTTGGTTATATTAAGTTACGTAATTAATGTTGCAAAGTAATATAAAAAAAAATGTAAGTTTCTAAAATGTTTATTTGCGGAAAGAAGTTGCAAATAAGTACACCGGCTGCTAATTATGAATACTGCTAACTTATCGTAAATAAGTAGTATATGCAAAAACTTCCGATGAACTTGCTATGTTGCATACAAGGAAAATATTTAATACTAAGCTATGTCTATCGTATTAGTCTATATGTCTGTATAGTGTATGTGTGTATTTGTGTGTGTGAGTTTATGTGTCTGTGTGAATACGTATAAGTATGTAGAATGTATGTATGTAAATACTGTATGTGTGTATGTTTGCTATACGTGTGTATGTGTGGTATTAGTATATGCTTAGTATCATGACTGTTTCGCTGATATTATAGCACGGCTAGCACAAGTTGCCCGTGACTTGTTTGTCGCTCGGATTTCCCTTTCTATCTAGTCAGTAACGATAGAGACGCAAGCGAGAAAATACATCTTGTGCTACCCGTGCAGTTTTGATATTTGTTGTTGCGCGCGACATATTTGTTTCTCGGATCTCCCTTTCTAACTAGTCTGCACAGATAAGGATACACTGAGAGAAAACACAAGATGTGCTGGGCCTCTATTATACGACGTTAAACAAAATTCCTTCTGACGTGTTATCGTATTGTTTTTAACTTGGCTGTCATTACATTACTGTTAAGTAAATAAGACCTATCAAAACGTTGACAGTACGATAACACGACAATATAATATTGTTTAAAGTCGTAAAATAGAGGATTAAAAAGAATACAGCCAGTATTGCCTATTGTCTAAATCACTAATATGTCATGTTCAGACCTAGGAATATACGGGGCAAAATTAAATAACAGCTAGGGATTGCATATATCGATAAACTCAATTATCGATGCTTTTGCCATATACCAAATAGCAACATAATTCTGGTTATTCTTTATTTTAAAAGCATCATCATCATCATATTTTTTTCCTTATTGTGTATTTCAGAATGACTGTCCCATTTACTATTGTTAAAAAAAACGATAGAATTTGTTAGGAGTACAAAAAATATGATGATGATGTGATGAGTGATTTAGGGGAGTCTGAGTACGGTTGTAACGGGGTACGGTTGAAACAAAGCGAATATCCGAGAAACTATCAGCTGTAGAGTGAGGGGTATAATGGAAGAAATGCGTGGCATGTTAGTGCGAACAAGTTCCACAGTATTGCATCAACTATCGCTCGTTGAAGTTTCCTGCAGGGGACCCTATTGTATTTTGGTAATCAAAAGTTAGTATTTTCAGTTGATATCTTTGTCGAATAACTTTTTGAGTTATATCGATTGAATTTTGAATATTTTTCTGGTCACTTGTCAGATGTTTATGATAAAATAACAATGATTACTTTTTGGTTTACGTTCTTAGTCTCGCCACTATGGGGGTGGGTACGGTTGAAACACACGTAAGTATTAATGAGTATTGATTGATTGATTTAATTTACACTGAGTGAATTGATCCGGGAATAAGCAACAAAACATGATCTTATAATTACTTAGGCTGTTTAGTTCCGGGTAACTTTTTTAAAGAAGAAATGCTTTGATTTCTTTTTAAATACCTTTATTTGTGTTGATGAAGTTATTTTAAGTGTTTAATACATTATAAGTGTTGATCTTATTTGAGACTGAATTGATTAATACGAGAATGAGCAATAAAGCAGATTTAAATACCCGTATTGAATATTATTTATTTGTGTTACAACCGCCCCTAGTATGGGGTCGGTTGTAACAGAGGACAGACTTTTTCAAAAACTGCTACTGTGTGAAAATGAATATATCTGGGCATAAAACAATAGTACACATTTCAAGACAGATGCGTGAGGGCATCGCATGTTTGACATTTTATTCAACCCTCAATAGCAAAATGCTGATGCTATGAGCCATCAAAGCAAAATTGTTTCAACCGTACCCAGTCTATGTTGCTATTTTTTCATTTGCATACTTTCAATAAAAAATTATATGTATTAGTATATGGGAAAAGCATCGATAATTGAGTTTATCGATATAGGCAATTCCTAGCTGTCATTTAATTGTGCCCCGTACATTCCTAGGTCTGGTCATGTTATTCGCATTGTACATAATAATGTGTCCGTTTATACAATTTATCATTTCTTCACGTTATTGTTATCGGTCCTTGACTGTTCAACATTCTTGTTAGTTATTAACTTCGGCCTAGCATACTACACGTGTACAAATAGATGCAAAAGGAGAACTTTACCTGTGTACGTGCGTGCGTGTATGTAGGTACACAAACGTACGCATAGGTTCGCGGGTGTGCCTCAAGTTATTCATCTATTAAACAAGTAAACATGGTTCAAACCTTTTTTATTTGTGTAAATCATAGATTTAAGCTATTAACTATGAGGACAGAGTGACGTGAAAATGAAGGGACCTTTACTCTGCAGTGAGTGGACGTGATCTGAAATTATGTTAATGAAGTGCGGATAGTTAGTCTCTAAACTGCAACTACTGGCGTGAAACTAGAAATTTAGATTAACCTAAAGTTGAGACCTCAACGCCGACTAGCAATAAATGACCCATCCTTATTATTATTATGTATGATAATGCGGTATACCTCATTTATTAATCTTTCCAATAGTTTTAAAACTAAATAAAACGTCGGTTTTTTTCTCAATAGGAGTTTGGCGATGTTTTTACGAAAATCTTATTTTTGGTAGCAATCTTTCCATTCGCAAAATTTACCAGGCTTTTTTTTTCAGTAGCTTATTTTGCCGAAGATTTTATTCTCAGCAGAAATAGTTCCATTACTCTAACTTCCTAATCTGTATTTCTCTGAATAGTTATATCACTTCCACAAAGTCGCCGCTGGTGCGGAGCTCCTACTTCTGGGTGTTTTGGCCCTTCAGGCCTGCTGCAAAACTTATAATATATAACCTAAACCTACCTATCTATTTCGGCCTAATTATAATGGAGAAATTTGCGACTGGGAAAAATCCAGATTGGAAAATATGCGACCAGGAAAAATTAAGAATGGAGAAAAATGTGATTGGGTAAAATCACGAATGGAAAAAATCGCGATTGGAAAAATTGCTAAGCGGAATAGTCGAGTTTAGGAAACAGATTGATACACCCATCCCAAAAATACAGGTCCTCTATTCGAGGAGGTAAAAACCATATCGTCTTTGCTTTGACCTTATCGAATGGTCAACGTTTTGATTGCTCTTATATACTTGACAGTAATGGCGGCCGAGCTAAACCCTAAAGATCAAAGACGATATGGTTTTTACAGCCTAGAATAGAGGCCTTCTCCAACTATTCACTTGGCTTTAATAGCCGTTCAGTAATAAAATTATGAACGTTGCCTCAAACTTGTAACGAGATGCGAACGCAAAACGACATCCGGTGGAAAAAAACAAAATCATTTGACACACAAAGTTGGACGCACGAGTTGATGGTAATGTGAAGGAGTGAATGGCTAATCGAGCCAGTAACTCGTGTCTAAAAAGGCGCCAAGTTCCAATTTCTAGCTGGTATAGTGGAATCACTGTGGAAATGCAGTTTTGATGTATCAGTACAGCTGTTTGATAAATTAAGTGATCCGCCAGGTGATGACTGCCTGAAACTGTGACTGAAACTTGGAACAAAACCCGCCTTGGTGCCAGCCGTCATGCACCTGCTGACGAACCGATTCCACACGTACTGTCTTTGTTACTCCAGTGGGCAACTGGTAAGGTCGAGCGAGAGTGATGTGGGTTTTGGGTCTGTATCTGTAACCATATTTGAGTAGATGATAATAGACACGTAAGAGAATTAGAGAAGGCTCAAGGTTTCCCAAAGAGTAATAGAAATGAAAAGAACGAAGAGTTACGTTGGCTGTTGGCTTCTTGTTGGCGGTTTAGGCAGTTCTGGAGGGGTGACTGCATACTTGGAAGTGCAATATTGGTAGGCCTTCTACAGCTTTATTCAAAGAAGGAATAGGAATATTATTTAAACTAATTTCAAAAATAATAAATCTTTAAAACTGTTACAACAAAATAAGGATTGTACATAATACACACTTCATTCACCAGCTACCTGGCTTTATAATTTGAAGAACATCGGTATCTGGCTACAGCTCTTGGCCGCAAGGATCGAGTTCGATGTCCAGTTTACATTTACTACCTACAATCTACATACGTACTATACCTACCTGTTAATTTTCTATAATGAACGATGCTAAGTGATGGCAAAACATGAGCAAACCTGCACATTATGCTAAACTAAATGTGTTATTGCATAAAAGATACTACAAGGTCGAAGTGCATCTGATAGAGTCTATAAGGCCTATTTGGATAAATTAGGACTGATTTTTTGGTTTTTCGTTCAAATAGATGGTCATCTCTAGACCCTGGACTTTTGTCGCTATGACGTCACAATAGGGTAGTTTGAGGAGTAAATGGAACGGTGTTAATTAAGACGAAAGACTACCGGTTTTTAACAGAATTAATTCTAATAAAGAGTTTTATTCGATTTTTTTTCGGTTATTCTGTAGGCATTCACGGCAAAAATTACGTAGTAAATTTATCAATATTATCTTTTATTATATTACTTCCAACCATACATTTGTACGTGAAACTGGCTTTTAACGAACAAAAAGTGAGCGACCGAAAAAACCAAAGCCAGTTTCATATACAAATGTATCGTTGCAGTAATATACCAAAAGATAATGTTTATCAATTAAGTAGGTTTTTTTTTATCGCGAATGTCTACCGAATAACCGAATAAAGTGCGGGGTCTAGGTCATCATTATTGTTTACTAGGTCCTTAATATGATACGACACAATCTAAACTTTCTCTTTCACTTGCTCAAAGTAACTTCGTTTCGGTCGCCCTCTGCCTCTTTTGCCTTAATTTGTCCCTGCTATTATATTTTGTACTAGCTTTCCGCCCGCGACTTCGTCTGCGGAGAGTCAGAACTTATGGTACAGACATAGTTTATATCACCTTCAAAGAGTTTTTTTATGAAAAAAAGTTCAGAATGTGATTTTAAGTAAGCGGTTCACAAACACCTTTCATTTTATGACTCTAAAACAACAAAATTACCATACAAAATAAATTCACTGCCCCTTTTTCACCATTAGGTCTTTTTTAATCAACCCTAGATTTAATAGATTGATAATTTAGTCATCTCATCTATTTACTAAATTTCTATACGAACAATTAACCCACTTATCAGAAGATTTTCGAAAAACACCAAAGCTGGATATTTTCTTTATGTTACAGTATTAAGTCGCAATACCCGTTTTCATATCTTGTAGGTATATACGTTTGAGAGTAACTTTATTTCCATACAAACTTTACAGTCAGTATCAGTAGTCTAAGATCCCAAGTTTTTCCCTTTAGTTTTTTTTTATTGATGATGGGTTTGTTCTTGACTATTTGTTTCTTTAAGGGGCAAGTGTTTAAAAAAAACTGAAGCTTGCAATTTTTTAGATGCTAACATTCATGTAACTGGAAAAAAAACCAACTCAAATACCTCAAAATCTTTCACCCCGCTTTTTACACTGTTAAGGGTTTATTTTAAAACCTTATTTTTTATTTAATTAATACCTAATGGTGTTGATACCAAGTTTCATGTATCTAACTTGCCCAGTTATGTATAGGTAAACAGTAACCTTAATACCAATAATGTTCACATTTCTCACATCAAAAATGACCAAATTCCCACAACAACTTCTACCCCCTTTTCCGAAACTGCCGTATTTTTTTCATTTATGTCGTAACTACGACGTTCACTATTCTAATTTTAAAAATGACCAAACTCTCTTTAATATATCCACCTTTGGGGAAGTCGCCCAACACCTTTTTAGGGTTCCGTAGCAAAAATGGCAAAAACTCTTATAGTTTCGTTATGTCCGCCCGTCCGTCCGTATGTCACACGCATTTTACTCGAAAACTACAGAGGTTCATTGATGAAATTCGGAGTAGGAATAGATGTCTTGTAGAAGCCGCTACTTAGTTTGGTAGTGAAATAACAAAAATAAATATTTCTAGGTTGGGCACTGCCTACAAAATGTGACTGTTGATGAAAAAAAAAATCGCCATAAATCTTCGTGCGGAACATATTTCGACAGTTCTTTTAACACAACTTCAACTTCTACCGCCAATTTACCACGGCCATTTACAGAGATAGTTTTTCCAAAATCTCCGAAAGCAATTTAGTAGCCCTAACAGGCTGACACCTATTTACACGTTTCTCACCTAAACAATAACCGAAGTCGCTTATTTACTAACTTCGCTAGACGCTAAAATCGTATTTCCTATTGATAAGTAGTAGCCTGAATACTAATTTTCACATTTCTCACTTTAAAATTGACCAAATTCCGAAAATTCTAACCCCCATTTTACAACCTTTGGGGTAGTTTTTCCTAAATCGCCGAAAGTATTTTTTTTTTTATAATAACCGTAGTCTCACCACATTTCTCCCGTAGATTATATTTGCATTGAAGAGCATTTCTACCAAGTTTCAAGTAAAATTTACCATAAAAGTAATCCCCACAAAAACGTTGCAACTACTTTCCATCCCCCCAGGGGTTGAATTTTAGTAATCGCTGAAAAACTTATCTCAGAATATTATTTGAAGAGCATTTCTATCAAGTTTTAAGTAAATTTGATCATAAAAATATTTTTTCTATACAAACTTTGCATCCCCCTTTCATCCCTCTAGGGGTTAAATTTTAGTAATCGCTGAAATACGTGTCTTATTATTTGCATTGAAAAGCATTTCTATCAAGTTTCAAGTAAATTGGACCATAAAAATATTTTTTCCCATACAAACTTTGTAACCCCCTTTCATTACTCTAGGGATTAAATTTTAGTAATCGCTGAAATACGTGTCTTATTATTTGCATTGAAGAGCATTTCTACCAAGTTTCAAGTAAAGACCATGAAAATATTTTTTGCCACAAAACTTTGCAACCCCCTTTCATCCCTCTAGGGATTAAATTTTAGTAATCGCTGAAATACGTGTCTTGTTATTTGCATTGAAAAGCATTTCTATCAAGTTTCAAGTAAATTGGACCATAAAAATATTTTTTCACATACAAACTTTGTAACCCCCTTTCATCACTCTAGGGATTAAATTTTAGTAATCGCTGAAATACGTGTCCTATTGTTTGCATTGAAGAGCATTTCTACCAAGTTTCAAGTAAATTGAACCATAAAAATATTTTTTCCCATACAAACTTTGCAACCCTCTTTCATCCCTTTAGGGGTTGAATTTCTAAAAATCCCTTCTTAGTGGATCTCTACGTCACAAAAAACAAATACTGTCCAAGTTTCATATTTCTAGCATTAGTAGTTTTGGCTGGGCGATGATGAGTCACCCGGGACATTGCCTTTTTAACCGACTTCAAAAAAAGAAGGAGGTTCTCAATTCGTCGGGTTTTTTTTTTTTTTTTTATGTATGTTCCCCGATTACTCGAAGACCACTGGACCGATTTGAAAAATTTTTTCGTTGTTCGAATGGGTATACTTTCTAGTTGGTCCCATTGTCACCACGTCAGGATCTGATGATGGGATCATGGAGAAATCAAGAGAACTCCTCAAATATTATAGGCACACCTATAGCGATTTTGGTATTTTTCACTGTAACTCATTTGCTTTTGAAAAGTACTATATGGTGAAGTGGAACTGATGATGAAGACCACAGATGGCCACCGGAACTCCTTAACGGTACCTATTTCAAGGGTGGCGATAAGATATTTCGATAAAGGAAGTTGAGCGACTATGACGAAGCACATTTAGGTTTAAATATGACTATGACATTCCCGCGGCGTTGTCTGCGGCGAGCTTGAAATGTTTATAGTTTCTTATTAATATTTAGAAGTGGAGCTACGTAACAGCATAAATAGGATCACTAAAAAGTATAAAATAAAATAAATGTTTAAAAAAACAAAAAACCGCCTTCAAAAAGCAAAACATAACTTCTTTAAAATGGTAGGTAAATAGGTCAGTCCAAACATTTATATATACAGTGGTGGCCACATAATTAGGGACACTTGTTTTTTCCCCATGCAATTGCCTACAAATATGACTTTTCAATTTTGACCACTAATCAAAAAGTTCTCGACCAATTCTATTGCTTAATACATTTTACTTTACATAATTAACTTAGGTTTAACTGATGTACACTGAACTAATATTAAAAACGGACCTTATATTTTATAAGTATTTAAAAACTAAGTGCTGACGCGTCCATACAAAATTCTACAACTTTGTATGAGCGCCGAATATTTATTATTTCAAATCCTTATATAAAATGAAAGATCCGATCTCAACAAAGATAAATTGTACATACATTTAAACTTTACTTTATTAGTTAACGAAAAGTGTAACTAAAAATATAAGTGGTTAAGAACTTTTTGATTGGTTGTCAAAATTGAAAAGCCATATTTGTAGGCAATTGTATGGGAAAAAACCCTAAGAAGTGTCCCTAATTATGTGACCACCACTGTATATAGATAGATAGATAGAAGATAGATAGATGAAATAGATGAAATTATCGTGCCGTATCAAGTGCCCTATCATCTTCCCTGTTCTGTTTTCCATCATCTTTTAGAGGTTGCTCTTTTCTTTTCAAACAATATCAAGTAACTACTCGTACCTACTTCTTCATTTGTTTTCTTCTCCGTCCAACTAATTCCCTACATCATTCTCCAACACCACATTTAAAACGCTTCTAGCTACAACGACTCTTAATTGACCTAAATTCCTATTATATGGAGCGCACAGGCTATCTGAAAGTTTCAATTCAGCATTCTCAAGACAACAATCACAAGATAATTGGTGACAATATTATCATACCGTTACTTAAAAACGTGCTAAAAGCAATAAGGCGGCCCCGAGCGCGAAACTTGTTTATGGGCTAACAAAAAACAAAGTTCCCGTTCCTATTTGAAGGCTTTCGCGGAACTTCATAAAAGTTTTGTTCCTACATTCATTTCCATTTTTGAAACGAAATAATGCTAAGTACGAGACGAGATACGAGAGTAAGTGAACGTAGCAGTGAGGAAATGTCAATAGGTATGAAAATGTGAGTTGGAAAATACGCGAGAGGATATAAAGTGTTATCAATCCACGACGGCGACCGGCGTGCCACCACTTAAATTGACGATATACGGTTGCGTTTGCGTTAATGTACGTCGCATTAACTAATGGGGTGCAACGTCTCATGGAAATGTCAAACGTTTGACGTTTCTGAATGTAATATTTTGCCACATGTAGGTATATTTCATTAAGATGTTAGCGGGTTTCCATTTTATGATGTAACTATGTCATGATTTCAATATGTATGTTACAAAGCCACTGATGTAAAAATATGTGACAAATTGGTTTAGCCTACAAAACTCTCGAAGCTTCGGAACCCTAAAAAATTGTTAATTTGAGGAGTAAAATTTTGCTTCCAAAATTTCCTTTGGAATTAATTCAACGGTAACAAGATTTCAGCTGAAATTACTTAAGCGTTTTACTTTCAGTAAATATTTATATCTTAGTATAAAGTGGCCTTATCAGGTAATCTGGCGAGTCAATGGGAGGGCGCTCGTTACCGTATCTTTTAGAAGTTAAGGTGCTGTTAAGGACTTAGAGTACTAGAAGAGTTAGCGAAAAATTACTTCTTTTTTTACAACTCTCTGTTTATCTCCCTTGGTATTTATTAGTAAGTAGTATCTGATGGTGAAGTCTGTCATACTATATCTTTTTTTGATGATTAAGTGTCACAGATTTCAGCATTCCATGTCTTTCGCATAGGAATCTTACAAGGAAAGGTACCCAACTGTTCGGCTCCGATTTGGTTTATTTTGATATATGTTAGAGAGTAGTGTAAAATAACAGACACGTTTGTTTTTTAGCTGCCCAACCTCAACCTGTTGGCAGAAATTGACCTCCAAAGTACTGAAAAGTGACTAAACCCTCTAACTTCTATAGAGAATTCAAAAAAATTACATGCTATTTTCCTACTTTTTTTGATATTATGTTTAAGAACATGAAAAAATAATGAAAACGTGTTTTATTATATCGGCTAAAACTCATATTTAAAAAAATACCAAAGAAAGTGTATCTTCACTTATAACTTTGAAGGGTATTTTTTTTAAATATGAGTTTTAGCAGATATAACAAAACACGTGTTCATTATTTTTTCATGTTCAAAAAAAGTAGGAAAATAGCATTTTGTTTTTTTTTAATTCTCTATAGAAGTTAGAGGATTTAGTCATTTTTCAGTACTTTGGAGTTCATTCCTCCCAACAGGTTGAGGTTGGGCAGCTAAAAAAACACGTGTCTATTATTTTACACTACTCTCTAACATATATCAAAATAAACCAAATCGGAGCCGGACAGTGGGTAACTTTCCTTGTTAGTACCTAGGTACTTTGATTTTGACTTTTCGTTTCTTCTGGTCATTTTCCAATTTAGTGTAAGATTTAGTATGATTTTTTATACCTAAAAATTATATTCGATATCATCATCATCATTAGCCAGCGTTAGCCCACCATAGCCTGGACATAGGCTTCTAGCATTACGCCAACATCAGCTTGATCTTTGGTTGTTTGCCTCTAGTTGCTGCTAGCAACTCTGCGTAAGTCGAATCTCCACCTAGTCATACTGTATCCTGCCCCATATTAACTTAATGACTATTAATGACCTTAAATTGGAAGTTCAAGGTTGGATACATGGTCGACGTAAAAGACTAGACGAAACATAGCTAATCTTAAGCTAAAGGCTGTGTTATCTGCTGAGCTTGTATTTAATTATAGATGTTAAATTTTCCTTTCCCGGCGTTTCCACAACTTTATCTTCATGTCAATTCTTAAAGCTGAGGTATTAACTTTGAGGGCCGCCAGCGAGTGTACTAAACTTTAATGACATTTTCAAATTGAGGTGATCCTTAGCCGTTGCCACGCGTTCGAGGAAGGTTATAGACCCCTATATAAAAAAAATCTAGGCAGCGGTATTCACCAACGTCGTAAAATCATCAAAAACATTTATTCGTCTACCAGTTACGGTTAAATCCGATCGAATGTTAACTGTTAGGTGAAGCACGGGGTATTCACTAGTCCCTGTGCTTCAACTGATATTATTTCCATACAATCATGGTCAATCTATGATACTCGTAGTCTGTAGTATACTATGTCTGTAGTACTTACCTTGTTAAAAATTATCTACCACTTATAACATACAAGTCAATTGCAGCCTTTTCATTATTTTAAACCTTTTTGTAATACGTTAAGTGTTACGTTAGATTTTAAAACACATGTTTTACATATCGTAATAAACAAATTCAGCACTGGGTTGTACTTTCTGTCATTTCTTTACTGTCATTGTCAGTAGGAGCACGGGGACTAGTGCATATTTACCCCGTGCTTCACCCAGGTGAAACAGCGAGATGAAGCACGGGTCTGTGCCCAGTAAAATGCTCCGTGAAATATTTGAATTGTTGCTAAATATGTCTGCCCTGAAGGCGTATCAATTATGCTCTATCAAAACGGGAATCTGTACTAATTCTATAGTTTATTGGTTCATTACAATCATACTTGGCCAAAAATAACATCTATCTTCTTGTTGGAAATAACAATGATTAAATTTTAATGTATGAATAACAAATAATATTATGTTATTCGTTATTTCTATAACATAAAACTAAATAGTATTCGCCGAATCAGTATTCAGTATTAATAATATTTACAAATTTGCTTTTACTATAAATGTTTTAAAAAACAAAAAACCGCCTTCAAAAACGCAAAAAATAACTTCTTTAAAATTGTAGGCTCCTAATAGGTTAGTCCAACTGATGTCGGCTTTTTGTTGAAAATGTTGTGGTCGCCGACTTCAGTTGGACTAACCTATTAGGTGCCTAAAATTTTAAAGAAGTTATTTTTTGCGTTTTTGAAGGCGGTTTTTTGTTTTTTAAAATATTTATTTAATTTTATACTTTTTAGTGATTATAATACGCTGTTACGTAGTCCCACTTCTTAGTTGAAATGAAACTTTAACTTATTATTATCAAGCGCGCCGCAAGCAACGCCGCGGGAAAGTCATAGTCATATTTCAACAAGTAAATATTATTCGTTGTAGGTAGTCGCTCAACTATCTTAATCGAGATATCTTATCGCCACCCTTGAAATCGGTACCATTGAGGAGTTCCGGTGGCCATCTGTGGTCTTCATCATCAGTTCCACTACACCAAATGATACTTTCTGAATGCAAATGCTGAATTTGTTACTAAAAATACTAAAATCGCTATATGTTTGCCTACAATATTTGAGGAGTTCCCTCAATTCCTCACTGATTCCCTCATCAGATAGGTACAGATTTGGTGACAATGGGACCACCTCGGAAGTATACTCTATCAAACCAAAAAAAAAAATTTGAAATCGGTCGACAATTGACGGAGTAATCGGTGAACATACATAAAAAAAAAGAATACATACAGTGGAACGTATAACCTCCTCGTTTTTTGAAGTCGGTTAAAAACCCAAACATTGGGGTCAACGATTAAAGTGTAATAATAAATTTTTATCAGTCGTTAACGTCAGTCCAAATAATCTTTGAGATTTGAATTTGTGTCGTAGAAAATATTTAGTACTTAGTTATTTGTTTCATTATTATAACCTTTCAGCGTCGTCGTTTTGGTCTGTTGTTCATAAGGAGTATCTAAATAAATAAAAAATCTCATAATCCGTTACCATAAGCAACCACTAAACTTTTTTACTATTCCGACCGAAAGTCCGACGTAAACACACCCAAAACAATAATAACATTTAAATAAAGAACGCGTAAATCCACCATGCAAATAACAGCCGTGTCGTTCGAGATTCAAATTCACTGACCGGCCGCGAGCACTCCCCAAGGAATGTCGGGTGTACTATAAAATATCCAATGAAGACGTAAAAAAAGTTTCACATCGTAAAATCGCGGGAAAATATGGTAAACGCTATGAGGTATCTCTTATTTGTAATAGGGTACCGTAGAAATTTAGATTTTAGTTTAAGGTATTTAATGGAAAGTTTATTGAGAAGTTTATTTAATATCTAGAGGAGAGCTTTGTAATTTTCGAACACGGCAAATGGAATGGCGTAGGTAGTCCGACTTTTTCTAAAAGGATATCTCTGAAAAATCAATGAATTGCGCGTATTGTTGATTAGGTACCTACTAATAATTTAAATTTTATAAAACTGATGTACCTGTTATTTTTACAATTTATCTTTAATTTATCTGTGGTAGTTTCTTTTTCCTATTAGGAATTTTAATTACTTTACCTACAGTACATAACATTAACGAGGTTACATAACATTAACATTCAAAGGAATTGTTTTGATATCATACATACATGAGACATTATAATGAATTGTCTCTCATAGATATTATAGGTTGTATAAACACGGTCACACACTGAGTAAATTTGTATTGTGACAACGTGTTTAGCCTAATGGACTTGGTACCCTACCTTCGAAGCGACCGGTCCCGGTTTGGTTCCCGTTGCTTAAGCACAACCATTTCAATCATACGTGTCCTTTTACGGAATCTTTCCGTAGTACGCACCCCTAAAACGGACTCGGGTTTCTAAACATTGTTTTACGTAAACTTCACCGTTATACTCGATTAACATACAAAGTGTCAACTCCAAAAGGCAAGTTTAGTAGATACTAAATACGGTTTGTAAAATTGTTCACTAAATTTTAGGTAAAAAAACTCAGGCTCGGTTACCCGAGCACGAGCGACGGAACCCAATCTAAAACAGTTACTTAATACGCAAATATGTTACATTTATACTTATGTTTCTGGACCCCTAGCTTTCTGGAAGACAAAGGTACGCGTAGTAGAGGACATTGATGTGTGTCAGTCCAGCCAGGGGTTAAAGTTGGACACTTCGCATGCCTCTTTCAGTTTTTGTGTATATGCACAACATCCAAAGAATTATGTTATTTTTTAAACGTGTGTAAGTGTTCGGTACCATGCCATCTATTCCTGAGTTGATTAGCCTCAACAACTAGTGTACTAAACTTCAAGAAGATCCTATCAACAACACTCAAGTTAGTTTCGAACACATATACAAACATAACACCGTCTCACTTAACTCTCAGACCACCTCGCTTCGCCTGCCAACAGACAAGGCGCACAATTAAAGCGCGTAAAAAGATGTCTGCCTCCCTAATCTGTATCTCTCATTAGCCACAATGTCGCCAGACAGGATAAATTAAGCTTCCTTAAAAGTAACATTATGTAACAGTGTTTTACGCCAGTTCGTCTCGCTAACGGCTAAGCACTTAACACGGCATTAGCGAGTGTCAACCCTGTCGGAATAGTCCGTAACACGCCGATATTATGCGTGAACACGTCCGGCTTGAGACAGCCCTGAAGTTATTACCACTGGATAGTGCTATGATGGATCGATAAATTAATTATTAAATTGGACATTATAGCTCGCCCGGCGCGGTAACTCATCATTTTATCGAATTTTACTTGATAGATTGTATCATTTCATCGAACGCTATTTTCTACTGAAACTATGATATTTTCAGGTTATTTAAAACATTAAGTACATTGGTTAGGTTAGGTTAGACCTGTGACTAACAAAAAATATTAACTCATGCGGCGAGAAATGCCTCGCAATCAAATCAAAATTCTGCTTATTGATACATTCGTTGAAAGGTGTTTCGATAAAATAATACGTAGCGTCGCGGCGCACTCCGCATTTTAGGTGGACTCGGTAGGAATTTCGTATGAACTCTTGTACTGTTTTATATTCTTTATATTCTGGTTGTAATAAAAACAATTAATGTACTCGTAGAACTAGGTACAATGGGGCGGACTTTCGAATTTTATTGTTCTTTCATTCTGTTTGAACCATTGTCCAAATAATATTTTTGTGAGTATATTTGAATTGCAGTGGCCCATGGAGCACTTTTTCATCAGAGTTTCTATTAAGTATGACTCGGATCACAAGTCAATTACGTTATACTAAACAAAATACCTCATTAAAGAAAGGGTATAGAAGCACATCGGAAAATTCATGTAAAAACATAACCCTCCTTCTGACGCAGTCGAGTAAAAAAACTGTGGTACCGAATATTAGTCTTTTAAAATTTGCGTATCACAAAGCCTTTTACAAATACTTGGATAGTACAGTCAGCTGCACAGAAATGTAATCCCCTTTGCTAGGAAACTTGTATGTAGGGGGGTATACTTATCTCTGCAGCTGACTGTACATTTGTACATTCATCAGAAGGTAGGTTAATCCTGTGAACTGCAATTGAGGTAGGTAACTAGCATAGGTACGCGCTGACTTTTTCACTCCCAAAGTTAAAGTGTGAAATACGAGTACCTCATTTATTTTTCGCTTTTCAACGACGTATTTGCTTCTAGAATCCAATGCCGCTAGTGGCAGCGTACCTACTATAGATAGGACTTGCAACAATTTGCTATCAAGCCATAGTGTCGAGATAAGCAGCTGAGCTCCATTAGGTAGAAGTAGAAGTTTAAGGTTGTGGAAGTAGAAGGCTTAAGTTTGTATCTTCTTTCACATAGGTAGTTTACGATGAAAAGTTACATGGCACCAGAGTAAATTAAACTGGCGAAAAAGATATGTAAGAAAAAGGGATAATAACCCCGCAGATGAAAACCCTGGTTTCCTTAACAGGCATGTTATTCATCGAGGAAGATACAGTGGTTGACCCGTCAGCGTGTAAACATTAGCTGTTTGCACGTGTTTGCACCTTGGCCGTAGGTACTTCGGACGCAGTTTCAGTGAATTAAAAAAAAACTAGAGAAAATCTTACAGCAATTGACATAGTCTCAGACTAAGCACTAGACTTCTACTATGGGTACTGGACAATGATAAACATACTTATATAGAGAAATAAATACTTAAATACATATTAAACATCCAAGACTCAGGAACCAATACTCGGGTTAATCACGCTCATATTTACCCTTACCGGAAATCGAACCCAAAACCGCTAGCAGTCACTACTACCAAGGCTTACTGCGTCTCAGAAACACTTTAAACTTGCTCAACAGCGCAGCGCAACAGGCCCTCGAAACGTTTTGCAGTTTACTAACCCTAAGATGCACTTCCAGTAAGTTACATCCAAGCGGATGCACAATGCATGCTCCAAGACGCAACAGTGAGCATGCACAAACACGTTGACTATAGGAATTATCCCCCCTTTGAGGGTTCATGGCGTTGTTTGGTTTACATCCATTGATTTTAAAGAGGCTAGATCAGTCGCATTTTTATGTTAACTGTCCGAAATAATAATAAATATCAGGGGAAAATATCACAAAAATTAACGTAATCCCCAACCAAGCTCTAGGCTTATATGGAGACATACCTACTTATATTGGGAAATACATACTTAAGTAAATTAGGTGGGTACTTAGCAAACATCCGACACTCGCGCTCGTCACACAAATATTTGCTTAAACCGGGCATCGAATCCGGGATCGCTAGCTTCGCAAGCACTATCAATTAGGCTTAACGCGTCTTGTTTAATGTTTTTTGTAAGACACTAAACACAATAATTTTCAAGTGTTAACTTCGCAGTTGTAATGCTGCGGAGGTCAACATCCGTATTCTACAATAGGGTTCAGGGTTTAAGTCCCAGATTTAATATCAGCCTTTCTCATAATGATTTTGAGTTGTTTTTTTAGGGTTCCGAAGTCAAACTAGGAACTCTAATAGTTTCGCCATGTCCGTCTGTCCGTCGGTCCGCGGTCTAGCTCACATACTCTTAATACTACAAAGCTGTAATTTGATATAGTTATACATTTAAATTACGCCGATAAAGTTGTAAAATGTCCCTTTAGGAGAAATTGAACTTAAAAAAATAACCTCAATATTTCTGCAAACGAGTTTTTATTTAAGAAAGCCTATAGTTAATAGTTAATTATTTTATTTTATACTGAATATGAAAGTAACGATCAAGCTTTTAAATAATACCGCGATGTCCAAGAGTACGTGATTATGGAGTAATACTCGTTATGTTGGTCCGTTTGATTTTGTTTACATCTTTTGCCATTTCTATTGACACCAACCGTAAAAAATTTATATCTTCTAAAAATCATACAAGACAGCACCAAGTACCGAATTTTAAATAGAAAATTCGTTCACAAAATAATGATGTTTTTCAAGATAACTTCATGTTTGTAGCAACGTCAACGGCGCGTCGAATCCTACAATGAGCATATTGTCCGACGAGCTCTTGCCCGATTTTTCATTGCATTTTTAAAATATTGTACGATGGAGACTAAAACGAATGAACAAGTCGGTAAAACAAAACCTTAAAATTAATCCCAGAATTTCACTTTTGGATCATCAAACAATTATTACTCATAAAATTGATATTCATTAAACCCATCAACACCTACAATCAGCACACGTGTGAAAGCGAAATTATTGCCCGGGTTCGACAAGGTGTAAAATAATAATTTTGCCCTTACGGGCCTGAAAATATTCATAACTCCACGGACCCTCGTAGTTATTATGCCCTAAACAAGCCCGTATCATCATTTATCGCTCACAACACGCCGAGTTACGAACATGGTCCTTTCTAGTCCCGAAGTTGTTACAGATTACCGGAATACCGAAAAATACTTTAAACAATTACGGTACTTGAGTGTTAAATCGTACATTTTGGTGAACGTAAGTGACTATAATGGAATTTGGATGTTCGTGAATTTTAATTGACCATTGGGATAACACGTAACGTCGGCCTAAATCGCAAACCTCGTAACTCAATCTGACCAAATTTTACAGGAGGCACAAAAAACGGCGGTCGACAAATGGCGGTCGGGAGTTGCGAGGTTTTCTATTTTGCTTTTTAAACGTAAACGGTATATTTTTGGTATTTAAGAGATTTCCGTTAGATGCGTTCAGAATAGTACTATCTAAAAGTGTCAAAACATGACTTTCAAAAAAAAATAGTTACGAGGTATGCGATTTAAGCAGAATTTTACAAAAGTGAAAAATTTAATCACGTCGGTGTCACCACTTCCAGAAATCCTAGCCCCCATCCAGCACTTGCCTACAGACATTAATATTTCAACCTGTTGCTTTTAAAATTATCCTTTAAATTATTTTTAGTTTTATCAAGGATGTGTATCGGTATTTATGTATGCGTTTTATTTTTATTATTATTTTCCCATTCATTTTTCCGCTATATTAGTATTATGTAAGTAGTTTACACGTATAATATAGTATGTCTGTACAGCATTCCGTGAGTCACTGCGGGTACTGGCTGAAAATCAGCGCTGTAGGTGTCTGACACCTCAGCATTTTGCTGAGCCAGTGTCCGTTTCACCGCCGCGAGGACATACATTGCGTGCCTTCTCTGTTACCTTCACTGTTTTCTTTTAAAAAATGTATATGTGTGCCTTATGGTTGGTGAATAAATGTATTTCTTCTTCTTCTTCTTCACTTTACCGGAGGTTGTTTGCAGTAGGGAGATAAATGAAATGACTTTTGCAGTCGATTACGATTCTTATTAATTTTTAATACTACGGTCTATACATAAATACCTATATATACTGCAAATTATGCTTACTAGGCTACCTAACAATCAGCTGGCTCATCACATATCGGTACGCTCTGCCTGACCTCTCATTCGACCAAACTGGAATAAGAGGGCGCTGCCAAGATGCACTACGCTAACTAGCGTTTCTATTCGATTATTTTTTAAACCAATCGCATCACTGGTAGATCACGTGACTTTTCGTATCACGTCATCTACCAGTGACGCGATTGGTTTAAAAAACGAATCGAATAGAAACGTTAGTTATCGTAATTCATCTTGGCAGGGCCCTCTTATTCCAGTTTAAACGCCGAATTTGTAAAGACTAATCTCGGAGTAAGTCTTATTCCAGTTTGCTGAAATGCGGCCTTAATCTACGCGATGTTTAAACTAAACACAACCAATAACTAAAATCTCAGGTTCGAAGTAGGTTCTTAAGCATAAAAATCGGGTTCAACAATACAGTGATAACTGTAATAAGAAGTTGTATAACTATTTTTATTATTTTGCACGGTGAAGTTGACTTAAAATTTTATTTAAAAGTTGTTTTACTCCTGTCATTTATAACATGTGTTATAGTTAAAAATATGAAGTTTTTTGTGACGTTACTTGTTCTTTTTCTGTCTAAACGACGCAAATTATAATGTGTTTTTTTACATAAAAATATTCGGATATTTTTCTTCGATTGATTTTCGCTTTTTTAATAAAAAAAATCAAGGAAACGGTTAAAACCGAAATCTAAGCAAACGGAGCCACGGATAAAAATATAGGAGATATAAATATGAATATATAAATGAATAATACTTTATTTTCAATAAGTGGCTGGGTACAAATTAATGTTAATTATTTATTTATTTAACCTTCATTGCATAAAAAGAAGCACAAATGGCGGATTTAATGCCTAATGGCATTTTCTAACAGTCAACCAAATAATCATACAGAAACTAACAAAAGTGATGCACAGAAAAAGAAAGACAGAAAACAAAGCAAAGAACAAAATAAGGCTCATTTAAGCTATGTATTACAATTAATTACATGCTAGGTATAAAATTAAATCGTTACCTATTTAAAATAAAACTAACACAAAATCAATTATATGCAAATAATAACCAATCAATTACAACATGACGAGTCACAAATACTTTTAATTTCTGTTATAATCATAAATTTCCAAAATCATTAATAGTATAAAAGGATTATAATATTTCTCAGCAAGCCAAGTTAAATACAAGCAATTCCTTATCTATGAAGACATCAGGTAATTTCTGATGATACTTGAAATGAAAAGGGTGTAAATCATATTTTAAGTTACTAGACTTCACTTTTTTTACTTAAACCTCAGAAGCCTTCACTAGGAACACAGATTTATTACAAATAAGAATGCACATCTTATAGGACTTATTTAAAATAAGTGGGAACATCCGAATTTGGTGATTCCGATTATCAAAACTCCGAATCTCATAATTCTTAAGGCTAATAATATTTTCGATTAATAAAAAAAAAGAAATTTATTTGCCGAATTTCAAAATGTCGATATTTTTTTAACCGACTTTTGTAAGTCCGAAGAACGAAAAGCACGAAGTGACATTGGCCCAAAAAATAGTATTTCATATTATAAATTTTCTGAAATTTCATCGCTTACATTCGGTGAAACAATATTTCAGACGCAAGGATAGTACCAAATTAATTTCAAAGAGAGTCTAAGGCAGGTCGGTGTAGGTACGACGACGAGCGAAGCGTGGAGGAGGGGTGCGCTTAAATTAGTCTTAAAAAGTTTTGTATAATTTCATTTAACTAACCACGAAAAGCATAATGAACGTTTAGCGTAAAAACAGTTGTATAATTTCATCAGGCATACGATCGAATAACATAACACTCCTTTATTATAACTATCATTTTCTTGTTATTATGCATTTTTATTCAATTTCTTCTAACTAGGTTAGGTTAGGTTAGGACTGTGACCACATTAATAGTAATGAAAGCCGTTAGAAATATTTATTTTTTAATTTATGAACATTATAGTTTTAGGAATTATGCATTTCGTTTTATGCATCATGATTATTATATCGTTGGTTTATTATACTCGTAGAGATCGCAATTATTCAATTCGTGTTATGTAAAATGAAAATTAGACCATTTGTTATTATACTAAACATTACACACCCGTGGAAGAGATATAGGAAGAACCGCGACCCTAAATAGATAGAACACATTTTTACTACCAAATACTTATTAGTAACAGTTATAGTATAGTAATAGTTATAGTAACTGATGTTTTAGACTTTTCAGAATTTTGAAAATCGATACTTTAGTTATCGGAATTCGTATTTTTATATTTCGGATTATTACTCACTCGGACTTCTTATTGAAATTCGCAATTTTGGTTATAATAATTCTAACAGTTAGACATTTTGAAATTTCGGATTCATAAAAATCGGATTAGCCTATTAGGAGTTTTAAAACATTCGGAATTATTTAAAAAATCGGTATTTTGAAATTCGTGATTCGGACTTTCGGAACATTGTTTTTTGTTTTTAAGTAGTGTACCCAAAATAAGTAATACGTATTCTAGCTGTCATCCGCGGATTCCACACAATAACTCAGTCATCTGAACTGCAATAAAAGCTGACGTTTTACGGTGAGACGTAGATTGTAAAAGTGAGATTGAAGCGGAGGCGTACTTTCTGCTGACAGGGATCCGTCCATTGGAAAGAAGCAAGCGGAATGTTTATTCCCTTCTTTAAATCAAGAATAAGGCACGCAGGCCATCTGAAGGCAAGTGTGTTCTAAAAACCATGAACATTTACCAATCTTAGCATTGCAAATGTGTTGCCAAACATGAGGAGTTAGGCAGAATGCCTCTTTGCTGGTCATTTAATCATTCGACACCCACTAAAAAAACAATGCCAACACTGTTTGTCGGCTGTTTAAAGGGTAACATAGTGCCAGCAACTGGACGGACCCTGCACAAGGTCCTACTAGCCCTAAAGTCTGTCCTCCCTATCTTGACGACTTTGATATTGAGTTTAAATGTGCGCCGGCCTCAGGGAGTAAGATTAAAAGAGCCATATGCGAGAGGCATTTTAAACAACGTTAAGTGATTTGTTGACATTAAAATATAACAACTCATCTATTCGGCATATAAATATTTTGCTATTTTATCAAAGCATAGTCAAATAGTTTTTGCTAAAATTTAATAACATACTATTCATACAAACAAAATCGCCATACTTGACTGCACGTGTCTATAAATTTAAGGAGTTATCCTTCGACCACGCACGTTCTGTGACACTTTGTAGAATATTTATTACTTATTGCAAGAAATAATTGTGTTGTGTATCGTAAATAATTTTTTTCGCTATCACACTTATTTCAGGAATTTCTGTACAATTACTATATAATCAGGTGTTCAACTTAAAAAAAAAACAACTTGGTCAATCGCATTTTCATCATGTTGTTACTTGCGAGCATTTGTTTCCATATATTTACAGCATTAAACGCCGAAGATGGTAAGAAATTTATATTTCCTTGACAAAACACTGTGTAGATCTGCCATGTCTAAAGCCATATTGAGATTCAGAAATAATATTTAAGCGATTTATGGACGATAAAAGACGGTTATTTATTATTTTTCCCTTTTTAATGTTACTTTAATGTTTTGTTGTCCCAAAACGATGTGAACAATTTCTCGTGTTTTTGATACCCTTTACCATTTTCTTTATTATACTTACTACAGCATTCATATTTATGAACATTCATATATATAAATGAGCTTCATGAGATCATCAACAGTTCCAACCAATTTTGTATTGGGGCATTGTGGTAATTTCATATTAACCGTTTGTTAAATTGGTTCATTAGTAATGTTTTTCTGTAGTTTCTTCCACCGAAGGTGACCTGCCCTCTCGAATCCTGTACGGTACTAGAGCCAGCATTGAAAACTACCCGTACTTTGCATCCCTTGCCAACTGCGGAGCCGCTATCATTACAGATCGGTGGCTGGTCACAGCCGCTCATTGCGTTGCGTACCCGTAAGTATTTTCTTCGGGTTTAGTCTAACAGGTCTTAAAAAGTCATTTGTGATCGGATACAGTCGGTTACACTGGCGTAAGAGTGATCAAAAATTTGGTAGAGTGTGTTGCTAGCGATGTAAGTTCGCAAAGTGTTCGGTATCTTTCTAATATGGGGTTCATAGTTACTTTGGAAAAAAACACTGTTAGGGTGACAGCAACAATGATGGACACTTTTAGCTGACAGGCACCAGTAATGGACACTGCACCCTTAATTTAAATTTCATAAGGTTCTAAATTGATTGTTGCAAAACAAATAAATAACCCTTATCTTCTGTAAAATAAGAATCAAGTGCCCATTATTGGTGCTTTGTCTATTACTGGTTCCATCACCCTAATTTGTGGTAGTTTTTTGAAGACTGTGGTGGTCAACTGAGTCTGTTTAATGATTTTGTGTTTCGTAACTTAATAGACGCTCCAAGCTTCGAATAGGGAATTTGCAAGGATAGATCTCAACAAAATAATGAAAATTCTGTAAAAGAGATTACCATAAGTGATATTAAAATTAAAATCAGCGAAGAAATACGGATTATACAGGCATTTTAAGCGGCTAATTAGGCAGCGATTAGACAGAGAGATCCGATATGCACTGTGACGTCATATAACACGTGGGCCATATAATGTTTTGCTAGAAAGAAATAAGTTTTTTTTTTGTTGGCTTATTTCTTGGTAATTTTTATAGCTATTCAAAAAATAATCATTCTCAACGGTTTGTTACATGAATCACCTTTAATTGAAGCTGTGAAAAAAATGATGAATATTCCCCATTGTGAAAAACGACAATTTTGTTGCTAACTTTGATTAAGATGGATCCGTAATAGTTAATTGACTGGCTGTTTTACCCTAAACAGAACCACAACAGTGCAAATACTGCATAAAATCCTACCACCACTAGAGTCTGTACTTTGAGATTGCATTAAATAGTTACCCTTTCCTATACTTTTACATTATGAAGTCTTAGTAATGTAATGTTTCTTTAAAAACCTCAGGACATATCATTTTTCAGGGGATTAACCAGAGGTCCGGTATGGGTAGGTGGAGAACAAATAAGAGACAGCAAGCGATACACATTCGATAAGATCGTGATGTACCCTCTGTACAGAACAATAAGTTTATATCGGGTCCCAGTCAACGACATCGCGCTGCTGAGGTTAAGTACACCTCTGGTCTTCGGCCGTACAGTCAAAGCCCTTCAACTGCCAACAGAAAAATATAATTTTGATACTACCTATGATTTTGCAGGCAAAGGGAAAGATGAGGTAAGTAATTAAGTAACTACAAAAATAATAACTTAGAAAAAAACATTGAATTGGGATATTAAGAATACATATTTTTTTACATTTAAAGAAAATGTACTGATTAGGTACTATTTCAAGATTTATCTTATCCATTTTTGCATTTAAACGATATTTGTAGTTTTAATGTTTCGGTGCCTTAAGTATTCTTTTAAGCAGAACTGTACGAGTATTATGAATTAAATATTTGATGATAGTATACCTACATAGATTTTTTTACCATGAGTGGGCAACTCATAAGGTTCAAAATAAGTCAGATAACCAGTTCCAGTTTACTGTACACAAGTATTAAGCGCATTTGCAACATGGCTATATTCACTATTATATTATACCTATTTCTTTTTTTTTCTTGGCATCTAAGGAAAGATATTTCAGTAGTAGGGTAGTGTTTTGCCACTTACGTTTAACCACCGCACTCATTTAATGACGAGTCATTTAATGACGATTAAGGGCGCGTACACATAGCGATCCGTTTTACAGGTCCGTTATTTGATGGCGTATGTAGTTGTATGGGCGAGTTCACACCCAAAACAGTATTCTGGATGCAGTAAAAAAGAAGATTACAAGGTGAAAAGATCCGTTAAAACGGATCCTGTAAAAACGGACGTTCTATGTGTACGCGGCCTAAGTCGTTCCTTAGTGACGATTTTTCTTACACACGTTTGAAAGAGGAACGAGTTTACTGTCTCTAAAATGTCTCTGAGTACAGCAGCGGCGATAAGAGTCATAAGTGTTTTAATAAACTTAACTACCATTAGAAAAAAATAAAGACAGAAAACAATTAATATTCGTTACAAACAGACAAACAAAAAGGAACAAAATATTCACTATTGAATAAATTGATTATGATTATGATTATGACATAGGCAAAAGGCCAGCCAAGATTTAAGGCGGTAAAAACCACGTCATCTTTGACCTGATATCGTATTGTCAACGTTTTGATAGCTCTTATTTACTTGACTGTAATGGCGGCAAAGTTAAAAATAATAATACCATATCCGCGTCGCTATTGCCTAATGCACTCGCAATCGAAATCAGCTTCAAAGTGGAATAATTGTTTTCATTTTGTATGCAGACTCGCCTTCGGACTGTCAAAATGAAAACGATTGCGATTGCGAGTGCGTTAGGCAGTAAACCCTCTGAGGTCAATAACGATATGTTTTCACCGCCTAGAATAGAGGCCCTGTTGTCATGAAATGGTTCTAACTCAGCGTTATGCTAGTATTAATGCCAGCTGGACCTCCGTTGGAACTATCCAGTGAAACAACGGCAGATTACACGCACATTACACACTAAACTGAACTAAACAAAATAAAACTATAATACAAGTAAACAGGTAAACAAAACCCTACTTGGGCCGTTGAAAATGGAATCCCGTAATAATGTTAGCTCCATCTCTTTACCTTGATTTAGCCATATATGGCTAATGAAAGGGACGGGGGATCCAATGTTTTGAAATTCGCATTCTAATCCAAGGCAGCCATCCTATTTTTCATGCTCTATCCTTTACACCACCACATTTATACAATTTCAGGAGGGAAAAATTTCTAAATTCTTGATGAGAATGGATGTCCAGGCTTTGAACGCTACCCAGTGCCAGAACTACTTTTCTTTCATGGATATGATGGTGGTACACCCCTATGTAGATCAAATAAGAAGGGTTACCATGTGCACCAAACGGACGGAAGACTTGCCTGGGCTGTGCCACGTAAGTAAAGATTAAGAGCTTTTTGTATCATATTTGGTGACGCGTTCAGCCTTGTTGGTAGTGACCTTGCCTACGAAACTAGCGGTCCTGGGTTCCATTCCTGGTAAGGGAAAATATTAGTGTAATGAGCGTGAAGTATTTATTCCTGAGTCTTGGATTTTTATAAGTATTAAGTGTATTTCTCTGTATAAGTTTATCGTTGTCTATAGTACCCACAGTACTAGGTAGGGGAGATTGTCCCCTGATATTTGTTTATTTACTATTATTTAATAGTAAATAAACAAATCAGAAACGTACAGACGTAGTTTTTTATAGTAACTACAACATATTCAAAAATCGTGGAAAACGGACTTGATTTAGGGGGTGAGAAACGCTTTCACCCGGAGCTAGTTTAGTATGGTTTTTTTTTGACAGCAACGCGATTTAAGAGTCGCCTCCCAATCCTCTTAAGTTCATTGTTAAATGTGCTGTAAATATAATATTTTTTCAGGGAGATTCCGGCAGTCCATTAGTCAAGAACAATACTCTGGTAGGCCTTGCATCGTATATCAACAACGTCCAATGCCAGTATGCGAGGCTCGCGTTCTTCACTAACGTATCTTACTTTGTTAATTGGATCAAAACTGTGACTGGAATAATATAATATAATCCTTAAAAAAATCTTCTCCTTTCTTTGGTTCCTTAACCCTTTTTCCTTTTGTTTCGATTTTTGGTAAGTTAATAATATTTGCTACAAACACCCAATTACTGGTAACTAAAATACCAGTTACAGGCGCGTTGCTGGTCCGTGACATCGTGGCAACGCTATGATTTTAACATAGAGCGACGAACGTATTTCAACGCATCGTGTGGCATGTCGTTCTAATTTATATGTAGAACAACGCAGCGGCGACGACGCAGCGCACCGGCTACGCCCGTGTGGTACCTCTCTGACTGGCACCTACGTTCATGTGGCCAGTATTCGGTAGGTTGCCAACAGTAGGGCAGTTCACCCTATCTTATCTCATTGTCAATATAACATGTCTCGCTACAGTAAAAAGGCACAAACATGAAGTTAGGACACAATTATTCAGCATTAAGTTTACTACCGTAACCTTAAGCAACTCAGTTCCTAGCCTACAACAATACTCATGTTACTTCATACATTAATTGAAAAATATCCGGTTACGAGTAGTTTTTTTACTTTATATTATTATTACATTATATCAAACGATATTTAAAAGTATTAATAATAGACTTTACGCTACGCTTGTTTTTATTTTTCTTCCTGTTACATATTCTTGAGCTCAAACTAAACCAAGAGAGTTACAGTGACAGTTTACTTAGAAAGTTTTTTTTTAGAGTATGTACAGTCAATGGCACTAAATGTAGAGGTATATACCACAAAGTATCGAAAATATGAACGCAGACCTTATTACTATGGTAATAGTCTATGTGTACATATTTCTGCAACTTTGTGTGGATATTTATTTTTACCCTTGTCACTATGTACCTAAAATGATTACAGCTACCTCAGATGCCACCGTTTGAAAACTGTATAGTTTAAAAGCAATAGAAAGAAGAATTTATTTAGCATAAAAAAGCAAAAATATGTAATTATATTTTTCTAGTGTATGTATGTACACTCTTTAGAGCACAAAAAAAACAAATACAATTAAGTTCGTACATAAACTTAAGATTGACATGTACAATGACAAACCTTATACATTTAAATATCTTCGAGTTAACCTATATACTTAATCATGATGCAGGAAATTGATCGAAGATAGGTGTAGCTAGAAATAAGGGTTTCTTTATTATTTTAATTATGTGACCACCGACCCCGCGTTGGTCTTATAATTTGCACCGCATTCATAGTCCGAGACGTGAACACAATATAATGAGCGAGGGGGCATCAGAGAGCGAAGTTTGGAGCGAATTCAAAAGTGCTCCGAGTAATTTTTCCCGACCGAACCGAAGGAGCTCTTTGCGGCTTTGTTCCCCAAAATGTCCGCTTCACACGTTTACAAATGCTATGTAAATTAAAGTTATACCGTTTTACCTTAAAAAAATAATTAATTACTGCTATTATTGCTGAATTTTGCGGTTTGGTTAAACAATGTTGCAGATGTTTTGGACACGAATTTGTGACAACGATTTGAGGAGTAACTTTTATTTTATTACGCTTGGTTGTGTTGTGTTTAATTCAATATTCTCGACAATTTTATGAGCAATATCAATATAATTATTTGTAATTGGATTATCGGCTGCAGCTGAAATTGGGAGATAATTCAGAGCACAAAAAAGTGTAGGTACAATAGCATTATGTGAGATGGGCAACAGAGGATCATGTAGATCTATTTGTAAGAAACTTTATAATTCTCCCCTTATCGTGTATTTATATTGCTGAAATCTGCCTCTTTGTAAAGAAAAATAACTATTACTTTAGAAAAATATCTCAAAGTAATTCTAATACGAGGAGTATCCGCCTAAATAAATTGCAAATACAAGAAGCGACCTATCTAAAAATGGGGACGGAATGGCGGTAGAAAAATATAATAAACTCTCACTGGCTATTATAGATTTTCCAAAATTCATGAGTACGATACTAAATTGGCTGTCATTCAATCATTTTTATAGCTTGCTTTACTTGAGAGATAAATATATTTAAAGTATCTTTTAAAGAGTAACTTGACCAAAAATTCAATTAATTTATCATAGATTTAGGTAAGTTTATCTTTGTATCTGCGTGCCTAGGTACTAGTAGTTATAAGGTATTGGCATTATTGAAACTGGCTGTACTATCTCACCATCTGATTTAACTATGTACCTTATGTTATACAAATTAAATACAAGCGATTTTTCATGAAAATTGTGGAATAGGTGTCAGTCTAGAAATCGATCTGTCTAGTTGTCCTTTTCGGGAAAACTCGGTTTTAATCCGAGTGACGATGACGGTCTCCCCGTTTACTTATATGAAATCAAGTGTATTACTTGTAGTGTACTACAAGCTTAATGTCTTTTAATATAAATAGACGACCATAATTGCGTGGGTTTTTTTTTTATGTAAATGACCATGTGAACCATGTGTGTCTTCGAAACAAAACGGGCTAAGTTTTTGAAGCATTAATGAACGCCCAATAGACGTTTAGCGGCAGAGTTTGTCCCTGGCACATGAGAAAGATTAAAAGCGCCGGGTCTGCACTAACCACATGCCTAGCTGTTACCATTAAGTCAAAATAATGTTGAAAAGGTACTTGATTTCCTTTGCGATTTCGTCCACGTCAAAATCGTTTATTGAAATCAAAACCAAATTTTCGACGTATGAAGTAATCAATGCTTATCCGGGTCCTAAGCAATCTAGTATTCAATTTATGATTCAATATTGTTGGAACCTTTAACTTACCACTAAGCAGCAGTGTTCGCATTGTTGCGTGCCGATATGGGGATAACAGAACTGGTGAAATTATTAGCATAGAGGCATTCCATCATAGTCTCCAGGGTTGGCAACGTATGTTTAGTCTTAGACTTGCAGTCTTTAGAATGTAAATAGTCTTGAAAATGAGAGTGAAAGTATCTGTGGGTTACAGATCCCACTTACCATCAGGTAGCCTGCGTGCTCGTTTGCCATTAAAAAAAACAGAGAAAATCATATGAATTGTCAACGATATTAATATAACGGAAAGACATTGGGACTCTGCGCGTTCTATATACTCTTTCATGGGGAGTGCCTGAGGAATTGTTCAGTTTAGTGCCTACAAGACAATTTTTCTATCAAACTACCGGCTACTAAAGTAGAGTTTATTCATTCCTGGAACCATTAAAAACTACAGTTAGTTTCCAGGGGTCTATTCTTGGGCCTCTAAACTATATGCTATTAAAAATATTGATATTGACATGTTAATGGCAGCCGAGTAAAAACCATACGATGACATGTCAAAGACAATGGTTTTACCCAGTAGAACAGAACCCCTGGACAGAGAAGGAGTCTATCGCACCTTGCTCACTAAACCTCAGTTAGTGAGCACCCTTAATACCGCACGTACGATCATAATGCGAGCAAATTGAATCTCACGAAAGCGCGAAGTGATTTTATGCTGCTATAATAAGAACATAAAGCTTATAGTCTAGGGGTAAGTGCTGTATAATAAAAATAATAAACTGGGTGTGTGAGTTTTTAAACGGCTTTTATAACTCACTTAGGTACCTATTAGTGTTTTGTCAGCTATACATAAGGCAAGGTTAGTTTCTCCAGATTTTATGGTGCTTCATGCAGGTATTGTGCTCTATATTAAGTATTTTTGCCATTCACCCATATCCATATTCCTGCTAATATCTTTATCTTCCTAATATTATAAGTGCGGAAGTTTGGATGTTACTTACTCAATCTCGCCAGAACGGTTGAACGGATCTGGGTATAATTTTGACACAATTTGTGCCGTGTATTTGCCAAAAAAGAATTGTCCGAAAGCTATTTGGCATAACATATGCATGGCATGACATATCGTTTTGTCGAATGTTGATATCATAGAAAACATATTTAGTCTAATTGGTAAATATATAAATGTTTATTCGGTCGATTTTTAAATAAAGTCACGCATGTTCAAAATGTACCTTGAAATTCATACTATGAAAACTCGCGTCTTATTGTCAATTTTACTTCAAACGAATTGTATGTTTTAATTGAATAAATGACTATTTAATATAATTCTACTTTTACTTTTTTTCATCCAACTGTCTAGAAAAAACTCAAAGTTAGTTATTTTGTCTTAAAATTAGACCCTTTTCAAAAAAAACCGTGACTTTGGAAGCTAGGTTTGGACAGATATGTCGGGATAAACTTAGAGAACGTACAAAGTTATTATATTATATTATATTATTAAATCCGTTTTTAATTTAGAAATATGTCAATATTTATGGTATTGGCAATGTTCCACCTTTGCAAAAGATTTATTAACCGTAATATGTATCATCATGAGATCATTACGCTATTAAATATTAGTAACTTTAATGTTCGTATCAAAACTTAGAAACAGCAAATAAAGACAAATCTATTGTAGGATCTACTAGAAAGTTTTACAAAGAAACGTCCTGTTTATGAGAGTAAATATTGCCGATAGTAAACGATGGCGCTCGTAAAGAAGATAAGTCGATGGAATCAATGGCATTCGACGAGTGCGTTGGGTAGGGCTGCCTGCCTCTGCTGTGTGGTAAGCATACATTTATTCTATTGTATTCTAGGCGGATATTATGCCAATATATATGTCCATAAGGATGAAGTTGGAAATTGTATAAAGGACAACTTAGCATCAACGCTAGTCTTTATTCAATTGTAGAGGTAGACTATGTTAAAGTGATTTAAATTTCTCAATAGAGAAATTGCTCGTGCTGTTTCTAAATCGGCGTAATCGCATCAACTATTACCTCAGTAAATCAATTGCCATGCTTACCTAAACATAAAAATGGGTTGACGATTTGAACTTTTTTTATATATATAAGATAAGGTTTGTAAAGGCGACGCTGAACGCGAATAGCCAGTACAAAATGGAAAACACAGGTAAGTTCTATAAACGACAGCCCTAAGAAAGTTAACGTGTCATAACATTGAAGCGACGTCAAAACGTATAAAACTCGAGACCCGGCCGACACGACAACGGCACTTAAGTATTACAAATCGAAATACAACTGACAAAGTTATGTGTGAGTAATAACTTGATAAGAGAATGTAGGTTAAGAAATGTAGTTATTGTCCGTGGCTTTGCCCGTGTGGACTAATTACCAATAGGTACTTTTTTTTGTAGACGAAGTAAACTGACAGTTCATGTATGAAATATATAAATAAAAACCGGTATACCTACTTGTTTAAACAATTATGTTAACTTAGTTAATTATAATAAATAACAGGGTTATTTGAATAATGTAAGTTTTCATTTTAAGTATTTTTTACCAAAACAACCCCTAGAATTCCATCACTTAACTAGAATAGGTGAATTAAATGAAAAATGCAAAAGCGTGATCAAACTTTTTCTATTTGACACTTAAGTCTTAACAATTATTGTCACCACCTAGTTGCTTAAAGACTCATGATCGTAAAGTACCAAGATCGAATCCCAGCGGTCTACATGTACCAATAAGATTTTCTAACTTAAAAACATTTCGCAATGCTCTTACGGATAAAAATTCAATTAATTTACATGCTCCGTTTGCTTTAGAGGATTGTGAGGCAGCGTTTAAATTTAGCACTGGGCGATAACGTTTCTCACCCCCTAATCAAGACCGAGTTCCACAATTATGAAAAACTAGGTATGTACGTTTCCGTTAGTAATTTTTAAAACTTGTTTTTTTTTTCATGAAATGTTTTCTTGGAAAGGAAAGGAAAACGGTTACCTATCACAACTTCGAAAAATGTTTGACCGAATTTTGGTTCGACAAATACTTTTCGTCAATTATGGTTTGGGTTTTTTTACGTTTGGCCGAATGATCATTTCGAATAGTTTTATTTATTCATTACTTGTTTTGGTTTTTTAACGATTTGACAAATTATCTATACCTCATTACTGGTTTCGGCGTATCAACAGTTGTCCAATGTAATGCTTTGTCTATTTGTCTATTTCCCATTTCTGAGTTTACCTTAGTATCATTTGCCCAATGTAACGGCTCGGTGTATCAATAGTTTACCTATTTTTAAATCGACTATGCTAACCTGTCCGATTTGGTTCTACCCTGATTCGTCTTGATCGTTGCATTTTCTGGATAAATTACAAGCAAGACTTTTTGGGCAGAAAAAAAAATAACCTCGAAGACCAAGGCGGGAGCAAAGCTCCCGCCTTGGCCTTCTAACCTAACCTATCCGTATCGGTTCTGCCCTAATTCGTCTTGCTCGGTGCATTTTCCGGATAGTAACAAATTACAAGCAAGATTTGCTTACCTGAAATGAATATTTGACGTAACGTAGCGAACACTATATGTAGCATTGATCAAGTGAAAAATGGGTTAAGAAACAAAATACGAAACGATCCCTAGGCTAATTGTAGCACTGGTGTAATGAAAAATAGGCTTTGAAATAAAATACGTAACAATACATAGGGCAAGTGACTACAAGGAGAAAAGTTGCTTGGACTAACGAACCATTTACTTAAAGTCAAATGGTGAAATAAAAAAATGACGAATCGTGCCATCGGAGAAACGATAAAAAACGAAATGTTTTCGGTCAAATGAAATTCGGTCAAAAACTTTTCGAGGTTGCGATAGGTTACCAAGGAAAACGTTGAAGCCCTAGTTTTTCATAATATCTACAACATATTCAAAAATCGTAAATTTCGGATTAGTTTTAAGGGGAGACAAACGTTACCGCATTTTGTATGGAGATTTCCAGCCTCCTCAATCCTCTTAAATGTAATAAGCGCCATACGAAATGCACCACCAATTAATGGCGAAGGCGCCACGAACATTAAGCGACGTATTCTAATATCGGCATTAGATTAAAAGGCAAGCTAGCAGGCTCTAGACTAATTGCACCCGTGATCACAGAGTCTGCACGTCAACCGTAAGTGTGCAATAACGGGGGTTCGTGGATGCCGTTTTGGATAATTAGGATGCATTTCAAGGAAATTGCGCACGTAAGCGAAAGATCGAATGTATGATCTTAGTGCGTTTTGTTGGCGCTTACATTATTATTAGCACATAATAATGTAAGCGCCTATTTCTTTGTAGACCTGGGGGGATTCCTAAACTTTCAGAAGGGAATGTTAGCGGTGCTGCCCGACTCCTGTTTTCAAATGACGACTTGGCCACACACTCCGCTGAGACTTTTGCTGCTCTCAGAGAGAAACACCCAATTCGCCCCGCCTCCTCCTTGCTCCCTGACCCTCCCGTGTCAGATGACATTGTATTATCTGTAAATGAAGATGACGCCCAGCAGGCTATCTTGTCATTCCCTAATGGTTCAGCCGGCGGCTTAGACAGACTTTCTCCACAGCATCTCAAACATTTAACCACCTCGTCTTTAGGGGATGCGGGACAGGCTTTGATTCAGAACATCACTGCTCTGACTAATCTTATGTTGTCAGGTCGCGTGAATATCGAGATTGTCCCGCTCCTCTATGGCGCCAATCTTGTGGCTCTAGCTAAAAAAGATGGTGGTATCCGCCCTATTGTCGTTGGCACCTTCAGACGTTTGGCATCGAAACTTTGCTGCCGAAAATTTCGTAATAGTCTGTCAAACATTTTCAAACCCCGGCAGCTGGGTTTCGGAATCAAGGGAGGTTGTGAGGCAGCTGTCCACGCTGCGCGCTCTTTTCTGAGTCGTCCGGACTATGAGGTATTTCTAAAAATTGACGTCAAAAATGCTTTTAATTCGGTCGATCGTGGTACCCTTCTAGCTGCTGTCAAAACAGCTCGGGCCTGTCATTTTTAGCTTAGTCATTCATACAATTATTTCAGATCTAAATTCTAAATTTAATCTGTGGTACCTTGATGACGGTTCCCTTGGCCGGGACGCCTCAACTGTACTACAAGATCTGGAAACGATCATCACTAAATTTTCTAATATTGGCCTCTCATTAAACTTTACTAAGTGCGAAGGTTTCAAAGGTCCCATACCCACAAGACTGAAAACGAAAGCCATGAACATCTGCCTAACTCCGGTTCTTACCTATGCATGCCAGACTTGGTCTCTCAAAAAATCACTCTTAAATAAAATAAGAAGCTGTCAAAGAGGCATAGAACGTAGCTACATAAATAAATAATAAATAAATAAATATCAAGGGACGATCTCACACAAATTGACCTAGTCCCAAACTAAGCTCTAGGCTTGTACTATGGGTACTAGACAACGATATAAATACTTATATAGAGAAATATATACTTAAATACATAGAAAACATCCAAGACTCAGAAACAAATACTCGTGCTCATCACACAAATATCTGCCCTTACCGGGATTTGAACCCAGGACCGCTAGCTTCGTAGGCAGGGTCACTACCAACTAGGCTAGCACGTCGTCAAAACATGAACATGAACATCAAGTTGAAAGATAGAGTCAAATGTTCACTTATAAGGAAAAGAACAAAGGCGAGAGATGCGGTCAAACATGCCCTGACACTGAAATGGAAATGGTCAGGACATATTCAGAGATTTATGGATGAAAGATGGTCACAAATAATCACAAATTGGTATCCAATAGATAAAAAACGAAGGAAAAGTAGACCATTTAAAAGATGGAGTGACGACATCGTACTAATAGCCGGAAACCTATGGACCAGACAGGCAAGGGATCGAGCTACCTGGCACGGTTTGGAGGAGGCTTTTACCGCAAAAGGCGGCCCTTACATCTAACAATACTAATCTGATACTTAAGTACAAAACTAACATTACTAACAAATAAATATCTAAGTACACAATACAAAATAGAACTCTGTGTAAGGGATAAAATAAAGCTAATAAATAAAAAAAATGTGCGAAATTTATATTCCTGATCGCATTTCTATAGAAAAAAAAATTGATATCGTCACTAATTTTAATGCAGCTTCATCCAACATTTCGGTCCATTCAAATTCATCTTTAACACTTTTAGGTTCACCAATTTTTGACGAAGCAATCAATCCCATTGTAAATTGTAAATTAAATCTGTTTAAAAATACTTCTAACCTTTTGTACGAAATAAACCCCCACATGGCCCTTTTTATTATTCGATTTTGTCTTTTCACTCCAAAGTTCATGTATTTGCTACGGAGTTGTCAAATTTGGAAATTTCCAGACATTTTGGCTTCTATAGATATTACCCTTCAATCAACTCTGTCAAAATTATTAAACATTAATTTTAGTTTAAGGCCTTGGACTCAAGCGGTTCTCCCAATTCGTTTCGGTGGACTTGGTATTCGATGCTCTTCTAGCGTGGCACTACCGGCTTTCCTGTCCTCCGCCTACGGTTCGTTGCCTCTCGTCAGTATTATCTTAAATCACCCACAGATACTTGACGTTGAGATTGCGAACCTGGTGGAGGCTAGGGATGCTTGGTGTGAGTCGTGTCCGGGAGAAGATATGCCAGTCAAGAGGCATATCCAGAGAGCATGGGATACACCTCGCCTCATATCAATTCATGCATCACTCATAGAAAATAGTCCGGACGATTCAGATCGCGCCCGTATCCTCGCTGTCTCAGCAGGCGAATCAGATCACTGGCTCCACGCTCTTCCTTCCCGCAATATAGGCACAGTCTTGGACCCAAGCAGCTTGCGCATAGCAATAAACTTGCGGCTTGGGGCTAGACTCTGTGAACATCATACTTGCGCGTGCGGGAAGGAAGTGAGTGAGCTGGGACGACATGGCCTTTCATGCTTCAGAAGTGCCGGCCGTTTGTACCGTCACGGCACAATTAATGATCTGATCCGTCGTTCGCTTGCCACTGCCTCTGTACCAGCTATCCTGGAATCTGCAGGATTGCATAGAGACGATGGCAAGCGACCAGACTGAGCTACATTGGTGCCGTGGAAACTAGGTAGGGCACTGGTGTGGGACGCGACGTGCGTTGACACATTCGCCCTTTCCCACGTCCAGTCAACCCGTAATCGGGCCGGTGCAGCAGCTGATCAGGCCCAAACACTCAAGCGCCGCAAATATTCGTCATTATTAAATAATTACGAATACGTGGCGCTTGCAGTGGAAACCATGGGACTTTGGTCAGCTGATATGAAAAGCTTTATTAAGGCCCTGTCCCCTCCGGAAATCCTAGAGCTGGTGCTTACCTCTCCCAAAGGATTGGGCTAGCTATCCAGAGAGGTAATGCAGCCAGTGTCATGGGCCGCGAGCGGACTTGCTAGAGGGGGTGTTCTTTTTATAGTGGTGATTATTATTTATATCTTTAATATTTGAGTAGCTTAGTTTAATTTTAATTTAAATACGTTTAGTTTTAATTTTTAATTTTATTAATGTTGAATTCTGTACTTAGTTGGATGTAAATAAAGTCTTTCCACATATTCATTGTAATATTTTATCGAATTGAATTTCATTGAATTTTCTGCTGAAACCATGCTGTTTTTAGGATATCTTAAACATTCATTACTGTTAGAGTAGGTCAGACATGTGACAACCAAAAAAGATTAACTCAAGCGGCGAGAAATGCCTTTTAATGAAATGAAAATTCTGCTTAGGTGATGGAACCAGTAATGAACAAGGAGACAAGGACCAACAGACAGCAGGAGGATGGACGCTTGGTTCTTATTTTACAGAAGGTAAGGGTTATTCCTTGTTTTGCAACAATAAATTTAGGACCATGGGATGTGAATTAAGAGGTAAGTGTGTATTATTGGTGCCTTACAGATTGAAGTGCTCCCTCAACCTAATGATACGTTAATTGAAAGTTGTTCCCATTAAATAAAAGGTAACCATGGTTTTCACGTGTACGTATTTTAGTGTTTCAACGTTTTATTTTTTTGCAACAATGATGTTGCATTTTTTAAATAGCACCAGTTACCTGCTACATTATTATATCAAAATTTTAGTATTATTAAGTACCTATCATTTCCAGTAGGTTCTTACATTTACATGTAATTTTATAATAATACCAACGATCACGACAAGTGAGAATTTATTTTAGAATAAGTTTGTTATTTGTCACTTTAAAACTAGTGTGTGAACTAAACTTGGTAAAATTGGCGCAAGAGTAACTTCCAGCGGAAATTCGTATGAGTGCCAGCGAGTTACTTTGATTTTTTATTGAAAGAAATAGCTCAAATTCCTCAAAGTTTATAAAAATAACTTCGTGGTTCTAGAGACGAGAAATTTTCTAAGAAGATGTTTGAGTTAAGGACGGTGGACGTGTGGTGTTGAATACTTCTAAGTGTTTAGTGTTTTCAATCCACGCAGTCCCGCGCCACTACAATTTACGTAGATTAACGAAGCATAGAGGCATTCCACCTTAAACATGACTGACAATGGGTTAGGTTCCCATCATTTTATCGAAGTTCGCTTCATCGATTGTATTGCTGCTGAAACCATAACGTTTTCAGAATGTTTTAAACATTAATTACGACGGGTAGGTTAGTTTAGACTTGTAACTACCAAAAAAAAACTCGTGTTAAAAAAAAACATGCGTAATGGTTCAATCATTGAAAGGTGTCCCGATAAAATAATAGGTACCCCGGACAGTGGTTATTATTACGTGACGCGCAGTGTTCAATCTAGATTCAAGTTCGAAATTAAATCGAACTGAAATTTTGAATAGATGGTTTCGTATTATCTCATCTTATTAGTTTTTCGTTTAATTCTTATCTTGTCTCATTCTGTAATTATCAGTCATTCTTTATTCGGCTTGTTCTCTATCCGTCACTATCTTATTTAATCAAATTCAGCAACTTACTTCGTAAAAAGCTTTATTCGTTTTTCGTCTCGGACCACAGTCTTCCTTGGACTTATTCTTTGTTTGACTCTCTAGTTTTTAGTATCATTCGCAGTCTATCTTTAGTCACCTTTGTATTGGTCTCTCTTTTTTTTGGCATTATTGGCTATTCGTCTCGTTCTTTTTTGGCCACATTCGCTACTCTTCCCATTCGTTGTTAGTCTCATTTGCTATTCAAGTAGATATCGACGACGGATAGGTATACGAGGCAGATAAATATCGTTATCTCATGCAGTTAAGCAATTTAGAACTTTAAAGTATTATCAGTTATCACGTTAGATAATTACCGATATTTTCTACAATTGGTCGGCCGTAATAAGTAGTGGACCGTAATGCAATTTCAATATTCACGGGATTAATGATCTTATTACGCCGTATCAGGCATAGGGTGACGGCACCAATGATGGACACTTTTAGCTGACAAGCACCAGTAATGGACACTTCACTTTCAATTCAAATTTCATACGGTCCTAAATTGATTGTTGCAAAACAAATGAATAACCCTTATCTTCTGTAAAATAAGAATCAAGCGTCCATCACTGGTCCTTATCCATTACTGGTTCCGTCACACTAATGGCTTTATGTTAGAGGTAGGGAATGCTTATGACGTCCAACATGATTATCACTGACACTAACTATCCTATGTCGTGCCACTCAATACGAAGCTTCAATTATGTTATGATAAAATGTTTATTTATGAATTTATAAGTAAGTAGCTTAATGGTAAAGTAATTGTTTTGTACTTTTATAATATTTTGTTAGCATTAAATATTTTACGCCAGTTTATATTTAGGGCACACCTAATCACCTAAAACATCACCCTACGTTTTATGTCGTGGCAACTGCCACAAGTATAAAGGAACATTGTGCTAAATGTCCTGGACACCAAGCTTATAGCGCAGGAACTTAACAAGAAGAAAAAAATACAAGCGTTGGATTTTTAATTGAAATTGGTTTTGTTTGGGAGCTATAATGGCACAGACCGACACGTTACACTTATAACAGCACATTTGCGTCATTAAAAAAGTGCCAATGTAGATAAGTTAATTTTAACCCCCTTATTAATAAACGTAAAATAAACCTATTCTAGTTAAAGTATGCTTTGTCTCGTTCTGTCAAATTCAAATGCCACAATGAAAGATAAGGACAAACCATATTTGAAGCATAATTTAGTTATTGCTCGTTTATGAATAAGAGGGTAAGATGCTAGTAACATTCCAAAAACAATGTATACGAGCAAAACCCATTTGTTAAGTTATCACCGGAAGTTAAAAAAAGATCGGGTGCACTCGGGTGAATATGCATCACGTCGAAAACTTAGTTACAGACGGGAGCTTGATATAGTCAACCTTTAATGCGAGGTCCCGCTCGCTCAGAACGGGAGCAAATGCATATTTTCCGCATTCATTGCTGCGTTCATACTGAGTGCGGGCGGAAGACAGCCTACAGCCAACAAAAATAAACTAATTACATTTTATTTCGGCGTATCTATACCTACTAATATTTTGTTCGTTTTTTGTAAATATCCTCTTTGCCAAAATTCATTTAAACTAATTTAGCGATGTAACGAATGATTTTGCAATATGACAATACTGAACGTCAAAATCAAGGTTGTATGTTTATAATAATTAGGTAATAGCCACTACATGTATTCTAGAACCACGATATGCCACCAAAGGTCCTAACCCTATAAATAACGTTTGACTGAGGCCCTAGCCAAGATGCATTACGCTAACTAGCGTTTCTATTCGTTTTGTTTTTAAACCAATCGCGTCACTGGTAGATCACGTGACTCTTCGTATCACGTCATCTACCAGTGACGCGAATGGTTTAAAAACGAAACGAATAGAAACGGTACTAGCTGGTATGTATATCTTGCCGCTGACAGTCGCACCGCCCCTCCAAGCAAGGTCGGCATACTCCATTCTTCGCGAGGCGCGGGATTCGATTACGCCACTCGCTGCAATGCGCGGAGTCGCGGCAAGTCTTCGCTCCACTGCGAACTTAAACTCTTAACTCAAACCAAGGTATAAGGGTTAAGGGTCTTGCAAGGGGATTCTACAGTAAACTTAAAGTCTTCAGATTTTCCGTTATGAAGTTGCTTGTTGATTTTAATTTTTTTTGTACTATTCACTAAAGATTATCGAAGCTAAGCATCGAAAGATGTACCTACATGTACTAGGTTGCTCCCTCGAGGATAGTTTGTGTTATATTTTGGCTATAGGATCCACACTTTTTAGGGTTCCGAGTCGAACTAGGATCCCTCATTGTTTCGCCATGTTCGTCCGTCAGTCCGTCCGTTCCTTATTATTTTTTTAGGGTACCTCCCGTACACCTATCGTGGTGATGTATATTTTTTTCTCGTCTACCCCATCGTGTTTGGCGTCGTTGGATAGGTCTTTAAAAAATATAGCGAGTTTGTGAAAACAATTTTTCGATTATGGGATCCGTTTTGAAATATTAAGATTTAAGTGTTAATTTCTGTCAGAGTCAAGTGTCCCCACCTCCGCTACAGCCAAAACCATAAAATTACTAAAAATCTGAAAAATATCTTAAATTAAAGCACATAGAATTTTAAAGGAAAATTCTCGCGACTAAGTAGACTTGATTCTTTCCTGAGATACAGGCGTCTAAAGTGTTTATACCTAACTACTTAAATCATCTAAAAAACCACAAATAACTTTAAATAGAGAATAAGTTAACAGTACCTGGAAGACCGAGCGTCGCTCGGATTGAAAACGAAATTTCCCGAAGATGACAACTATATTTAAAATTTTCATCGAAATCGTTGAAACCGTTTCCGAGATTCAGATTATATATATAAACAAGAATTGCTCATTTAAAGGCATTAGATTTGTGGTTTTATGATAATGTGTAGTAACGGCTTCAGAACCCTACACTGAGCATAGACATCCTCTTGCCCGATTTTTTTAACTTTTGGCTCTTCTAGTCAAGAGGCTAAAAGTGTTGCCCTTCTTATTATACATTGAACACGTCTCAAAAATACTAAATTTTATAATAATATAGAGAAATTTACTTAATAAAGGTGTACCTAATAGTGAGACGTTTCTGGATCTGACATATGTGACCTTAGAATCGTTCAGAATAACTCAATAGGAGCCTACACAACTTCTTGGTTATCAACAACATTTTTGACAGGTCTATGCAGTACAATTATTTTAAGTAAGTATAATTATGTATTTAACACAAAGCCCATGCCATGACCAAGCTCCTTGATTTTCATACAAAACTGACACGAAAACGAGTCGCTGTTTCTGAATGCGGCAACTTATGGAAACTTACTAACAAACAGCGAACTTGTAAAATGCTAATAAACGGATCCGACTTGAAATTGCCCCTTTGATCCTGCATTTCCCAAGTTTAGCATTCCGGCTCTGGACAGAATCCGTGACTTCGTCTTATTTTTAGCACAAAGCGGCCTATTGAATGCACTGCCAAAGAATTGCTCCAAAATGTATTGTTCGTTTTAAGTTCAGTGAGTGCTCTTTTCCAAGATCTATTCGTTAGGTAAACATAAAATATAAATGTTTTATGCTTTAAAAATTGCTTTAAAAAACACATTTTACAAATTTCAAGTAAACGGCATTGAAACTTTATTTTTAATTTACAGCTATGCGAATATCCTTACTGATTTTATTATAAATACAAAAGTAATTTGGTCCGCCTATTTTTATAGCTTAACCAATTATGATGACATGTTTCATGAAGATAGGGTGATTCTCAAAAAATAATATACAGATTTTTTTTACAAATTTTATACATTTACATCAAAAAACCATAAAAATCTTGGACGCGAACCTTTTTTAAATGTGGTCAGTAAAGGTACCTACAGTCGACTTCAAAGACATGCATCAGTTTTTGCACCTTATTCGATTGAAATACAGTCTTTGGTACAGTTCATTATTTGAGTTTGTTAAGTTTGCGGCAAGCGACAATCTCTAAGAGTAAAAGAAAACTTCTGCTCACAAACACCTGCTCTCTATCTTAACGCCTTCAGAAGCCCTTCAACACGTCAACAAACAATCTTAGAAAAACCCTATAAGCGAAGACTAAATAACTTAATAAGAAATTGAATCTCTTTCTGTCTAGACTTTTAATGATTCCGACGTGACCTGGAAGACATCTGTCGTCGAACTGCATGCAACTTGTCAAATCGGAAAATATGTTAAATAAACAGTTTAAAATCCCTTGCTGCTAACAAGAGCAAGTATCATTCATTGGTGCATACAGAACCAGTAATGTATAAGGCGCAATAAGGAGGGGTAATGAATTTTCTTCGATACTGGAGTAGCGTAGTAAAGGTTACTAATGGAAGGAGGTAGCAGTCACGAAGTCGCAATTAGATCTACGGAACCCTTTACTGATAATTTTATGTAGTTAGCACGTCTGACACAAAGGACTTGCACCACGATTGGAACTAGAAGGAAGTTTAAAGTTTTAACTTTTTATTAATTCTAATTATACTCTATTGAAGTATAAAAATTTTGAGGTTTTTGAAAGAAAAGGAAGAAAATGTATTTATTCACCACAAAAAACACTAATATCGCAGAGAAAAGCTACAAAATAACAAATGATTCTACCTACACATATCTGTTGTTGCGAAACAGTTCTAACTCAGCAAGTGCTGGTTGTGTGGTTTGGCTTTTTTATTTATTTATTGGAAAATAAACAGCTTAAATATTGCAAAAAAATATAAAATAATATGGTTAATACATGAGCCAAAACAGTTTTCACTACTAGATAGCACAATATATGCTCAGAGGATACAAATTCGTGGTAAGCAGAACATTACTAATAACATTTATGAATGTTATTATTAATAACATTTATGAACGGAAGGAGTGTTAGAAAGCAAATTTGGAAATAAATAAATAAGACAAAAACAAAAACACTAATAACTAGCTACAATTTTCTGTTTTAACTGTTTACACTGCGGAAATAAATTGCCCAAGGCGCATACTAAAGGGGCCAATGTACGAGTATTTGATGGTGTATGTTGAGCATGCTCTGACGAGATAGGAATTTTTTGCATATTTTGTGCGACAGAAAGGAACAGAATATAAATTATTATTCCGAGGTCGGAAATTAGGACATCTAAAAGAAATGTTGTTCGTGAGGTAATTCGACTCGATGGAATCATTTACTTTAGGTAGGTTGTATTTTGAACTAAGTACCTAGTAGTATTTCTTTAACATTTGCAATATTGAAGTGGTTTTTAGGGTTCCTTTACCCAACGAATGGGCACTGCAAAGACGCAGTCAAATAGCTGCCTGTCAGAAAACACTCTTTTAAACACGTGGTTAAAGGAGTACATTTCATAGCTCTGAGCAAACACCATAGAGGGCAGTTCGATTCATAGTTTTAAACTCTGAGGGATTTAGAAGTCAGGAAACAGACTTGAATGGTTCTAGCTAATATGAATGAACGTCACCTTCCTCCTGTGACGGAAACTGTTACGGAAAAATTGTGCTCAGAGCGCTGTGCTGAATAATTTGAAAGAGCAATCCTCGTGGAAGAGCCTATAGAACACGCGAATAAAAAGATTCAAAGTCTTTACGATGCTCTAATTAGCTTAGCTGTGTATAAATATTGTCAAAAGGCGAAGCATCTCAAACATATTTGGACTAGCTAGATCTATCCTAAATAAACGTTGAGATGGATACCCTACGATGAATTGCGTACCATAATCCAATACTGTGTCTGGCTGTCTGTTTGTTACGGTGTCCCCTTGTTACACCCACACTCATTGCATAGAACGTAGAATTTTCGTTTCATAAAAAGCTATTTTCTGCTGAACCCGTGTTCATTTCTGGTTATCTTAAATATGATTCACGTAGGTTAGGTTAGGTTTGACTTGTAACCATGACAAGATAACCTAAAATCAACACGGGTTCCGCAGAAAATAGCTTTCTATGAAACGAAAATTCTGCGAAGTCATAGATTCTATGACATGAGTGTCGGTGAAGCAAGGGTAAACCGTTTGTTACGCAAAGCTTAACCGCTGAACAGATTTCGATGAAATTTGATAGGTATGGAGATGGCTTGAGTCCCGGGTCATAGGGTTAAATCCCGGAAAATTTGTCAGTTCCCGACGCAATAGCGATAAACGACTTCTACGCGGACGGACTCGCGAGGAACAGATAGAATATAATAAAGACGCATAGAAAAGATCCAAGACGGAGAAACGAATACTCGTGCCTATCGTGTGTTAATCACACAAATATACCCTTACCTAAGAAGAAGTAAATTGAGGAAGTCAACTTTCCTTTAACTTTTGATCCAGTACACGCTTTGTTTCATAAAGGTGTGGTATTCCTCCTACGTCGTTTAATACTGAAGTACTTTGCTCACGTCATCCCGTATCGTGCTCGGGAAGCTTTGTTCCAGATAGTTCTTAGTAATTTGTTGTACGCTAGGAAATTAAACTTCCATATTTGGATATTAATTTATATAATAATTATATCGATCATTCTCTTAGGTATAAAATCAATTAATGTTTTAATAGTTAATACTACTTACTTTGTCTGAGAGAAGTGGTTTTAAAAAGCTGGCCTAATTTTCTTCTTGTTTGATTAATATACTTACTTCGTCGATTTTTACGCGGTGATCACTATTTTGTAACGAACTGAAGGTAAAACATTTTCAAAATTGGCTTTTGTCTCAAACTGTACGTAAGTTAAATGGCCAAATAGCAGCTATTTTCTCCAAAATCCAAGTGAACGCAATTAGGAAAGTTTCCTCGGAATTCTGAAACAAAAAACATCCAACGTCTTCCCCTTATAACGAGTCTTATTCAAACAAAATTTAATTGGCACCCGTTTCACGCAAACAACTGGCGAATCGAAACCAATTATCGTTTTCGCGTTCGAATATCGAAAGTTCGTAGCAGGTGCACGTAACGTTCTTAAATAAACCATAAGCGGTAGCGAACGGCCTTTTGTCATTGCTCTAGCATTTTTAGGGTTCCGTACCAAAATGGTAAAAAAGGAACCCTTGTGCCATATGAAGTCTTAGTCTGCACATTTCAAAACAATATTTTTATAATTTTCCGTGACGTACTTTATGATTTACAGTCTTAAATTTACAAAAAATCACCGTTCCCAATCTTATCTCCGAAGTTTATGAACCAAAAAATCTGAAAAAAATCTTGATTTAAACGAAATTACTTATATTTTACGCGAAAAACAAAGTGGTCAAACTTAACAGTCAAAATTGACCTTATTGCATAGATAATAAAGTTCATAATAAAATGAGTGCTTTTTGCGTTTTCCAACCTTATTACATATGGAACCCTCGGTGCACGAGTACGACTCGCACTTGACCGTTTTTTATGTGAGGTACACGAGCATGCGGGTTACCTGATGAGAAGTATCATCGCCCATCAAAATTGGCACTCAAGAATCGCTTTGAACTCCTCCGTTTTGGAGGTAGGTACCATACAAAACATGTTAAAACCGTGACAGGATGAAAATGGTAAGTTTCTTCATTTTTTCAAAGAGACTGCCATCTGACAAACCTCCTCTACGTGGTGTTCCCTAAATTATGTAACGTGCTTGGTAGCTACAGCCACCAGCAATAATATATTATCCAATATTGCTACTGAATGTCCTGTAGACGATGATTTTTCGTGGCATGGTCATAAGGGAAAATTACAAAAATTCAGATTAAAATGATCAATATCTCCGAAAGTAGTAAAAATCGCTGAACGTAATAGGGGTTTAATCGATAGCTTTTTAACTGCTCTATCAGCCTTCTTTTTTTTGGCGTTGGTTTTAGGGGCACGTATATCCTAAGGTCATTCGATCATCGACGTTCTATTAGCGGGTTGGTCTCTAAATAGGTATTTGTAAGGTATCAAGATATATATATTAGAAGTATTGATGTTCTTAAAAATGTGGGGGTGAAATATATGGGCATATATTTAAAATTTGGTGATATTTCGCTTGAAGTTAGCTGGGATCTATATATTTCCAGGCACTGACGCGTACCAATGAAACAATGCCGACAAAATGCTTAGGGTGATGGAACCAGCAATGGACAAGGCACCAATAATGGACACTTGATTCTTATTTTACAGAAGATAAGGGTACCTAATTAATTTGTTTGCAACAGTTTTGGAACGTATTAAATTAGAATTAAGAGTGAAGTGTCCATTACTGGTTCCTGTCAGCTAAAAGTGTCTATTATTGGTACCGTCATTTCTTTTTAAACGTTCGGGGCCATTATACCCTTGCGCGATCTAGAAAATTCCACCGACAAGTCGAACTTGACCCTAACGGGCTTAAAGATTCCACTGTGTTCGGCCTCTTCAACATCGGAACAGCCTTGCTATGATTAAACCAAGGACAGGTTTCGATGGAGTTTATTTACTGGGTTACGAAGAGGACAATAGTACGAGTTAGATCGGTACCTACGTATAAAACCCTTCCTATAACCGCTACTTCTCACAACCTAAGCCACCAAGTACAGGCGTAGCTCGTGGCGAATAAATCACGATTGGCCCCGTTGGCCCAGTCATTAGTGGGCGACCGCGGGTCCAACTCGGATTGAATTGTGACCGTGTTACGTAGGATTTGCGTCTATTTCTCTTAGCCGGCCATATTACCCTGGTACCTGCACAGTTGATTTAACAACGAGGTGTCTATTTCGTTAGTGCCATCGGGCAATTGGACAGCATAGCGCATTTATGTGACTGACTGATCATTATAGACTGTGATTGTTGCACTGTTAAGCCGAGAATACACATGCCTGAAAATAAAGCGGATTAAATACTGGTTACCCTAATGATTTGGAGCGCAGAAACGCAATATCTGTGTACTAGAGAGAGATTAGGACTCAAATGGCAATGGTGAGACGTGATTGTGAGCAACCTCTAATACAAATAGTTTTAAGGCGTATTGCAAAGAAGACCATTTTTAACTACTGAGCGTCTATTCTACATTGTCATTACCCTTTTTGCAATCAGGCTGCCCTTAGTGTTAAGTTAATAAGAGCTATTATAACGTTAACAAACGAAAACAACATAAGCAAAAACACAGTGGAATAGAGGTCTTGTTCATTTTTAGACAGAGTTGCTACCTTTGATGGCTTTGTATAGAGTTACGTGCAAATGTTAGTTGCAGAAATCTGAGAATTAGCTACTAAAATGTTTGTATGTGTATTCTATGCTTTCAAGTTTGCTCTCTGCCCAACATGGTTTCTAGTTGTGTTAGTCAAATTGGGTGTCTACAGAATTCGATACCGTTGAGATGACTGCTCATAGATTAGATAGATTGCTCAGTCGCGTCTGACTCCAAGCGCTTCATGTAGGCTTGGTATCTAATATTACTCAAGATCCTCAAGACTAGCGTTTTGGTTGAGAAACTCCTTTGAACGTATTCGTAAATATTAAACAGAAGCGTACTCGTAGTTTTTGTTACTGTCTGGAAACGATGTGTGCTTTAAACATAAAAAGATAATGATAATGAATTAGTACAGGCACTTTTACAAATTAAAGGTTTACTATCGCTTTCCAATAGGAGACCACTGTTGAGAAGAAGTGCTGGACTTAGGTATACTTAATTGTTAGTGTGACAAGCATCATGTGAGGCATGATGGTTACGAGGCATAAAAATAGAAAAAATAATGCCCCTGACTCTAATTGAGGATGAGACGAACTAGCTAGGGTATTACTGCACGACACCTTGCACTTTGTGACTATGCGCTGAAACTTGACACAGTTGATTCTTAGCTGGTCTTGAGTAGATTCAGACCAGGAGCCATCGAGAGCCATGGCCCATTTAGTAGGGGGAGGGGGGGGAAGTTTGACGCTGCCGCGCTTTAATTGAAGCAACATTTCTCTAAAAATATAGATATTAGGCCATGCAATATATCATTTTCAGATAAATTAAAGACGAGGAATCTATTTTTTGAACAATAAAAATGCACTCCCTAACCAAAACAAATGAATAAAGTAGAAAAGACTAAAATACATGATTTGTTATTTTTTTATAATTACCTATTGTGCTTAAAAATAATAACAGAAATATAAGAATAAAAATGTAGTCGTAAAGCTACACTTATGTAGTTTTCAAAAATATATAGTTTATTATATATATCTGTTAACACATGGGAGACAAAAAATAATATTAAGCGTGGGTCAGGGTGATCTCAATGCATGATCGTCCGTGATAGTAGGGTTTAGGTACTGTTTTAAACACATGAAAGGTAACGCAATGCAAATTCATTGTATATATTACAAGATCCACTGCACAGACAGAGGTCTGAACATTTAAGCTGCCTTGTTTTACAATTGCACCAGCCACGCATTTGCACCTGACAGTTTCTAGACATGCTTCTGCAGCAACAGGGAATTCCGTCCATGTATGCTTCCAGTTGTTTTCGACCTTCGTCTAACCCCAAGTAGACCGATAGAGCAGATTTTGAGCTGGTGCTAACACTGCTAACTGGCCCCAAACATGCACCCATTGATATAATTATGCCTCTTAAAAAATGCTGATATAAAGCAGCTTTAGTCGGTGCCCTCTGCACTATCTGCAAAGAAAAGCACTTTCCGTGGAAAAAATCGGCCTAAGACCAAATCGTGCATCGTTTCTTGTTAAGTGCTTGTCCATTTACCGAACAAACAAACAGTCCAGTACCTTAGCGGTTACAGAGGTGAGTGGGATTGGTCTGTAGTTGGACAAGTCTTAGGAGTCTCTGGTCTTATCCTTAATAACTGACTGACTTACTAAGAGACTTAGGCTTAGTTACAGCACTCATTGGAAGCCATTGCCTCCTCAATGCTGCCCTCGATCACTGACTCGAAACCTATAGTTAGGTCAGGAAAGGCTTCCCAAGCTTCAAAATTCTCTTACCTATTAAACGAAGTTTAGGTCAAGTTGGCATGTGAAAGGATACATTAGAAACGTCTCTATTCAGTACCCTTACCATGAGTTACAATTACCGTACTCGCTAGCGAGTCGAATGTTCTGCCCCTCGCACTCTATAAGAATACTGCGAGGTCTGCGAGGGACAGAGCATTAGACTCTCTAGCAAGTACGGTAATTGTAACTCATGGTAAGGGTGCAGAATGGAGTGTACTTACTTAGGTACCTCTATTTGTTATCTTCGCGAATTAAAAATAAGTAGAAATAAACAATATTTCTATGTAAGTATGTTTGGGATGAAATATTTATTAGACAATTATGAAACATACAATAATTACAATATTGGAACTGCCAAGGATGCTTATTTATAATAATTATGTTATGTTTACGTTTACGCGAATTAGTTCTATGCCCATCTTAGACATAAAACTAAACTATGCACTTTAAAAAAATAGATAAGTGTAGCTTTTTACATACATATATTATTATTTTTAACATATATCACGTGAGTAAAAAAAATGGTAGAAATGAAAATAAGATGTACATAACTTTTTTTTTTGGATATTTTTTTTTTCGGTCTAAAGTGCATTAATTATGTATTAAATTGTTTCTCATTATTCCAGTAATAGACTCTCCACCCTTAATTTATCCGAATATGATATATTGGAGGCTATAACAAGTACAGGGCCTATTTTCTAGACGGTAAAAACGATATCGTATTTGACCTGCTATGGAAGTATTTTATACTCATTCCGTCATTACTGTGAAGTAAATAGGAGCTATGAAATCGTTGAAAATTTGATAACAGGTCAAATACCGGTTTTTACCGCCTAGAATAACGGCCCAGTTTTTGAGAAATAATATGGCTTCAATAAAAGCACGGCAGAATCAAACTCCCCCCTTCCCCTCCCCCGCTAAATGCACGGTAGCTCTCGATGGCTCCCGGTCTGAATTCACTCGAGACCGCCTAAGGATCAACTGGTGTCAAGTTTCAGCAATATATATTAAGCGTGGTAGCTGGTTTGATAGTGCGAACCGTTGTATGCACTATCAAACCAGCCTTTAAAACCTTGCACTTTTTGACTATGCGCTTTATTTGTCTCCCATGTGTTAACAGATATATCGCACATGACATTCAATACCGTATTAACTCAAAAATAAATTATAGCGCATAACTATTTGTAGTAGTTTGAAATTAGAATAAATTTTTCAACACCGTCACATTTCGAGTTAAGACGGTATTGATTGTCATGTGCGATATATGATAAACTATATATTTTTGAAAACTACATAAGTGTAGCTTTACGACAACATTTTTATTCTTAGATTTCTGTTATTATTTTTAAGCACAATAGGTAATTATAAAAAATAACAAATCACGTATTTTAGTCTTTTCTACTTTATTCATTTGTTTTCGTTAGGGAGTGCATTTTTATTGTTCAAAAAATAGATTCCTCGTCTTTAATTTATCTGAAAATGATATATTGCATGCCCTAATATCTATATTTTTAGAGAAATGTTGCTTCAATTAAAGCGCGGCAGCGTCAAACTTCCCCCCCCTCCCCCTACTAAATGGGCCATGGCTCTCGATGGCTCCCGGTCTGAATCTACTCAAGACCAGCTAAGAATCAACTGTGCCAAGTTTCAGCGCATAGTCACAAAGTGCAAGGTTCCCATATAACGGATTGCACTATCAAACTAGCTAAACCATATTTTGAGCAAATTTTGCCGTGTAAAAATCCTTTTTTGGGCTGGGATAGCCTACTATCAAAAACCGGCGTTTATTTTCACGTATTAAAATACTTAGATAACTTGGCAATAGCTGTTGAGTTTATTTAAACAGTCGCTTCGAATTAGATACTTAAACGGGAGACTCAGTCCCAAACTGATGCCAAAATGAGTTTGTATCCACAACCCGGTTGGCAATGCACCAGTGTATCTAACGGCCGTAGTTTGCGGCTAAAGCCGGGTTGCCTTTGATTTTGATTCTAAATTTTGCTGATCAATAGACCTTGTTGGATTATCCTATTTCAACTACGGAAATTCAGATTTTCTGTTTGATTTGGTGTTTGCCTGTTCGTATCTTTGTAACAGATATGTTCTCTGCCCTAAGTTTCATGGATTCCTAGAATCCGTTTGTGTAGTGTCTCAATAAGGATTGTGTGTGATCAATCTGTAGTATATTTTTAAACCAAGGTAGCATTCATTAAAATATATGTAAAGTTTTTTTTTTGTGAGTTGAACTTAATCTATGCGAGTAATGTAAGACAGAGTTTAAAAGGTGACTGGGGTAGACCAAAATAAAACGTATGAAATTAATAAAGAATGGAGCTACCGATGAGTAATATTATAATATAGTATTTGTGAATGATCTTCAACCATATAGTTAGTGAGAAAAGATAAATCTGCCATTTCAACGTTAAATACTTTTCGTTTACCGAAAACAATGCGTAAAATCAACCATTTCATCCTCTAAATATCATTTAGTCAATGGCAAACCCAATCAAACATTCGAAATATCCGCTTGTATACCTACGCCAGTGTTGTGATATCGCAATGGCGTCCGACCGATTGACTCAACATGCTCAATCCGTACAACGGCACGTCGTTTAATAAGATTGACAGTTGTATTTAAGCTTTGTTTGAAAATCTAACGCAATGGATATTGTAGCCTTACCTTCATTCGAAACTGATGCCAGTCAATTTTCAATCACATGCTGCTGCAATGAGAGTTACAAGTATTTTGAAGCCAGTTTGCATTTAACGTGAGCGCAGGAATAGCCTGCCATTTGTTTATCGTTATTGATTGCTGTAATGACAAGGCGTTTATCGATAATATCCACTAATACTTTAATGTCATAAACGTATGTAGAATAATATTAGCAATTAGAAGCATTAAAAGGGACTCTAAATCTGCACTGGTCACTACCATTTGGACACTTATATCATTTTGGGTGTTCTAAGATGTTCGAAATAATGCTTTCGCAAAAATAAAGATAGTTGTCATTGGTTTTAAACAAGAACTCTATCTTTATCTCAAATAATTTACATAGAAAAAGGTACAGGTTACAATTTGGATCAGTGTTGTCTACTTTTTAAATATCTGTACACCAATCAAAATTGATAAACATCAAACCCTATCCTTGTTAGGTTACAATCAAGTTAGGCGTTTGTAAATTTAGAATAACAGGTATGTAAAATATGAGAACACTGATCCAAATTGGCTGCAATTATTTACAAAACAGATTTCAGTAGTTATGACTTATGAGGCTAAGTCTCCAACACAAAAAAAGATATGATATTGAACAACAATATTTCATTTGTTTCATTTAAATCAATTTCTGGTAATTTCTGGTGTTTCCGCAACCCAACCTTTGCAGTTGCACTGTGTATTCCGAAATTATAATGCGCATGCAGCGGTGCAAACGACGGATTCTGTCAATAGATATCTTGAAAATCCAGTGCGGAAATTGTGGTCAGGCGGACCGCATGTTGGGATGCGAATATCGGTTTAGGTTCATTTTAATATTGTGTTTGCATTGTAAGTAAATTGTTACTTGTAATATGTGAACTAACTGATGTTTTCACAGCTGAAAATTTCCATACAAAATGCAATAACGTTTCTCTACCCTTAATAATTCATAATTCATAAACCTAGTCCGATCATTACGTATTTTGAATATGTTTTATATATTTTAAACATTAGGTATGTACAAAAACCTTTTCATGATTATTTTTTCTTGGAGAGAAGTAAATGTTAACAAACACGAAAACGTACTACTATCCCAGTTTTTCATTATACAACATACCTATTCAAAAATCGTGAAAATCGGACTTAATTTAGGGGGTGAGTATAAGTCGGCGTACGGAACCTTTCGTACCTACGGGGGGAGAATGGCTCGCAATTGACCGGCTTTTTTTCTAAACTGTTATTTATTCAGGATGTTTAAACAATAATATATCATTACATAAGGTAAGGTTTATTTTGAAACAAATCTTAAAAAACCGGTCAAGTGCGAGTCGGACTCGCGCCCAAAGGGTTCGGTACCATTATCTATACAACATTAGACACTTAACGGCAAAAAAATCACGTTTGTTGTATGGGAGCCCCACTTAAATATTCTGTTTTTAGTATTTGTTGTTATAGCGGCAACAGATATACATAATCTGTGAAAATTTCAACTATCTAGGTATCACTGTTTATGATATACAGCCTGGTGACAGACAGACGGACAGTGGAGTCTTAGTAATAGGGTTCCGTTTTTACCGTTTGGCTACGGAACCCTAAACATCATCTCTAACTAACGGGTAGGTACCTATTATTTTATCGAAACACCTTACCACAAACTTATCATTTCGCAGAATTTTCATTTCATCGATAAGCATTTCTCGCCGCATGAGTTATATTTGTTTGTTAGTCACAATTCTAACATATTATTATCCTAACCTACGTAATTTATGGTAATGATATTCTGAAAACATCATTCATCATCAAGTTCGGTGAAAATATACAATCGATTAACTAACAGTTCAAAAATGTAACTTTGGAACATCAATAGATGTAACCATTTTTTTTTATACGATTGATACCTAACCTTACAATGTAAGAATTTATAAAAAGTTATCTATAAAAATGTTTAAAGTGTAGTGCGATTTAATAAAGGCAAGATTTAAACGGACAGGAAGAAAAATGACCTGATAAACCACATTTAAACCTAGCACAGTCTGCTCCGTGGCACTGAGTGATACATTGCGATTTCATTAAAGCATTATTGTTCACTATAGACTGACCCTCTTATAGACGACTAATAGAAGAAAAAGAAAAGTAAATATGATTATTTAGCATAATAAAGAGAATCATAACATGTACAATGAATATCTTTATGTAGTAATATATTCTGATATAATCAAGAACCGTATAAACAAAAATACCCTTTAAAACAGTTCCAACTTTTTAAATCCAAATAATATTTATCATTCAATCAGCCAAACGACGTCCACTTGTGGAAATAAAACATCATCATCATCATCATGTCAACTGACACGTCCACTTCTGGATAGGCCTTCTCCAAAGATCTCCACCACGCATGGTACATGACCATAGCCAATGGTCAGACCTATGGTCCTCGCATCCAGCTGTTTCCTGCGATTAGATCGTTGGTACACCTTGTGGCAGGCTTGCCAACATTGCACAAAATTGAATGGTAAGCAATGGTGAGAAACATGGCATATATTTAACAATCTTAATTAACATGAGTTGTAGAATGCCGTGCTGCTTAATGCTCAATGCTTGATAGCTACCGTTATCACGTGATAACTTGGATTTTTTGTTTTTTAGGTAGGTAAGATTCGTGATATTCCACGATCATTGTCATTTGTTTAGTACATAAAATGTACTTGAGGACTTACCCCCAGAAGAACAAGCGGTTTTTTTTTTGTAACTCAACTCTCTACCATATAATAGACGAAGGTCAATACATTTGTGGACTTTAGGTTTAAGCCTTGAGAATCCAAAGGTTTATGGGTCACAGATCCTACCACTATCACTATCAGGTGACCCATGTGCTCGTTTGCCATCCTCATGACATAAAAAAAGAATATTAACTCCAGTTTTTATAATAAAAGCATCATAGATATTTTATTTCTGTTCCATATCTGCAATTGAACAGAGTACTATAAGCGGATTTGGTGAGTGGATTACTTTGTTAACAGCCAAAAAGCCAGGTAGGGCTTTTTGGAGTCATGGAGTCGTAACTTTTTAATTATCCAGTGATCAAGTGAGCAGGATTTTGTAGCCAATAAAAAACCATTGCAATCAACCTTGATATTTAAATTAAATTTTTGTTTTCGGGCTGTACCTAGTGTTAGAATAGAAATCCTACTAATCAACATTACTCTAATTTTAGGCTATAGGTAGCTAATGTAATAATTTGTAAATATAATTATAATGGAATTGTCCGTAAATATAGGGTGTTACTTCTTAATTATATGTAGGGGTACACATTGGTAAAAAAAGTTAACAATAAGCATACCTACATATAAGCAACTATTTATATTTTAATTGTTTCATTCCATTTTTAAACCCACTAAAAAGTTGCCAGCTCCAAGAGTTTTAAATAAGCAATTCTGCCAGCATTTTTTTGCTTGCACTTCAGGCCCTGTTCGAACCGACGTCGACCTTAGCGGAGCGCATAGATTGCGGCGTGGCGTCTGTAAACGTTTAATTGCTTTGGTGTGGGTCCAAAACGTGTTACGTTGATGTTTGTCTGCTGGATAAGATACAAAATAACTGCGTTTAGGATTTGATTTGAACGCATCATATTAGCATTTTCATTGGATCTGGCAGAGATGTGCAGTTCTTGAAAAATTTCAATTATCCTCGAGAACAGAGCGTCTCTATTATGCTATGTCGAACAAAACAAGTTAATATAGCGTATATTTCTTTGGCAATTTTGTATCCATACGAAAGAAACAATAGAAAGTCATTGTGCGCTTGCAGTCCAATAAATACGCCAAACCATTGAATAATCGCGAAAAAAAAACCAGATAAAGCTCAGAATAATAGTGTCAAATAGATCAAACAAACATCACTAGTACATAAATGTGTCTTCAATGTTTAAAGATGTGCTAAGACGCACTGTTCTTCTTTAGTAGGTTATCTAAACTAATGTCCACATGTAACCAACTACGAGAAATAGATGAGAACAGATGAGTTAAGTAGGTAAGAAACGAAACTTAAATTTCTAATAAATAAATAATTATTCCTCACCCAATATCTAACAGCATGCTTAGTCACTTTTGAAGTAATAACTTTTTTCCCTTTATGTAATAAAAAAGGGATTTGGCTATGTATTTTTAAAAACGTGTCTTTACTTATATCGCATATAGACCAATGTAAATAGAGATTAGAAGGCACGATTTCGAATTATCAAAAAAGCCCATGAACTAAATGAAGAAAACGGAAAAGCAGATGGACGCTTCAATAGATGACGTTACTGTCCAAGTTACTAAGATAATAATAGCATTTACGAATAAAGGTTCACCCGCAAGTCCCGCAACTTTAAAAGTAAGTTTACAGCCAACACCTCCTCGCGACTTTACCGCTGTGCACCTTCCGGTCAAAGATTTCTGATTTAAAAACTACCTTCAACTCGGCATGAACAAAGACTGAACTAATTTGTAACCCACCCTGTTCACAAGAACTTTGCTCAGTGCTAAAGTACTTACAGAGCTTTGTAGCGGCTTCGAGTTTTTTTGATTAAGAACTTATTCTCTGGTCTCTTGAACAATTAGAACGTGAGAATTAATGTTGTCAAGCACTTGTTTTTTGATGCTCCTAGTGGAATTAAAAATGTTTGAAAACAAGAACCGACTAAAAATTATTTCGGAGTTCCGTTGACTGTCCATGGATCTTACTTATGACTAGATCTTCAGACGAAATTTTAATGGGATCACTCCTTAGGTGTAATCCTACTTATGAAAAAATAATTAAAATCGGTTGACAATTTGCGGAGAAATTGAGAAACTTTTAGTCAGTTGAAAATGGAAAATAATGACTGATCAAACAAAAAAAAGTATATTCTGGTGAAAACTACTTATTATTAGCACGTCATTCCATTGAATTATTATGTATACAGGGTGTCCGGTATATAGTGGACTACCTTACAGGGCTGGATAGCTCTGCTCAGGAGTGTTGAAAATATGATAAATCATGTTAGTAAAAATCGCACGGTAAACGAGATATCTCAACTTTAAAAAAAAATGGAATTGTGGTACCCTGGTTCACCATTTATAAAGTCACGACCACGGTTATTACAATTTTTCAGCAGCAATTGCTGTGAAAGAAAGCTAATTAAATTTTATTTAAGACCCTAATAACGAAATTATTAAATAACGAGCATTTTTTTTAAATTTTCAAGGTCAAATTTAAAGTTTAGAAATCTGAGTTTTCTTCGGGAAAGTTTGACACCGCTCGGTGTAATAAAATGTATGAAAACCTGTAGTGCTGCTTTCTTAAAAATTTGCTTGTTTAATGGAGATTACAAAATGATTACCTATAGCAGCGTGTGGATATTTATTTAATATAGTGCAGTGAGGATATTTATTTAATCAGCATAAAAAGACTAGTCGCTTTCAGCATTTTTGTGTTTCGTTCTACCCCATGTTTGGTCGTTTTCGCAGAGTGATGTTTTTATAACCTTCAATAAAAAAAGAAGAATTCAAATTAGTGTTTTACTTATAACAATTAGCATATAGCTTTTTCTTTATAAATACTACAATCTAGTATTGTAATTAGCATAAGACGACTAGGGTAATACCTAGCATAAAACGCATGCTCTTTTTACATAAAAATTCTAAAATATTGCAATATTGTAATCAGCGTAAGTCGGCTATTTTTATGGTCGCTTTCATTGAATTAAGATCGGAAGTAGAATAGAGAATATTAGTTCTACGGAAAACGACCAAATACTTTGATTTTTTTAAAATACCTACGAAATCTTCAATTAATTTAGGTAAAATGTGTTTAATAATTTGCATTAGAATATGTTCTACCAATTTCAATTATTTATTTTTAAGAAAACATAAAAGAGAGTAATAAAAAAATATACCTAGGAACGGCTGTATTTCGAAACCGTATTTTTAATTTTGGTCTCTTTTTGCATAACTATGGTCAATTAACAATATAATTTTTTTTGTACTTATTACTTAAACCTACATAAAACTCTCAGATCAAATCAAAAGAGTCCAGGGTGTTCTTTTTCGTCATAATTTTAATGATGGAGAAAATTAAAAACTTAAGCTGTTAGTCTTGAGTAGAGTTCGGACAGCGTTTAGATCTAGACAGCGTTGTATAATTATAGAAATGCTTAAGTGTTCCTCCGAAACGTTTACCAAAAGTAGAAAGAACTCTGGTTACAGGTAACTTTAAAACTCGTTTATTTAATAAGTTGTTGTAGTTGAGCATGGGTGGTTATGTGTCATCATCATCATCATATCGGCCGAAAGACGTCCACTGCTGGACATAGGCCTTCCCCCGGAATCCTGGGACCCGGGATCCTCACGACGACGGCCGGTTTCTATGTAGGGAAGAGTCGTGGAACGGTTTAAACATTTGCTTTGGCCTATAAGGATTCTGTAGTGTATCATTGCAATGACGATTCCAGCGATGCTATAACGTAGTACTAAATGGCCAGTTAGCGCCGCTGAGTGCAGCGCGGTGCTCAGCCTATATTTACGGCGCCGCGGATAAACAGCCACAACCAAAATTAAGGGTTTTGTTTGCTTCAATACTGAGAACTGTATAATTATGGATACGCGCCTTCCTCACTCGCCGTAGAATAAAGTTATCATTAAACCCATGGAAAGCGAAAACGCAACTACGTGATTCTGCAGTAATTCGCATTTCAATTTGACGAATGAATTATATACCGGAGAATTTACGTGGTCCCGTCAGAGCGTGAACATCATTTTAGGACGTGCAATTTCAGTTAGCTAGCTTGTTGCGACGAAAACCTCGATCAGTGCTGAACAAATAATGTTGGTATCAAGTTAAGTCTGTTTGTTGATTTCCGCCTTAGCTTGAAATCAATCGACTCAGATTTAGAAAAATAGGTTAGGTCTAGGTTAAAACAGAATACTAGTCAGTACTCCAAAGGAGAGGGACTCTCAAACATGCACCATTTTTAAACAGTGACCAAGACTTGTAGATTGCATCGTTATTTATTGTGGGTCAGAACTTTGCGTGGCTTTAAATAATATAAACGATTTCTACGCAGACAAAGTCACGATCAAAATGGAAAGAAGTGGTCTCTGCCTACCCCTCTGGGAAACAGGCGTGATTTAATGTATGTACGAGTACCTATTTATAAAGTTTAATCTCGAAGCCGATCCTTCAACATAACGTGTGGTGCCCAATACTCAAAATAGGGTCCAATTTAGATTGAAATCGAAGTTTCTAGCATTGGATGTGTTCTAAGCTAGCTTTCTACTTCACATGCAGGTACGAGTATGTGTCTATGTAGTTCAGTTATTTAGCTCGAGAGCTAGTGTGCATCGCAGTAATTACCAGGAAATGCACTGAATGCAGCGATGCTATTTGACGTAGGCGCAATCATGTGCATTCCGTACAAGATATTTCATGGAATAGTTGTTTATTTTTATTGATAACTAAAACATACCACGAGAACAGTGTTCAAAGTTGGAAAAATATATACCTACATATTCGGTAGAATTGCGAGTACGAGCATCTATGTAATATTTTGCGTTATTCGTAAATCGGCCTAAAAAACAAGATTATCAAAATTTTTGCATGCCCTAAATGTCCTAAAAGTGAACGCGATTTTTGAATGTGCGATATCTGCATACCATGCATATTATGATGCGTGCGTGTAGCTTCGATACGGCGGCGTGCTCCTGTGGGGGGCAGCACCGACGCAAAACATTTCTTCGTTGTGCAAAAAAATCTTTCCGCATTCTAGCCAACGTACGCATTCCGAACAGTTCTGTTCCCGGGACCACTTTATTCGCCATAAGTTGCTAACCTCAATTTATATTATGAAACCCGCACTATTCATACATAAACACCCTACTATTTAAGTTTATTGACATTCATTCTCATATTGACCATATCTAAATACTGTGAAATGCTTGAATTTATATTTAAAATTAGTTGCTCGGTCTTGTTATTAGTACTTACCTACCTTTACTTAGTAGATTTAAGTTATTACAATTGTGTACCCTTACAGGGCGTCATGGACTGACCTTTTACCTTGTAACACCATTATCTGAATGTACATGACAATATAATTGCAAAAAAAAAGCACAAGGACGATGATGTTCTTTAGTAACTTATTACTTAGCAATCCAAGAATTTGGAAAAATAAGGAAGGGGCAAATTCGGTGTAATTAATAAATGGCAACGCATTAGTGGCATTGTACCTAGTCTTGAAAATGCAAATGTAAATGATGGATCGCAGATAGCCTAAGCAACGAAGACAATCATTTGGTTTTTGGGAGGCGATGCAAATCTATAAAAAGAACATCATTTCAAAATTTGAAGCAAATCGCTTGAATACATCCCGAAAAACAGTACATCAAAAAAAACATGAATAAATCATAAGTCGAGAACTGTCATAATTTAGATGTTGATATTCAGCATAAATATTCTTCTCTGTAAGGGGTTCTCACAAAAAAAACGCGAACCCATTTGATGTAAGGGCCGACTTACTATGCAAACCCGACTATGCCCTTTCGGGAATCATTTTCCCCTCCATATCTCATTAAATACTGAGCCCAGCAAAAAAGTGTATTGAATCTTTTTTGTAGAAAATTTTATGTAGATTAATTATGTAATGGAACATTTTTTGCTATGGGCTACCGTTTACGAATTATATACGAAAAACTAAAAAAAGGGAACTTTACACCCCCTACCCGTTAGCTCCACCCCCTCCCATCAGTACTTTTAGTATGTGGTTTAAAACACCATTCCCTACAACTATGCCGAAATTCCCTTACACACCAGTTTTTTCCCCTGAGAGGCAGTTTTTGGTCTTCGTTGCTTAGGCTAAGAACCCACTTACCATCATGTGGCCTGCGTGCTCGATTGCTTTCTCTATTCCATAAAAAGAAAAAGAAAAAAACATTTTGTATAGGACAGTCTTAAAATAACTGCAGGGAATTAATGCTACCTTGTAAATAGTTAACTGCACGCCACATTAGGTACCTTAATATTGAAAATGTTAAGAAAACTAGCCATGCTATAAGGCAGCGACTTTAAAAGCCGTACATTAGTACTTAGCTGCTGAAAGAAGCTCTTTTGAGTACACAGTGAGCGGGACTGTACTGAAAGGAGTGAGCACTTTTCTAATTGCGGTTTTAAACACGGCGCGTATGCCAATTTTGTGCGCCACTCAAGCTTGTCTGGATTTTGTTACACCGATGTGTAATAATGTCTTATTTACAAAAAACATGCACGGTAAACCATTGCCGGTTAACTCCAAATAAGCATTTTATGTAGTGTGTACGAGCACAAATAGTTATAAAATAAACAGTAGCATTGGTTGGCTGGTAAACATCTTAGCCTGATTGTGCAAAATGTGGTTACAGAATTATCAACAAGTTTTTAGAGCTGCTGGTAATTCTGTAGCTCTGCCTACCCCACTCTGGGAACGAAGGCGTGAGTTTATGTATGTATGTATGTAGCATTGGTAAATTATAAGTATATTGTTAAAGCTTAAGTTGCAACAAATGAAATCGAAACGTATTTCAGCTAGGTGGCTCATACTATGACATACACGGTCAGACCAAGGGGTTAAAATACATTAACTTTGGCTGTAAGTAAAAGATAAAATTATGATTGTTAAAAAAAATCGTGTATTGTATTGCGTTTGCCTCAATAGATTTTAGGTTTAATTGTAAGACTTGAAACTATGGAATGAACTTCCCTCCATGATGTATCCTCAGTACTATGAGATGTCTTTCGTTAAACGCGGCTTAAAAAGAGTATTCATTGAAAGGCAACAACTTCGCTGTACCCCTGGCATTGCTGATGTTTTTGGGCGACGGTGACTGCTTCTTCTGTCTGCTTTTACGACTATAAAAAAGACAAACCAAGTCATGTAACTTATTCGATTTAGTTTAGGTTTAGTTTTATTCTTATCATAATTTATTTTTATTTTCGTAGTTGTAATCGGTAAACTCTTAAAACAAGTAACGAAAAAAAAACAACATTCTTCAAATATGCCTCTAAATGTTTCACTATTGTTCTCTGCGGTGTGACACAAGGTTTGTAAAAGGTAAATATCTTGGTAATCACAATTTTAAATCGCACATGCTCGCTCCGCCGGCCCGAATGCGCACGGGCACGCAAAATGAATTTAATTCTGCACCGATGCCCTCACAAAGGGGTGTTTCCTGGAAAATTCAGAGTAATTATTTTCTTGCATTTGAGCTTCGTTCCTGTTTAGTGGGTGCGGTTAAACTTTCGACATTTTCATAGAAAATATAATTTTACCAGAAGCTATTTCGTAATGTTCTGGATGTCGAGCGAGCACGAGTTGCCCGCGAATTGTTTAGTCACTTGGTTATATCCCGTCTATATCGAGAAGATTCTGTAGCTTGAGCACGAATATTTTAGTTTTCAAATCGCCTTTACTATTCGAAAACCTATCCAACAACCCCTAAACACGTTTTCACACATAATTTTACGTTAACTATTCGATGACGATATGAATGCTAACGTCAATGTACAGTTGCTATCAAATTTTAGTATTCAATACGGCCATGGGGAGCTGATACCAATTCTCATACACATTGTCTTGATGACGATAAGTTAACGTTATATACGTATACTTACTCGATAAAAGGTAAATGTTACTGATTGGTCAGAGTCGAACTAGAAGTAGCTATCATATATTAGTACATTTTTGCGGTAACGTAAAATTGAAAATAGTTATTCCGTAAATTGACCACATGAGGGTTTTTTACATGTCCGTAATATGGAATTAATCTACCAGTGTTTCTGAAAAGACCATCATTGCGAGGAAGAAGCGCCGCAAAAACCTCCAGTAGGTATTTTTTTTAATCATAAAATACAATAATACTTTTAAACTTTACTGATAATACTTTTAGTATCTGTGCTAGTTTTAATTAAAAGTTAAGTAAAAGTACTTAACTTTTAATTAAAACTAGCACAAATAATACCACTAATCGTTCAAGGTCACATATACACGCAACAACATTAAAGTAAAATAATGACTCAGAGAAAAAATCGACGAGTTCACTACGTTAAAAGCCATAACTAGAATAATTGACTAAACAACTTGAACAGACCGGACTCCACAAACAGCATCAGTTCACGAGTATGACGCGTATCTCAGCCATCGCCTCCCTCACCGTCGTAAGCAAAGACCTTTAAGCGAGCATGACATGCTTATGCTGCCGGATAACATAAAAGTAATATTGTGTGAAATAGCAGTCTGGTGAGAAACATCACAGTGTGCTCTCATTAAAAAAAAAGTGAACCATGATTTAGTACATCAATACCTGCGATAAATGACCAAAATGTAGGTACAGCTCCTACTAATTTCGTCCGTACTAGACATTCAGAACATTGATAAAGTAGTAAAAATTGAAGGCGCTACTAGATTTTGACATTTTCCACAAACAAAATGTGTCAAATTTCAACCTACGGTAACCAAATAGATCCGCGGTTTGTATATATTGGGAACGGATTTAATACAACGTCAACATAAAAACACGAACGCGAAGAGAGAAGAAACGAATTTTAAGTCTATTGTTGACACGAGACATTTATAAAAATTACGTTTCACTGATTGGCGCCAACGTTTTATATATAGAGAAATCTTTACTCTTAACCACATGTGATCACCAGAATAACTCTGTTTTCAATAACGTGTAAAAGTCGTTGGTGTTCAATCGCCAGACAAAATGGCACCGAAAACGAATAGAAAAACAAATTCCGTGCATTATTTACAGAGTCATCAATAAAAAATCACATCGACTCTTCGTGAGATTTTCACAGAATATTCTGGAAAGTTTTGTTTTGGTCCAAAATACACCCGAAAGCGTCAAAAAAACGATCTACGATAGTTTTAATATTCCAGGGGCTCTATTCTACATTGTTAACTTTCTTCATTCTCTATTGTAAACGTTATGAAAGCTCTTATTTACTTGAGAGTAATGGCGGCTTAATTTTAAAAAAATACGATAGCAATACATGTGAGACAAATAATAAGACCCTGACTTACGCTCAACAGAAGTAAAAGCTAGTCGTAAATTGAAATTTGTGAGTACCGTGACTTGTTTTAATGCCCTTCGGCCGCGTACGTAACTATGTTTTGTAACTAGCTACGAACTAGGAGTTTATTTTCTTGGTTTGTATCCAGGTTACGAATGAAGAATTCAATTTTGATGGTTTTGTTTGCCTACGTAGCTAGGTTACAAATAAAGAGTTTTAATTTCCTTCTACGTACCTGGTTACGGACAAATAATTATTTTATCTTATGTCCTAGTATATTTCCTCTATTCCTGGTTGCCACTACCTTGATGGCCACCACTGGTGGCGATACGGATTTTTGTTCCTGATTGCCGCCCAGCGGTGGCAATGAGGAATATATTTCCCTATCGCCGCCACTGGTGTCAATGAGGAAAATATACTACTGCCTATAAAATGAGGTAGGTTTAGGTTATGTTAGTTTTGCAGCAGGCCCGGAGGGCCAAACCACCCAGAAATAGGAGCTCCGCGTCAGCGGAGCTCCGTCGACACTGTCTGATTGATTTGAAATAAGAGTGTCGACGGAGCTCCGCTGACGCGGAGCTCTTATTTCTGGGTGGTTTGGCCCTCCGGGCCTGCTGCAAAACTAACATAACCTAAACCTACCTCATTTTCATGTTTATAATCTACCTCTTTTAAGTGCTAAATGCAGTATGAGTGTTCCATAATCATAGGATCGACTATGAGGCGGAGACATAAGGTAAAATAATTATTCGTTCGTAACCCAGCTACGAAGAAGGAAATAAATATTCCTTGTTTGTAACCTAGTTACGTATGCAAACAAAACCATCAAATTGAATTCTTCATTCCTAACTTGGTTACAAACCAAGAAAAAAAAATCCTAGTTCGTAGCTAGTTACAAAACTTAGTTACGTACGCGGCCGAAGGGTTTTTAATGCCTTTGAGGGAATTCTAAATACTTTTTTATTTTTTATTGTTAGAGGTTGTCAACATGTGTTAAAAGAACTTTTTATTTACGAGAAATGTACGAGTACCATGAATACTTTCGTAGTAAAAATACATTAAGGAAAATAAGAACTTTTCGCTAGTTCAACTGTTCTTTTTATTTCAAACGCATTTCATATGTACATACCGTATTAGGTAAGTATCAGGTACTACTCGTATTTTCATTAACATGAATCATTTCAGTGCAAATTATTATGATTTCTAAAACAAGCGTAAGTATTTCTTTTTATAAATCATATAGAATATCATGCATACTATCATATGCAGGCGTCCTTCCCATATTATAACCGTTTGTTTACGTAATGTTTTCATAATCATAACATAACCAATCACTGATCGAATTATTACGTAGAAACTTGTACTTATGCAGATATCGTACAGTATCGTATTTCGTCAGATAATTTCGTATTGGTCTTGCTTTATCAATAAACTTATCGCTGGGCATTAAGGCTGACTAAGAAAACCAGATAAATTCGAACATTTTCGACCAAAAACGATGTCGTTATGTTCATTCACTACATCTGTACTAGTAATCCGCTATCCCTTCTTAATCTATCTCTGCCCTATAAATAACCGTCTCATTAAATTATTAGTAGGTATAATTGTTTAAATACAAACAAAACACGATAAGGTGCTGTGTGCAAAATGAATTTAGTGCCAACCAAACTTAAAACTATTATGGTCATGTTTATCGATGTGGATAGCCGTGGATAAAACATTTGTCACTTTCTGATCAATATGTAAGTGCGAGAGTGACGGATGCTTTATCGACCGCAATAAAGGCGACCATAATATGAAGAAAAACCGCTTACTCTTGTGGCTTGCTCCAAAACCGCATACAATCCTCGAGTGGGTATTAATAAAAAGTTTTTTCGTGTAAATAAATAATTCACGAATATTACGGCTGTGGCCGGGGCCGCGCGAGATTTTCTAACTTAAATATTGTTAAGTGTCGTAATGGAAACTCGAACGGAAATTATAACTTTTGTCATTATTTCTTGATGTGGAGGAGGAAATTACTGTAACTAATATTAAAGTAAGATAAGTAGTAAAGAACATTGGATGACTTAGAACATAGGATACTTTTACTCATGTTACAACAAAACTTTTAAAAACTCATGACTCAATTTTCGAACTAATATGGTAAGTATAACAGACTAATATGGTAAATATAACTAATATAATAATGACTTTACCGTTACATTGTACGTTAAAGTAATTGTATATAGAACCATATAGGATTTAGTAGGAGGGCGTGTTTTCATGGATAGAAAATAAATATAACAATGAGGTAGTGATTCCTTTATATAGCACACGTCTCAATTCTTCAAGGAACTTTTAATCGGCGAGCTTAAGATGATTAGTATGATTACTTACAACGCGTAGCTGTCAAAAAATAGCTATACAAATTAAGCTCCGGGCGGTTACGTTTTTCAACAAGGTTTAATCGTGTAAATCAAGTCCGATTATGTTAATTATTATTTGTTATGTTGTAGTTATTATGAAAAACTAGGTTTGTACTTTTCTGTTCGTTTTTAATTGGTGTCCTACCAAACTCAAGATTTCACAATATCTAAAATATTATATGTATTCAAAAATCATAAAAACCGGAATAGGTTTAAGAAAACTTACCGCATTTTATATGGAAACAGTCTCACAATCCTTTTACCCATCAGAGCATTATTAACATATTAGTTTGTTTATTTAATAAATAATTTGGTCACAGGTTTCTTTGAAGAATTAGCGTGACTATAAGCCTGTAGGACACCTTTATTTTGAAACTCAAACAAACTCAATCTCACAACATTTATTCGTCATAAAACAACACAACACAAATATATCGAACATTTTAATCGATAAAACTAAAAAGTAAAAGGATTAAAAACAAATTAAATTAAATTAAATCAATAACATGGAAAGTACCTATACAATTTATAAATAAGGGTATATAACTACGAGTATAATTTAAATTCAGAGTCTATTACAAATAATATCTTAATTTCTAACAAAGTTTGCTCGTTATGTCAAAACAAAGTGAAACCCCAATTTTATTACTCAAGACATCCCCTGCAGAAAACTATCAGTATCTGTTTTGCAGTCAGTATTCCCGACAGACAAATTTACTGAATGAATACAAACCACAAATCAGGGAGAGGGTCGCTACGAGTTGCTTACAGCTACTGTCAACATCCCCCGTGAAACACAATTATGATTTTCATTTACATTTTACTTTTTAATTTGTGGAGGATTTTTTAGATACACTAGTCTGTGACTTGTTTCCAAGTAGTTTACCTACAAGCATTTGAACACAGTAATATTAACATACTCAATCAATCAATAATATTCCCCTGTGATAGCTGTTTTTTCATTATTCACAGTTTACCACTGGAGTCCTATTCACACTCACATACAAGTATAAAGATCATTTTTCACTTTATCTTCAAAATACTTTATTCACTGATTTTAGAAAATTGCTAGTTTTTATAATAATTAAGAACATTAATATTGATTGAAAAAACTGCTACCTATGAAAAATTCGAAGAGGAAACGGAGAAATACCATTGTTTAAGGTCTGTTTATCCTTACTTGTCTTATCGTGTAAACAAACGTGACGTCATGGGTGATTCTAGACAATGACTAGTGATTGGAAATGTCGATAAAATATATTGATTGATTTTGTTATAAACACTTAAGTTTACCAACAATTTTAACACAGTTGAATGTTTTCTTCGCATTTCTAACTCAAATGCTGTGGTAAATGCTATTTCATTATGCAATCCTAAAGTAGTACTTTAGTACTACCTATGTAATATTTTTATAGAGAGATATAAGAAATAATACAAATATTTAAATCTGTATGCACGAATAAACCGATAATCAAAAGTAGACTTTAGTAACGCACTCACTTAAACCGTTACAAAGAATTTTCGCACTATTCAGATGATCGCTGTCGCTCTCGTAATCATGAAATCATAATAAACTGTGATGTAGTTCCACTTATTAGTTGATATGAAACTTGGAGACATTTCAAACTCGCCGCAAGCAACGCCGCGGGAAAGTCATAATCATATTCAAACAGTTAAATGAATAGGTACCGTTGAGGAGTTCCGGTAACCATCTTAGGTCTTCATCATCAGTTCTACTTCACCAAATGATACTTTCTGAATGTAAATGCTGGACTTAAAACTAAAAATACTAAAATCGCTGTATGAATGCCAATAATATTTGAGGAGTTCCCTCAATTCCTCACGGATCCCCTCATCAGATTCAGATTTGGTGATAATGGAACCATCTCGGAAGTATACTCTATCAAACCAAAAAAGATTTTTTTAAATCTGACAACTCTGTAAAATGTTTTGCGTGGTCATACATAAAATTACCGGTGGTAAGTCACACCATTTTTTTTTTGAGTCGTTACGATATTAGCGTTAGCGCTTTTTGATGACACACTTCAGCATCTTACGCCTTCTTCGATCAACAGACGACGAAGGTAAGAAGTGTGCTTAACCGTCATTGAGCACTGTTGTACCGTCTCCCGTGTTTTGCGCGCTGTTGCGAAGTCCTTGTGTATTGAAGGTCAAGGTTTCGCTAAAACATAACTATTTCTGTTTTATTAAAAACATAAAAAGATGTATTGGGAAACGTACCTAGTAACAACACAAACTAACAAACATCTGATCGTATGCAAATCGTAGTCCTTGAAGAGTAGCCAATAGTTGTCAGTTCAGAGAATTATCACCGTCCAAATCACAAAAGGTATCACAAATCCGTAAGCAAGCCAAGTCGTCAGAAAAATCACAAAAAGAGCACCCGTTACGTACGACATCAAGCGAAGTAGTGTAACGAATGACATTTCTAGATTCAACTTAGTTTTTATTTATTTATTATTCTTTCCTCTAGGGGAAAAGGAAAAGGTTGAACACCATACAGGCCACATTTATCCATATCGATAAGTTGTCGTTTCCCATCAATACGATGCGTGGACAATCTAGACATTGCAATGTCAGATACTTTTCAGGTTATTCATTCGTTCCTTCGATTATTGAAGATAATCTTATTAGAAATGATATTTTTCGGTGGTTACTTGGTTGATTTCAATACTTCGTGAGTTTCTTTAAGTATACAACAACATTTTAAGTGATGTTTATTGTGTAATCCGAGAGAAAAGTGTGACAGTGTCTTCGAGAAGTGTTTGTTTACATGATAAGACAACTAAGGATGAACAGACCTTAGACTAAACGCCGTCTGCATTTTATCCTCTAAAATTGAAGTCGACAGTTCTAAAGATTTAGATACGAAAATCAACCACTAACAAAGTAGGCAAATATTTCTGGATACATTTGATACACGAGATACTAAAAGTAATTGCATATACACCTGTACCTCAGGCAGGTCTTACTTGGACTAAGCTTATATGTCACTTAGTCCGGTCTTCTTTATCACCTGGGTTTACGGCGTGCGGTTTGCGACCGGTTTTACGACGTGTGGTGTGGCTCTCGAGACCTATATTCGACTTTGTCTAAGCCACGTTGTAACTAGTCGATTTTGACATTGTTCCGTTTTGTCCCTTTCTTCCTTTCTGTTATTGTCAAAGCAATAACGAAAGATGCGTTCCAATATCAAGCATTTTATTTATGTAAATAAGTATTCAACATTTTTTTGTTTTCTGTTTTTTAATCCTTTGTACCTATTTACTTGCTGTTTGCACTTAGGTGCTGTATGTGTTTCACTGAATAAATGCTTTTTCTTTCTTTCTTTCTTTTTTATTATGTTTAAAAATAACACCCTGCAAAATATTAGGTTTTTAACCCTTTCGATAGCGGAACTATAATTAGAGATCAATTAGATGCCTATTAGATGTCACTGTTGAAATATATTTCACTAACAATACAATCATGATGGTTTTCAAAATATCGTAAGTCAATAATTATTTACTTACCTATTTGTACGTAAAACGTTTAACAAAGAAATGTGTCCCTTATATTCGGACTCTTTCCTTATCTTTGGTTATTTTAATGAAGCTAAAACGTTACTAACAAATGAATAGTCCGGGAATTGAAAAATCAGCCCTCAAAAATATTTGGACTGGATTAAGTCAACTTGATCAGGTATTTATGTATCATCGAATAAATAGTTCCCGTAGAATAAAGAAGGTTTTTAATAAAATTCTTACTTACTACAATACTAATATGAAAATCAATCATGTTCAGAGTCATTCATTCACGTGAAAGAGAGTGCCGGATTGACAGGATGTTATTAAATCGATTGTAAAGCAGAGCACATTGTACGTGAATACAATTGATTAAAAACTAATTAAAAGTACACTGAAATACTGCTACTTGAAATATGACCAGTGCAGTCGATCGATCAAATTATTGTTTGACGTTGGTCATATGGCCAGCATAACCGCATTACGTGCTGTATAACTGGAGTTACAAGTTAGATTGACTGTTATCGTGTTTATAATTCACGAAGATTCGTGATCAAATGTGTAACATAACTCCCTAGGGAACTCCCTAGGGAATAAAGTATTTTTTCTTTTTAATTTCCTTATAACTAAGATCCTTGGAAATCTTTAGATAGTTTAAGATTTATTTTCTCGCAATCGAATTTAACTTGACTAAAATGCCACAATGACACTCGTAAGAACTATTTACTCGGGTGGCTATTATGTCTCGTGTCCCTTGATAAACAATCAACTATTTATTTTTCGTATCTTTCCGTGAACGAAGTCTTTGTAGAGTTCTTTTAAGGTGTATTTGTCTTGCACTCGAAATAAAAAGTATTGTTTAACTCGAGACTAAAAAGCCACAAAGACACTCGAAATTTATCCTTCCACCTAGCTTTGCTCAGGTGGATAAATATCTCGTGTCATATGGCTTACTTTAATCCCTTATTGAACAATCTACTATTATCTAGTTTAAAATATCACATTTCTCGATTTCAAAAGTGTCTCTTATGCCTCAAATATTCAACAGCTAATGTCAAGTGGCAATATACTATTAAACACATACACATACCCAATAGAGGTGCGGTAGTGCAAAGCGACATGAGTAAGATGAACTTGATGCCTTCGAGCCTGGTGGAAGAGTGCCTAGGACATTTTGACGCATTAAAAAAAACATGCTTGGTGTTATGTTGAACCATAGAGCAATGCGCTTTGGCACTTTTTTTAATGTGCACAGCCAAGATATGGAACACCTTGCCGATGGCGTTCGTGTAACTGGGTGCTAATGACTCGGTGTTCTTCAAAAGTAAGATTAATAGGTACCTTCTGCGTAAGCTCGCATTATCTTCGACATGATCCTGACTCTTTGGTCTCGACAACATGTTTTACAGAGTAAAATACCGAATTAGGCACCTTACGTAGGTAATTTCACGCACAGAAGTGAGAGTAACAACTGTATTTTTGACGCTGACACTCGTTATAATTGCTGAAGTTATAAAGAGAGGGTGATAGATGCTTTCAATCAAAACTGTTAGGAGTTTTCCCAAGATGAGAAAAAAATACAGGGAGACCTTTGCCCAGCAGTGCGACATTTTAGGCGAAAAATAAAAAAAAACAGAGTAAAGTACCAAGTATATTTCACGCACTCAAGTTACAGTAACAACTGCCCTGTATACTTGACGCGGACACTCGGCTGTAGAAGTAATCGAGTTGACTGCAGAAGTTATGAAGAGACGGCGTCGCGGCGGCGCCTCGGCGGATATCAGCCCCCCCTGCGGATACGGGCGTAGGGGCAGCAGAAACAGCTCTAAATTAATGAAAGGACTTTAAAAAAAGAGTGATGATAAAAAATGTGGTTTGAAAAAAAAACCATACGAGAAGCTGCGTGTGCTTTGTCGTTATTTTGATATTTTTGTTTACTCGAAAATATTAATCCTCCAATTATTATAATTTTGCAAAACGGTTTAAAGATAGAGTGTAACTGTAAATACAATTTTGATCCATATGGATTTGCTAAGGTTTGAAAGATTCACTAGTAGGGGTTTAGCACAGTAGGTATGCAATTGCAAAAAGTCACTAAACATTTTATTAAACATATTTATACTTTCATAAGTAAATGGTATTAAGCATTCATGGCATAAGGATCGAAATTATGTGATGTAAAACAAATCAAATAAACTATTAACATTATTGGATCACGCAAAACTGGCCAATTCATTAGACATCTGTCATAATCTTACTGACTAAATATAAATTACACTTCGCCGGATATTAAATTCTCAGTCGAATGCTTCGTTCTGTTTTATTCAGAAAAAACACCTTCATTTGACTATTATAGCATTTTTCATATATAATTGGGTCTGTGACGGGTGTCATTTGGCTAATTATAATCGATTTAGTATTCTGACATTGTTAAGTTATTTTAATTTACCTGCCTACTATATAAAATAAGGTATCATAAATCGTCTAACATCACGCTAGAACTATTGCCATCGTATGGTAAAGTCTACAGTGTGTTACCGGCATGAGGGCTTTCCTTGATACAGAGTAACAATGGGCAACTCCTTAATGTACCTACCTACATGTTTATTTCAATTAAAACAAGAAAAAATAGTACACACTTGTTTTCTAACAAAAAATAAATTGCAAGCAATGTACACTGTGCGTTAAAGTTAATTAGTAAAGTCACGTGACCAAACTAAGACTTGTTTACAAGTGACCATAGCAGCCCCATTTGACGTCTGACTTGGTCGTCGTACCTATTCATTCGTAGTTCATTGTAAACAATCGAATTCAAAACTGTTAAAGCCCAATTCAAAGTGTTTCAAAGAAACTAAAGCTTAATTTGCGAAGATAATGTTTACGGACTATTATTAAACATGTATTTAGTTGGCTGATACTAAGGCTAAAAATAATGTATGAATAATTAAAAGCAGTTTTCATTATAAAAATATATTAAAGGAAAAGCAACGTAAAAAATCTAAGTAATATGTTCAATATGGCGACCACCACTATTAACGCACAATTCATAACGTCGTTTTATGCTGTCGTGAATCGATCGGAAATCCGTCGTTTCCAGCTGACGAAAAGCTTCCACTATTTTAGACTTCATTTCGTCTCGAGTTTCGCTGTCGGTAGCGTAAACTTGTTTTTTTACAGCTCCCCATAAAAAAAAATCAAGAGGCTTCAGATCAGGGCTTCTTGGTGCCCAATTTTGGTGGCCATAACGCCCTATCCAGCGTTGTCCAAACATTTCATTTAGCTTTTCTCTCACAACCAAAGCTGAATGAGCAGGAGCACCATCTAGCTGAAACCATATTCCAATGCGTTCTTCTTCAGAAAGGGTATTCAAATGATTGACCAGAGGACCACTTAGAAGTTCTAGAAACCTCTGTGCGTTCAAAGTCCCATCAATAAAAATAGGTCCGATGATAGTATTATTGTGGATAGCTGCCCACACGTTTATGGTCCAACGGTATTGATGGGAAGTCTCCCTTAAAACATGAGGATTATTTTATATATCTGTCCAGTGGTGGGTATTTTTGCGGTTCTACATTCCATTCCGGCAAAAAGTACTTTCATCCGTCCACATAACTTTTTGTTGAAAGGAATCATCCTCTCTACACATGCCTTAAAACCAATTGCAATATGCTACTCGAAGTGGCAAATCTCTTGGCAATATTTTTTGTACCTTTAGAAATTTAAATGGATGCTTTTTGTTCCTTTTTAAAACTCCATGAACGGTCTTGTTTGTAGTGCCGAACTTTCGCCCAGCAATACGAGTACTGGATGTGGGGCATTCCCTGAAGTGTTCCAGCACCCTTTCTTCCAGAGCTACAGACACGATCCCATTCATAGCTCTTTCGGGATTACTAGGAGGCCTATTTTCCCAAACGCGTTGCACGGCTTCCAATATGAATCTGGGATTGTGAGGGTGTCGCCTGTTAGGGTATCTTTCCCGATACAACCTCAACGCTTCTGCTGCGTTGCCGCGTGTTTCGCCGTACAACAAAATCATGTTGCACATCTCACGAGCGTCGTAGGCCATTAGTTAAACTCACGATTTATTCCACAATAAATTTACGAGTTTTATTAGAGAAATGACTTTCGTTCAAGATTGACAACTTTCTGTCATGTTAGTTTCATAAATCTGACAAATTCAAGGAGTATTTAATAACTCTCTATGTTTTGCCCCTGTACCAATGTATGCCTTGTACCAAGTAATAACGATACTGATTACGATACTTACACATAGCTCCAATACGTTGATGGTAGTTAAAATCTACGAAGTTAAATTGCAGCGTTACGTTAGTTAACTTCGACTTAATTATACCTGCAAATAATTACTTATGCTACATACTATCGTTAGTTAAAGCAGAAGCCCTCATGCCAGTAACACATTGTAGATAGGTGTTTATAATATGCGGTAAAATAAAACGCAATGACATTAAATTGCATTGCAGTGCGATGCGCGCTTGTAAGCGGACGTGTTTCATTGCTCAGTAAGAATTCCTATGCGTATTCGCGAACCGCGCGGTTTTTAGCCGCTGCCTGTCACTTTTACTATGGGTTCTCAGCAACTCGTAGCCAACGAGCTGTTGGCGTTCATACAGAACGCGATCAACGATGGCTGCATGGATGAGGTCAGCATCCTGCAGATCTGCAAAAGCAACTTCAAGGAGGAGGAGATTTGCTGCGGCAAAGCGCTACTGTTCCAGTCGCTGGGCAAGACTGACCTGATGCCATCCCGCCGGAGGGATGGAGGAGCCAAGAGTCTGCAGGACATCATCGATATGTTCCGAAAGATTGATTTGGAGGACGAGGCTGTACCTGCCTTCGTGGCTAAGCAGCTGAACAGGCTGCCACCCGTCTCGTTTGACCACGTCGACGTTACTAGGCTGCTAAAGGATATTACGTTCCTGAAGGGCAGTCTGGCTGAGATGCAGTCTAAATTAGAGGCATCAAATAACATCGTGAGTGAATTACGTGCCGAAGTAGTGTTATTACGGAATGCTGTTTCGGAAAGTAGGTCACCCGATGCCTCTATTGTGAGTGCATGTCACGGGCCGCAAAATGCACCCGTAGACAAGATTGAGTCGGTGAAATTGGATGCGTTACCGGCCGGCGCTGTACACAGCGCCGCCCCGCGCCCCGCCGCCCGCACTTCTGTCCCGGCTGTGGTGACACCATGCGCGCGGTCGACGACCTCAAATCGTGCGTATGCTGCTACTGCCAGGCGACCAATCGCTAGGCAACCAGCACAGCTCCCTACTGAGGTGACGCAGAACCGCAGTAAGCCCGTTCGAGGGGTGTTGCCCCCGACGTGTCCTAAGCAGGACAAGGATGGCTTTACCCGGGTGGAGAGGAAGAAGAAGCCTGCCCCGAGGAACCTGTGCGGCACTGCACCGACCGGACCGAACCACTTGCTGTGTCCTGCTACGCCCACGACGCAGTTGTACGTGTCCCGTTTACATTACTCTACGGAGGCAAAAGATCTCGTAGAGTATGTACGAGTTAAGACCGGATTTACTCTTAGGGTCGAGTGGTTAGAACCTCGCCACAAGGTTAATTTTAAGTCATTTGTGATGAGAGTACCGACCATAGATCTGTCGACCTTTTTAAAGGAGGAATTCTGGCCGAGCGGAGTCTTATTTCGGCGATTTCGTGGTCGCCGTCTAGCAGACACCGCGAAAATTTATTAATAGTTGTATTCATTTTATGTTATATATTGATATGTATGCTAGTCTGTAAGGTATTTGTAAATATGGGCCTTGTAGTCTGAAATAAAGTTATTCTATTCTATTCTATTCTATTAAATGATTAAAATCGTATCGGTGAATTGATTGGGTCGATGAACGAGGTAATAGTTAAACACTAATAATGACCTGTTTTGAACATAATTGAAGTAAAATTAGTATATTTATTTAGGTTTTAGTTCCAAGAAATATATGCATAATTTTTCATAACTAGTTTTTACAAATGCGTAAATCAGTAAAATTATTGTTTTTTGAAACGAATTGACTATAGATACGTAGTTTCTAAAGTTAGTTGACTGCTCAATTGTTTAGGACAACGTTCGCATGAAATGTAAAATTTCAATCAGCGACAGGCCCAAATATGAAAAAGTATGTATTTTTTTTAAACAAATAATAACAACACAAATCTGCTAACGCTACCAAAAGAGAACTCATTCTAAAGATCTTCCGATGAACTCACAAAAACTTATTCGAAGGAAGCAAGGGAGTAGTTTATTTTTATGCGCCACTATTGTTTAGTCATTTCTCATTTGGCCCAGGCTTGGCTTTATGTGCTTCTTTATGTGATCTATTTATTGCCTTGTCTTTATGTATTTTGTTTGCGGATTCGACGTCGATTACAACGTTGCGACGACTATGTAGACGACTTGATCTATTTCATATTATGGCTTGTTTTTTTAAGTTTAAATTGTGTATTTTTTGTCTTTTTATGGAACCTGTTTTCCGGAATAAACTATTTTCATTTCATTTCATTTCATTTCATTTCATTTCATTTCATTTCATTTCATTTCATTTCATTTCATTTCATTTCATTTCATTTACCATTTTACTGAAAAGAGAAACCACCCATCACAGCTTACGATAAAGTTACGGGGAGCCCTTAAACTTCTTATGCTTTTCCCCGTAATTGTTAATGTTACGATAGTTCTTATTAACTTAACAGTAAAGAAATAAAGTTTTGTGTCCCATTTTTTGTATGGATGTTTTCTTTCTTTCTTTAAATAGGGATAAAGCTAAAGTAGAATAAGGCCCCAAAAAGACCTTTACCTTGTCTGTATTTACCAAGTTCAGAGCTTAATTTTCTGATTTTCCTACAAGATAATCAATGTGTAGTATCTATTTGACATTTTGTTTACGTGTTACAGATTTCGAAGTTTGTGAATATTATTAATTTTCTCTGAAAATAAAAATAATCATTACACTAAAAGTGTAACTGTAGAAATGAAATAGAAATATAATTGAAGGTAATGCTGAAAATGTACGCGGCGGGTCGCTAATGAAACGCGATTTATCATTCCCGCTGCCAAATAAAACCTTGGGATAGAGTTGTGGAGCAAGCCATAGGCGCCATTGAAAAAACACGCAGATTATTTGAAAAACTGTCATGATGTGTCATTATTAGGTTTTTTACTCAGAATTTTAGAGTTTAGAACTGGGAGTAGATTCCACCTTCGCACAGAGTGCACCGAAAATGATTTAGAATAAATCTTAGATTTGTTTGAAGGAAAAGCAAGGGATAGGTTATCCTTTTTGTTTGGTCAATTGACAGTTTTGTTTGGTCAATTGACTTTTTGACCCTCAAATTTTTGTCGCTGCCTCGGTCAATGTTGAACTTATCAATCAATCAATTTGCTAAAAAATACTCAATCTATACAATCGTTAGACATAACAAGGTTATTAATTGAAAACACATTGTCAAACAAAACGTAATAACATGTCTACTTAATTAGACAGCCTTTCGTAGCACAAAATCTGTATTTTTCTTTGCAAACGTAAATCGCTTTTAGCCCATAACTTGGCGAACAACTGGCAAGACGGGAATTCACAGAGCTTGCTATAACTTTAATTAGACGCTGCAGAAAACAAACCGACGACGGACTTTAGAAAAATACCCCGACACGAAACAGAGCAGTCCTGGTTATCGCGCGCGTTAGTTTGTTCGTTGAATTTGACAGGTTTTCAAGAGATAAAGTCAGGAAAAACTTGGGACAGCCATTATCATTGAAAAAAAAAAACAACCATTTGTTTATTTCAGCACTGATATTGAACAAAAAATTAAAATTATAATACGCAAAATTTCCTTGACATGTACCTACGCTAACCTATCCTCATATTTTTGCCTTACTTATTCTATAGGTTACCTGAGATCCCTTGTAGGGTTATACTTACTCGCCTTTGTGGATTTTATTACATAAGACTTCATTTATCAAACTTTTCAACATGATTAAATTATGATTGCCAACTTACCCGCGCACGTAAAGGTACGTTTCCCATCTGTCCCCCGCTTGTACCCGCCGCTGATCCTATTTCTAGAAGCGATTATTGGCAGGCAATATCGGCGGGTCACGTGTGGCGCACCCGGTGCACTCCTCGTGACCCCGGATCGGGTGATTTTTTCGCTTTTTGTTTATAGCGCTTTTGGAGGTTTTAGGTCGGTTTAAATATCGTGGCTTCTATTCTTATTAAAATTTTCGTATTGTCAACGTTTCGATAGCTCTTATTTACTTGATGAATATAAAATAAATGTTAAAAAAAACAAAAAACCGCCTTCAAAAAGCAAAAAATAACTTCTTTAAAATGGTAGGTAAATAGGTCAGTCCAACTGAAGTCTGCTTTTGGTTAAAATATTGTTGGACGCCGACTTCAGTTGGACTGACCTATTTACCTACCATTTTAAAGAAGTTATTTTTTGCTTTTTGAAGGCGGTTTTTTGTTTTTTTTAACATTTACTTTATTTTATACTTTTTAGTGATCCTATTTATGCTGTTACGTAGCTCCACTTCTAAATATTAATAAGAAACTATAGAACATTTCAAGCTCGCCGCAGACAACGCCGCGGGAATGTCATAGTCATATTTAAACCTAAATGTGCTTCGTCATAGTCGCTCAACTTCCTTTATCGAAATATCTTATCGCCACCCTTGAAATAGGTACCGTTAAGGAGTTCCGGTGGCCATCTGTGGTCTTCATCATCAGTTCCACTTCACCATATAGTACTTTTCAAAAGCAAATGCATGAGTTACAGTGAAAAATACCAAAATCACTATAGGTGTGCCTATAATATTTGAGGAGTTCTCTTGATTTCTCCATGATTCCATCATCAGATCCTGACGTGGTGACAATGGGACCAACTAGAAAGTATACCCATTCGAACAACGAAAAAATTTTTCAAATCGGTCCAGTGGTCTTCGAGTAATCGGGGAACATACATAAAAAAAAAATATCCCGATGAATTGAGAACCTCCTCCTTTTTTTGAAGTCGGTTAAAAAAAAAAACCCGACGAATTGAGAACCTCCTCCTTTTTTTGAAGTCGGTTAAAAAGCCTAGTTACAAGGCAAACTGTTAGGGCGACGGCACCAATGTTGGACACTTTTAACTGAAGGAACCAATAATGGACACTCCAAAGATAACACACATTGCAGTTGCAGTTGGTTACAAATTGATTGTTTCAAAATAACCCTTGTGACATAACAATCAAGTGTTCTTTATTGGCCCTTGTTCATTATTGGTTCTATCACACTATAATGTTAATATGTTAAGATTCAGAGCCAATGTTTTAGCAGTAATATATTAAAAATAAAAAGAGCGACACAGAACACATAAAGTTTTAGACAAGTAAAAAGCAATGCAAGCCAAGTTCTATTCAAAACCACCAAATAAAAAGACACATGTTTGCAAACCCATAAAAAATACAGAAGTTCCCAACTAAAACTAGAAACTCAACAACCGCTGATCGTGTACTCATAAATAAGGACGCGCGGAAGTTGTCGCGCCAAGTTCTGGAACATCGGCATATGATTCGCGGCCGACTAAGCAATCAAAAGTTGTGGCGGATAAAGATATAGGGGATTGTGGTAGTGGCGTTAAAAAAAGTTGTTTGTTTAAAAAATAGCTCATTATTACGTCCTTGTAGTCAATAAATCAATAAATAGAATTAAACAAGGTGTTAGTAATTAGTCACCGTTTACGTCCTAGTTTTGAAAAAAGAAAAGCTTTGACTCTCTATCCCTGACTAGAGCTATGTAAGAACTAAGTCACTATTTTGATTTTATTACATTTTCTTTATTAAAAATCGTTTAAACAGCTGAAAAAATAATACTTACCTATAGACACTAGCTTCTGCCCACCACTTCGTCCGCGTAGATTTAGATTATAGTTATTCCCTTGGGAACTTTTATATTTGCTGGGATGAAAAGTAGCCTAAGTGTTAATCCAGGGTACGAGCTATCTCCATTCAAATTTCATCCAAATCCGTCCAGCCGTTGCAGCGTGAAGAAGTTACAAACTAACACACTCGCTCACACACACACACACACATACACACACACACATACACACACACACACACACACACACATACACACACACACACACACACACACACACACACACACACACACACTAAGAGAGAGAGAGACACTTTCGCCAAAATTTGGTCTCATAAGTACCTATCCTAAGATCATATTTTTCTTAGTCTTCACTTCACAGTCACTTATAGACGTTTTTAAGTGTGGAAAAGGGCGCACCTTGTAAGAGAATTTGGCTGTTGTAAAAGCAAATAGCCTTACAAGTGTCTTACACTGGCATGGAGAAAGAGCAAAATGCCTTTTTGCTCTCTTACTAATGCCCTTGTAAGTGTGATTCGCCTTATTGGCCTCTTTGTGATCTCTTTGTAAGAGTATTTTTAAGCGTGTGTAAATTAGATGTGCGGACGTTGTGACGTTGGTAAAAACCTTTAAAAATGTAATTAATATGTTTCATGATTACTTTATTTATACTTTAATGCTAAGTAATATATTTATTTGTAACTTGCACCTTACTACTATAAATTATAATGTTGAACTACCAGCGAAGTAGATTTATTCAAAAGATTTATAATATAAGTAACATTAAAATCTCAAACCATTTCTGAGATGCGTTTTTGAATAATATTTATTGATTTAATAAAATGTTAAATAATACAAAACTTCGCCATTTTTCCATTATTTACAATCTTACCTATAACGTACTTTATTAGAATATTTAAAAGTTCAATTGTTCTTAGTTAAATGCACTATCAGACTCAATATTCTCATTTAACTCTTAGGTAAGTGCATTTAAAGACCATTGCTCCTATCAAACACTAGCTTAAAAAATATTGGTGGCCATATTCATAAAGTTAGGGTTCCTTAAAAAATTAAAGAACCAAAAATCATAATGCGTAGGTAGGTACCCCATAATTTAAAGAGTGTTGCCTGGTCAAACCCGATAAATCGAAATAATTGTTTATTTAATTTTGAATTATCATGGTTTATATTTACTATGTTCTTATTGATAGAGCAAATTATATCAACATATCGGGCTTGAGCACGCAACCCTCGTATTATTATATTTTTTCTAGCGTAGCAACTGCTGCACACTTATAAAAAGGTCTTTGTAAGACTATTACTCTTGATATTTTTTTATACTTTATAAGGCCTCTTATAAGATCGTTTGTTCTTATAACTTGCTTGGGTAAGTTTTATTAAAGAGCACTGATCTTACTAAAGCATGATATACAACTGTTGAAAACCCAAAAAAAATTAACTGTTATTTGTCTTAGCTAAATCATATTAAAGAGTAGTGGTTTCTCAAGAGTTGTATATCATGCTTTAGTAAGATTAGTACTCTTTAATAATACTTACCTACGGAAGGTATAAGAACAAACGATCTTATAAAATGCCTTATAAAGTATGAAAACATATCAAGAGTGATGGGTCTTACAAAGTGCGCTTGTAAGTCTTTGTTCTTATAAATATTTTACAAGGAGTTCTTATATATATCTATAAGAGTTTATTATAAGTTTAAATATTATTTAAGTTCAAATTGTGTTTATACATGCGTTTTTAAGAGGTCCTTTCTTAATCAGGATATTTACAAAACCTTTTGTAATGCTTTTATTCTTATATGTGATTTTGTACAAGACTATTTTGCTAGTTGGGACATGCTTTTGACTGGTTGATTTTGTATTAATAACCTAAGCAAAACGCATAATTCTTGTCAAAATAAGACATCAAATTTAAGTCTTATTTACGTTATATTTTAATACGAAATGTAGATACATTCTAGACAATTCTTAGACAAATACTCGAGTAAATTAAGGCCAAGTATTCATCCGTTCTAACTAACACCTGAATGACTCGGCGAGCTTTGTTCTGAATTAAGTGTCAATTAGCCAACTGAAGTGCGACCTATACTCAACAAAACATTCAAGCTTTTGAATTTGAAATCTAAGTCAACCGCCTTAAGGTTACACCTTGACTATTAAACAATGCAAGTTGTGTTAATTCTCAAGTGATGACGTGCGAGCTATCTCTCTCTACCTTACAACGATACAAAATCGTAGAGATGTAACATTTTGAATCCTATGTCAATAGAAATAGAGATAAAATACTAGGACGAGATGATTCATAGAGAATGCTACGAGTGACGCATGCTACGCTGTAGCTTGTAGCATAATGGCATTGTGATCAAAGAGGCCGGATTGATGCCTAAATCGAGTCGAAATGGCTTTCTAACAGTTCCCTTCAAAGGTATAGTCCAATAGAGGATGAGTATCAGCTAGTAATTATTTATGACCATATTCTGAGTCTGACTGTGAGCTACTTCTGATCATGGTGCATGTCACATCGTTAACTGTGAACGATGTTACATCTTAGCTATTCGTTAAATAAAATATGAAATATTTAGTGGGTACCTACTTAATTCTACGTAACATTTTTGTTTTACAGTATTTTTTCTATATTTCAACAATCCAAAGAAATACGCAATGACAACGGCCCTAGTGATTTGGCAAATACGTTTTTTATTTAATGTGTAGTCAAGCAGTTTAATACAGATGATTGAGAAAAGCTTACTTAAATGTCCCGATATTTTTAAAGGTTCCGTTGTCAAACGTAAGACTACTGGGTATTTTATAAACCATTGAACGATTATTAGTGATCTCATGTTTTTAAGGTATTACACTAGACTTCTATCTATATAATATTAGGATGACAACGTTTTTTCGCGTCAATGTGAAACTAAACAGTAACAATGAAACGGCTTCTCTGGTAAAAAAATGTTGCGGTTGACATGCAAAAAGTCAAGCATCGAGCCTCGGGAGCGAACGGGTGAGTTCGGAGTTTCCTGTACCCTGTACAGTTTGACAGTTTGTACGCTTTTATTTGGTAAGATACCCTAGTAATGAAACTAGACCTTAGCGTAGCTATCAAGTTAAGTGTGAATATTATTTTTTTAAATAAACTTTAAGATTTTATTCATCATCTTGAAAGTATTACTCTTTTACTATCGTCATATCTAAAAAATCATTAAAAGATTCACCGACAGAACCGCCACTCTCTGCAGGGGCTCTAATCTACTCGGTAAAACCATATTGCCTTTGAAATGTTATCGTATTGTTGTTAACTCGGCCACCGTTACTGACAAGTAAATAAGATTAACAATACGATAACATGCAAAGCGAACAAAAAAATCCACCAATGTTTAGTAACAAAATGCTACAACCCATAATTGCTACTTAAACGCAACATATATACTAATTTACACTCGAAATGTAACCAATAATTGTTCGTTTCGACTCGGAACGGTCAATTACCAGAGCAAAACCGTGTTTGTGCGGTGATACTGACCGACTGACATTCCAACCTACACCACATAAAATTAATTTACACTCTCAGGGCGAAATGTTATTTAACACGTTCGTTGCCCGGGTCCCTAGTTTTCATAAAATATTGAGTCTAAATTGTACTTGGCCTGGATACAATTTTTGTGTAAATGTACGTACAATTTTGATTTTAGAACCGCAGAAAGTATTTTAGTATGCCATGTTTTAAAACAGTGATTTATGTATTAAGAGGCGTAGTGCTTCAAACTATCAACTTTTAAACCTCATTGCATTGTAATAAATAAATAAATAAATAAAATAAATAAATACTGTACTGACCTCATCTCGAGTCAAACCTCCAAACAAGAATTAAATTGTCTTTGGTATTTGACCGGTTAGAAAGAAAACGGCTAGTGAGTGTGGGGGTTGCTAGGGGGTTAAGTGTTGACTTGGTTACCGACCGGGGCTTTGGAAAATGAATCTGTTAATATTTTTATTGCTTTTTTCTTTATAATAATAGTGATTATAGCACAATAATTTTCCTTTGAATATATAGAAGAGTGATGTGTAAAGTTGTATACGGTATAAAAAAGGGTGATCTATAGGAATATTGCAAGGAGACGTTAGAAGGCTCTCGTAAGTTTTGTCATGTAGACAAAGTCTACCTAAAAAGGTAAATATTGTAATCCTACTGTTGATGGTAATAATTATCTATGAGAAATCTTGTCCACGAGTAATTTGGTTGATGGTTTGAGAATATGAATATTGAATTAATGATTTCTCATAGGTATTTTAACTATTCAGTTAAGTCTTATTTATTAGTATAAAGAAGCTTGGGGAAGAGTGTTCTCGAAGAAACTGAAAGACGAACGGAAGGGTGATGTACTTCATCAAGAAAGAGTTCCAAATGGTGATAATTTGTATAATTGAATGAGTGTTGTGTTTCGGGGTATGATAACAGGGTAGGGAAAACCATCGTAGTTTAGGGAATTTTAACAGTAATTTAATCTTTCTTTATTTTTAATGCACTTCGCACGGGTGCATCAAACTATGTGTCCTGTCATCTTCTATGGAGAGTTTGGTTGGTGAAGTTGTTTTGAGAGTTCGGGTTGCGGCTGCGCGTCCTTGACATCTCGACTGGAACCGAAGCTAAGTGTTGTCTTTTAAGTGGTTATTTGATAAGTGCATCGTTGCACTCTATGTAGTAATGCAGTTGGTTACGAATGACATTTGATGTCATCACATTCAAAATATTTTGAATTATTGAAGTTGTCATTGCAATTTTTGACAACAAGATTATAATATCATTCTTAGCTGAGCTGCCCTTGTTAGAACATGTTTATTTGAATATTTTTTTTGATTTTGTTTTTTTTTTATTTACAATTATTTTCAAAATATTTTATGAGATTCGAATTTTTTTTTTTTGAAAGGAACAAATTATTTAAAAAACAGAACAATTTTTAAAAAATAATTTCTTAGGAACAAATCATAATTAATACATCAGTGATACACATTAGTCGTTGGATATCCAATTTAGTAACAAATTTCTTTGAATTATTTCACGGGATTTTAAATCTATTACGAGCTTTAAAATAATTAAAAGGTAAATAACATTATTATTTTATTAGTATTGTTTTTGTTAATTTTCTGAATCAAGGGAATTCAAAGGATTTGTAATATTTCAAGATAGCTTTATTTCGTGTAGTTTTCTTGTGTACAATTTATAGGATTCTTTGTTTAATCTTCAGTTTATTTGGTAAACATTTTCTAAATTTTCCCATGATGTTTGGTTAAGATTATTTTATTTCTTTCGGCTCTTATATTGGGGATTACAGTTCATACTTGTGTCCTAGCTATCTAAATTACAATTTATTTCAATCTTTTCCATTTAAGCTACGGATATTTCCATCATATCCTATCTGAGTCGAAGAGGGTTTAGTGTCTTGGTGAAAGTTATCAGCGGGTCACAGACGTCGATGACATCTTACCGTCACTAAACATTTTGGACTAACTTAGCAAGCAGAGTTACTATACAGCGTACGACCAGTATCAATTCAGACTTCACAGACTGCTTCAGTGTGTTGAAGATTCAAAGCTAATAACTTCTAAATTCAGCTTGGGGAAACGGGGGTCAGATTTGAGTCGCGTCAAGAGTTGATTTCACCTCTGGTCGAAAGACGTTAGTTAGTTGAGGTGACTTGCTGGCTGGGTTTTTATGATCTCATGTTGGCAAGGATGCCTGCGAGTTTAGCTCGGCAACTGCTTTCTACTCCCGGCTATCATGTCGGTTCGTGGGGATTCGACTAAGCGAAGCGAAAGCTGAGCGTGTGATATCAAGTGCCTTGACGGATTTGAAGGGGAGGAGACCACCCAAATTCTGGGTTTACTTTGGTATCTGTCACACTGGATTGCAGAAAACTCACACATTTCGTCGACCTGAAATATCCGAGGATACAAGAGGGGTAGTTTAGGTTTAATAGTCTCTCCATCCAAGTTATTAGGAGATAAAATAGATCCTGTCTCTTGGAGTGACTATAATTTGTTGGGCCCTCTTCACTTTTGGTTACATGAACCAACCTAGACTGACTTGGCGACGTAATGGAAACGCTCCCCAGACAAGCTAGAGGCAGGCTGGCAGAGTGTGACCAGTTTGGAGTAGAGCACATGAGTAAGGGCGGGGAGGGGCTCTGCTTTTACCAGAAATCATACACTTGTCATACCTTTTAACTGAAGATTCTCTAATATCTTATTTTATTTCAATTAGTAGAACTATTTGAATCCCCTTATTCTTGAATATCTCTTTAATCAGTGGAATCTGTTATCCCTCAGTCTCTCCTTAGGAACTTGGAACTACCAAAACATAAAAAAACAAAACACAACGTAGGATCCTATTCAATTGACAATCTCTTTTGTCAACCGGCCTGTCAAAATAAATTAAATTTGAAATATTTTAAATCTTTATAAGGCCTACCCCTTGGGGTCGGTACAATACCAAGGGAAGATCTCATACGAATTGACCTAGTCCCAAACTAAGCTCTAGGCTTGTACTATGGTTACTAGACAACGATATAAATACTTATATAGAGAAAAAAAACTTAAATACATAGATAACATCCAAGACTCAGAAACAAATACTCGTGCTCATTGCACAAATATCTGCCCATACCGGGATTTGAACCCAGAGGGCCCTGCCAAGATGCACTACGCTAACTAACGTTTTTATTCGATTTGTTTTTAAACCAATCGCGTCAGTGGTAGATGACGTGATACGAAAAGTCACGTGATCTACCAGTGACGCGATTGGTAAAAAAAAGAATCGAATAGAAACGCTAGTTAGCGTAGTGCACCTTGGCAGGGCCCTCTGGACCGCTAGCTTCGTAGGCAGGATCACTATCAACTAGGCTAGTGCGTCGTCAAATAAGGTCCAAAAGTGTATACATATCTTTGTAGTCGAATGTACACAACCCTAAAGGTGCAAGTCCCACTTCCACTTGTATTTTTTAATAGAGTTCTGTATCCAAAGAGTGCCAACGGGATTCTATTACTTAACCTACGCTAACCGTCCGTCCGTCCGTCTGTCAGCAGGATGTACCTATAATAAACGTGTTTTTTGGGCGTTTTAATCTCGGCCATAAGTCATTAGAATCGCTGTATCTCTTTAACCGTAATAGGCAGACTCTTGAAATTTTTACACACTGTATATTATGGCCAATATAACAAATAATAATAACAAATGAAAGTTTCCTTACAAAAAAAAGTTTAGGCTTTTTTGCTCAATGTTAAGTATAGCGAATGTTTAGTTTGTTATGAATATTGTAGATGTTTTATTTTCGTATTAATTCCTAAAATTTCATTTATACTAATTACAACAGAGAAATGTCATAATATTTAAATTATACATGCAATGCAATACCCGAACAGAGTTGTACTGAGGAGTACTTCAGTCTTTTGTACAAATGATATAAATAAATAAATTAGGCGGTGGTATGGAACGATTTGAACACGGCCGGATTTTTAAATCAAGCGTTCGAAGTTTAAAGTTTAAGCGATGATTGAAGCCGTAGTAAAATTATTTTTTCACTTATCATGCTCAAAAAGTGTGTCATATTAGACTTATCAAGCGAGACTCAATTAGTACATGTAAACCCTAGAGAATACATTATATTCATATTTCCCCTAGGGAAAATATGAAATGGAAAATATAATTATTTATTTGTACAAAACATTTTAATTTGGCCAATCAAAATACTTCACCAAATTAAATCCACCAATCAAAATACTTCACGAAATTAAATCAACCTATCACAATACACATCGACTGTCAATCGGAAAGTTAGGTTCTTTTTGGTACGCATACTCTTTAACTATATTAAATCTTTAAAAAAAAAACTTTGTATTTGGTATGAACCAACCAGCATACAGCTATATTCAAATCGACCAATCAGGGAACCGAATTAATTTCTCAAAACATTAGGTGTTTTTTAGTCCCTATTTTACAATCGTTAAAATATGATTAAATCGATTGTACAACGCTTTGAAGCGCTAAATACTCACACGGTCAGTGGCGTTTATTTGCGGTGTCTATATTTTGTATCTGTGTTAAAGTACTTTTAAAAAAAAACATGCCGCCAAATTAAAACAATATTTTCGCCGTAGAATATGTGGTGCTATCTTTGCTAATTTTTTACCTTTGTATAGGTAATGTTTTTATTTTCTCGCAATCGAAGTGAAAAGTAGAGTGTATTACTCGGGTCTAAAAGCCATATTAGGTCCCCTCGAACAATTTTCCCTCGCTTTGCTCGGGAAAATAACCATCTCGTGCTACTAAGTATGGCTTATTTTAGACCCTAGTTGTACAATCTACTATAAGAGCAGTTTCGCGCTTGGGACGTAAAAATAGTTCTTAATAGATGCGCCTTATAAAATTCAGTAGGAGCTCTATTTCACTTTGTCAATTTTATCCTGCTATTATATCTAACTTTTATTATATTCTTAGTATGATTAAAATATAGAACACATGATGAGTAAAACTAAACTAAACAGAAGATTGTAATTTGTTAAAGTAAGTTATATAAAGAATCCATTATTTAAGCCCGTGGTGAAATAAAGGGCGAAGGGAGGCGTTAGTTCTCGATTCTCTCGAATTTAATTTGACCTTTCAGCTTAAATCTCTGGAATTAACGGGAGCTGGCATATCGGCCAGATTACTTTTACCTTCCACCTTCACTCCTAAATTCCAAATTTCATTTCACTCCGATTTTATTGGAAAAGTTAAGCTATATAGCTGTTGGAGACACTGCTGCTGTGTTTGTCGTGCCTTAGCACGCAAACTTTTAATATTGCTTCTTAAAGCAATATTAAAAGTTTGAGAGCTTTAGATATTAACTGCCATTCCGGTGTATCGTGAAACTATAGGCATAAGAATAAACAATAACTACACGTAGAAGCGAATCTCCTTTACCCAGGCCCCAAATGCCGCGCTTTTAATACCTACTTCCCCCTTCACCCCGCTACGCCCCTCTGTCTTCCGCGCCCAAAGTCAGGGCTGTCACTTGTGAAATATTTTAATCGGTTTATATATATTATATATATGTGTTATACAAGTTTAGTCACGAAATGTTATGTATGTTTTCCTTCGACGTGAAAACATTGTTGCAAAATGAGTAATTACTTTTGACGTTAAATTAGGTAACAATATTTTCGATGATATTAGGATATCTCCAGAAAATTTAATGGCTTATGTGGCTATTAATCATCATAAAACACAGAAACGAATCTATAAATAAACAACCTTTTAAACTCAATAAGTTTTAAGTATAGTCTGGGATCCGGAGTTACTTTTTAAGTTCCTTTCCGGACCATTAATTTCAATTTTTATTAAGTTGAAAAAGCTTTATTACAAAATGCAATTCTTATCTATTAATTCGTTTTTAATGTTTCCGTTTTTTATCTTCAACATCTAGGGGATGTACTTTTTAACAAATAAAACTTCTTCATCCAATCAATTACCTATTTCTAATTATTTTGCCGTAAATAGTCGTTCACTTTTTGAAACACTATCTTAGTTCAACCACAAACACTAAAATCAACATAAATACGAAAACCAATTCAAGACACAAAAACAATATCTTGGTTAATACATAATATATTCCGTCTGTGACGCCCCTGACTGACTAGTCACCTCAGGTGTCGCCAGGCGGTAGGTATTTAACGCGCCGAGCGCGCGTCGGGAGCCGGGAGTTTCGCTTCTACGTGTAGTTATTGTTTATTCTTATGCTATAGGCGTGCTACTTAATTGAAAGCTGGGGTAGGCACGAGGTGGGGGGTGAAGTACGATTAAGTTCGCCTAGTTACCGTTGCCCTCTCCCCGCACCTCATGCATCTTATCTTACAAATAGCACTTTTCGGATACCCTTGTACCCCATAAGGATCGTTTGTGCAATTACCCTCTTACACACTCTGTTGTTCGAATGTGCAGGTTTCCTCACAATGTGTTACCATCACCGTAAGAGCATTGAAAAATGTATTTAAAGTCTGTTCCTATTCAGACTGCCAAAGATAATAACAAGTATACCTGACTGTGTAATTGTCTTTAGATAGAGGTGAAAATAATGTTACCTCTAATTAGTTTATTAAAAAGGTTGAATATATATATTCATCATCATCATCGTATTATTATGCTGGGTGCGACAGAGACGAAAACCTCACTACATTTTCAATGTCAGAAATAGTTCGAAAAGAAATATCTTTATGACAATACTCTGTCAGTCTAATGGTGTTTTCAGCGAATGTGCTTTTCATCAAAAAATAAAATATTAAATAGAGATTACTACCTTAAAATGGACATGAAGACAATGATAAAGTGTATAAATAAATAATATGACTAGGCTCAATCTTTAAAAGTACGTTAATATGGAGTTATAATGGTAAATTGATTTGTTTATAAGAGTGACGGAACGAATAGGGACAGACTTTAGGTTAGAAAGACCCTTTGGCACGAACCCGGTACTTTAAGATAACGAGTCAACCCCCTAAGCCACCGATGCTCTTGCAGCTCATTCTCCGGCTCTCAAATAAGTTTTGCTTACGCCTATGATAAGGTATAAGTTGAATGTGTAAAGTAATTAATAAGTATTCATTTATTTTCTTTCAAAGTGTTAACAGTGACGTCGTTGACTTTTGAATTAATCATGAATGTAATGTGTTTTTTTTGTTGTAATTCTAAGCGTATGATAAGATGGTCTGATAAAATTGCACAGATAAGGGAAATATTACTTGTTGTCGCAGTAAGTGGCTGAGAAAGAACAAACGATAGACATAACCTAGTAGAGGTCATCCTATATTATCCTCTCTATTTCTAGTATCGACTAATTATTTATGACTAACCCTCTTATTCGTAAACGCGAAAAAAATAAAGTGTGCTTGCAATATGCTCATTCTTATCTGTCTTTATGACATTTACGGTTGACAGAAGGAGAAAGGGGAAGGGGGGAAAGAAGAATTTAACTAAAATAGGTTTATAGTGAGTTTATGAATAAGGTCCCTTAGTAAGTAAGTATTCTTCTTATATCTCGGTGCCCCACATGTTAGTAATCAATGCGATCGTTTGCCGAGTGGGCAGCCCGGTGCATTTTTTCACTCACAGCCTTCTTGATGATGTCAGACCATCTTGCTGGTGCTCTGCATTGAACACGTCCATCCATATCGGGCCCAATATAATATGATTCTCCAGATTGTGCTTCTAAAAACGCACAATGTGAGCGAAGAAGAGTGCGCGCTCTTTACGTAGGTACAGATGATAGAAAGCCGTTGGGTGATTCTTAATTATTTCAGTATATTCTTAGTCTGTCTATAAGACTAGTGATCATGGTGCATGTCACATAATAATAGGTCCTCGATATTGAACAACTAGCTTCTGCTCGCGACTTCGTCCGTGTTGACCATCGGATGGGGACACCAAACATCGTATTAATTAATGGTATATAGTTATATAGTCGTTTTACCGTGAAAGAGTAACAAACAGAAACAAACTTTCGCTATAATATGAGTAGAGTACCAGTCACCGTTTTTAATTGTACTGGCACTAAATACAACAGAAATGGGTACCTATTTGAAGATAAGGTAAGGTCACATGACCTAGAGAGTGCTCTATAACAATAACACGCCTCAGGCCCTAGACAAGATGCTTAACGCTGTCGAAAAGGATTTTTGAAAACAAACAAAGTGTATGGAACTGACATAAGCGCTTGATACGACCATCTGGCAGCTTACGTCAATCCTATACATTTTCGATAATAATAACAATCTCGACACGCATCTTATCCAGGGCTTGCATGTTCAGATTTATAAAATGTTTTTTGGACTAAACATATCATACATGATCAATCTAGGATGACCCCGTGACAGCCGTAATTCGTAATTTCTACAGAACTCACTAACAGGTATTTAAAAACAGGCGATTCCTTATTTAGATTCTTAAACGGCATCACTAGGTTTGTACAAATATGTAGTATTTATGTAAATTTGAAGTAGCAAGTAATACGTATTTATATGAGCTGTCACAGGCATCATCCTAGATTTAACAGAGTTAAAGTGCTGACAAATTCGTTTGCGACCTTCCCGTGGTACTAATTTGTACTACGAGAGGGCCACACACCAACCAGGGGCCCTAATATAGCTGCATTTATCTCGTGACAAAGTTCGGATAAGGCATTCGTCACCTTCTGACACGTAAATAAGTACGGGAGTGACGGATGCTTTATCCACATTTGACTCGCGATATAGACGCAGCCATACGCTGACGATCTATAGCTGCACATCCTACCCCTCTGTATGTAAGAAACGTTAAAACAGAGCTCAAACTCTACTCGTCTGTCGCGTTTCTTTTATTGATCCCCGAAGTTTATTAGTGAAATTTTACCCGGAGCATTGGGCATTACCTTTGCTAGGGTGTAAATTAAAGGCATTAGCGGAAAGCGATACGTCGGTCGTTAGCATGAGCGTCCTACCTCGGTCGACTTGTCCACGATAGGTCACACAGATCCAATAGTTATATACATACATACCATACATACCTTCACACCTATAATCCCAGAGTGGGGTAGGCAGAGCTGCAGAATTACCAACAACTCTGAAAACTTGTTGATAATTCTGCAACCACATTTTGCACAATTAGGCTAAAATGTTTACCAGTGTATTAGTGACAGGTTGCAAGCCCATCGCCTAACAGTACGACAAGCCTTTATTCCCTTAGTCGCCTCTTACGACATCCACAGGAAAACATGGAGTGGCACTAGGTATTTTAACCCGGCAACCATATAATATGTAATTATAACCAAAGCGCTTTAGTCTCACGTTTGCATACTCGGGTGTGAGCGTGGAAAAATTTACAAAAGTAAATGACATTAAATCATAGGTATGTACATAGGCTGTGGTGACACCATGCGCGCAGGCGACGACCTCAAATCCCGAGTATGCTGCTGCTGCCAGGCGACCAATCGCTAGGCAACCAGCACAGCTCCCTACTGAGGTGAAGCAGAACCCCAGTAAGCCCGTTCACGGGGTGCTGCCCCCGACGTGTCCTAAGCAGGACAAGGATGGTTTTACCCCAGTGGAGAGGAAGAAGAAGCCTGCCCCGAGGAACCTGTGCGGCACCGCACCGACCGGACCGAATCACTTGCTGTGTCCTGCTACGCCCACGACGCAGTTTTACGTGTCCCGATTACATTACTCTACGGAGGCAAAAGATCTCGTAGAGTATGTACGAGTTAAGGCCGGATTTACTCTTAGGGTCGAGTGGTTAGAACCTCGCCACAAGGTTAATTTTAAGTCATTTGTGGTGAGAGTACCGACCATAGATCTGTCGACCTTTTTAAAGGACGAATTCTGGCCGATTCATATTTCGGCGATTTCGTGGTCGCCGTCTAGCAGACAACGCGAAAATTTATTAGTAGTCGTTTTCATTTTATGTTATATATTGATATGTATGTTAGTCTGTAAGGTATTTGTAAATATGGGCCTTGTAGTCTGAAATAAAGTTATTCTATTCTATAGGTAATTACGTGTGCGCAAATTAGTTTTTATCTCAGGTGGTCTTCATCAATGGTAAGTAATTTTTTATAATTACAAATTCATGAAAAATCCGCTATTTATCTATGAAAAAGTTCAGTCACAGATGAGGCTTGAGATTCAGAAGTTAACGTTAACTATTCAGTATTCGGCAACTTTTTGTAATATTCGGTATTCGTCCTAATAAATATTCAGTGTAGGTACTATTCGACTGAATACTGAGCACCAAATATTGAAGAAAGAAAGACGCACATATTACTCATTTAAAAAAAAATACACTGCTGGTGAACAAACAGTGATATTTTTAGAAATACCTAAGTACTAAGTAATTCCTAATATAATTTGATGTAGGTAATAAAACAATCGTATCGTGACACTATCTACTCGCAAATGAAACAAATACTACCTATCGCGAGCACCCCAATGAGATAGGTCATAACCTGCTCTCGCGACCCTCGCGAAAAGAACACATCCCTATTTTACCGAATATTCGGCGCCGGCCGCGGCCGAGAGCATGGTCAAATATACTGTATTCGTCAAAATCAACCATTAAAACACCTGATCTGCTTCGGTGCATTTTAGGCATACCTAAATAACCTAATAAAACGCTTCCGCCCCTCCCATGCCCCTTAAACCCCTAATTGTTTCCTTCGCACAACTTGCGCCGTCACGTGACAGATTGCCACTCCTAATAATCCCGGTCGCGTAAAAACTTGATTGGTTTCATGAGATTTATTTTTTATTCCTACTCGAGTTGTGGCTGGCGAGTATTTTTAGAAATACCACAAGGTCAGTAAACATTCTGCCATGGTTTACGAGAAAATTTTTGCTAGCTGAAAACAAACATTCCTCAGAGTTGGCAACGCATTTGTAATGTCTCAAATATTCAATGAAATCAGAGCTTATTAAGGTTGCCTGTGTGCTCTTTTTTGCCTTTCTCATGCCATAAAAACTACTAGGTAATGGATTCTTAGAGAAACAAAATGATAAAAGTACATTTTGATGCAAGTGCGGAAAGTATGTCATTTTACACGAGTCCCAAGGTGTCTTGGCTCGAGCTGCAAGCGAGGGATAAGACTCGGGACGAGTGAAAATGATAGTTCCGCACGTGTATCAAAAAGGCAAACATCGCAAACCCGCATGTAACTACGATTTGCTTATATGTTTTTAGGTCCGTTGTGAAAATTTAACATCCAAGTTCGCAACCCCAAAAACCCTGTGCTACCCCCGTGGTGCTCGAAAAACTTCGAATTTTTGGCCCTTGTTTCAGTTTTTTCGAAAAAACTTCTCTAAGGAAGTATTTTCCAAGTATCTTTAATAAAGATAACTAAATTTGCTACAATTTGAGCGTAATTTGAGCACATTATGTTTATTGGTTGCGGAGAAACAGCAATTCAAAGATGGGAAATTTTCTTCAAAAAGTTAAAATGTGTTGGTAGGGTTATTTCGAAGATACATACCGGCTGAAATAATGCTCCTACGTAAAAGTCATGTTATTTTTTTTTTTGTAGAGAACTGAATTAGCCTCAATTTAATACCAAAATGGTGCCTCTAGGCCTCATAGTTTCATCCAAAAAGAAATAGTAAAATATCGGGTTTTGGCTAAATAATAAAAAAAATGTGCAAAAATGTGAATTTATTATTTTAGATGTATAATTATGGCTTCAAATAAACATACACTAAAGAAATGAACATACTTCCACGTTGTTTATTTAACTGCGAAAATTTAAGGCACTTGTTTCAGTTTGTTCGAAATAATTATATAAAGGAAGCGTTTTTCGAGTATCTTTGTAGTTTACTTTAAAAAAAACTTACTAAATTGGCTACAATTAAAGCCTAATTTGAGTACTGTAAGATTATTAGTTGCGGAGATACAGCTAGACAAATACTGGCATTATTTTTCATCAAAATGAAAATTTCATGTTATGGTCATTTTCCAAGTTACGTACTGGCTAAACTAATAGTCCTAGAATAAAAGTTGAGATAAGAATTAGTGTACAATTTGACTAGCTTCAATATTTTTTCTATCTATATATATAATAGGCAAACTTGACTCACTATCTTAGATATCAGCGAACAGCCGACACTACTGTATCTAGAAACTTGAAATTTGGTACAGGGGTTCCTTTCATGATGTAAGTGAGCACTAAGAAAGGATTTTTCAAGATTCACCCCCTAAGGGGTTAAAATAGGGGGAGTTGCGGGAAACTAATTATATGCGTATGAAGTCGCGGGCATCCTCCAGTCTAACTATGTAAAAGAAGAAACTGACTAAGTAACTGACTTATCAACGCACAGCCCAAACCGCTGGGTCTATAGATTTCAAATTTGGCACGTAGGCTCCTTATGACGTCTAGGAGTGCACTAAGAAAGGATTTTCCAAAAATCATCCGCCAACGGGAACAAGAAATAGGAGTAGTAGCGGGAAACTAATTCTACGCGTACGAAGTCGCGGGCGTCCTCTAGTTTTATAATAAAATATTACCAGTCCGTAATTCGCAGAAATGTTACACCTCTTAATTGATTCAGCTATTTCAGTATAACAAGATGTATGTTTTGCGACGTTGAAAATATATTACTCGTGTAAATATTTATAACAGTATTCCATTTCGTTTGAATAAATACTTTAGAATAAATATTGAATTACTGATGTTAACTAGTATTACGTTTTTTACTTAACACACGAGCAAAAATAGAGTTGCGTTGTACTTATTATGGTTGTACTGAAATTATTTTTATAGCGACCGTTTGTTTTTGCTCTCTAGTTTAACATGACGTACCTAGAGTGAATGTGCAGTTGCGTAAAACAAAACTAATAGCTATGGGTTACCAAGATAGACCATCGTTTTTTGATCACACTGTTATAATTGAATTTTTATCCGACTTTAAAAAACGTTTTGAAGGAAGGTAATGTTTTTGGGCGTATATATGTATATTAGTATGTATCCATTCTTTGTCTAAGACTAAACGGCTATACGTGTTTTGAAGTGCGACGTAGGATTAATCATTAAAATAAATAAATTCAGGGCTTACGGATATTAATCTAGTCCCAAATTGAGCTCTGCCCCCGATAGTAAAAAGGGCGCATATAACACTTTTATCAAAAATGAGTTAATTATACTGCCGTGATCAGCAGAAAAAGACCCACCTACTGATATTTTTAGTTTTTTGTCAGGTAGGCTAAACTAGAAGTTATCATAAGCAAAAAGGGCGTAACTTCAGTCACTTTGTTACAAAAACTTACCTAATTAAAAAGACGCATTTCAGAAACATGTAGGTGGTCTTCGTAAAAAAGACGTACGTATAATGAGCCCTTTTGTTTTGTCTAACTTTCAACACTTTAATAAAAGAAAAGACGTAAGTTATAATCCATCACTGTATACTTCAATAAAAGGACGCATCTAAGTACGCCTTTTCAACTAAGTTTTGTGTAAGACGCATCTAACATAAATACTTAATGAAAAGGGCGCTAGTGACCACTTGCGTCTTTTCAACTTAGCCAAAGCTCGATCACGTTATATTGACGCGGACGCATCTACACGTAAAATTAAGTAGAAAAGACGCAAATGACCACTTGCGCCTTTTCAATAGTGTATTTGCTAATTCACTAAGATACATACACGTACTCGTACTCGTGGTATGTAGGCATATTTTATTTTTGCTTTAAAACAACTAAGTTAAGATTAAAAATTAAAACTAAACGTATTTAAATTAAAATTAAACTAAGCTACTCAAATATTAAAGATATAAATAATAATCACCACTATAAAAAGAACACCCCCTCTAGCAGGTCCGCTCGCATGGTCATGGTCCTTTTAATTGTATTAATGTTGAATTCTGTACTTAGTTGGATGTAAATAAAGTCTTTTTACTAAGTTAGTGTCATTATTTTTTGAGGTGTTTGTTACCGGAAAAATTATAAACAAAGTCTTTGTTAGTTTAAAATTGTTAGTTTTCCAGAAAACGTATGACAAGTATACTGGACAAGTGGACATTGCCAACTTTGCGGAGAATAGAAAGTCGGCTGAAATATCAAGCATTATGGACATTGCCAAAGAAATACAAGATATGTTTTCTGAATTGTAAATAGTCAAATATCAGACAAAACTCTATTAAACTTTTAAGAAATAAAACGTTAATAAAAATCCGCTTGCAGGTTTAGTTTAATAAAAATTGAAACATTTTGTACTTTAGTGTTTGCTGGTGAATTTGTCCGCATGGAACTGGTTTATTGAGTTTTCCTATAGAAATTATTATAATTCCAAGATAAAAAATCATATTATCATGCCCGTCCCCGGGACTCAAACTATTTTAATTTAAAAAAAAATCGGTTCGGCTGTTGAGCCGTGAAGAAGAAACAAATAAACAATCAAGTTTGCTGATGGCAGCGTTATTTTCCCGGCGTCGGTTAAAGAACTTAGGAACAGCTAAACAAAGTAAGCTTTGAGTTAGGACTACAAAAAACATGTCAAAGACCAAATTAATTCTGACTGCATCAAACAGAGCATTGAAATCTTCCCCCAAGCTCTTAAACACAAGTTTAGTTGCAGACGTTTACGATGACGACAGAGTTGGCAGGATAAACAGCAATTGTTTAGAAAATATTGATCAGTCACCGCTTTGTGAGGAGCAGCATGGGAAGAAAAGAGGAAGTCTTTACCCAATAATGGGGCAGAACAGGCTAGTAATAAATACAAATAAATAAATGGCGTTAAGAGGAACAGATTCTCAGAGTAACGCTATACTATTTCTCCTTTATCTGAATTCTGATGGGGCATTGAGTTGTAGAATCTATTATTTTTTTGACTTCAGGACTTTTTTCAAAGAGCTGAACATAAATTAGTAATCTTCAAGATATAGAAACTGTGGTTTTAACAACGAAATAACCACATTGACACCCGTGACGCATTGTTTGAATAAAGTACTGCACTAATATTTGTGGTTTATGAATATTTCTAGGTTCTCATTCCAATCTTTCTGGGACCATATCGGTTTGCATCGAACATTTTGATTAAGCCTTATTTTGACAGTCAAGACAGGATAAAAAAATACAAAACAAAACAATGCGAAAGCGATAAAGATAATATAGCTTGGAGCAGGGTGACCTGAGAAACCCCCTAACTCGGTAAAAGCACTCACTTCCTTGTCGAAATACGCTTTAGTTTATTATAAGCAGTAAAACCTAGGCGAAAAATCCTTATTTTTTACATAAATACTTTATTATAAGACTTAGCAGGAAGTATAAGTTTTTTTTTGTATGAATTAATTGGCAATGGGAATTATGCTGCACGTAGCAAACGCAAATTAGAACACCGTGACATTAGCAATGGGAAGTATGGGCAGTTATTTTTTGTTCATATTAATAAGCAATGTAAGTATGCTGGATATTTAAAAAAAATTGTATTTTTATAATCAGTCCCGCTCGGCGCGTCGTAGAGTGCGAACGTGACAATGTGTGAACTCGGAGCGGGGAGGTCAACGACCTCTAATATGTTAAAGTGCGTGAACTGTAATCTAGTTATAAACGAAGTACTCTCCTTTATTCAAAACAAGTGCGATGTCATGGACGAGAACAGTTTGATTCGTCTGTGTGGTACGGCCTTTAAACCGGAGGAGATAAGTGCAGCAAAAAATATTCTGTTTGAATCAGTTAAAACAAAAATAAGAAATGTGAACCGAAAAAGGGAAGGTAAAATACAGCATGAATTGGAGGACATAATATTGATGATACAAGAAATAGACCCGGAAGACTTGCCCATCTTTGTTGCTCGTGACCTTCAAAAACTACCCCCTGTCACCTTTGACCACCTGGACGCGACAAGGCTGTTGAAAGATCTTATCGCAATGAAAAACGAGATTGAGAATATTAAAGATGGTTATGTTCCTATAAATCAGTTTTTACAACTTAAAAATGAAGTCACTAATTTGCAGCACGCGTCGGTAGTTAACAATTTTCAAGGTGATAACTTTGTTAATGGGAAACGTAGTGCAAATAATGCTTTGGACAGCTACGAGTTTAATTATGATAGTGGTCCTGTTGGGTTGTTACATATAACAAGAGGGTTATCGACCCACGATAGTGAAAACGTTGATTCCACCTTAGCTAACGAAAATACGTCACTCCGACGTGCCCAGGCGCATCACTCGTCCCTATTGCACGAGCCGCCGCCGCCTTGCGATAATCTACCTGTTTCATCGCGGACAGTAAATCTCGAATATGGGGTAAAATCACAAGGTGACTCATCAGAGGCGCTAACTAAAGCGCTAGTTATGCGCTAGTTATGCGGCGTATTTAAATAAAGCGATCACGGAGACTGCGAGTGATCAGCTGTTGCGTTCGCCGCAGGGCACATTGAATAAGCAGAGTAACGACGAAGAATGGCATGTTGTTCAAAGAAAGAGGTGTTAAAATCGCTTTGTAGGTGAAAAAGTTACGTGAGCGGACATGGATGGGAGATTTAAAGCGGCGAACACCAGAATACCCTTCTTTATAAATAATGTGGATAACGATACTTGTGAAAACGATATAGTGTCCTACATAAAGAATAAAACGAATGTTGAAGTCAACCTGCATAAAATGAAATCCAAGCAACAAAAAGAATACAGCTCTTATAAAATGTTTGTACCTAAACATAAACTGAGTCTGTTTATGAATTGTAATCTTTGGCCTGATGGTATAACGTTCCGGCGTTTTATTTAGTTTCGGAAGCGAGAATCAGGCAGTGAAAATAAAAAGAAATCTGAAACTGGCCCGCCTAATTTAAATGTCAATGGATAATACAACCAGTACTGCAAGATTAATAAGTTTTAACTGTAAGTCTTTCAAGAGATCCATAGACTGTGTAAGATTGCTTAGTCAAAATGCAGACCTTATTGCGGTACAGGAAACCTGGATTTCGCCGCACGAGATTCCGGAACTGCGTAAAGTAAATAGTTGCGGAAAATCGGCCGTGGATATTTCGAGTGGCATACTGCGTGGACGTATGGTGGTGTGGCGCTTTTATGGAGGAATAGCAAGTTTAGTTGTGTATCAGTGATTCCGAGTGAAAGTGATCGGATTATTGCAATAAAGGTATGTGTGTCGGGCCGGTCAATACTGTTTTTTTCTGTATAATATACCTACCTACTGACTCACCTGATAACTTGATAGACTATGTGCAATGCCTAAGTGAAATAGTGGCTATAATAGAGAATAATAGTGTTGAAACTGCGTATATTTTAGGGGATTTTAATACCCATCCAGAGGAACTTTTTGGAAATGAATTGCTTAGTTTTTGTGCGGAGCAGAGTTTGATCTGTGTTGATCATAAAATGTTAGACTTAGATTCTGGTACGTACACTTTTGTAAGTGAAGCGCATGGCAGTCGAAGGTGGCTTGACCACTGCCTGGTCACCGAGGCGGCGTTAAAGTCAGTGTTATCAGTAAAGGTGCACTATGACATTTACTGGTCGGACCACTTTCCTTTGGAAGTTTTGTGTAACTTGGAGTCAGTCTGCCTTACATCTGAGCTGCCGCAAGATATTAAGTTTGACAGAGTTCTTTGGGGAGATCGGAGCTCGGATCAAATAGAAATGTACACCAAATACTAATACTGTAGTGATAAATTACGAAATATCGGGTTTCCGCAGGTATTTAACCAGTGTTGTGATAGTATGTGTAATAATAAAAGCTTGGTTCACACTGCAGGGATTGATAACCTATACATACATCACCTATACATTGTAACAGCGATGCAGGACGCTGCGGTGTTTAGTTACACAAGGCGCCCGGGAGGCAGCAAACCAAAAAGAGGCCGTCAGATCGCTGGTTGGAATAAATATGTACGCGATGCTCACCGGGACGCTAGGCAGAAGTTCTTAACTTGGGTATGTCACGGTCGGCCCAAATGTGGTAACATTTATAATGATATGTGGGAGTCTAGAAAAATATTCAAAAGTTAATTAAAATACTGTCAAAATAACCAGGAATTAATTAAAATGAATATACTAGCTTCAAAGCATAAGAACAAGGACTTCAGAGGATTTTGGCAAAAAACTAAAAAGTTAGGTTCAAAACCTAGTGTCCCGGTGAGTGTTGACGGCATCAGTGATGCTAAAGACATAGCGAATATGTTCAGGTGTCACTTTCAGGTGGAGTCTCCGCTTAAAGCTGCACAGTGCGATGTTCAGACCGTGGTGTCGGGGCTACCCGAGCGTATCTCAGCAAGTGATATTGCTTTAATAATAAAAGGTATGACAAGGGGTAGGTCACCCGGGCACGACGGTCTCAGCATCGAACATTTTCAATATGCGGGCCACCACCTCCCGAGGCTATTAGGGTTGTTATTCACCCTTTGTATTAGGCATTCCTACTTGCCCAGTGAGCTAATGAAGACGGTCGTGGTGCCTATAATTAAAAATAAAACTGGAGATGTCTCCGACAAATGCAACTACCGGCCGATTTCATTAGCTACAACTGCATCCAATATGCTTGACGGTATGCTTGAGGGGCAGCTTTAAAAACATCCACGCCTGCATGATGGTCAGTTCGGGTTTAGACCCGGACTATCGACTGAATGTGCTATCTTGTCCCTCAAACATACCGTTAGGTATTACACCGACATGAATACGACTGTATACGCTGCTTTTCTTGACCTTTCTAAGGCGTTTGACTTGGTTAGTTATGATATACTTTGGTCTAAACTAAAAGACGCGGGTGTGCCTGGTGAACTATATAAAAATGTGCCTGAACTATATAAAAATGTGCCTGGTGAAATATATTCAAATACTGGTATGGCCACCAAACTAACCGGGTCAAATGGCTGAACGAGCTTTCTCAGGAGTACAGGTTGGATTGCGGAGTGAGACAGGGAAGGTTGACATCACCTTCGCTCTTCAACCTGTACGTGAACCAGCTGATCGATGAGCTGAGTGGCACCGGGGTCGGATGCTCTATAGATGGTTGCAGCGTCAAAAGTATCAGTTACGCGGACGATATGGTGTTACTCAGCCCATCGATTGCAGCTCTTAGAAAATTATTGAGCAGTGGACGTCTTTCGGCTGACATGATGATGATGATGATGTGTGAAGAGTATGCCAAGTTGCACGGACTCCTGTATAATGCTAATAAAAGTGTATTAATGGTATATCAACCTAGGAGTCGCAAACTGGTGACTGCGCTGCCTGTGCTACTTAATGGTGTCAGTCTTGCCAGGGTAAAGGAGTTCAAATACCTCGGTCATGTAATTACCGAGAATTTGAAAGATGATAGGGACATTGAGAGGGAAAGGAGGGCGATGGCGGTCCGCTGCAACATGTTGGCAAGCAGATTCGCATGATGTAGCATTGAGGTGAAGATTACTCTCTTTAAAGCCTTTTGCCAAACCTTATACACGTGCAATCTGTGGGTCAACTATACGCAGCGGGCCTTCGACGCTCTCCGAGTACAATATAACAACGCCTTCAGGTTGTTGTTGGGGCTCCCTCGATATTGCAGCGCATCAGCGATTTTTGCACACGCACGCACGCAGTCGTTCGGCGCGTTGCTGCGCCGCCGTGTCGCCTCGCTGATGTGCAGGGTGCGGGGGAGCGCCAACACCATTCTGAGGATCATCAGTGAGAAGCCAGACTGTCTTATCCAATGACACTGGGTACAAACACATATGCATGTGCCCGGGGTCCCACAGGGTGGCAGATTTTTAAATTAATGTATTATTGTATTCGTTTTTATATAAATACAACAACATACATAACAACATAATCTCACGCCTTCGTTCCCAGAGTGGGGTAGGCAGAGCTACAGAATTACAAACATCTCTAAAAACTTGTTGATAATTTTATAACCACAATTTGCACAATTAGGTTAAGATGTTTACCAGCGTATATATATAAATAGTTACCCACTAATATAGTTTTCTAACCCTAATGTACTTACTAACAAAATATGGACACTGTCTGCAATAAACTGTTTTTTTTAATGTTTATAATAATATTTATTAAATTTTTAATTAAAATATATGTAAATAAGTCATTATGTTGTCATATTTAATAGAAAAACATACAAAAATCATTTACCGAGGATAAGTGAGAAGCGTCTTTCCTCATTTATATTCTGACGGCAATTGACGAAAAATTACCGACCGCACTGGCTTTTTTGTTTTATATTAACATGAGATTCCATACTGTAATAATTTTAGTTTTACGTGTAGATTTTTGTCTTTACAACGTCCAGTATACTGGACAACGTCAAATTAAGGGTTAAACTTTACTTTTTCATACGGTTTTTTATTATTGTTTTTCCTGATTGTACCTTAGAACATTGTTAATGTGCAAACTATTATTTCAAAACATTTATTTCACAGGTAGTTGAACTACATACATGTCAAAGTAGTAGAAAAAGAGAAGATACTCTTTTTTTATTTGAGTAAAAGAAGTTGTTTAAAATATCAATTACTATATTGAAAAGACGCTTGTGTCCAAATGTGCCCTTTCATCTTAGGAGAAAAGCAGGAAATATCCAAGCACTTATATTAAAAAGAAGTTTGTGTTTGTACTCAGTTGAAAAGGCACAATTGGTTACTTGCGTCTGTTAAACGGAGTATCGAGTATTTTCCAGATTTTTTTTTGCTAAGATGAAAAGGAAAAACTTAAATAAATAAATAAATAAGTACAAAATATTTTAATACCGAAACTGTTTATGTCTATTTGTTTAGAGACAGCATACATTTTTTTAAATTTTCAACTAAAACATTTAATTTCTCGATTTCGACTTCATGTTAGAAGCGCCGTTTTTACTAGAGGTCAAAATTTGGTATCGGATGAATTCACTTGGCACAGATGTATCCTAGGATAAACTGAGCTGATTTAGCCCGGTAGGCATCAGCCACCCCCTGGGGGTGGGGAGGTTTTTTTTTGTAAAATTACAAGCCACCGCGCTTCGTATAAAAAAATATATCGGCTTCAGTTTACCTATCATCTCGAGTGTGGTATCATTTTCTGATAAACCATAGATGTGGCTTTTATTTTTAATGTAATAATGACACCCCTTTAAGTATATAAATTTATTAACATACATAAAGAAGTTTCACAACATCAGCTTATCTTTTTTGTTTCAACACAAAATAATTTATAATATATGTACAACATGATATTCTCAAAAAATACGGTTGAAAAGCCCAATTAATGCAGATTTAAAAACCATATAGTTTAATTTATGCCATTTATTTGAGACGAGTAGAATAAATAAATATACCCGCGCGGCGGCGCGAATTAAGACAGCGGACGCAACTAACTGAGACGCAAACTCGCCACGAAGCATTAAAATTTATCTACCACCTCGAGTGTGGTGTCATATTTTGATAAACTTGGCATGAGGAATTCATTTTTGAGACATTTAATATACAGTTTTCTAGAAAATAAGTAAAATATTGACGAAAATATCAAAACAGGTTCATTTTTTTTTTATTAAACAGTCAGTATCTTCGAAAATACAGAAGTTTTTGCAAAGAAAAAAATTATATCTTAAAGAACATTTATTCAAATTTAAAAATATATATTTTATATATAGTTATCATATAACGTCTATATGAAAAATATCGAACTTCCAAGTCTATATTTTAAAATTAACTTCTAGCAAATTTTTTAACATCTCACACTCACCTGTTGGTCTCAAGGAACCCTCCTCGTAAAGTACGGTGGGCTTGGCATTTAGGCTACGAGTTGTGCTTTTCTGATACAGAGGGTCCTTGGCGTACCTATAACCCGGGTTAGAATTTGCCACACGAAAAAGCGAGCCAAGCAGCATGGGACCGTATTTCGGTCTAAATATGCCATCGCAAACTTTTGGAAAATAGTCAAAATTCATCCGAGAAGGCCCGTTGCTCCCTTCACGAACCTTAGAAGGCTCTATGTTAGATTCTTACACTTTCAGGATAGCGGTGTGCCTGCGCCACAGTCTTAAAGTCTACGAGCCGCATCCTTGTTGCCGTTGTGGAAATGCAGTCGACGACCTAGGACACCACTACCTGTGTTATCAATCCAGTGCTGGTCGAGTTTACAGACATGCATCGATAACCTATTTGATCCGTCGGGCTTTAGCACTATTTCATTCCCGGCATCGCTTGAGCCCACTGGCCTGTCTGCCTCAGATGAAAAGAGACCCGACGAATGCACTTTAGTACCGATTGATACGCTAGCATAGTCTCATGTCCAAGGTTCTGCTCGCAAGGCAGGGATCGCCGCAAACCACGCCCAAACCATCAACTGCCGCAAATAATTATTAAAGCCAAATAACTTAGTTGCTGCACTTGCTATAGAAACTTTTGGGCCGTGGTCATCTTACACAGAGAAATGTGTAAAAGAAGTGTCAGATATATTTATCAGCGTCTCTGGCGACCACAGGCAAGGCTCCTTTTTTGCCCCAAGACTGAGCATCGCAGTGCAGCGGAGTAACTCTGCGAGTGTCCTCGGCACGATGTCGCATTATTCTATCTTTTACTTTTATTAAATGGGTTTTTTTAACTGATTGTTATTAGAAATAAAGTTTATGCTGTAGTTAAATTATAAAAAACTTAATCCCATAACACAGTTTAATTTATCATACACCGTCTATAATGAAAAAAAAAACAGTCATCAAATCAAAACAGACAGACTTGATCTCAAAATGATTAAATCACAAAAGGACGTCGTGACAGACAAATATTAAATCTCAGGCCGACCAGGTGGAAATACGTCCTTCCATATAGTCTAAAGTGCAAAAAATGCCATAAATTACAATATGAACCAAGGACCGAGGCATAAAAATGTATCTTAGAAATCTAAACTATTGTCACATTAAGTAGTTCCTGACAAGCTGTAGCAGCAACGGGTGCAGTAGTCAAAATTAGTTTTCAATTGAGATTCGATTGTAGGTATTTCCCATCCACAATCTGCCGGAATGGGAAGAAGCGGCACCATCGCTTGGCCCCATACGGTAAACAGCTCTTAGGAGATACTGCTGGAAACTGGCATCCGTAGGCGGTATAATCTTTATTATGAATTCACGTTAAGTAAATTTGTTAATATGTCATTTGTGATATCAATAGTATAGTCAGGCATATTTTTCTTCTATACAAAACTACAAACTACGTCCGATCGATACCTATAACGTATTGTAGGCATATAGAACATATGTATAATGCTACCCGAACGCGCCTATATAAACCTTATTTACTCGTGTTGAAAATTCATTTTTCGAAGTTTCCTGCGAACGTACTGTACTGACCCCATCTCGAGTCAAACCTTCAAACAAGAATTAAATTGTCTTTGGTATTTGACTGGTTAGAAAATCGGGCGACAGAGTGTGGGGGTTGCTAGGGAACGGGTTGACGGGGGGTTACCGACGGGTTTGAAAAAAATGTATTTCTTAAGATTTTTATTTGCTTTTTCTGGATAGTAATAGTGTTGGTTCCACGGGCGTACGTCTTAAAAATAAAAGTGTTGCGTGTATATTAGTGAAATCTAAAAATAGAAGGTGATCTATAGGAATTTTGCAAGGAGACGTTAGAGGGTTCTCGTAAGTTTTCATGTAGACAAAGTCTGCTTAAGAAAGGTGGATATTGTAGTCCTACCGTTATTGGAAACACTTATCTATAAGAAATCATGTTCATGGGTAATTTGGATAATGGTTTGAGAACAGGGAAATCGAACTAGTGATTTCTCATAGGTATTTTATTCTTTCGTATATGTCTTATCATTTAGAATAGGGAAGCTTGGGGATAAGTGCTCTGGTTGAGGATCTGAAAAACGAATGGAAGGGTGATAGTCGTTGTTTAGAAGGGGTTCCGTATGGTGTTTAATTTATTGTGAATGTTTGTTGCGTTTCAGAGTATAGTAACAGAGTAGGGAAAACTTTCGTAGTACAGGGAAACCTTAGTTGTATATGTAACCCTTTTTATTTTAATACATTTCACGCGGGCGCATGATCCTGTGAGCTCCGTCGCCTACTACGAGGGCTTCTAAGCGGTCCGGAGTCGCTGTCGTGAGAGTTCGGTTTGCGGCTGCGCGTCCTTGACACCTCGTCGGGACCCGAAGCTAAGTGTTGTCTTTTAGTGGTTATTCGATGGGTGCATCGTTGCACTCAGGGTAGTAGTGCAGTTGGTTACGAATGACATTTGATGTCGTCACATTCAAAATATTTTGAATTATAGAAGGTGTCATTGCAATTTTGACAACAAGGTTATAAGATCATTCGTAGCAAAGCTGCCCTTGTTAGAACATGTTTATTTGAATGTTTTTCTTTGATTTTGATTTTTTTTATTTACGAATATTTTCAAAATGTTTTTGAGTTTCGAGATTTTATTTTTTTGAAAGGAACAATTTATTTAAAAAACAGAACAATTTTTTAAAAAATAAATTCTTAGAAGCAAATCATATTGAACTTAAAAGTGATATACGCTGGTCGCCGGAAAACCAATCTAGTGATAAATTTCATTGAATTATTTCATGGGATTTTAATTCTATTGCGAAACTAATAATTATTTAAAGGTAAATAATTTTATTGTTCATTAGATATTGTTTTATAAATGTTTTTAATCAAGGGAATTCAAAGGATTATTAATAATTCAAGACTGATCTAATCCGTTAGGATTTTGTGTACCTTTTAGGACTCCATGTCTAATCTTCAGTTTTTTGGAAGAACCTTTTCTAAATTTTCCCATGCTGTTTGGCTAAGATTATTTTATTTCTTTCGGCTCCTATAACGGGGATTACAGTTTTACTTGTGTCCTGGCAATCTAAATTACAATTTATTTTTATCTTTTCCTTTTAAAGCATCGGATATTTCTCCCATTTTTCTATTCGAGTCGAAGAGGGTTTAGTGTCTTGGTGAAAGTTATCAGCGGGACACAGACGTCGATGACATCTTACCGCCACTAAACATCTTGGATTAAAATAGCAAGCAGAGACACTACACAGCGTATGACCAGTATCCATACAGACTTCACAGACTGCTTCAGTGTGTTGAAGGTTCAAAGTTAATAGCTTCTAAATTTATCTTGGGGAACCGGGGGTCGGATTTGAGTTGCGTCAAGAGTCGATCTCACCTCTGGTCGAAAGACGTTGGTTAGTTGAGGTGAATTGCTGGCTTGGTTTTTATGATCTCATGTCGGCAAGGATGCCTGCGAGTTTAGCTCGGCAACTGCTTTCTACTCCCGGCTCTCATGTCGGTTCGTGGGGATTCGACTAAGCGAAGCGAAAGCTGAGCGTGTGGTTTCGGGTGCCTTGACGGATTCAAAGGGGAGGAGACCTCCAATATTCTGGGTTTGCTTTGATACCTGTCACACTGGATTGCAGAAAACACACACATTCCGTCGTTCTAAATATCCGAGGATACAAGAGGGGTAGTTTAGGTCAATAGTCTCTCCATCTAAATTATTAGGAGATAAAATAAATCCTGTCTCTTGGAGTGACTATAATTTGTTGGGTCCTCTGCTCTCTTGGTTACGAGAACTTACCTAGACTGACTTGGCGACGTAATGGAAACGCTCCCCAGACAAGTTCGAGACAGGCTGGCAGAGTGTGACCAGTCTGGAGTCGAGCACATGAGCAAGAGCGGGGAGGGGCTCTGCTTTTACCAGAACTTATAAGCTTGTCGACTATCCATAAACTGAAGTTCCCTAGTCGCTTCTTTTTCTCAACTAATACAATTATTTGAATTCCCTTATTCTTGAATATCTCTTTCATCAGAAGAATCTGTTATCCCTCATTCTCACCTTAGGAACCATGAGTTACTAAAACATTAAAAAATCACACAACGTAGCCTCCACTATTTCGTTAGACAAATCTCTTTTGTCTTCCGGCCCGCCAAATAAATAAAAAATAAAAATATTTGGCCTAATATTTAATAATAGGCCTTTGGGGATGGTGCAGTACCTATATAGTGATACCTACGTTTGCACGCTCGAATGGTAGGATTGTCAACACAATGAAAATATTAATATGAATACATTATTGTAAGAGAAACAGTTATTTATTTATTAATTACACAAAAACTACTTACTTACATACTTATTTTTAAATTCCCCTAACATGTTTATAATAAGTAAACTAGGTAGGTAATCAAATCGTTCTAACTTGATGAACACTGTTTCGTGTTGATTACTTTAATATACTTATAAGTATAAATAAATATAAAGTACAACTACTGACCTTTCGTCATTCACAGGCAAAGAAAAAAACGTTTCTTTTTTATTATCTTTAGTTCTTTTGTCATCCACTCACACAGCAGTAATGAGTCATTTTTTATAATATAAACTCACAAGAAACAACAACAAATCTAACAAACTTGACGTAATGAATAAAATACACTACCTACTTGCCTACTTGCATCTTGCGCTTGACGTGTCTCGAACTCTCGACACTCAAAAACTTAAACTGGTCGAGCGAGGTGGCCTCGCCGCGCGCGGGCATCCTTCATGCATTAGCATCGGCAGCTATGTTCCATGAGGCGGTGATTATCGCACGTACCTCGCGCAGAGAAATATCTGTTACGTAGTAACTCTTATTTAATCTGTGGTATAGTGCAGCATACTGCGCGGCGAGTCCTCGTTTGAGTTAGTTCCGCCCGCTCTGTCTTAATTCGCGCTACCGCGCGGGTATATTTATTTATTCTACTCGTCTCAAATAAATGGCATAAATTAAACTATTATATTTTTTAAATAGGCATTAATTGGGCTTTTCAACCGTATTTTTTGTGAATAAGATGTTGTACATACGAGGGCAGAGTGAGAAGTCTGGTAAAAATCATATTAATTAGGGGTATTTTTTTCACAAATTCATTAATGTCAAGTTTTAATGCAGCCTTTTTGGAGGTAAATCGTATATTTTCAGCCAGTTCTCACGGCTAGTTTTTTTTTGACAGCTATGAAAAACAAAACAATCACTTTGGTGTTTGCAAACATGGAGAAAAGTGAGTTTCGTGTTCTGATTAAACATTATTTTTTGCGAAAAATAACAATTACGGAAACAAAAAAAAATAGACATATATTACGGGAACTCTGCTCCATCGATTAAAATGATCCACAAGTGGTTTACGGATTTTCGTTGTGGCCGTACAAGCACTGCTGACGCCGACCGACCCGGACGCCCAGTTGAAGTCACTACACCAGAGATGATCACCAAAATCCATGACATTGTATTGAACGACCGAAGAGTAAAGGTCCGTGAGATAACTGATATTGTAAGCATTTCAGACGAACGGGTTCGTAATATCCTTCACACTTGTTTGGATATGAAGAAGCTCTCCGCCCGTTGGGTGCCGCGATTGCTCACAGTGGATCAAAAACGCACTAGGGTGATCCTGTCAGAGGCATGTTTGGCGAAGTTTAGGTGTAATGAAAAGGACTTCTTGCGTCGTTTCATAACTGTTGACGAAACCTGGATTCATCATCATACACCAGAAACCAAGAAGCAGTCAAAACAATGGATTGCTTCAGGTGAACCTGCACCAAAGAAGGCCAAAGCAGTTTTATCTGCGAATAAAGTTATGGCTACTGTCTTCTGGGATGCTCGTGGCGTAATATATATTGATTACCTTCAGAAAGGTAAAACGATTAACGGCGAATATTATGCCAACTTGAAAAACGACCCCATTTGGCGAAAAAAAAATCATTTTTCACCAAGACAACGCACGGGTCCACACTTGTGCCGTTGCTATGACTAAAATCCACGAGCTGCGTTACGAATTGCTCCCGCATCCGCCTTATTCTCCTGATTTAGCCCCCTGCGACTATTTTCCTTTCCGAAACTTGAAGAAATGCCTTGGTGGAAAAAGATTTGATTCCAACGAAGAAATCATCGCAGAAACCAATGCGTATTTTGAAGGGTTGGAGAAATCGTACTATACGGAGGGAATCGAAAAGCTAGAAAAGCGATGGACCAAGTGTATTGAGTTAAATGGGGACTACGTTGAAAAATAAATGTTTACTTTTACCAAAAAAAAAAAATGTTTTATTTTTTCCAGACTTTTCACTCTGCCCTCGTATATTATAAAATATTGTGTGTTGAAACAAAAAAAATAAGTTGATGTTGTGAAACTTCTTTATGTATGTTAATAAATGTATATGAAGGAGTGTAATTATTATACCAAAAATGAAAGCCACATGGTTTATCAGAAAATGATAACACACTCAAGGTGATAGGTAAACTAAAGCCGATATAATTTTTTATCTGAAGCGCAGCGGCGTGTAACTTTGAATACCCCCCTTCCCTACCCCCCAGGGGGTGGCTCATGGCTACCGAGCTTAATCAGCTCAGTTTGTCCTAGGATACATCTATGCCAAGTGAATTCATCCGATATCAAAATTTTGACCTATGGTCGTTACCGCCCGTACTATATGGGTACCTAGACAACGATATATAAATACTTAAATAGAGCAATAAATAAGTATTTATTCCTCTATTTAAGTATTTATAAATAGTTTATTTAAGTAAATACATAAAAAACATCCAAGGCACAGAAACAAATTATGAAAGCGACTAATTACACAAATATTTGTCCATACCGGGAATCGAACTAGGCCAACTAGGCCACGTGTCGTCAAGGATTATTATGAACGAGCGTCTTGATATCCCAGGTTAGGCTGTGCAGATAGGACGCAGGCTTGCTTGCTATATACAGGTTGATGGTCGACCTATAAAAGAATTAAGAACAAGTAAAAAGCTTTGCATGAAGCAACCATTTTTTCTGCGCAGACCATTAAGAAAAAGGGGCCTGAGGAATATTCCACTTTTAAAACTTACCTTAATAATATTTATACACTGCAGTTAAGTATACTTAAAGCAATGGTTCAAAATTCTATTAGACAAAAATTTAGTGATAAAGAAAAAGACCTTTTTAAATTTTGCCAAAAGTGTTTATAACAGAAGTACAATGTTAATTGTTAGTGAAGAAATTAGTAACTTAAATGACCTTCAGAAGACCTCCAGGCCACAACACCTTAGAATTTTGAAACATTTGCCCAAATTTGTTTTGCCGAAAATGAATAATTTTTATGGGAAGCGTACGTGGCAATATTTACTTCCTAATATTTTAAATGGATTATCGTTCGAAATATATGCACGAGTCTGTAGTAACCCACACCATTGTAAGCGCATCATAAAAACAGCTTTCTTATGCTGATCTACATGCAAAGTCTACACTTTGTATCAGCATGGGGAACTGTTTTTGTTTATACCTAAATTTATTTTAAGTACCTATGCTAATTAAGTTATTTGTTAATCACGAGTGAACACAGCGGCAGATAAACTTGTATTGTTTTGTCCGCTGTCAAGCCATTTTTTTCTTCAACATTCATTATCTATAAATAATTAAAAAAAATATATGTTCAAATTCCCTGAGCAACTCTGCTTTTCGTGTGACCTGCCTTCATACTCGTAGGACTTTGGTGATTGTTCCCCAACAAATAAACTAAGAACAAACTCATTTAACTCGCATATTGTGTACGGCATCCATTGAGAATGAGGCGTACCTAATGTTGTTTGAAGTTGTCCCGGATCGGGGAAGTCGGATGGAATACGAAAAAAGTTAGAGGAACTTGGCTAAGGTATAAATTACGTTTTATGTAAGTAGTCTATAATTATGTTATAACGGACCTATATTCCTATACAAAATAATTATTTCATTAATTTAAAAACGGACCGCTGACGGAATGTCCTTGGTTCCGTGGATTATGGGACGAGTGCTAGTGTGGGATGCAACCTGTAAAAACACGCTAGCCCCGTCACATTTCCAACGTACCTCTAATAGGGCTGGTGCGGCAGCTGATGCGGCTAAAAGTATAAAAGGTGGTAAATGTAGCGGTCTCGCCCCAGACTAGATAATTTATTCCATTTGGCCTCGAAACCTCTGGTCCGTGGGGTCCTAGCGATTTAAGCTTCTTCAAAGAAAATTCGATGAGGGTCATTGACGTCACGGGAGTCTGAAGAGCTGCCAGTTTTCTCGGTCAACGCAATAGTTTAAGTATTCAGCAAGAACATGCTGCCAGCGCCTAATGTACAATGTTGTAGGGGTTTTTTCTAGATTTAGAGTTTTTGATTTAGCCTAGTTTTACTTTTACTTTTAATTTAAACCTATATTTGTAATTTTTTCAGTTATCGTCATTTATAACATGTAATTATTACTTAATGTCATTTTAATAAATCATTATTTAAAAAGCACAACTGCACTGTGTTAAATAATTAAAATGGAAAATAAAAATATGTTTTTTTTTTAGTTTCCAACAACTGTAAGATGTACTATATAATTGTAAAGCGCACCTCAACCCATCTCACTCATCTCATTAGTAATATTATGAATTATTACACACATTTTTTTCTGAAAATTTTTAAAGCTCTGATTTTAATAAGAGTTTTTTCAATGTATTTATTTTGGCACCATGTGGAAAGTGGAATTTAATTTGGTTAATTCGCTTGAGGGCTTGCAAAAACAAACAATTTAATGCATGAATGTCTAAACCAATTTTCAAGTATAAACTCTCTATGTTGGCATATTTTAGGGAGGAGTCAAGGTAACTTACTATTTATAATTTACAATATTGATATGGTGATCTCCGTTTTTCGAAAAAGAACCTGGTTACAAAACAGATTTTAAGCTTCGCTGCATTTTTCAGCCTACCGAAACTTTTCTCCCGCGCATTTCTCCACTTTTAACTATTTTTAAATCTCGCGAGATTAAACTACCATAAACTTATTAATAAGAAGTTACTGAAGCGTCAATAAGGAAGCTTGTTTTTTTGTGTTTACAAAAGCTCGCGTAAGTCCGGGAAACTTTTAGTTTTTCCTCCGAAGCTGTCCGCTGTGCGCTGTGATTTATACGGAAAGTTTGCCTCGAACTTACGGACATATCTATAGGTTCTTGAGTTATAGGGCGCAGCGGTAAACAGGCAAGTCACTGTGACTTGAAATCAGCCGAGTAATCATCGCAATGTTTTGCCTCCAAGGGTATTTTTACGCAAAATACAGACCCACCCGATAAAAAGTAATTACGGTCACCTAACTACATAAGTTGCTACAGATAGTTTGCAGATATATTAAGATGCCACACTTTGCATACAATTTAAGCAGATAAAAACATTCAATCTTCTCATTTTACGTTTAGTTTTTTTTTTAAACACGTTTCGCAGGTGAGCACAGAGAAACTTAGGAATCTGGAATATTCTGCCGATTTATTTAATCACATTCTAATTTTAAACAAATGACCATAAATTTGACTTTATAATTATGTGTATGCTGTAGCTGCGACACGCTGTTAATACAATCTTAACATTGAACTCGTAGTGGTTGGGCAGGGGGTGGGATTAGCATCCTGCTCACCAAACAAATATTTGGCTTTAACAGGAATACCCGGGTGCGGTAGAGCTATGTCCTTCAATACCTATTTAAGCTAACCACATCATCAAATGTTGCTAGTACAAACTAACTAAGCGGCTAACAAAGTTAATTCGCGCATCGCATGCAAATAAGTGACTAAATTGAGTGGTACCTCTTTTCCTAAGTATTCCTTGTTAGGTAACGATCGTTATTTAGTCGGCAAAACATGCCGGCGCGAACAGCTGCTGTTGCACGCGAGTTTGCATGCGATTCGAAACATGGAAATTAATTGTGGGAAGAGAAATGGAGCGGGCGAGGAAAACTGGAATACGAGATCTTAAAAATCACTTTGAACAAAGTTTGGCAAGGTTTAGTCTAGAATAACAAAGAGAAAAGAAAAGGTTTGAGACGTAAGTAAGAAAAGTGTTTCAGATGTAAATGTATTCAATTAACAACAACTGGTAGAGGTTAATAAATCTACGCGCTAAGCGTAATTTTAGGTTATTTGTACATGATATTTTACGATGATGGCTAGAAGTTCTATCCCAAGATCTACATTGACGATTTCAGTAGCTACTGCTAGATATAAATAGTCGCTTATACATGCAAAACACTTCTTTTGTTTCTCTCGCTTCTTGTTGAAGTAAGTTTAAAAATGTATGTCCACGTCTAAGAAATCCTCAACAGTACAGAAACGGAAAAATAGTATCATTCCATCAGCAATCTCATTTTAATTCAGGTCGAACTAGAGTTAGCCAAAAGCAAAAGATAAAACTACAACAAAAACTTACATTTCACTTTAAAATTGGAACGCTCGAATCTAAAATCAGTTACCTAATATTCGATTTAAAAAATGGTACCATTTTTAAGATAATGCTAGCGTTTACATTGGGAGAGCACGTATTGGACGCCAATCTAATCAACGTCGAATAGTACTTAAGTCAGAGACGAGAGCGTTTTGGTGCAATCAATGATAATAAAATGTATGTAAATATTTAATTTAGTAAAAATAGTAAAATGTATTTTCACGTTAGTCTAAATAGATTGACAAACATTTAAAATAAATTAATTGACGATAGCAGAAGGGGCAAACAATGATAATAAAATGAAAGTACGGTAAACATTCGATTTTGTTAAAATAATAAAACGTATTTTCACGTACTCTAATTATATTGGCAATAATTTAAATTTAAATTTATTTATTTATACACGAGGTCGATAGAGGAAGAGCTCCTCCGTGACCCGTCGGAAAGCGGGGAGGAGTGCGTACAGGGGATAGGCAAGCTGGCCATCGGCGAGGGAGGCAGCGGGGAGGGGTCATCGGGGCTTCGCACCAATGACGGAACCCCCTTCACCCGGCTGTAACATCCACCAAGTAAACCTCCACCACAGCGAAACCGCGACGGCTCAGGTCCGGAAGTGGCTGGAGGCCAACAACACCGCCGTAGTCTTGATCCAGGAGCCGTACATCCGAACGCCGAACATCGGAGGTAAGCTCATAGTACACACGGGACCGGATAACCTCCGGACCTGCATTTACACCACTAGGAATATACATGCCGAACCCTTAACCAGTTTCTGCTCTAGAGACCTGTGTGCCATCAAGGTGCGAGGGGCGGAAGATTCCAGCCTGCCGGAGGTGGTCCTGGCTTCCATCTATATGCCAGAGGCAGAAGACCCACCGCCACAAGAAATTACGAGGCTGGTGACCCACTGCGAGGAGTATAAGCTGCAACTGATTGTGGCCACGGGCTCCAACGCACACCACCCCCTCTTGGGCATGAAAACCGCTAACAACAGAGGTAAGCTACTTGTAGAATACCTAATGTCAACTAACCTTAACATCCTGAATATAGGCTCTGAACCCACATTCGTAAACAGACGAAGCAGTACAATCATTTACTTGACCTTAGTAACATAAGCAACTTTGATCATTGCAAAAAAGGTTTTTAAAATTACTTGTTAATAATAATACTATAGAAAGCTGTAATAAATATTATCGGAAATTGTTTAAAAATTTTAAAGTCCGTCCAGTTAGTGTAAAACATAAATACCTTTTAGCTATAAATAACCGTGATAGTCAAGAGCATAACCTATCTCAGATAAGTTATAATTATGGCACAAGGTCGGTATCTGCGGGTAAATTTGAGGTACCTAGAGTGAATAATTACTTTGGTGATAGAACATTAAGGAAACGTGTGCCATATGTGTTGAATAGTTTGCCCGAGGATATCCGGCATGAGCCAAATATACGTAGATTTAAGAGGCTAGTCAATATTTTTTTATTAGAGTCACTTCCATACTGGACATACTGTAAGACATAGTTAAGTATATTTATATATAAAAAAAATATTCACGGACACATTCCTGCAGTCAAACTGTTGTAACAGTTTTGCAGGGCCTTTAAAGTACATTGTTGCAGAGGATAGAAAGTACGCGATTTTTGGACGAGTCATATAGAGGGCCGAAACGTAGTTGAGGCCCTCTAGTGTACGAGTCCATAAATTGCACTTTCTACCGAGGCAGACATAGTGCTTCTCACAACTACTGACAGGAAATAAAATAAAAATTCATATTCAAAACTCGAATTTTAATTCATGTTAATATGACATCACCGCCAATTTGACCACTATATAACTTTTTTTTAATCTGGACCCCTATTCTCGTGGCACTCGAGATTAATAAACTAACATGCGAGATGAAGATGTCAACTCCATATGAAATTGTATTTGTTTCGCCATATCTCCCATGTAATTTTATCTCTAGTGGTTCGAGATTAGGGGCCAAGTTTGAATTACATTTTAAAAAAAGCAGTGACGTAGTTTTTAGTCTGTGTATCTTTTAGCAAAAATACACCTAATGTTTTACGATACAAAATGGTGTGTTCTCATTGGTCGATTTCATTTTCTCATTTTAAGGAGCTATGACAGAAAAAATGATTGATTTATTTTCATTGGTCTTAAAGTTGGACAACAATGTTCTCGACCAATCAGTAAACACGCCGACAAAAACATTCTTGGTCTGTCCTTATAAGTGACGTTTTGTGACCCCAAACAAGACCATCTATGGCCATATTTCCGAGCAGTGTTGTGAAAATATTATTGTATCATGTTGTATGTTTTTAATAAATAAATTAATAATAATAATAATTAAAAAAACCGCTGACCGTGACAGACGTTTGACGTGTGACGTTTGACGTTTGTCAAATAACTCTAAATGAAAAATAACAACAAAAATGAATTTACCAACATTTTCCTAGAACCAAAATGAATGTTGACGAAGTCCAGACAACGTCAAGTAGCGGATACATGTATCGCACGCCCTCCACCCTTGCCCGCCTCATCTAGCTCCTCGCCATCGTCGTCGGGTGATGAGTTCACCACTGCGCCCGACACCAGCGAGTCGAGTGATGAGCGCGGGCCGCCGCCTCCGCCGCCGCGACCACCTGCGCGACGTGGGCGACCACCGCTGCCGGCACGCTTGGGGCCTGCGGGGCATCCTGCTCCGCGCACGGCTCTCGCTACCGGTGGTTTAGTGCGCCGCATGCGATGGTCAACATACTACGGGGCTACAGAACGAGGAACTAACCTCACTGCGTACCGTGATCGAATGCTGCTTCTGTTTCAGACCCTTGAACCGGCCATCGCCGTAACTGCCCAACGATTATCGGATCAAGTGCGGTCCATTCAGCGGCTTCGGCGGCTGGATCAGTCTGTACTTGATCGGCTACGCCTGGAATCGCTACCTATTCGTACAACCTCCGCTTCGTCACGGGACCCTCCTGCTGCGTTATCGGCTTTGATGCCAATCGCCCAACACGCACTGATATCAGCGCAGGATGATCCCGTTATCGACGCTGAGGATTGTTCGAATATAAGCGTAACTAGCCAGGTAAATGAGCAATTGAGGAGGGCTTTGGAAGACGCGATCGCGCAGTATCGGTCCACACCCAATTCTAGGCCTCGTTTACCACGCTTGCCTAAATTTAGCGCTTATGGGAGCCCTAAATGCCTTGCTGGCGTCATATTTACAAGCCAGCGAGGATATTATCGATACCCACTCAATTTTGTACTGCGGGGCCATAGCTGCGTGCCGCGTAGCTCGAGTCAAGTTTCCGGACACCGACCGAGCTACGCGCGTTCGCGGGTCTGTCCCCGCTTGGCAAGTGCGAATTGAGCGGCGTATCGATAAGTTTAGGACTCTCATAGCAAAGCTAATCTGCTTCAGGGGGGGTAATGAACGCCCCCGTGTCATGCGTTTCGTGAACCAAGCCTTTGCTGGGACCGGAATAAGGCCCCAGCATTATATGGCGTGTGTCACGGAACGTATCGACTTCCTGAAGCAGAAGGTTTACGCGCGGGCAAGCCGTATTCGTCGCTATAGAGAGCGTGTGGATAGATACCAGCAAAATCGCCTGTTCCAAAGCGATCAGAGGAAGGTGTACCGAAAGTGGGAAGGACCCGATCAAGGTGTTAGCGACGGATACCTACCGGATCCTGCTGCTATGATTAATTTCTGGCGCAGCATCTGGTCGGTGCCTGTCGTGCACACAGAAGGAGACTGGATGCGTGCTGTTGAACACTCGTGTGAGGCTATTGAACCAATGGGGCCTAATACCATCTGCCCCGAAGACATCAGTTGTGCAATTCGAATGGCTCAGAACTGGAAAAGTCCTGGGCCGGACGGATTGCACAACTTCTGGATTAAATGGTTCAAAGCCTCACATGAATGTTTAGCAACGCAATTCCAAAATTCCCTTGAGCTCGGTTCCTTGCCACCTTTATTAACAACTGGTGTCACCTTCCTGCTCCACAAGTCTGGTAGTACCACGGAACCAAAAAACTACCGACCCATAACATGCTTGCCTACCATCTACAAGCTCCTTACATCCATTTTGAGCACAAAATTAAATGCTCATTTTATTGCAAATAATGTTTTGGCCACTGCTCAAAATGGATGTAAGGTTGGGTCCCGCGGTACTAAGGAGCTCCTCCTCATAGACATGGCCATTTGCCAGCAAGTCAGACGAAGCAAGGCGGCCCTTTCGGCTGCTTGGATTGACTACAAGAAGGCTTATGACTCGGTGCCTCACTCATGGCTCGAAAGGATCTTAGAGTTGTATAAAGTTGATGCAACTTTGAGGTCCTTTTTAGGTGTGTGTATGAGGCAGTGGGTCACAGTCCTTCGTCAACCAGGTGCTCGAGATGTCCCCTCTGATTCGCCTAGCTTGATAAAGATTGAAAGAGGCATCTTCCAGGGTGACAGTCTGAGTCCTTTGTGGTTTTGCCTAGCCTTGAATCCCCTCAGCTCTATGCTGACGGATTCTGGGCTTGGCTATCGACTTCGTAGAGAAGCTGAAGTCATTTCTCACTAATTGTTCATGGATGACCTCAAACTGTTTGCATCGAAGCGCCAAGATCTTATCGCAGTATTGAAAATCACACAAGAGTTCAGTAATGCGATCAAGATGGAATTCAGTGTAGATAAGCATGCATGACGCATGTTCAACGAGGAAATGTTGTAAATTCGTCTAATTTGCCGCTTTCTGAGACAATGACTCTCAGATCTCTCTCCGAAGTTGAAACCTACAAATATCTTGGTATGTCACAGTTTTTGGGTACTGTGGACGGCGTTGTCACGCAGTCAGTGAAGGAGCGCTTCTTTTGCCGCTTGACAAAAGTTCTTAATAGCCTTTTGTCGGGTGGCAATAAGGTGCGCGCCTTCAATGGCTGGATGATGCCGCTGCTCACATACTCCTTTGGCATACTAAGGTGGACTCAGACTGAGCTGGACGCCTTGGATATGAGGGTCCGTCTACTGCTTAAATCACATCGCATGTTGCACCCACGCTCATCTGTTATGAGATTGTACATCCCGAGGAAATGTGGAGGTCGAGGCATGTTAAATGCTAAGAATCTCCACAACCGCGAGGTGTGCAATCTCAGGGATTATTTCCTTAGCAATGAGTGTGGGATGCATCGTGATGTGGTTGCAGTAGACAAGAGCCTCACGCCTCTTTCCTTGGCAAACGAGAACTGGCGCAAACCAACGGTGTTGAGCACTGAAGACCGCAAGAACGTATGGAAGAGCAAGGAGCTACACGGACGCTTTTACCGGGCCCTAACAAGGCCCGATGTAGACTTTTTAGCGTCTGTGAACTGGCTACGATTTGGTGACCTCTTTGGGGAAACCGAAGGTTTTGTCTGTGCAATTGCTGACTGGGTCATAATGACGAACAGTTACCGGAAATATATTCTGAGGGATGGCACGGTCGACATTTGTCGAGCATGCCGTTGTCCCGGCGAGTCCCTCAGACATATAATTTCCGGTTGTTTGCATTTGGCTAACGGCGAGTACTTGCACAGACATAACCTCGTAGCCAGGATCATCCATCAGCAACTTGCTCTTCAATATGGTCTTGTTGAGTCTGAAGTGCCGTACTATAAGTACGCACCGGCGCCAGTTCTCGAAAATGGTCTACGCTCTATTGGGATCGATCTGTCATCACGGACAGGACTATTGTTGCCAATAAGCCTGATATCGTGTTGACAGATCGATCTCAACGCCGGGCAGTGCTCGTCGACATCACCATCCCGCATGACGAGAACCTTGTGAAGGCCGAGAAGGACAAGCTCAGCAAGTACCTTGACTTGGCTCATGAGGTGACCGCCATGTGGGATGTTGACTCGACGATCATTGTCCCGATAGTTGTTTAGGCAAACGAGACACGAGACTCTCGCTAGATGGCTGGATCAAGGGCCAGATACAGAAGGCAGTACTCCTCGACACGGCACGTATTGTGAGGAGGTTCCTCTCTTTGCAGCCCTAACCACCGGTAGCTTGAGCCCTGCCCCGCTGCCGGCGGCACTCGTAGGTTAGGTTTTTTATGTCTATTTTTTTGTATTAGTATTGTTATTTTACTTTTATATTTGAATATTTGTTATAAAAACCTAATGTACAGAAAATTAAATAAATATCTATAATAATAATAATAACTGAAGAAACTACACAGTACATCATGAACTGGCACGTCTCAAAGGAACTGTCGTGCTCAGACCATAGATGGATACGTTTTGATATTCAGGTAAATATAATCGCAGAAACTCCTGAGCGGAACCCACGTAGAACCAACCGCTTGCAATACGCTGAGAGGCCGGAACTTACGTTGCCGTCGGCGGCCGCACTCCAAGTCGAGGGTTGCGAAGCGATAGAAAACCAGGTAACTCTCCCAACGGAGGCCATTGTAGCAAGTTATCATCATGCATGTCCTCTCTCTAACCCACCGGCCAACCGCAACAGCGAAGGAAAGTGGTGGGGCCCTGAGTTAGAGAGGCTCAGGAAGAAGATGAGGAGACAACTGAACAGAGCAATGAACACAGGCGCAGACCAAGACTGGGAGAACTACAAAACGACCAAGTCTAGGTAAAAGAAACGCCTTAGCTACAGGAGTACGAGCTCATGGCGGAACGTCTGCAACAACATAGAAGCATGTTCACAGGCCAACAGGGTAAGGAAGGTTCTCTCCAACCAGACCACGCATACCATGGGCTCCTTACGCAGGCCAGACAACACACTCACCAGCTCGTCAGAGCGAGTCCTCGTAGAGACGCACTTCCCTGACTGCGTGATATCACAGTCGACCAGCTGGATGAGCGAAGAGGCCCCCCCTACCACGGTAGACTGGGAATAGGCCCTCAAGGTAATCAACCCCTATAAAGTGAAATGGGCAATCAACAGTTTTGACTCCTTTAAATCACCAGGCCTAGACGAGATCTTCCCAGCCCTACTGAAGCGACTGATTCAGACTCTCGCCGGGATCCTAACCGCTTGCCGGTGGAGGGGGGTCAAAGTAATATTCATACCAAAACCAGGTAAGAGCGACTACTCGGACCCCAGATCCTACAGACCCATTAGCCTAACCTCGTTCCTACTAAAGAGCTTGGAAAGGCTATGCGACAGGAATCTACGAGAGAGCTGCCTGGTCAACGTACCAATGCATCTAAACCAACATGCCTACAGCCAAGGTAAATCAACAGACTCAGCCCTAGATGCAGTAGTAAGCAAGGTAGAGGAAGCCATCAAAAACAGATCTATGTGCCTAGGCGTCTTCATAGATATTGAGGGGGCCTTTGACAAGACCAACTTCTACAGCATAACAGCCGCGCTAGTCAGGCACGGGGCGAACCCGACCCTGGTCGAGTGGATAGGTAACGTTCTCAGCAAAAGGGTCATCAGACTCAATGCAAACAACAACCAACTAGCACTGGTGGCAAAGGACTGTCCCCAGGGCGGCGTTCTCTCCCCGCTACTACGGTACATAGTTGTGAACGAGTTGATCGCCAAACTAAACGACAGTCAATACTACGCGGTAGGCTACACGGACGACAATGCGATACTCACAAGCGGCAGCATCACCGGCACGGTCTGCGACGTCACCCGCTCAGCCCTAAGTAGAACGCTGGTGCTCAACCAACAAACTATCTGCCAATCCGAAGAAAACGGAGATGGTATTGTTCACTAACAAACGCAACTTGGGCAACTACCAACTCCCCAAGTTGTTTGGAACAGAACTTCAGCTATCAAATGAGGTAAAGTATACAGGAGTCATACTTGACAGCAAATTCAACTGGAGCAATCACCTAAACAACAAAATAGACAAAGCAACAATCGCTTTCTGGCAGTGTCGCAGGATGGTAGGTGAAACCTGGGGACGTCACCCCAAAATCATCCTATGGCTCTACACGACAGTGATACGACCAATCATAGCCTTTGGTGCGGTAGTCCACTGTCCACTGTGGAAGCAAAACTACAACGACTCCAGAGATTAGCCGGTATGGCAGCCACCGTATGCATGAGGACTACGCCCACAGCATCCCTGGAAGCCCTATTCGACCTCCCGCCACTGCATCTCTTCATCCAGCAGGAAGCGGCGGCGTCAGCGGTACGTCTTAGGAACTTGCACCTGTGGAAACTCGCCAGGGTACCACACACCGAAATTCTCTACGAAGCGGTCAACAAGGAGCCGCTCATAGAGACAGCCACCGACAGAATACCAAAACAGTTTATCTTCGACAAGAAGTACAAAATACAACTGTACGAAGATCCGTGGGAAGGCCTCAACTCCAGGGAAGTAAGGATCTTCACAGATGGATCCAAGACAAAGTCGGGATCCGGAGCAGGTACTTTTTCGGAAGATCTAAATATACATACCTCAACGCCATTAGGAGCCCACAGCACAGTCTTCCGGGCTGAATGCGTGGGCATCATTATGGCTGAGACAATATGGATTTCAAAAAAATTAAAATACCTCTCAGTTATTAGCATATTTCGCAGACGAGGTAAACAAACTTAGTAACGCAGAATTAGTAAAGCATCATACCTACCTTGGACTGCAAATAGACAGCAATTTTAACTGGGGCACCCATATTGACCATGTGTGTAAAAAATTAAGAGCCATCATGAGTAATTTTAGCATACTTAAACAAAAAATGCCTTACAATGTACTACGCCTGCTATACATGTCCTTAGCAGATTCGATAATAGGTTATGGGATTTCATGTTATGGAAGAACTTATAAAACTTATCTGCAGCGCATCTACAGTATTCAAATAAGAATGTTAAAAGCGATTGTTCCACTAAAAGTCAAATACCAACATCGACACAACTATGACAGATTATTTGAATACTGTAGAGTGCTGAGTGTGTTTGATAAGGTGAAGCTAGCTATGATACTGGAATACAGAGATGTTATGGGGGAATTAGTTAAATATAGAAGATCTGATAAATTGCGAAATCTAAAAGAAGGAAAATTATTTATCACCCCAAGAAGTAATAACCTTTATGGCTTTAGAATTTGGTGAAACTTCCTACCTCATATTTTAAATAGTTTCCCTAAACATGTAATAGAACGCATAGAGGCTAAACCGGGGTCTACCAAAAACATTGTTAAGAGATTTCTTATGTCTAATAATTCTTATAAATAGTGTCCTCACTAACTTAGCCAAATAATCTTAAATTAATACAGATTTCAGCTAAGTAAAAATTGTAAACATAACAGAAAATTGAAATAAACAGATTTTATTATTACTATTATTATTAAAGGCTACAATAACGATCGAGCAAAGGAAGGTAAAGGATCTGCCTATCCGGATTCTCTCCGACAGCCGATCAGTTCTCCAAGCCCTAAAGTGCTACACAGCAACGTCAGGGCTAATATACGAATGTCACAACGCCCTTTTCAAGGTATGTAACATCAACCCCATTACCCTACAGTGGATAAAGGGACATAGCAACTCACGAGGTAACGACGCGGTTGACGTACTCGCGAGAAGGGGCTCAGAAATGGAACTGATAGGTCCTGAACCATTTCTGCCCCTACCGACCAGCTGGCTGCGGAACAAACTGCGCCAAATCACCAAGGTAAAGCATCAACACTACTGGAGCAACCTAAACACCTGCAGGCAAAGTAAGGAAGCCCTTCCGAATCCCGGATTGTCGCGTAAGCTACGACTACACAAAAGGGCCCAACTCCGATTACTAACTGTAGCCATAACGGGTCATGCCTTGTTTAACAAACACTTGTTCACATTAGGTGTTACAGACAACCCCCTGTGCAGAGCCTGTATGACGGCGGAGGAAACCGCGGCCCAGTTCATCATGGAATGCCCTGAGGTGGCAACATACCGGGCACGTCATCTCGGAACACTGAGGTCGCTACCGGAAGCCGTCGGCAACATCAAGGGTTTGCTAGGCTTCCTGGTAGAACTGGGTTGGCAAGAGTAGTGCCAACAACCCAGCACGCAAAAAAGGCGCATACATTAAGTCGTCGAGATGCGGAAACCAGCCCGCTCTAACCTATAACCTACAACCTAAACACGAAGTCGATTGAACTTATTTATTTGTCTCTAACTTACACACAGCGTGGGACTGTTTTCTTGACTTCGGGGAAAGGAGTATAAATAGACTAAATGCGTGAAAACTAAAGAGTGTCATTACGTGTTTCTCATTAACAAGATGTATTAAAACCATATCTATTGATCTATCATCTAAGCACAAGGCGTGAAATCGAGAAATCTAAAGAAATGTGGTTCTGATCCAGAAAGGAAATTTGCACTGGATTGATTACATACATACATACATAAACTCACGCCTTCATTTCCAGAGTGGGGTAAGCAGAGATAAAGAATTACCAACAACTTTGTTAATAATTCTGTAACCACAATTTTCACAATGAGGCTAAGATGTTTATTAGTGACAGGTTGCAAGCCCATTGCATAACAGTACTACAAGCCTTTATTCCCTTAGTCGCCTGTTACAACATCCACGGGAAGACATGGAGTGGCACTATTCTAACCCGGCAACTATACTGGAGTGATTGACATGTCATCAGTATCACATTATTGAACTGTGACTGTACCTTGCTTTGTGGGTCCATTTAGAGCAATACTTCAAAAAAAAAGCAAACAATCACGTCTTAAGTTCTTTCATTTCAGTCATCCCCAATTAACGCTTTCTGCCCCTGCCTTACAACCACTATAATTTCGCTGGACTACCTCCAAGTGCTTACTATATGCTGCTTCGGAGGTTAAACGTATATAAAATAGTTGTATACACATCTGATTGCAAGTACTATCGCTAACATAGTAATACAGTTACTTGACTTGGAGTTCGTGCGGTCAGCCCGGAGATTTGCTTTGCAGTATTGCTCTGCTGAAAGGTGTTGACTTTGAAGATTAAAGTTGTGATTAGTTGGTTTGAAGTTGACGACGTTTTGAGAGATATTTGATTTCAGCTAGATTGTGATCTAGAAAATTTTGACCTTTGTCAGATATTTCCTGCAGGGTGCAATAGGGTTTCTCTTAACAACTGCTTCAGTTTTTTATTATTTGACTTATAACAATATCCAAACTTCTACATCCCTTTGTTCTTACCCATTTTATAAAACGAATCCTACTTATATCCAACTAGGTAATATTATAAGGTAAATGAGAAATTTTGTGTTAGTTAGTCCTTGACACTGCAATGGCTGGACGGATTTGGATGACATTTGAAATATACATACCTTAAACCCTTGAATGAAACATAGTTAGGCTACTTTTCATTCTGGGTTTTTTTAAACATACAATATTCACAGAACGCTATAGCTAGGTATAACGGGGAACATTCGTTAAATAAAAAAGTAATACATAATATTAATAAATTTAATACAGAAGTAGGTATTAGTCATTCATTTGTGTTTGTTTGATACTCTTTCACACTGCAACCGACGGCAGGTCGGATTTAGATGAAGAATAAAATGGAGATATAAAACCGGATAATTTAAAACTTCCCAAGGGAATAACTATAATCGAAATCTACGCGTATGAAGTCGCGGGCAGAAGTTAGTAGAAACGTACAACTAAATTAAAAAGTTCCTGTTATTTACAGTAGGTTAATAACTAAGACTCGATAAGCCTGTTAGAACGTTGTGATAACGACTTCTATTCGAATCGAGCAATTTCCGACATCGTTAGGAAGACATGACTAGTCCATTATAGTAATTAAAATAGGAGTACTTAAAGTTTGTAGCGGTTTCAATGATAGTTTTAGAAAGTTTCTCGTACTTACGAGGTAGAAATAAAAACCGTTCAAGTGTTAGTTCGTTAGTTAGTACCTAGTTATTATTAAATTCAACAATAATAATAGTATATTATGCAATTAGTGAATAAAGGACGGATTTAAAGCGAGGGCCCTAGATGACTCACGAGCAAGTGAAGGATACTAACGACTGAATCACGACCGCAGGGAGTGATACATGATGATTGAATCACGAGCGTAGCGAGTGATTCAAGTCTTTGAATCCTGAACGACGCGAGTGATTCATTGCCCTCGATATAAATTCGTTTTATTCAAGAGTTGCATACCATGACTACGAGAAAAAGAAAGATTTATTCAAAATGGCGTCAATATACCATCTAATGACGGTAAATAACACAAAACTTTTTTTTCATGCTAAACTCCTTGTCGTTAATGTCAAATCAAATCTCGAGGAACTCCTCGAGATTTGATTTGACATTGTCCTTGTGCAAATAACTATTTGCACATGAGTTTGTAATTTTGTATCGCGTATGTTTTGCGCAAGGAGGTTGTATTAGCATTGAGACGGATGTCGAATATATTGGTGTGTTCTAAATTCAAACACCAAAATAGTGATTAAAAGTGCTTTTTATTCACTGTTTTCTGTGTATAAAATATGCTTTTTACAGGGGGAATGTTATAAAAATATTTATTTATTTAATTAGAAGTTTTCTATTTATTTAGAATTGCCAACGACGGATGGCATTATTTAAATTATGTCTGTATTTGAAGCGTTTGCAGAATGTTACTTGTCTTGGCCCCCAGAACTGCTTGTTATACAATTTCTAGACGCATATTTAACAGTATTTAAGCATACTACATCCCACAGCAGAAGTCTGTCGCGCGACAATCGCGACTTCAAAGCTTTCTTTGTCACAAAGAAGTGAGGATACACTTGCGTGCATGGAAAAGTGTACGCCGCGAGAACTAAATTAAAATGATTAACGAAATGAGTAAAGAAAATGAAAACTGGGAGAATTTACCATTTTGTGGTGGTAGGACCTTGTGCACGGTCCGTTCGGATCGCTACCAACATCTTAACCATCAACCCACTGCCAAGCTGCTTATTACGCTTCGCTGTTAAGTCAAGGGTAGAAGTAAGCAGTGTAAAAGAAGCCATGTTTATTTTTTGTATATTAGCGTTATCGTATTTTTGCTTATTTACTCTCTGTTCTACTCGGTAAAACCATAATGCTTTTTGTATTAGAGACCTTGTTTTAGTATTGTATTCATTTAATAAACATCATTGTAAGATAATACAAAAAGTCTTAATATACTAACTATATATAAAATAACCCTTGCAGTTCACCCGCTTGAGGCATGGTCCCTAAAATGCTGGCCGCGTTCCCCCTTTGCACAGCCAGACTGAGCCGCTGTGCAAAGAAAGAGCCCGCTCAGGGATCACCCGCCGCCAAAATAAGTCTTTCCGACACCTCTTTTACAAAATTCTTGGTGTCGGAAGACCACGGACCCAAAGTTTTCATTGCAAGTGCCGCAAAAAAGTAATTATCTTTTAGAAAAGCGTATTTGCGGCACTTGATGGTCTGGGCACGGTCAGCCGCGGACCCAGGCTGACGAGCGGATCCCTCGACGTGAGACGGAGCCAGGGTTGCCGAAATTTTGGCTGTGCCGAGGGAACGTTTGATAATATCATTCAAAGAACTGCGCCTAAAAAAGCGGCCAGCACTCAGGTGGCAAAAGAGACCATGCCGCCTCAGTGAGTTGACTTGTTGACTACAAAGGCAAGAGGGGTGCGATCACAGATAGGTAAACCAAGGCGTAGACAAAGCCACCCGAAGAGTAGAGGGATCCAATAGGGATCCCAAATTTCGAGAAGGGAGAGCGTGCAACCAATGTCCAGATTCCCGCTCAGACACTGCTAGCAGTCTGGCTCGTTCAGAAGGGACGGTGATGTTGGTAAGAAGAATTTTGTAATAAGACTTTACTGTAATAGAGTCCCAGGCGGATTGAAATGTTTGTCAGGAGGGGCACTCTCACCTGGGTTACATGTGTTCCATTTAGTTTCGGCGTCTGCCAAACACGAAACCTCTACATCAATAGTTTGGGGTATTTTAAGTATACCACTGATGAGGGTGAGCGTGTTGTTGACAGACGACAAAAACGCGAGGAGTGCCTGACTGCTAGTAGATCTTATGCCTAGGCCACCGAATTTTATTGAAAGAAGTGCTTGGGTCCAACTTGGAGAAGTAAAAGCTATGTTAAGAATTTTGCTGACCTTGTTTTAGTTATTAACAGTTTCAAATTCTGATAATACTCTTATTCTGTCATGATAAAATACGTCATTTTTACACCTATTTACTAGTTACTATATTTTAATTTGAACGCCAGTGTATCAAGATACTTTGATGTACGTTATGGCGGTCACAAAAAGAGTTTGTAGCATGTCAAAAGTTCTATGGGAATTGTTTTTGGAAATGAAGATAAAGGAAGTAATTTTAATGCCGAGTTAAAGAATACATCGAATACTTAAATGCGTAAAAGTTAATAAATATATTTAAACCAAATCGCTGGCGAAATAGAAATAGTACAAAAGTAATTGTTTATTTATTTATTTATTTAAGAAACAAACAGTCGTTTACAAAAAAGCTTACAGACTATTGCTTAAAATTAGACCTGGAGTTTCCTTAAAGTACAATAAATACAGTCTGTGACCAACGAAGATACAAAAAAAAGGAAATTAAGATATTTAGAATTTTGATAGATATATTTTAGTAGATATATGTTAACGAAAAGCATTTTTAAGAGCAATGATAGTGCAGTTAAATATATCAATGTTTTCAAGTTTTTTGTTGTCGTTAAATAGCTTGCAGGCACGCCTCATGAATATATTTTGTGCATAACGTGTTCTCCGACGGGGAATAGAGAACAAATCTTTTTTTCGACATTGGCGCAGACGTCTACTTGGTACTCTAAAATGGATTTGATGAAGTAGTGAGGGGACATTTAATTTATTATTTAAAATTTTGTATAGCAAAACTGAATCCACACAGTCTCGGCGGTCACTGAGCGTTTGGAGTTTATGATGAGTCAGTGAATCCCTATAGCTAGTGTGAGCATATCCAGTTCTGAAATCGAGAGCTTTTACAAACCTTTTTTGTAAACTTTCTATTCTTTGAATATGAATAGCATAATAAGGTTTCCAAACAGCGCAGGCAAATTCAAGATTGCTGCGAACAAAACTGTTAAAAAGAATTTTGTAAGTGAGACTATTTTTGAATGGTTTTCCAACTCGCAAGATAAAACCAAGTTGCTTATATGCCTTTTTTAAAATATAATCATAATGGGGTTTAAATGATAGCTTGAAGTCCATAATAATACCAAGGTCACGAATTTGTGTTACTCTACTAAGATGACTGTTACATAGGGTGTATTTAAAATTAAAGCTATGTTTTTTTTTTGAAAAATTAATTACAAAACATTTGTTTAAATTTAAAAATAACTTATTCTCTTTACAGAAAAGTTCAAAATTTACTAAATCTTCTTGCAATAAATAACAATCTTCGATAGAATTGATGGTTTTAAAAATTTTCGTGTCATCTGCATAGAGCAACACGTTACACTTTTTAATATATTTGTCTATATCATTTATAAAAAGCGTAAACAATAGGGGACCTAGATGAGAGCCTTGGGGTACTCCGGAACTAATGGACTTGAATTGTGAGGTGTGACCAGATAGAACTACACATTGGCTTCGATTTTCAATATATGACTTGATCCAGCGGAACAGATCGCCATGTATACCTAGGCGCCAAAGCTTAAGAAGGAGCGTGTTGTGGCAGATTTTGTCGAATGCCTTGGCGAAATCTGTGTACACGGCTTCTACAGAAGCACCTTCGTCCATCGCGACTAGGATCTCATCGCAAAAAGTCAATAAATTACTGTCCACCGAACGACCTCTGTAGAAGCCATGTTGGTTAGGGCTAATGTGGTTTTTAAAAACTTCAGAAATTTGGTCTGTAACAATCGTTTCGAAAATTTTATTAAATTGGCATAGTTTAGAAATAGGCCTGTATTGCTCAATGTCCCGACTAACTGAGCCTTTGGGGATAGGAGTGACAAAAGCCCTTTTCCAAATGTCTGGAACGCAGCCATTTTTGATGGATTTTTTAAATAGGATAGTGAGTGGAGACGCTAAATTTGAAGAGCATTTTTTAATAAAATAAGGATGAATACCATCAGGACCTGCACCCTTGTTAACATTAATTTTATTTAATAACTTAAGCACTGTGGCACGGCTGATTTCTATATTACTAATATCGATTAAAGGTTCACAAGGTGGTGTTAAACTGCTAAAGTCAAAAGGTATGTTATCAGATTTCTCAAATACAGAGTGAAAGTGAAGGTTAAAAAGGTTACATATTTCTGCTCCATCAGAAGTAGTGCGATCTTTATAATTCATTGTTTGCATTAATTTATTTTTTGAGGATTTAGATTTTATATATGACCAGAAATAATTTGGATTTGATTTGATTTTTTGTTCCGTATAAGATATATAACTATTGTAACATTGTAATTGCATCTTATCCGCCCGTTTTCGTAATATTTTATATGTTTCGTGGTCTAAAGGATTATTGTATTTCTTCCATAACCTATGAAATTTACGTTTTTCATTTAGCACCTTTTTTAATGGTCTAGTGTACCATACCGGCACAGACGCTGATACATTCACCTTACGGCGCGGGATGTGTTTATAAATTAAATCATTAAGGAGATCGTAGAATTTTGTAACACTGCTTATGAAATCACAATAATCGAAAAACGTATACCAATTAATTTTAGATAATTCCAAGTTAATTTTACTATAATCACCAGAGTAAAAATTTGAGATAATATTGGGGGCAGGCTTAAGAGTAGGCTCGAAATTCAAGTTAATGTCTATAACAACCGCTTTATGGTGAATGTCTTCAGGCGTGAGTGGCTGGTCACAAACAGCGACTGTACACTCAGTGCTGCATATTATCAAATCGAGAATTCGCTTATTGACGTTATAAACCCAATTAAATTGTTTTTATTCTGTATATGATAAGAAATCATGGATTATTTGTGTTGAGTAACTGCTACTCGGCAATAAAAGCATCCCTGGGGAAGAGCGTGTCACCCACTCGGCCTCGGGTACATTAAAATCACCAGTGAGCAAAAATAAATCGTTTGGCCTATCTATAATTATTTGACTAGCGATTTCAAAAAAGGAGGTCAACGTTTCTTTATATCCGGTACCCTGAGGAATATAAATACAAGCTATATTGAAGAAAGATTGTTGTTGTGCATTATGAGCTTGGTCGAGCGATCTGTCCCGTGCACATGAATCCAGCGGAACAGAGGCCCAGACACATTCGCAATAAGCGCGCGGAGGCACTGGCCAATCGCGGCGAAACGCTCGGCGGCGCGCGCGCACAGCCACTGCCGCACCGCCGCCGCGCGCCGCGCCGCTCTCCAACGCCGACCGGTCGCATCGAAACACATTATAACTACGATTGAAAAATTCTCCGTCATAGAAATCTGGAGTTAACCAAGTTTCGGTCAGGCAGACAAAATCGTAATCACACTGAGCAACTTTAGAAAAAAACTCATTAGATTTTGTTCTCAATCCCCTCACATTTTGGTAATATCCATTGAAAATGTTATTAGTCATTTTTAGGTATTAAAATAAAATATTGCATTGGATAATTAAAAACGAGAGCGCCGCTTGAAATTGAGGAACATGCATTTGATTTAGAAAAAAGAGTATAGAGGAATAATATTAAATTTTGTTGATTTACACTATTTATCAAAGGCGTGAGTGCACAGTATTCAAACAAACAAGGTAAAAGTATACGTTGATAAAAGGAATTGTTATAAGAAACATCATAGGAATCTACATCGAATAGTAAAAGATTCGAGGCTACGTACTTACTGATACAATTATAAAAATAACAACATTGCTCGGGTCTAAGAACAATAGAGAAAGATGTACAAGTTAATAAGGCAGACATTAAACTCAGTATTAGGAAAACATTATAATTAGTAATACTGATCGTCATCGAGCACCGTCACTTGATCTTTTTGAGATCAGATTCGGTATTTATAGTTATAACTTTACTTTGCTCGGTTTTTCGAAGGAAGATTTTACAGTCGCGAACCCATACAAAAGAATAGTTATGCTCCAGCTTCAGTTGCCTGGCTTGCTTAAGTAATAACTTATTGGCGGGGGTCAAGTGGTCGCCGACGTACACAGTTGCGGCCGGCCCAGGCAACCCGATGTCAGCTGTTGTGAGGCCGCGGCGCGCGCGCACCGCGGCGAGTAAATCATTTTTGCGACTGCGCTGAGTAAATTTAACTATAATTGCCGGAGGTCTGTTGTTCTGTGGCGAGTCACGTTGGCCTGTCTGGAAGCGGCGAACCCGGTGAATGATATCGACATCATTATCACCTAGATGAAATCCGACCTTGGTAGATATGTCACGAACAATGGACATTAAATTTTCTCCCTTACTATACGGTATGCCAGAGATCTCTAAGTTGTTGAGCATTGAGAATTGTTTGTTTGAGTTGTTTTCCATGACCAAGCGGTCAATAGTTTCTTGGGCCTCATCAAGAGTTTTTGATATTGCGGTTACTGACGTCATTTTCTTCTCCGCTAATAAAATCCTACTCTCAAACTCTGACAAACTGGCCTTCACTTGAGTTTGTACTTCCATTACGCTTTCTGATAATGATGTAACTACACGTAGCTGATCCCGAATTTCAGACCTTATGTCTTCTCGCATAGCAACCAACTTCTCATTTTGCGCTGTGGTAAAATTTGTGAGAAGGGACATTATATCTTTTCTAAATTCAGTAAGCTCGTGTTTAATATCGCAATCAACTTCCGGCTGTTTCCTCTTCCGCATGGTAATTTGATGGGCATCCTGGTCTAAATAGGTCGGAAGGTCAGGCTGTGAGCCACTTTTTGGAGGTGAATGACGAAGAAAACTCATCTTTTTGAGTTTATTGCGGGTGGAAGCACAACAAAATAAATTCCTTAACCCGTTTGCAAGATAGCGGGCGACAGCGGCACACACACACTCGCGAAATTTTTACTTGCGGGGGGGCGAAGAGCACGGTCACCGATGTAGCGATAAGCGCAACTCAATAACTGCAGTTACAAGCGAAAGTTAACTTTAAAGTTTATGTTAATAAAATTTAGATTAAATAATGGGTGTTTTTTAACACCTTTTTTATATATATGTATATATTAGGTCAGGTAGCTAAACAAGGTAATTTAAAACTTTATGTATTTACGTAAATATAGGTAAATAACAAGAAAAATAACTGGCGTCATAGTGATAGTATCTTGTAATTATGTTACGTTTATGAAACGTCGCTGTATATAATTCTAAAGGTCTAATATGAATGGCCAACGAGCTGCCCCTTTAGTATATGTCAAATATACATAGACACTTAGTCCAACGTGAATAATGGCTAGGGTACGGAGTTTTTACAGCACGGTATGAAAAAAAGGTATGAGTAGGAGGTAGATTTTGGTTCATATACTTTATAACCAGGCACTGTAAAATAATGAGGATTTGTAGCATAATGATGCCATTTCCAATGCAGGTACTCGTAATAGTTACGCTGCTTAATATTCAAAGTTGAAGTTGCTTAAATATTAAAAACTAAATAATGCAAAATGTATGTACTTACTAACAAATTCATTACTTATATAAAGGCGGGCCGTCTGCCGGCTTGTCAGTTGACGGCAAAAAAAAAACGACGCCGACTAAAATATACCCGAGTATAATTTTAGGTATCTACATTGAAAGTCCTTAAGTCAAATTAAGCTGTCGTAATAAGAAGTGTCAAAACTACTGATGGGCAGCTTGTAAGTTTCAAAAGTGAAACATTCCCTTAAATTTCTGCAATAATGTGAAAGTTTCAAAATTGAAACTTTCACCTAAAATTTCATGCAATATTCTGAAAGTTACCAAAGTGAAATCGGTATATTTCGGAAAATTACTATAGTTTTGACATGTAACGTAAGAAACGGAAACTTTACATGAAAGTTAAATGAAATTTAGCTGTGTCAGAATCATTTCCTTCTAATTATGTACCTTTCATACGCTGTAATATTCGCAGTTAAGGAAAGTTTTGCAATGTTTCAGAAATCGCCCACCACTAGTCAAAACCTGTCAAGTTCATACCTGTGATCCCTTTACCTGAGTCTCTTTTACCGACTGAAACTTAGCAGTTTTGTCCTTCATAATACAACCGCAGACTCGGAGAGTTAATTTATACTAACACTAGCGACCCGCCCGGCTTCGCTTCGGTTTATATGAGTTTTCTATAATACCCGTTCATAAACCATATTTTATTATAAATAAAAACTTTTTTCCCAAATCACTCTATCTATTGATGAAAACTGCATGTAAATCCGTTGCGATGTTAGAAAAACAAAAAGCAAGCTTTCAAAACCCGACTGTGCAGTTGCTAACAAACTTTAAATCGTTATAAATCCTAAATGATCATTCAAAATGAAAAATGATGAAATAAAACTAAAGATGATTTTTAAATCCCTATTCAATGATACCCCACTTGTCATACTTGGTAGACTTTTTATTTTATTTGCACAATATGGCGTCTGGTTGCCGCCATATTGACTTTTGATTACTGTCATATCTTCAGTGACACTCACCAGATTCAGACAAATCGATTGACATAAGAATCATCTAAATCGGACAACGGGTTTAGTTTTTATAGTGCCACAAAGGAACAAACATACATATATAGGCTGTGAAACACATTACCCTCCTCCTTCGGCAGTCGGGTAAAAAGATCTAAGCGTACCTATATACAGAGGGACTGACGCCGCATATACTGTTTTAACAATACAGGGCGTCCCAAGACTATGGGACATGAAGGGAAAGTACCTTAAATATCGTAGATAGGATATTTTGCTGAAAGAAGACTTTATTTTATTTTTAAAAGTTAGTAATACTGCATTCAACGATATTCTAAAAATTATTTGCTTCGTCTGGGAATCGAACCGACTTAAATGTGAAAAAAAAACATGCGTATTTTTATGATGCCAATCGAAAGAATGAACAAAAAGTAATAATTCTTCTTAAGTAACATAGTATCTTAAAAGAAAGGAACAACGTGAAATTAATCATTTTAAACAAATTAAAATCGTACATGAAACTGCCGAAGTCAGTTGAGTATTTTTTGTAATTTAATTATTTTCTTGTAAATTAATTAATTAAATGCTCAAAAAAAATGTGATCCCTCTTGTCTTATGCAAATCGCAAATCTTTTAATAAGTCCGCTGCCTGTTGATTTTTTTAACAAATTATGGTGAATAGGTACTCGATATGATATGGCTCAATTCTGTTTGTAATTCGCCGACGTGGTCGTATTTGCTTTTTGTATAGCAAATCTTTCACGTATCCCCAAAACAAGTAATCTAACGGTGAAATAATGCACGTGCACCTATAATGAGAAAAACTTTACCAGTAAGTCGTTTATTAAGTGGGTACTTATTTGCGAATAATCAATAATAACGCAATTTTTCGGACGTCGTCGTCGGTAATAAATAATTTTCTTGAAATTTGAATCAAACATTTTATGTTATTCCTTTCTTTTAAGATACTATGTTACTTAACAAGAATTATTATTTTTTGTTCATTCTTTCGATTGGCATCATAAAAATTCGGGTGATTTTTTTTTTCACTTTTAAGTCAGTTCGATTTCCAGACGAAGCAAGTAATTTTTAGAATATCTTTGAATGCAGTATTACTAACTTTTAAAAATAAAATAAAGTCTTCTTTCAGCAAAATATCCTATCTACGATATTTAAGGTACTTTCCCTTCATGTCCCATAGTCTTGGGACGCCCTGTATATTTACATCACACTTAAATGCCTTTGTTTTGTAGTAATCAAAGCAATATTTTAGTCATGTGGCCGTGAACTCAGAACGCTATAAAGACCCGTAACAATAGAATGTTAACTGCTCGGCAGTTCAGTAAATAAGGCAGGTGGGATGAACGTAAGTGCTGACCCTGCTTAACCTCTCAGCTGCTCATTTCAGGCAAACAAGATTTACTTTGTTTACTGGTTTTGGCTACAATTGTTGGCTGAAAAGTAATTGCTCTCAAGTAATTTGTTGTTGTCTTATTGAAGAGTTGTTGTTGTCTTATGTTTTAATTTGGAAAATGTCTATGTAACACTTACTTTCGTCACCTTAAACAAAACATGCGCCCTATTCCTCAACAGATCCTTTTAAGATATGATTAAAAAACGACAATTATTATTTTTATAAAAGTAAAGCTTGTCCAATTTGAAATAAAAAATAATAACTGATGTGTAAAAAGTGGAGTTAATAGTGAGAAAATCATTTAAGATCACAAAAACATGTCTTGCTACTTTCGCATGAATCATATTTTAAGAAACACTTTAAAAAAGCACAGGTTTCAAACAAAATCGCAAAAATCAAATCAGCCACTCAACCTATATATTTGCATTTTGCTCTGAATCGAGTTTTCTTAAATACAAAATTGATCAGGAATAATCTTTTCAAATTCATGTCTGCAGTCCGAAGCCTTTGAAAGGGTTCCTCTAAATACTGTAATCTCGTCGCTCGGAGTTGGACTAATTAAATAAAACAGACGATTACGAAGGTCCACTGGTTCGTCTTGTAATTTTGTATCTTTGATGTCCTTGGGATTAAATTTTCATGAATTTAGGAACTTTACCAATAAATAAACCTAGAGATAGCTATTTTCTTACCATCAGGAGGCCTCTGCGCTTTTTTTGCCTTCTATATGACTTTACAAAAAACATACACAAAGTATAAACATCCTCAAAAATATGCGAATTTTTAAGGGAGCATAGCGCCCTAAAACTTTTGGTTAGACCAGCAAACCATCTGGAATGCGTTAGTAGTAGGTTGGGCCATCTGCCCGTTACGTGGTATCTTTGACCATAAAAAAGTCTGTTAAAAAAACTCACATAAACTGAAGCGGAAGGTATGGTTAAAAGACAAACATTCCAACATCAGAACATCATCACATTTAGAAATTAATGAGGATATCGAACATGACAATTGACAATCGACCTTTTCATTAGTATGTACTTACTTCAGTTATACTAACTATGACAAAGTTCATTGGCTTCCTCTAAATAATATGAACATAAATCATTACTTATCAAACAAATACAAACTTAACATCAAACTGGGAATATGACTTGGCAGAACGCCCACGAATCAAACAAATATTTACGTTCTAAAGTATAGCCTCCGATTATGATGTCAAAACCACCGGGAATGGGGTGGATGAAGATATGATGACGATAAATATCCTTGTGACCTTTTTACGCAGTAGGTAAGTTTGAGTTGATATATGCCCATATTGCTTTATGAGATTAAGAACTGAGCCTATATTCTTATGGGTAAAATCCTTAAAAACATTACTGTCAAGTATATAAGAGCTATCGTATAGTTGACAATAAAATTACCTGTCTTACCCAGTAGAAAAGATGCCCTGGATGCTGACCTACAATGTTTCATACTAGATCGGAGAAGTTTACATTATATATTATACATTATATAAGTAAAAGAAAAATTACCAGCGTAATTATAGAACATGTAAACGAGGAGACGGAAGAAATAGTAGTGCTTGGACTGTATCATGAGAGGCAACATAATATACCGTATCTAGCCGCTAGTGATGCAGGGATCGTTTATCGCGTTACAAAATCTGGATAAAACATCCATCACTTTCTGACACGTATATAAGTACGAGAGTTACGGATGCTTTAACCACATTTTATCACGCGATAAACGCAACCATACTAGGCCTGCAGGTCCCGTCCAGATGGCTACCACCATGTTATCCTGTAACCTACCGCCAAGCAGCAATGTTCGCATAATCGCATTTTTAATCTTCTTCTTAATCTTGCTTTCATGAAATTTAAGTTGCGGCACAAAATGAAACTGATAATTCTTTTCCGCACGTAATCTTGCAAACCATTAACACCCTTATGGACAAGGTTGTCATCAACAGATCCATACCTTTTGAATACTCCCTAAAACCCCACAATACGTGTCATGTCCTGCATATTAACCGTCAAGGTGAAACGGGTCCAAAGGAATTATTCCAGAAACTATGTGCTGAATACGAATTAGCTAAAATATTAGGCTATTTGAAGCTTTATGTTTGAGTTTACATGGTTAATTTCAGAAGAGGTTAGGATGTATGCGTGTCTTGACGTTTGTGAATGAAATAGAGGATTATGGAGAATATGAGTCTGAGTTTAGCGAGCGGTGTAGGAAGGAAAATAAACCTTAAAGGAGTTTGTTGAGAGGAGAAGGTAAAGGTGAAAAAGTAGTGTCTATCCCTATCAACTCTAAGACGAACGTCACGTTTAATAGATGATTCTCTATTTCTTCGCAAATAATTACTTTCTCTTCTACTTCACAGCCTGATTTCCCTTTTTTCTTCGATTTTATTATTAAGACGTAAATTGTTTCTATTATTATTCCTAGTTCGACGCCTATATTAGAACGAATTCTTAGAGGCATAATTCATTATGAGTTTTCTCCTTAAAAAAAACATGTGCGTCTCGGGACGCCCGACAGAAGTGATAAATTAAACTAATCTCAGTTGAACTATATACCGCCCCGCACCGCCCCACCCCACTGCCGTATGCGTGAGAGAAAGGGAAGCCAGACAAACTGCCACCGTAACGCGTTACGTAACGAAGCGGTTTACCCTCCCATAAGAAGTTATCACTTCAAAAAATCTATTAACCCAAATCCACAAAATTACACAAACAAAAACCAATTGCTACTAAACTAACACCCGCCAGGCTATGGTAACATGCTAAAATCATATAAGTTAACATTTATTTTTAACCGACTTCAAAAAAAGGAGGAGGTTCTCAATTCGTCTGTATTTTTTTTTATTTTTTTTTTTTTAATGTTTGTTACCTCAGAACTTTCGACTGGGTGAACCGATTTTGAAGATTCTTTTTTTATTTGAAAGCTGGTGCTTCCAGATTGGTCCCATTTTTTTCAAAATGAAGATCTGATGGTCGAATCCATGAGGAATCGACGGAACTCTTCAAAATTTATAGGCACACCTATAGCGATTTTGGTATTTTTCATTGTAACTCGTGTATTTGGTCTTGGAAACCACTATTTGGTGAAGTGGAACTGATGATGAAGACCACAGATGGCCACCGGAACTCCTAAACGGTATATATTTCGAGGGTGGCGACAAGATATTTCGATTAAGATAGTTGAGCGACTATGACGAAGCATATTTAGGTTTAAATATATGACTATGACTTTCCCACGGCGTTGCTTGCGGCGAGATTGAAATGTTCTATTGTTTCTTGAGAAATGGGAGAATAACAGCATAATTATGATCACTAAAAAGTATAAAATAAAAAAAAGTTTAAAAAAACAAAAACCCGCCTTCAAAAAGCAAAAAATAACTTCTTTAAAATGGTAGGTAAATAGGTCAGTCCAACTGAAGTCGGCGTCCAACAATATTTTAACCAAAAGCAGACTTCAGTTGGACTGACCTATTTACCTACCATTTTAAAGAAGTTATTTTTTGCTTTTTGAAGGCGGGTTTTTGATTTTTTAAACTTTTTTTTTTAAATTTACAACAGGAAATAAATAATTATGTAAGTATATATAGAAAGTAGAAAATAGGTTCGCAAATAACCTAATATTTTTTAATAAGATTTTAAAGTTAATAATGGTTACTGTGAATCAACTTTAGGAGATAGTTGTATGCTATCGCGGACTTTTCTCTAGATTTTTTGAAAATCTACAATTCTTCAGTACATTATTTTGATATATCTCTTAAGGTTTAGCCAGCGTAAGCTATGTAAGCGCCCGAAAATCGATTTTTTGACGACTTGGTAAGAAAACATTGAGTTTTCTCAACTTTATTAAAACTTAATTAGAATGAAATGTACATATCAACCATCCGGTAGCCGTTTTACGGTTCAAGAGCGGTTACAGCGATTGTCAAGGTCGAAAAAAACTCGCCTAAAAACATATTTCTTGTATGGGGCCCTTTTAATTATTTCATTATTCTTTTTTTAACTGTCTTCTACTACGTTTGATGAGATACTGCCCACTGACAGACGAAGGACGGACAGTCGGACAGCGGAAGCTTAGTAGGTAAAAGGCGGTGGCACCCTTTGGGTATGGAACCCTAAAAACTATTTTCTTTTTCCACGGCAAATAACGTCAAATATTACACAACGAGTAAACCTGTGCTTGGAGTACTATACGAGTCCAAACACAGGTAATTTCTCCCCCGATTTAGTGAACAATCTTGCAGAAAATATGACATAAATAAAAACCCCTACTGCGTTGAGGAAAAATACATTAAGTGTAACACAGTCTCATGGAGCGATACAGATAATTTTGTTACAGAAAAGGATGCCCCTAAGGGACTGTGGCACTTAAAATGGTGCTTTCGTAAATAGTACTTCAGCTCGAGACCCGAGTTGTTATCTAAACGATGTTTTTACTTAGCGATTGTAGGTTGTTCATGCAGCTCTTTAGTCTAAAAATTTGAAGCAAGATTTTTGGAGTTAAAGGAGTTCTAAATACTTGGTATCAAAATGTTAGATAAAGTTAATACTAAAGAGGGTGTTGTAAAAATATTTAAATTAGTGAAGTTTTCTTCCCATTTTTGAAAGCTTTATTCATTATATTAGATACTTACCTAAATTGGTGGCAATACACTTTGATTTCAAAGTGGTGAAAGCCAGATTTATTCCAGCAGTAGGATTCATTAAACTACTCGGCATATTGTTTCCCTATTGTAGCAAATTAGGTACTAACGAAATAACTGATACATACTGCGATGTTAAATTCGCATACAGTTGAGTTGTCGGAGTTAAGAATTCAGAAGCATTGTTAATCGATCAAGCGAAGTAAGAATCTTACTGTCAACTCTGTTGGCATTCGTATGTTTATTTGTTCATTTTTTTTAATTTTTTAGTGTTCGAATCAACAATACTCAAGTATCGTTGATTCGACCTCTAGATTTAGTAGAAGAGTTCACCTACTCTTATAAATACAATTTTTAAGTTCGAACCTGAGCACGAAGTTAGGGGGATATAAAAGTAGTACTATAAAATGTTATATGTTCTTTATTTTTATATTAGATTTATTGAACATAAGCGCCATCTTACTGACTCTACGGAATTACATGTGACGTAGTTAGCGGGTACGGTAATTGAGAAGAGAGTCGCGCGGCGGCATACTAATATAGAGCTGAAGCTGGCACTGTAAAGGGTAGGTAAAAATATCCTGTGACGAGAGAGATTCTATGATAGCACGACTCCTAACGGCCGCACTCAGAGTCAGTTACGAGTAAAGACGATCAAGTCGTTCCTTAGTGACCATTTTTCATACACAAGTTTGAAAAAGGAACGATTTAAATGTCTCTAAAACGTTTTTGAGTACGAGTACGGCGGTAAGTGTTCAATGACATAGGTTTACTCGTAAGTTTGTTCGATAGGCGGCATTGTTATCGCACTAGCGTAGTGAGTAACAAATAAATTATTTGAATATATTTTTTATAATAGTGGGAGGCAGACGAGCAGTTTTTGTTTTTGATCGATTTGATAACTTTTGGTTTATGAGCTCTAAAGTACAGTAACACCAAATAACGGGTCCAAAATAGGTAAATTTACAAAGTAATTATAAATCAGGTCCTTATATTTTACCTAATCTCACAACAGTAAAATTTGCATTCTACGAATATCAGAGGGTCATAGAAACCACAATCTGCATAATGAGGGACGACGAGAACGAGCAAAATGGGCAAGATTCTGTTAATAGTTTTATTCCAATGTGTAAAGGTGCGCCTCCCCTAAGCGCATTTTTGTGCGAACGTTCGTAAGCGAGCAATTGTGACCAGCAATGTTTTTTTGTGGGCATGCCAAACATTTTTTTGCAGCAGTTTTCTTGAACAACTTTTTCCAACGAATTACTAACCGAAAAACTAATGTTACCTCTCACGCTCGTAGAATGTTAGGAAGATTACAGCTTTGACTGATCTCCTTCGTTGATAAAACTTGTGACCAAATAAAAGTGCACCTACTTAAATATAGCCATTATAAGCAAACGAGCAGACGGGCAATCGCGTTGTTTGCCGGTAAGCAGTCACCGTCGCCCATAAACGTCAGCTATGCCAGGGGCACAGCCAAGTTGCAGCCTATCAGTGAATAGACTTTTTAAACCGAGTTTAGGCTCTCTGGTTAAGATTACAGTCCTACCCAATTGGCTAGTTCTGCGAGCGACGTGCCCTGCCCACTGCCACTCAACATAACATCTAACATCTAACATTTCTTAGGGCTATGTCGGTGTCGTTGTTTCACGCGTGGATCTCCTCATTTCTGAAGAAATTCTGAGTACAGCCCTCTCCATTGCCTTTTAAGTAACATTGAGCTTTCTTATGAAGCTCGTCACCCACGTTTCAGTACCATATGTTACTACTCACTTCATAAGTCTAAATAAGTCACCAGTCATTGCAACACACACTGGTTGAAGATTTTCGACTTGAGACACTATTTCCTTCTACATTCATCAATCTCTTCATGCACGTACGTCGGTTTCGGGTGCTTTTGATTTGACCCTTATTCAGTACATCGCGAATCTGATTACCGTACGTCTGTCTAGGATACATCTCCGCTCACTCTCACTCGCCATAACTTTTTCTTTACTATTCTTTCATCCTTCCTTTCTAAATGAACAAACTATTTTAGCATACCCTTTTCGATTTAATCACTACATCTTCTTTCAATCCAACTCGTTCTCGGATCTCGCTATTCTTAACTCTATCTATCATCCTAACTCCACACATACTTCTCAGAGCTCTCATTTCAATTGCATTACTCCTGCTTTCGTTCTTCTTATGCTATTCCCAAGATTCACTACAATCACTAACATACATCAATGTTGTTGTCAATACTCCCTGAACAATTGCAAGGCGAGCTTTGCTCAATATGACCTTGTTTGCCAAGATTGATCATATTTCCCGCTTTAACTCTTAATGTAGACGAAGTGCAAGTTGTATGTTTAGACCGGTGCACCTGGCGTTCCATAGTCTCTGCCTACCCCATTGGGAGGGTTTACTAATGTTTGGTCAAAAATCTTTTCCCAAAGTATCACTTCCCAAATTATTTTACTCAAATTATTATTTGGCAAAAAATCATAAGTCAGAACAACTTTTCGCAATTTAACATTTACCAAATTCTTTTTTAGCAAATTATTGTTTAACAAATAATTACTTGGTCCAGTTTCATTTTACCAAATTTCATGTAGTCGAATGTATCGTTTGGCATAAAATACTCTTCCCAAAATATTGTATGGCATACAATTTACATCCTAATTGAGTAGTGTATAGGATAAAATTTAGGTTACCTATGATTATCTTTCGTTAAGTGGGTAGTTTTCTTACTGTGTGCTGGCGCATTACCATCGTATTTGCGCAATCTTGGTTCTTGTTTTTACTGAAAGTAGATACGATGGATGGAGTTATTTCCGTGACACAGTCGACGAAGCCCCGCTGTGCGGGGCTTCTATTCTGCGTAGATTGGACCTTCGGGCCTGATGAACTCTAACCTAACCTAAACCTACTTATCTTATTTTAACCTAAACTAACCTAACTGGACATGCTATAAATTGAGTGTGCAAAATAACAATTTGAACAAAAATTTTTTTGGAATATAATATTTGCCAAAGGAAAACGTTTGCTTAATAAACGTTTGTCTTACTAAAACTTGACAAAGTAAAATTATGCCAAATGATAATTTGACCACATGAATAAAATGCGAAATGTAAATGTGCTAAAGGAATTCGTTTGGGAAATGAAATACTGCGATAAGTTTTTTGGGAAGTTAAATTTTGGCGAAAAATACTTTGACCAAACGGCAGTACACCCATTGGGAGACAGGCGTGAAGGTATGTACGAGTATGTATGTATGTAGGTTCACTCCTTACTTATATTGGGTGATTATTATGCATTTTTTGTCACCACCGAACCGCTCACCGTTATCGCAATCGCCACTGCCAAAAGTCGTGGCTCGCCCCCTATATCGGTGACTATTTCATAGCTTATATAAAACTCTGTTATGTAGGAGCTTGTCGACTTTGTAATGTACACCAAATTACCACAGCTTTGTGAAATCTACCTTATTACCCGCTCAGCGTCTACACGGGGTTACCTACGTTTTATCAAATTATGTTTGACAAATTATCACTACCCAATATATTTTTCGTAAAATTTCATTTGCCAAATAATTGTTTGCCAAATTAACTGTCCACAAATAATTGTTACGCAAACCTAATGTTTGGCACATGAACGTTTTGGCATTGACTCGCTTACCAACTGGTAATTTGACCAAATTTAATTTAGTCAAATGTTTTAGTTGGCATAACATATTTTACGCAAAACAAAATAAGGCAAATGATTTCTATCGTCAATATTCAACTTACCATTTCCATTCAGTCAGTTGTTGAATTTTTGTGGGGGCACAGTTCTAACCTAACGTAACGTACTTTACCGGTAGTGTTTCTAACCTTTAACCTACGTACCTGGCAGCAGTTCGGTTCTGGCGCTACGCCGGCCGCTGCCGCGGCACGCTCGCTTTGCTCGCTCGGCTCGCGCGCTGTTATTGTCGCAGTTCTAACCTAACCGAACCTACTGTTTTAGTAGCAGTTCGTTTTTTATGGGATCGTTCCGTTTTACCAATATTATTTTGGTCAAATTGTATTACTCAAACAAACTCCTATTTTCGTCTTTATATGTTTTGTCATATCAATTCATTTGACTAAATGTTTATTATCTAATGTTTTTTTGCCTTAATAAAGCATTTGCTAAAAGAACAAATGCCTAAATGTCAGTTTCCGTAGTAAAACACTGCTGAATGAAAATTTGACCAAATGAAAATTTGCGTATTATAATTATGCCGAAGATTGCATTGGCAAAAAAAACATTTGCTAAAATTTGTTTGGGTAATGAAATTTGCCCAAAATAATTTTGGCAAAACGGCAGGATCCCGTCTACACGATATTTTAGATTCGATGACGAACGCTGCTTACATGCGAAAGCTCTCAATGGAGATACTCCTTTATATTAACGCAGACCCCAGAACGAGAGATTATGTTACTCAAAGAGTACTGATTAATATTATATAAAGGAATGTTACGCGTGCTTAAATAAGAAGGGCTTTTACCAAATAGAGCGTCAAGGCTTCAAGAGCCACTCTGTTTAGAAGTAAATATCTCCTCACTTATGTACTCGTAAATGTATATTTAAAGTCAATAGCGTCAACCGGAGCGGCTTCTTTTAAAGATTTTAATGGAATCACAATTGAATAGTGACAAAGTATTTCTCACAATTTAGAAATAACTTGTACCCTTTTAAAGTAGTTTAAGCACATAAAATTCTATAAAAGTGGCAGAAATAGTTGACCTTATTTACTTGTATTTCTTTCCTTCTCATTCTAATAAGCTAGAGTGTTGTATGGGAGTTTAAACCTGCACACCAAGATTAATTTCATATTAATCTATTAATTAGGTAATTCTAGGGTTCTTAAAGTGGCCAAAGGGCCCTAAACAGGATGCATTACTCTAACTAGTGTTTCTATTCGTTTCGTTTTTAGACCAATCGCGTCACTGGTAGATGACGTGATACGAAGAGTCACGTGATCTACCAGTGACGCAATTGGTTTTGGACAAGGAAAATAAGACAAGTAGGCATTCTCAATCCGCACCGGGCGCGCGTGGTCAAAACTATCAATATAATAAAAAAATCTTGTGTCGTATAAACAGTGAGGTTTGTATAACCAGGCCTTTCATTCCACTTTAGTTTAGTCCGTCTTGCTTCGATATAGTAATGACACTGTCGACGTTACGGCAGCTCATAGTGACAATTATTTTATCCCTAGGTACATGTATTGCTATAGTATTGTTTTTAACTCAGCCGCCATTACTGTCAGGTAAATAAGAGTTTAACCTGAGTAGTATAGTGCCCTTGTAAAACGCCAACAATATGATTAAAATTTCAAAGCAATAAGCGCTAATACAATGTGGAATAGGGGCTATGATTGTGTTGATTTTACGTTGAACTGCTAAACCTGAAACAAAATCGCTGTATTTTTATTTGATTAATCATCGCCCTAAATCCTTTCGGTAGCTGTACAAGAGGCTACGCCGGAGTTCCATTATAGCCAGATTATCTGCTATTACACGGATTAGCACCGTTATTAACTGAGTGGCGGCGCGCGGTGCTTCATCCACACGCAAACGAGAGAGGTTTTTACGAGTTACAATTTTCTAGACAAAAACACGTAGAGCATAATATTAGTAAAAGACCGCCCGAGTTCGGGTCGGACTCACACAGAAAGGGGTTCTGAACACGTTTCTTGCAAACGGTCCCTTTGATTTTCAACTTTATTTAATTTTTATTATTCGTTATTATAGCCGCCAGATATAATATGATGAAAGATGATGTATGTATGTAACACTTTATTGTGCCTACATCCTTGCTTTGGAAAGGACATAAGAAACTAAGCAAATAACAATAAAAATATTAAAATTACAGAAATACAAATATTTCAAAGGCGAACTTATCCCTTTAAGGGATCTTTTGCAGTTAACCTTTGGGCGAAAGAGAAATAAAATATAGCAAACAATAGACAAATACTAAAGAACAAAATATAGATCAAAAGAAACAATAGAAATGAATATTTTTTTAAAGCGACACGAAAAATATATATAAACACCCTTTGTGAAACTTTCAAGTGTCTAGCTATTACGGTTCAAAAGATAGATTTCTGTGACAGACGGATGGACAAACGGTAAGACAGCGGTGCCTAAGTAATAGGGTCTCGTTGGCACCCTTTGAAGTACCGAACCCTAATACAAAGAAATCTTAACTACTAACTGCGTCAAAATCTAACGTAAATTCTTCAAGCATCACTCTGCGTACCTACGTTACCCAATTATAATGGTATGTTTTTTTTTACTTCGTACAACGCTGCAATAATAATTAATGCACGGAAAAGTGGTTTATTTAAAAAAACTGGCATTCTCTCAACTGTGTCTTTTCGACATTAAACCCTTCCACGCATGGCCGCCCGCAGCGTCCGTTAATAAATTACAAATGAAAGATATCCTAGTTTAATTTTTTCCTCTAGGCCAAGCAATTAATTACTTTCTTTTGTGCCGAAGAAAACAATAAGAATTGTTAATGAGTGTTGGCCATTCGCATTTCTTTTTATCATTCTTTATCGTCTTAGGGTACCGAAATAAGAAGCTTATAATTAAGATTTAAGAAATTAGTAACCTTTCTAAGAAAAATTCAATAGGTCAGTATAAAAAACAGTATTCACCCGAAAAAAAAGAAAGGGTTTATGTGGCCTCACGGACTATGCCGTTAGGTTTATAAAGTCGCCTTTATTGTCAAGTAAACTAAAAAAGTAATAAGTATTCGGAAACTTGACATACAGTAACATTACATATACATACAGCCATATGTACATTATGTACATACCTTCACGCCCGTCTCCCAATGGGGTAGGCATAGACTACGGAACGTCAGGTGCACCAGTTTAAATATACCTCCTTCGCTAAAAAAACGTTTTACTTAAAACTCCTTGCGTTAAATCCTATAGTTCTCTCTCGTTTGCAGATTTGTTTAGTATGTATGTAGACCTAACACAATTTTCAACCTCGAACACCGAACCTTGTCAAAAATAGTATAAGAGATCATTGTTTAGGTTGTGTCAATTTTAATTTATTTGTTGTACAATTGTAATTATAGTCAAAATCTAAGTTTCAGAATGAAAAATACAATATTGTTATTTCGATATGCGTGTGTCATTTCCATCTTAATCTGACGCATATGTTTTTACATATTAATTACCTAGCGTATCTATAAACCAAAACGTAATTAAATTTACATTCGGCAATGTGTAAATATCTGATTTAAACTCAGTTTATCGTTCTAACAATTTATACGGAACTCAGTTCAAAGTAAACAGAACACTTATTTTATGTAGGTAGCGTGTTCAATTCGAGGTATCTCCGCTCTTGGCACGAGGAAATATCCAATGAATTGCGTATTGTTAGCTTTAAAAGCAAAAAAAGAATACCGCTTTATCTATGGTAAATAAGAAGTTGAAAGCAGAACGAAGTTTTTGTTGACTTCTGTGAATTATATACGAGAATTATTTATTGAATTCCAAGAAAACCTTTCGGGCATTGCCATAGAAGTTTTGAGAAAGGAGCTTAAATATAAAGAGAAAGGTTATACTAATATTAGCTTTTAAACACGCGCAAAACTTGATTTTCGCTTTCTTTAGGAAGGGTCAGATTTTCTGGAATAAAAAAGTATTCTCTGTCTGTTTCTAGCCTGTACAACTAAGTATCTTAAATTCATATCGATCGGGCGAAGTGATGACCGTAAAGGTGGAATATATAATAACATGAATAAAGAATAAGTCAGCTGGGAAATACATTGTATCTAAACTTATTAGCCGTAAAACTAATCATCTAACAAGTATAGCAAGCTTCAAAAACCCAACTACCTATTTTGATATTTTCGCTTTCACATATAACTATGTTAATAAACATGTTACATATTTTAAAATCCATAAGGCCTTGTTTTTTAAATTAAACTACTCAGCGATACTTGCGAACCTACGACGAATGACTACATCTCGATTGTCAAAATCGGTCTGTTCGTTAAGCCTCTCTACAAGCCACAGTAAGTAGGATATTTATCGTTCCCTAGTACCCATAGTACAAGCCCAGAGCTTAGTCTGGGACTAGGTCAATTGGTATGAGATTGTCCCCAAATATTTATTTATTTATAATCAAGGAACCATGCTTACATGCCATCGTACAGTCAAAGCAGTAATATCTTAGCTAGAGTTATCTATCAGTGATATAATAAACATACATATATATATACACTCACGCCTTCATTCCCAGTGTGGGGTGATAATGGTGATATAATATACTAGAATCATAATCGTCATGTAATAACTCGATGTCTGAACTCAAGTCCATTGTTGGACTTGGAAAGGCTTTCAGGTGTGTGGTGCTCTTAACCAATTTTGCGACTAGACGGACGTAATATTATTCGGCGAGTTTAAGTTATCCCGTCATTTAACTTCTTCGAACTATCTTTCGTTCGACAAATACCTAGCCGAATTTAAGAGCACCTTGTATGCTCTAAAATATTTGATGGCAACTACCTATACACTCAACACTAGAGGGTGTTCTCGGACTACACTAATATTTTTGTGCATTCATTCCACGGCATTTCAATACTCCACTTTGACAAGAAAGGACCATCTGAAAGTTAAATAAAATAACTTTTGAAATTTGTTGAACTACTAAAGATTAAGATTAAAACTAGACGTTTTGGCACTGACTCTTTGCTTGGTTATTTTAAGTATCGTTTCATTAACGTGCCCCGAATAAAAGAAAGTTTCATTCCAATTGGAATCTCTTTCCATTCTTCACTCGGAAATTTTCATTTAATAGGTTTTATGATGGAAAAACTTTTTGTTGCCTTCGGGCTTATTAATAAAAATCCGGGGAACTTCTAAAGAGATTATTGCGGTATTATTACTCTCGCTTTAGTATTGATTGGGCATTTGGAAGTTGTTTTGTAGGCAATCAATTTGTAATGATTAGTTCTGATATTTTTTTACGAATCGTTTTCGTGATTTATTATCGTTTCGATTATTTATATTCGGTTACTTCGTTGTTCTGGTTTGAGATTAGGTTTGTAGTAAACCAGTTAAGCGGTAAATTAAAAAATATATCACTTGAACATAATAATTATCAGGGGACAAATTCATACTAAGTTGTAGGCTTGTACGTATTGTGGGCACTAGATAACAATAAACATACTTATTATAGATAATAAACATTTAAGATTGACTACTAAACTGTGTTTTTGCCACTCTGAAAGCTCAAGCGAACATCACACCTTTAGTAATAAAAAAATGGGATTCATAATTTAAACTTGACCATCATGTTTATGAAACTATCGAAAAGTATCGAAATAAAGTAATTTTTAAATAAAAACGTCTCCAGTTTTGTCCAGTGCTACTTTACTAATAGAATCAAGAAATTTGATATCGTAGAGGTATAATAGAAAATTATACCCTACAAGGTGAAATGAAGCCATGCAGCCAAACTTATACAGGCTGAGCTGTTTTCATAAACTTGTTGAATTTATATTTTATACTACATATACAGACTAAGTTGATTCCAATCGGCTACGTGTGTGGCGGCGATGTTAGTAAGTTAGGGTTCACGAGTTTACAAACCACCTTGATGACTGCGCATGACTGCTAGAGCCCAGTGGAACGATTGGTTAAGGTGAGTTAGCTGTTGTTAGTTAGGGTAAAGCGTGACTTTAAATTTAAAAAAAATGTTTTTTTAAATAATAAACATACTTTATAAAAAGATAAAAAATAACCAAATAATAATAAAAATAACATTAAAGTATTAAAAGATATCCATTACCTAGTGCACTTATCGATCGATAACAAAATTACTTTATAAAAAAGATAAAAAATAACTAAATAATAATAAAAAATACATTCAAGTATGATAAAATCTCCTTAACCTAGTGCACTTATCGATAGGTCTTCATTAAAACAAACAAATCTTTCCAAAGCAAATTTTATGATATATTAGGTATATTAAACTTCAAAGTATCAGGACTTAGGTAATAGCCAGGAGATAAACTAAATAATGGGCTGTTGCTGTGTTATACTCTGGCTTGATTAATTAAATGTTAGTTAACAAGTTAGGAGCACTGGCCACCGGTTCTTATTAACTTAGCGAGTTAGAGCGACGCGCAATGTAGTTGGAGGGGCTTAGAGTCAGTGCCGTGGATTTGAGCGGCCTACATAACTTGTTACTCGTAAATAGTTACATGTTACAGTTTAGATACCTACGGTGATAATTTGGCAGATTCTAAGGAGATATGTGACAAAAAGCAAGCTTTAAAAACCCAACTATCCCTGCGGAGTCTTCCGGTAACCTTCGGGGAGGGAAGATGACCGATTGAAAGATGTCCGGCTTTGTACTTTGATACTGTTTACTGATTTACTCTACGCACTGGATAATGGCGAAATCATTGCGAAATACCGCGGTGGACCGCCATTATTAAAAAAAAAGAGGAACTATGCCTGCAGTATTAGGATTGAGGAGGTTCTAATATGGCCTATGACGCTCCTTGGGTAAATACCAATATAATGATATCCCGCACTATAGAATCTTTTGAGGCGTTTAGCCTACAGGTCACAAAGAAACATAAATACATACATACAACCGAAATACATTACCCTCATGCTTGGGTAATCGGGTAAAACCTTGCACAGAAGAAGAGTAAGTTGTATCCGTAGATTTAAATAATTCGGTTTTCTCTGAAAAATGGTATCTTTAACTCGGTATTTATTTTTCAATTTTACTACGAAAGCTTGTCAAAGAAATTTTTGGTGATTTTTAAAGGCTAACACCGGTGTGCAAGTTTCATTTCAACCAACGAGCCGTTTATGAATCGTACGGTGGTGTTCTCTTATTTATCGCAGAAAATTTAATTGTCAACAAAACAATTATTCTCAGAATTTCATTTCGCCGAAAGGTCATGTGTCTTACTTATCAAATGATTTCTTTTTATTTCCCAACCTCGCGGTTACCAAATGTATGTTTGGTTTTATTTTTATCAAGCTACTTTTTTAAAATGCCGCCTTTCGTGTAGTAGAATGGTTAACAAGGATGACATTTTGACTTCGGACAAACATATACAGTACAATCTCACTAATCCGGCACTTCGATAAATCGGCACGTCCAATAATCCGGCACCCACATATGTATCTACATGTTAATTTAATACATTACATACGTTTATTTTCTCTATGAAATGCTTTATTTTATTTATTACCTATGACTTTTTCAGTATAACCCAGTAATCCGAACATTCCAATAATCCGGCACCCTCCGGTTTTAAATAGTGCCGGATTAGTGAGATTACACTGTACCTACTGGTATTTTTTATTTTTTTAGTACAATATTTTTTTCACTGGACTTGTGTTTTGGAATATCTTTAACAAATATGTATTAATGAAAGTGATCGATTCTCTCCCGCTGTTTGGTCACTGTTAACCTAACACGCTCCTCTCGCTTCGCTCGTCGTCGCACCTAACTGGACCCCGTCTTACCATTTGGCATACCGCTTTTTTTCCCAAGTAGTAAATATTTCAGGATTTTTATAAAACTAAACTAACCAAATATAACCTATAGGGTTCTATAAGATGGTTGGGAAATGAATCAGATCAGCGAAATGATATTCGGAGAAAAGGGAAGGGAACTGTTGCATTGACGAAATATTATTCATTTAATAGTTTTTTGGCCTAGTGTAAGATTTGGCAAATAATAGATATCCCAAAAGTTTGAAGTCATTATAATAATCGATTTTAAAATAATTCGACCAAATAAAACGTTGTCATACAAAAAGTTGCCAATAGTTAGTTGTCAAAGTGAATCATCGGCGAAAAGTTAGTTGGCAAGTGAAATTCGGACAATAAAAGTTCGGCGAAAAGGCCGGACACCCCTGGTATGGTGGTTTTACCTTGGCACAGTGAATTTTGAATGTTGAAAATTTGAAAATTAAATCCCGACTACCTGGGTACCTAATTAATCTATGACTAGGACTGCTAATTATATCTATGTTAATAGCGAAAAATATAGCCTATGACACTCTTGGAATAAAAAATATTCTAATCCACTTGTTCCCACAAGTATACATACCCACATTCAGTTGGATAGGTATTATACTAGAAAATATCCTAGCCCTACGTAAACAAAAAAACACCCTGTTATGCCTTTAACAGACCGCCACGAAAATATTAAACAAACTACCCATATCCATACACAAAATATACTAGAAAATCTTCTATTCTTACGTAAAAAAACAACACCCTGTAGCGCCTGTAACAGACAGTTACAAAATATTAAAAAAACTAACCCCTGTACGTTCGCATGTTAAAGGGAGCGCATGCATACATTTTTCATTATTTCGCCTCTCTTCAGAGTATAATTATAATATTCCGTTTGTGCTCAAGCCCGGGAAGAACGTTATATTAAATAACATCTTTTATGATTCTTTTATTCGGAAAGCGGGCTTTGAATTGGGAACGGACGATTGTAAAGCACTTTGTACTGACTTCTACAAATATTGCCTTTCTTATGTTTAAACAGAAATTACAATGTGAAATTACTTTTTGTAGTTAAGTAGTCAAATTTAGTTTTAATAAGTATACTTTTAATATTTCAACTAACTGCTGCCTTAAAAGTGATTTGTTTATTTATTATGTCAGTTTTTATATTATAATTTCTTTGGCATCTACCGAGTTATATGTAAAGAATTATGGTTTTTTAGCTTTTTACAATACATTTTTTTTACAAGTTCAATGTATTATGTATTAAAGTGCCTCTATTTAACACGGTAAAAAAGAAATCGTTTTTGACCTGTTAGCTCTTGTTTAAGTACTTGACAGTAATGACGGCCGAGTTAAAAACAATTCCACAACAGCGGGACTAATATGGCTGTGGATTAAGCATCCGTCACTCTCGTACTTATTTACGTGTCAGAAGGTGACGGATGCCTTATCCAAACTTTGTCAAGCGATAAACGCAGCCATGTTAGGGCCCCAGGTCAAATACGATTTGCATTTATTTTACCGCCTACAATGGCGGCGCGTTATGGTATTGTTTTTAATAATTTCAGTCCTTAATTGGGTACACTTTTTAGTGAAAACGCCCTTTAACATATTAGTGTGAAGTAAATAAGAGCTATTAGAACGTTGACAATAATATTACAGGGCCCTTATTCCATTGCCTTTAATCAATTTCACCATACTAGGTTAACCACATAACACACGATTAGAGCGTTAACAGCTGTCAAAATGTATGAACTAACAGTCGTTTAACATTGATTAAATTTAACATCGTACAGTAATGGCGGCCGCGGCCACTTCAAAAACAATATTGTTTAACGTCGTAGAAGAGGCGCAGGTCTAAGAGGATATGGTTTTTACCGTCCAAAATCTCGGCCCAGGTCTTCTTTCCGGTATGTCAATCCAATGGAAATATAAGAAGTCAATAATAAACTACCTACATACAGCAATAATGCTAGCAAAAATACGATATTTTCGGCAAAAAAATTTTTGCCGAAAATATCGTATTTTTATCTTTGTTTTCCGTTTTCTGCTGACTATACTTTCCGTACAAAAAGAAACGGTACAGTCACATCGAACGCAATAACTTGCCCCCGCCGAGTTATCAACGGTCCCAGACATTTAAACTTTTCTCATTACAAGGCCTTTTAAGAGAAATAATTTAAAGAAAAAGTGGCAAGGTGAGAGGGCGCATGTAGAAGGGAAAGAAGAAAGTGAATAAAGCACGAAAGCGTCACGGTTCCGTATTAATTTATATAATGTCCAAGACAATCAATTAAGGTCGGAAAGAAATTCGTTTAGTTGACTCGGAAGTCCGGTCGGCCGTGTAAGTAGCTGCAAACTTTAGTGCTTTCTCACTTTAACGTTATGTTTGAACTGCTGCACTAATCTGTCAATGGTGTTATAGCGACAAGGTACCAAAGTGTGCTGCTACTTATAAAGCCAATGGTAAACATTCTTATTTAGAGAAATAATTACTCATATTACCTACTACCACTACTACTAGTATACAGCCTCGGCCACAGGTGTTGAGCACCCCACGTTGTCCTTGTAACTTATAAATAAAGTAAGTATTATTTTTCAATTTAAAAAATACACAAAGACATAAAATATAAAAAAGGGTTTGAACATGTGCAAATCATTAATAGATACCGTTTCGAAGTAGCTATTTGCGATTGAAAACTGAAGCTAGAAAAAAACGGGTTTTACAATAAAATGATGATTTGTATTTTTTTTCACGGAATTTCCCTTAACGTCATTAAATATGACTTATACTTTCGATTATATACAACTTTCTATAATAAAAGATATAAATGCATCTTTTAAAGTTTGACTTTTATATGAAACACGCATGGGTGCTCAACACTTTTGGCCGTACTTAAGGCTGTACTACCTATAGGCTTATAAACACATTACCCTCCTCCTTCGGCTGTCGGGTAAAAAGAACTCGTCAGGAACACACGAACTTTCAGGGTATTCTACCGGGTAAAACCATATTGCTTAATTTGACGTGATATCATATTCAGCACCAATGACCCGATAGTCGGATACTCTTGACTGTTCGTAGCAGATTTTTGCTACATAGCGGAAAAATGCTGCTACGGGCTACGGTGTAGCAATCGTAGCAGTGGCTGTTAATTATTGTGGTGTACGATAACATACCAAGGGTATTATGGCTTTAGTGTGTTGAATGGAACCTCTTAAATTACCGTCTTTATGAAACGAAGCCAACCACTACGGAAATGGAATACAGATTTTTTAATAAAATACTCTTAAAATCGGTTTATCCTTTCCGATCATGTTTGACTGAGAAATAGTCACACAGGCGGACCAAAGCTTAAAACACATAACACATCTCATGTAGAGGCTCTGTAAATATGAGAATTTGTATGGATGTTTGGAATTTCTACACGCCTAACCGATAAACAAATTTATATGAAAGTAATTCAGTTCTTATTCTAAATTAATGCAAAGTAATTTTTTCATGCCGGAAAATTTGATGGTTCTTGATGAAAAATAAAGTACAGCAAAATTTTGAAATTCACTGTAAAAACTCAGCGCGAAAGTTAATTTAAAACTTACCACAATACATACGGCGATATTCCACGATATATGTAGCCCTAATCCGGACCGGACCTTAGGGAGTGACCCTCTCCGCATCCAGGGTCCTCATCATGAGATTGAACCCGGTGTCCCATGGTGACACGAATATTGAGTGGATTAAATCATATTTATTGGACCGCTGAATCTTTGCCTGCGTTATTAGAAGGAAATATGGGCGACCCTGGTAAAATAAATTTTGCAATAAACTAGCGCTCTCGCTCTGTAAAAAGGACTGCAGTTACGTTTGATTTTCTTTGGTAAAGATGAAATAATTGGATATAGTTCTTGCTCTCGACAGCTTCCTATTAAACTGAAACAATTTAAAATAGCAAACTGGTAAAGGAGAAATTGTAATGTCTCCTTGGTTATTTATATTATTATTATTAGTTGTGAACTTTATATACATATATGGATATATGGATGACCTTATTAAATTTGTATATTATTATTTTTTTGGTAAACATTCTAAAAATGAAACCTAGCTATATCGATTTACCGCTCCCGAAACCAGAGGCATGCAGAGGCATACTACATTTCCGAGATTCCGATTATACTACATAGTATATATGAGTCATATAGAAGCAAAGTCAGCAACATCCAATATGGTTGAAAATCGTATAGATTTTTTTATTTAGCAATTATTTTAACTACCAAACTACATTCAAAGTTGCTACATTAAAAAAATTGGATGTTGCTGACTTTGCTTCTACATGACTCATATATATATATATATATATATATACAGTGTTCCCAGGTTCTTAATAGCTTTCGGTTGGCTATTGCTATCACGCTTGCACTCGCAACTGACAGTATATTTGTCACTCGTGTGTCATAGAAAGACGAAGATTGCCGATCGCTATTAAGAAAATGGTTTCACTGTATATATATACAAGAATTGCTCGTTTATACGTATTAGATACATACTCTCTGATTGTGTTGAAAGCAGCTAAAGTAAATAACCATTTTTGTTCTGTGGTCAAGATTTATTCCTAAATAAAGAATGCGGAAAATAACTTTAATATTCTTGACTTTGTGATAAATTGTACCGATTTGATTTATTCTGTTATTATTATAAACTAGCTCCTCGTTAGCGGCTTCGCCCGTTGCAATTCATTCCCGGTGGTTTATTTCCTTGTCTGCATAACAAATAGAAAAAAAAAGAATTATCCAATTTGGTGTATTCCTTCGGAAGTTATGCGCGTATTAGTCGATAGGTGTACACATTAGTACCTTGTCACTTTAAACGCTGTGACAATTCATGTATGGCAGTTTAAACATGACATTAAATAGACAAGGTATTAAAGTGTACACATATTCATGAAGTTGACTGTACAGTGTATATACATTTCGGCGATAATTTTTTATTAATATGAAACTATATCTATTTAAAGTAATAGTTATTTGTTATACAAGAGGGGAAAGTTGTATTTTACCTGCGAGTGTTCATTTGAAACACGAGCTAGCGAAAGGATTCTATGATTGACCACGAGCGAAGCGAGTGGTTTAAAAACAGAATCCTGAGCGTAGCGAGTGTTTCAACACACGAGACGTAAAATAACTTTTCACCCGTGTATAACACAAAACTTTTCACCTCACTACAGCGAGGAAAATAAGCTCAATTCCGCATTTTGCACGGTTTCCCGTAACTCCACAGGTGTTAATACGTCTTTCGTCACTCGAATCACTCATTTTTAATAAGAAAACAAACTAGAAAAACATGCGAATATTTAAAGTTGACGCAAAGATGAAGAAAAACTGAGGCCCTACTTTAAAAATCGAAGTTCGAAGTCCAGTCCAGTCCAGTAGCTCCATCCCTTTCTCTCGATTTAGTCTCGAAGGACGAGTGACAGAGATGGAGCTAACGTAACTTCGAACTTCGATTTTTAAAGTAGGGCCTCTGCTTTACTACCTCTATGCGTTGACGGCTTAATTAAAAAGTTTTGACTTAAGTTTTTTTTTATTATTTCGGATGCGTTTTGTTCGCACATCGACTTACTTGGACTTTCAGAACATTTTATCCGTTTTTACAACAAGAATGAAGGTTAATGTTGAATGCTGATATTTATGAATTAAAATAAAGTTGTTATACTGTATTTAGTATTTTTTACTCGATGCAATTAATTAATTGTGATGTTAAAAATTAAGCAGTTTTAACGTTTTACGTTTTGTTAGCTGTGAAATATCACTAAAGCTGCCTTCAAATGTCAAAACTCTTTCTTCACATGTGGATAAAAAGCGATTTTCTCAATAGATATCAAACAAGCAAAAAGGGCTTTCCGAGCTAGTGAGATGAAAAAAAACGTACCTTTACGAGTAATTCGCTTAAAAATATATATCACATAGATGCAGCGAAAAAGGTTCTATTATGGAAGGGGAACCCAACGAAAAGGTAGAAATAAAATGGAAAACAAGTCGACGGGGGATCTAATTAAAAAGCAGTTGAGATGTATCTACGTTATATTTTTTCCGTCGTTACGTTTTTTGCTTACGATTACGAGTAAGTGTTGCCAGTTTGCAGGACTAAAGTTTCACTTAGCATTGTATTATAAGCTAAGGCCGGCATAACACCTGTAAGTTATTGGTGTAAGTTTTGAGACACAGCTATGGGTAAGAGTGAGTGGCAAATTTCTACATCTCTTACAAGTACAGGTGTAATGCCGGCCTTAAAGTCCTTTATTATAGATACATATTATAATATAAAAAACCACAATTCTAATGAGAATATAATGATAGCAAAAGGTTACAATTAATCTTTTTTGTAATCAAAACTAAATATTTCTGCTCATTTTCTTTTTTATGACATCTACAACTTGACTTGCAAGAATTCAACTGAACAAACAATTTATTAGTTAGGTAAATAAAGGCTTGTAAACTATATGGAACGCGTATCTTTGTCTCGAGAATATTTTTCCTTATGCTCGATGATTTCCAATCACACTCAAATCATAACGGTGTATCGTTTGTAACAGGCCTGAAGAATTATTTTCCATTTATTCTTGCGAAATCGGAGTTGTATTAATGTTATTACGATTTGTTTACTTGTTATCTCGTTACCAATTTCATATTTAATTACCAATGAGAAAGGTCATCGGGAAATAAGATGAAGGCAATTGTGTTTGTCAACCTACCTGAGCGTTTGTTTTGGCTCATTATTTTGAACTAGAATAATAATTGTCCGATTTTGTCCGCTTAAACTCGACTATCCCATCAATAAATGCAAATATGAAAATAGGAACTAAAAAGTGGTCAAGTGCAAGTCGGACTCGCGCACCGCGGGTTCCGCACCACCGCACAGTAGGTATTATTATATTCCAATTTGAATTCGATTTCTAATATAATCAGCGCGAGCCCAACTCACACTTGACCACTTTTTAGTACCTATTTATTGTTTTTCTTAAGGGTTTGTACTATAATTTGCTATGTTATTGGCTACTTGATAAGCGACCTGGAAAGTTTCCTTTTTTTTAAATTCTTCTACTTGATTGATCTAAACGTGAAGTTCCTTAACTTATCCATACCTTAACTTCGACACACTTATTTGAATAAATGACTAGATCTTTGCCAATGAAATACTAGACAACATTGTGCTCAGACCCAAAAATTAAAGTAGGTGTGTAAAAACTTGCCAAGTCACATCGCGTTATTAAGTAGCAAATAACATGTTAAAAGACAAAATTCGAAGCTCCTAAAACCGAGAAGAGTGCAGTGTATGAAAGTATGTAAAGCCATGGTATTTACCTGTGGCACGAATGGCACGGTAGGATTAGCCGGTATTCTCTGGTTCATAGATTTATGATGGTATCTATGAGGTCCTCTGTTTGTTTTTATGACATCGCGGCAAAAAAAACTCGAAGAAATTATGATACAATTAAATAAAAAAAATGGAATTATGAAAATTAATCTAGCCCCACACTAAGCAGCAGCTTATACCGACTTATATTTGTGTGTAGTAAAAAAACCCGCCTTCAAAAATGCAAAAAATTACTTCTTTTAAAATGGTAGGTCAGTCCAACTGCATTCGGCTTTTGGTTTAAAATATTGTGGGACGCTGACTTCAGTTGGACTGACCTACCATTTTAAAAGAAGTTATTTTTTGCATTTTTGAAGGCGGGTTTTAGTTTTTTTAAACATTTATTTATTTTATAATTTTTAGTGACCCTATTTATGCTGTTACGTAGCTCCACTTCTAAATATTAATGAGAAACTATAGAACATTTCAAAGTCGCCGCAGTCAACGCCGCGGGAATGTCATAGTCATATTTAAACCTAAATGTGCTTCGTTATAGTCGCTCAACTACCTTAATCGAAATATCTTATCGCCACCCTTGAAATAGGTACCGTTAAGGAGTTCCGGTGGCCATCTGTGGTCTTCATCATCAGTTCCACTTCACCATATAGTACTTTTCAAAAGCAAATGTACGAGTTACAGTGAAAAATACCAAAATCGTTATAGGTGTGCCTATAATATTTGAGGAGTTCTCTTGATTTCTCCAAGATCCCATCATCAGATCCTGACGTGTTGACAATGGGACCAATTAGAAAGTATACTCATTCAAACAAATTATAATACTTACTTCGTAAACATTTTGCATTTTTGTAACATTTATTACACGTGTTTTCCTGTTTTCTTTAGCCTTAAAAAAAATAATATCTTGTTTTCCTGTTGATTTTACCCACTCACTCCTTGTTTTGCCCCGTGTTTTTTATTCAGTTTCGTGATTTGTACTCAGGTTGTATTGACTCTTATTATTATTTGTCATTTGTATATTTTCAACGTCTAATTAACTTAAATGCCACTAATTGGGAAGAAATTCAAATAAAAGCTGAAATTAACGATATGACATTGAAAACTGGGCCTCTATTCTACGAAGTTATATATATTATATAGGTATATACTCGTATATGTCGGAGGCAGTTGTCACTTCGAACATAAAACGTCGTAATGGTAACTGTTATTCGTTAAATCGTTAGTTGTTTACGTAACGAAAACGCTTGTTTTGATGGCTGTTTTAAATGTGATTCCTTATAATAATTAGAGAGATGATTTTATGATCCGTTATTGTTTTGTTTTGACAACTTGCTTCGACTAAATTAGTTATTAGTTCTCATACGATACTTGTGAATTGTTAAACTGTCATTTTTTTTTTAAATTAGCTGCTATCTGATTATGATATGTAAACAGTAATTAATATTGGATTATTTGATTATTTGTAATGTCAATTTGATTTAGAATTAAGGTCTTTTTTTAGTTTAAATATGGAGTAGACACGTGACGTATTTCCGCGCGCCATTAGACAGAGTTGTCGAGGAGTGGGGTGCCTGGAAGGGGCAAGCCTAGCCGGGTATATAAACCCTTGCACCTGGTTGTGCAGGCAGTCAAACTCAAGGTTCGATTCAGGAGTGAGCTTCCCAGCTCCCGGCAAATCTGTCGGTTTACTCTGCTAGGCCTCAGCCTATACCTGTGCAGCTACATGTGTAGCCACTTGTTGTACGTCGTTACGCTGCCTTTCGGCATATCGTGACTCTGCCTTTCGGCATATTGTTGCCTATCGGTACACCGTTACTCTGTCTATCGGTACACCGTTACTCTGTCTATCGGTACACCGTTACTCTGCCTCTCGCCACATCTTGGCGTGTAATTTGTCGTGCCCTTTGGGCCAGTAATTGTTTAAATTTGTGTGAATACCTACTTACTATAAAATTTGAGTATTATCCTTGTTGTAAATAGAATAATTTATTTGTAAATATAATCTTCATTACATCACAACTTGATTTTATTCAATTATAATCCACCCGATCCTACATATATATTATAGGTTGTGGCGGGCTCTTTTCGCCAACTCGACGATTTAAATGTACGCCTATTATATTAGTAGAGTGTTGGTGGCAGTACTCTTGCTAACCCAATTCCACCAGGAAGCATAGCATACCCTTGGTGTTGCCGACGACTTCAGGTAGTGACCTCGGCTCTAGTCAGAGTTATCGCGCCCGGTACCTATGTTGCCACCTAAGGACATTCCATGATGACGTGGGCAGCAGTCTCCTCTGTCGTCATACAGGCTCTGCAAAGGGGGTTGTCTGTAACACCTAAGGTGTGTACCTAAGTGTTTATTAAACAAGACATGACCAGGTTATTGCCCCAGTTACCAGTCTAAGTTGGGTCCTTTTTAACTGTTGAAGCTTCCGTGACAATCCGGGATTGATTGTCGGGAAGGCTTCTTTGGACTGCCTGCAGGTGCTTAGGTTGCTCGAGTACCGCTGGTGTTCTGCCTTAGTCGTTCGTCGCAGTTTGTTACGCAGACATCCGAACGAGAGACGCAAGATAGCCTCAAGGCCCACTGCTTCCATCTCTGAACCCTTTCTTTCGTCGTCCGCGTCATTAAGTACCACGTGAAATATTGCTTCCTTATGCTACGCCCTTGAACGATATTGCTTTAGTTTTTAACTCAGCCGCCATTACTATCTATAATAACAAACACCTACCCGTAACGGCCACAACTTTGATAACGAACGCAAACCAAACATTCGCCAAGTGTGTATTTCTATTCAAATCACAAAAAAAGACTAAGCGAGCGACACCGTAAAAACAACCACGTCCCGCCAAAAACAAAACTGCATAACACAAACTGGAAACTTTTTGATTTGTCCGCTTTCGCAACAAGCGACGGATATGTGCCTGCCTGCGGGCAGAATATTAATGAATTGGTTACCAGAGGCTTACACGGGAAAATTGCAAAAAAAGGAAAACACGAAAACGTGAGATATCCGCTTTTTGATATACGCGTTTCGTTGTATCGCATGCATATTCATAATTTTGATGGATTCTCTAAATTGGTAACGTCAAATTGGCCATTTGGCCGCGGTTTAGTTATTTGTATGCAAAAGCTCGTGTTGAGTGCTCGCAGCTGAGATCCGCACATATTTTATGCTGTGGGTTATGCGTGGGCATACGTATACTGACTTTGCCTGGCTTTAGATAGACATAAGTGGTTGTAGGACCTGGTGCAGGATTCGTCCGGATCGCTACCACCACCTTAAACGATTTTCGAAAACTGAGGTAATGTTTGGAATTGACATAACCGCTCGACGCGACCGACCGGCAGCTCACGTCAATCCTGTATATAACATTTTCAGCATGCGTGATAATAAGAGAACAAGTTCAATTACTATCCTAGGGACAATTCATCTTGGTTCTCCCCGCATTCGCAGTCTTATTACAGCCGTCTTGAGATTGCAAATGTCTAAGTCTTGGGTACTCTGACTAATCATCAGGTAGACTGTGTGCTCGCTGAAATTCCACTCGCACAAATTCCTTTCGTGAAGTTAATAAAGGCGAGTTAGTCAACGAGTATTCTACGACTGGCCATTTAACGACCTACCAGCATAAATTGAAATTGAATTGAATTGATTGATTGTAATGAACTTGATAGCAATAAATGATTCTATGATTCTATGATTCTATACCCGGCGGTTAAATTACTACAGAGTTACTGTAGGATAGTTGGTTAATTGCATAAACTTATGAAGTTTTTTTACGATTAGATTGATGACATGTCATGAAAGGTTACTACTCTAACAATATATATACATTAATATTATTAATATATATTAATATTATTATTATATTAATATATTCTGTAGCAATTCAAACGTACGATTACCCATAGCCAATTAAGTCAATGACCTAAAAACTACAATGCCCCAAGAACTCGAGCTGTAAGACAATCGGTCTCCGCTCCCTCGGAATACTAGCGTCGTTTAAAACCCTTGGCTTTTAACCTGCGCCATAAAATCCACATTTTTTCTACATTTAGCCATTGGATTTCCCTGCCGTTTTGATCTTAGATTGCAAGAAATTGCGCTACATTGAAAATAAAGCCACTTTTCCATTCACCCGAAATAAACCCCTACCCAGCCGCTTCAACGTTCGGATTTGTCTGACGGTGATTTTTTTCGCTTGAATCCTCGAGATCTAAATCAGAGTTGAAAATGGTGGGTCTTCTTTCGAAATTTTTTCATGACGATGTTTAAGGAAATACTTACATTTTTATTACAATTGAGGTTGTTCCCGCGATGGTATCTCTGCTAACGAATATTATTGTGAAATATTTTTGCCAAGTTTTCTTAATGTTGGCTCCAATCTTGTTGATTTTTCGTATAATTTATTTTTGTTCGGGAAATGGGCTAGAACAAACTCTTTCTTTGATGAGGCAGAACAAGATTTTTATAACAAAAATAAACAGCAGGCTGCTGCCTGCACAAACAAATAGGTATAGTTAAATTGCGGATTTTTTATGGTGTATGTTTGAATGTGGAATAGAATGACAGTCGTAACTTGAAAACTACACGTGACGTGTGTGCGTCAATTTGGTTGTGAATGTTGTTGACTTTTCGAGCACCACTGTATCTAAAAACTGCAAATTACATGTATAAATCACATGTCATGTAACTCGCAAAAAGTTAGAATTTATTGTATTCACTTTGCCTTAGATTATTTCGATGTTTTTTTTTAAATCTTCACTATGAACGGTATCTCAGTGAATAAGAAAAACACTTTATTGGCTTGTCATTTTTTTTAAATTAAAAAACATTTTTAGTTCGTGAATAATCAAATGTATGATAAGCACAGACAAGTTAGCTAATTACATGAGTTCTAAGCATGCGCAACGTTTTACTTTTCCGACTTACGAGTATACTCATTAAGTATACCATTCCTAAAGGTCTGTTATTTTGACTCAAAAGGTAGGATTTACTGGTCCGATTCGTCTCTGAAACTTTTGTTTGGCATGTAGATGGCAAAAGAGCACACATGGCCACCTGATGGTAAAATAATAATCTGATCTTGAATCTAATAAATAATATTTACTAGGGAACACCCAGAAGTCCCAAACTAAGCTCTAGGCTTGTATTATGTTATGGGCATTAGACAATGACAAACTTACTTATATTATATAAAGAAATACATACTTAAATACATAGAAAACCTGCAAGACTTAAAAGCAATACTTTCTCGCGCTCATCACACAAATATCTGCCCTTAACGGGATTTGAACTTAGGACCGTCAGTTTCGTAGGCAGGCTTGCTCAAAACTAAGAACGTGTCGCCAAGCTGATGCGCAAGCATTCATATTAATAGTAGGTACTACCTGCAGGCGGCCAGTTAATGTGATTCTGGATGGAGGTACTATCGCCAAACTATTCTCAGCATTTATATTTTCGAAACATATTGGGCCACGAAGAAAAAAAATATCTGATTAACCAAAAGTAATGTATGCAGATATCTAGGGTTGCAGCCTGCTGCTTTGAAAAAACTTTGAGGACGATTAAAGAAATCGTATTTCTATGAAGGAAAAATGTTATGACTAAACTTACGACTCCTCGACCTCAAATTACTCAAAAGAGCAATAATAATTAGAATTAAAGCATTTTTTCAACTTGCCGTCTTCACGTGTACATACTTGGTTAAAGCATCAAGTATTACAAAATGGCGTCAGCACTTCTCGGAAGCTTCTGGAGATCATAAAGAACCTATGGTAATGTTCAATTCAATCCAAAGCTTAAGCAACTTCAAAGCAGCTCTTAAAAAGCTTAACAATTAAATTTTAAAGCTCCTTTGTTCAGAAATGTGTAATTAAGTAGGTGTTGGATGTTCTCGTCTATTGGGCGTCGTCTAGTGAAAAAGGATACAAGTCTCCCGAGGTGTACGTGAAAAACGGTATAAGTCTAATATACTCTTTATGTTCACAGCCGAAATCTCCACTGTCATCGCGCCAATACAAACCCCAATGCCACGTTGGTTGCGAGTCTTGCAGTTTTCTCGGGTTTTGGTTAGACGCTAAGCTTAATTGGAAAAACCACGTATCTAAGCTGTGTGGAAGGCTTAGTAGTGCGATATTCGCAATACGCAAACTCAAGCCAATGATTTCCGCCGATGCGCTGCTCCAAGTATATTATGCATATTTTCATATGGGATTATCCTATGGGGTAATTCCACGGACTCCAAACAAGTTTTCACTTTGCAAAAAAGAGCCCTTCGCACATTAGCAAGTGGTAAAACCAAGGCACTCTTGTATGGGAGTTATGTTAGTTATTTTAGGCCTCAAAGTATCACGTTGCGGGCGGAACACCTCGAGAGAACTGTAAAGGAATTTCATACAAAATTGAAAAAAAAAATCAAAATTTCATACTGGAAGTATTTTTGTGTATACATGGCGGCTGTGTTTATGAACAGCCTAAATAGCCGTTTTTTTTTTAATATACTTAGCCGTGCTTCCAACCAAAGCGTTTGCATAAAGGCACCAGGTACCAGGAGGGCAGAGGTTATTAGGGGTGCGTAGCACAACTTAGATCGCAGGCGGTGTATGTAGCACGGTGCGGCCCGCGCGGCGGCGCAGCGGCGGCGGGCGGGCACTCGCACCCGACACAGCGCGAATGACTGAGCACTGTAGGTTACTTTTAATGTTTATGCACTCCTAGTATTTGACATTGTAGTTTTCGTTTTAATTTTTTTAATGAATTATTTATATGTTTGAGAAAAGCACTATACAAACCTCGGCGTGAAGTGGGGTTGCCAGCCTCGTAACTATTCGGCCTCGCTTTGCTCGGCCGTCTATATGAACTCGGCCGGCAACCCCCTACTTCCCGGCCTCTGTAGTAATGTACTATTTCGCAAAAATGCAATGGAATGTTGGCGTTATGTTAGTTATTTTAGGCCTCAAAGTATCACGTTGCGGGCGGAATACCTCGAGAGAACTGTAAAGGAATTTCATACAAAATTGAAGGCCTAGGCCTGGAAGTTTTTTTTTTTTAATTTTTGTGTGTACATGGCGGCTGTGTTTATGAACAGCCTAAATAGCTGTTTTTTTAAATATACTTAGCCGTCCTTCCAACCAAAGCGTTTGCATAAAGGCACCAGGTACCAGGAGGGCAGAGGTTATTAAGGGTGCGTAGCGCAACTTAGATCGCAGGCGGTGTATGTAGCACGGTGCGGCCCGCGCGGCGGCACAGCGGCGGCGGGCGGGCGCTCGCACCCGACACAGCGCGGATGACTGAGCACTGTAGGTTACTTTTAATGTTTATGCGCTCCTAGTATTTGACATTGTAGTTTTTGTTTTAAATTTTAAACCTCGGCGTGAAGTGGGGTTGCCAGCCTCGTAACCATATGTCCTCGCTTCGCTCGGCCGTCTATATGAACTCGGCCGGCAACCCCCTACTTCCCGGCCTCTGTAGTAATGTACTATTTCAATATGAAAGTAGGAATGAAGACTGTCGCTGTGCCGTACAGTCGTCGTCCATAGCTGCACCCTTTTGTACCTTGTCGCCTATTTAATATATTTCACTTTTATTTTACGCCCTTCCACCTAAGTAATCAATCAGGATCAATATTAATTAAGCAATTCAATTGTAAAGGTACAGGCAACCTTATAAGTACCTGCACACTTTTGTGGCTTGAAACGCCTTCGATAGATTAGGTGATGATTATTCCCTGTCTATGTTGAACTGATTTGCCGTTTCATTTCTCCCGGGACACAATGTCCAGGCACAGCGCAAGTCACGTTCTACCATTCCAGTTCCTGGAGGCTTTGGAGCTATAGGGAGTTTTCAGTGGGCTGGTGACCTTTTTACAGGCGTTTTTCAGCGCGCTTTCTCCGCCTTAATACAGGAGCAGGAAGGAGGATGAGCTTGAAAAACGCCTGTAAGAAAACTTCGTCAAATTCAGAATTCAAGATGGCGGTCATGGGTATCGTTTGTCATGTTTTCGCGGGTAGCGAATTCGAAAATGATGTCACATTCGGAATTCAAGATGGCGGCCATTATGTTTTTAGAAAAAGCCGACAAGGGTAGGTATCGTGTTTCCCGTTTTCGGGGATGGCAATTTAGGAAATGATATCAAATTTGGAATTCTTCGAAAATTATGTCAGGTTCCGATTTCAAGATGGCGGCCAAGATGTTTATCGAAAAAGCCGTCATGGGTATCGTGTTTCATGTTTTCGGGGATCACGAATTCGAAAATGATGTCAGATTCGGAATTCAAGATGGCGGCCATGATGTTTTTAGAAAAAGCCGACATGGGTAGGTATCGTGTTTTATGTTTTCGGGGATGGCAATTTAGGAAACTATATCAAATTTGGAATTCAAGATGGCGTCACGATGTTGTTCGAAAAAGACGTCGTGCGGGTATCGTGTTTCATGTTTTCGGGATGGCAATTTCGAAAATGATGTCAGAATCGGAAGTCAAGATGGCAGCCAAGATGTTTTTCGAATAAGCCGTCATGGGTATCGTTTCTCATGTTTTTGCGGATAGCGAATTCGAAAATGATGTCAGATTCGGAATTCAAGATGGCGGACATAAAGTTTATCGAAAAAGCTGTCATGGGTAATTTTCGTGTTTCTTGTTTTCGGGGATGACGAATTCGAAAATGATCTCAAATTCGGAATTCAAGAAGGCGGCCATGATGTTCTTCGAAAAAGCGGTCACGGGTATCGTTTTTCATATTTTCGCGGATAGCGAATTCGAAAATGATGTCAGATTCGAAATTCAAGATGGCGGCCATGATGTTTTTCAAATAAGCCCTCAAGGGTATCGTTTCTCATGTTTTCGCGGATAGCAAATTCGAAAATGATGTCTGATTCGGTATTCAAGATGGCGGACCGGTGGAAGTTACTAAAGAAAGACACTTTTAGTTCTCCATATACGAACTAGATGGTGCTAGCTCTGATTTAAATCTCTGTATCGAAGTGTTGCCTTGGTGTGGTCAAAATCACTTGGTGGTTAAGAGATTTTTCGGTTCGGATAGGACAAACTCATATTATTTATCCTTGTAAGATCAAATTCTGAAGTCCACGCAGACGAAGTCGCGGGCAGAAGCTAGTTAGAGAATAAAATCCCAGAGCTATCTCGAAATACGCCCGTAGGTGAAGTTTATATTTACTGACAGGTCAAGTTAAACTTGCTGGGTAAATCAAAGACGAAGTAAGCGACGATGATGTCTCAGCAAATTACCTACCGTATACTAGCGTCTTACCAACGTACTCTGAGACATTTAAGAGATGATTAACTCGTTCCTTTTTCAAACTTTTTTATGATCGTTACTTAGGAACTACTTAATCGTCATTGACTTTGAGTGCGACTCGGCTGTATAATACACGTAATAATATGCTGTTGGGTGTGGCGTTCTTGATGAAAATAACTATATTACCCCCAAACTCTTATGCCCTGTTTCACGGCCTTTCAAATAACTAACCAGGCAGGTACTACTTATGATAACCAACTAAATATTTTCTAAAATGTCATTGTTGCCCAAAATAGGTCGGTTAATGCCCAACTGACAGCTCTTTCATCCTCAATTTAGACGGGGGACACGCAGAGAGAATACAAATCAGCCTGCCGTAAACATCGACCAATTTTCTATTACATAACGTCAATTGAAGCCAGTTTACGATTTTGTTCATTGAGCAATAAAAATACATTGACGATACAATACTGTTTGAAGATTTCCGGATCGTACATATATATTGCGCTTAACTTGAGTCATATTTATAAACTGATCTCGAAAGAGATGCTCGTTTGAAGATGGTTCAGAAATGACGTTTTCTATAAGTTCATATCTTCTTTGATGTGTATTACTTACTATATGGGAATATCCTCGATCAGTTAATTTTAGTAATTTTTAGTTCTTTGTCACTCATACGTTATGCTAATAAATACATAATGTGTTACGAACGAACACAACCCACCTTGATTAACCACACTGTCGAATTTTCATTAGCTGTGAAAAATATTCACAATTTTACATACCCTCAATCTTTGAATATAAGCAATATATGGCCCTATAATTAATCTTAAATCTTTTTTTAACTGGCTGCACTGGCTTAGATTTAAAGCCAGTGACCATCTTAAACTACTCGCTCTTGAACTTGACGGAAGGAACTGGAGAGTTTATGTGTCCCATTCGAGCGTACAAAACATTTAAGGCCGTGCATTCTCAATTAGGTAGCTTTACCCGCCCAGTGAGCCCGCTAACATGACTTTGCTCGCTCGATTGACCGTTCGCCAGAGAGCCGTTTGTAAAACAATAATACCTGCGAGAATCATGTATGCTATAAAAAAATTAAACGATACAGTATTAGAGTACGAAATCCATACGCTCATACTGCCTTTTAGTTTTAGGACGTCAGTATATTAGTTGCAAACTCATAAAAGCTACCACGGAAACTATTTATCATCAAAAACTATGGATGTTTAAAAGCTGAAATATGATTCCATCACACGCGCCGGAGCAATTTCACGGCATTGCCCTGATGTGGATTGATGATCTGCGTTAAGGGTCTGATTTTCGGTTTTGCTTTACGACTAACAATATCATATTTTGCTCAATATTTTGATTTAGATTGTGACGAGCGTGGGAAAGAGGTTACACTTTGTTTCTGCCTATTTCGTTAGTATATTTCAATCATATTTTAAAAGTTATGAGAGCTTTTTACAGTTAAGTAAATTAACATAACGAACTAAAATGCCAATACAGAAACCGACCATTTGTTAAATTGATTCGAATATGTTAAACGTGCATGTATGACTCGATGTATGAATGTGGAAGAAGCGAAAGAGATTTGTCAGGATCGTGTCAGGTTGAAAGAAGTGGTCTCTGCCTACCCCTCTGGGAAACAGGCGTGTTTTTTTTTAAATAATTTATGTAAGGTCATCATTACGGTTAATAAATAAATAAATAAATAAATAAATAGATAAGGCCAGTGCACTCCAAATTTAAGCTTTTAATTATGAATAAAATTAAATAATTGACAAAATTAGAAGGATTTTCTGGGAATGTATTCTCGATTAATCTCTCTTCTATTGTATTTATAGGTTTTTTTTTTTTAATTAACGAGTAATATGCCGTTCAAGTAATGGTTTCTAAAATGTATACCTAAGCCAATACTAAAGGTGTTCAACTACTAGGCAAGGCGTACTTTTTTTAAAGCGTCTTAATAAATTGTCCTGAAATGACAGATGGAAACTTCATAACTTAATAAAGTGATTGTTAAATGCTTTTGTATTTTTAAACCAAAAGATGAACATAACTTTTGATGTCTAACCCAATGATTTTGGAGTTTCAATTAGTATTTAAACTATCACTGTTCAATAATAAAATGTGTGCCTAATACTTGAACGAATTAAATTTACTAGTTCATGTTTTGGATTCTATTCCAATACCTAGGTGAACTCTTAATTGTTTTTGTTCGTTCATTTCATAAATTCTGTGTCCTAAAGTTGAACCAAGTAAATTCAGTCGTTCAACTTTCAGGAATAGTTTTGTAAATATAAACACTACTAGTGTGCACGGAAACGTTTGTCTGCTCGTCAGTTTGTTACGTTTTTAGTTAAAAACGGAACTTTATATGTATATTTGTTTATTTGTCTCATTTTAATATATAATTTTACCAAATATGAACCCTAAAATGCTTTTGGTTTTTGAGAAAATTAATTTGAGAGTTTCTGAGGGAGCAGTGATAGCAGGTTAATAAATCGAACAGTAGATAAGTATTTTATAATAAATGAAAGCTATCGCACCGTACTGATTGTCATACGAAAGACTAGGTAATTTATTTTTATAATTATAAAAAATACTTACTAGACTTAAGAAAAAATAATGTAATTAATCATTTTATTTTCGTTGTTTTATCAAAAGATAAGTAAGTAATTTTTGTAATGATTATTGATAAAAAATGTTAATTCTTTTTTTTATAACACATATATGCATGAAAAATAGGAACCTTATATAGGTACGTAATATTATTTAAATGTAAACAATTAAAAAATAAAGAAAAACTTGCATTTTTTCTAAATGTTCCTTTAAATTACAATGATTTAGGTTTTTTATTATGTTAGTTCAACTTTTGAGTCCTAACCGTTCAGAATTAGGGCACACTGTTCATCTTTCGGGCAAACCGGCACATTTTTGGTTTCAATTATTTTTAGAAAAATGCTGTGTTATATAACAGTATTTATAATAGTCATCTTCAATCTAGACCATATAATGTGACATAAATAAGAAAAATATTTTGGGTGAAATTTGTTAATTCCACTGAGAATAAACTGTCTAAAGTTGGTGTAGTCGCTTAATCGTTCATCTTTTGGTGCTCCTATCCTACTCACACTCATCACATAACTATCTGCCCTTACCGGGATTTGAACCGTGAACCACTAGCTTCGTAGGCAGGGTCACTACCTACTGGGCTAACGTGTCGTCATTGCATTTTCAATCATTACACATCGCATCTATAATATTAAAAATACTTGAAAATAATTAATCAGGGATTTTAATTCATAAACATGGCTTAATGAATGTTTTAATGTAATTCACAAAATCAAAAGAGCGACCTGAAATGGCGAGAATTATCGCATAACATCGTACCGTTTGAAATGCAAAACGTGTAATTCGTAACACACCTCTTAACAACAGATAGCTTATACATAATTTGATATCAGCATGCTTGAGGGTTAACGATTTCCTTCGAAAATAAATGTCATTATAGCTGGTGTAGAGTGATTGCTGATATTAAAAAGTCAATGTTAAAATATACAACTGTTTATTTATTTATTTATAGCGAAGATCAAGTAAGAGCAATACTGCTTCGAAATCAACATTCCGTTTTAGAAAACTATTTATTAAACGGAAGTACATTTTTCGTATTGTCTAAGTTATCTTGAAAACGTTTCAGTTCTATTTTCTCTGTGTATTGTTTTGTCATCCCTCTCTTATGGATAATCGATGATAATCGATTCACTCCGTATTTGTGGACGCACACGCCCGAAAATCATTTATTTATTTGGTCATTTATTTGTGTGATGAGTATTTGTTTCTGAGTCTTGGGGTTTTCTATGTTAAGTGTGTATTTCTCTATGTAATATGTTTATCGATGTCTGTGTTGTGGGACATGGTCTATTTGTGTGATATTGTCCCCTGATATTTTTTTATTTATTTATATACCCATCAAATATGTAATTATTATAACGTCTCAGAAGAGATCGCAAATTACTTTAACATTTCAATCTTCAGTCAACTTAATTTAATGTAAAGCGGGATAAAGTTGTATTTTATTAATACCGGGGAAGCCAAACAGGGAACTCAAGGTAAAGAAGGTTATTGAAACATCATGTACATGTTGTGGGGGAAGCACGATTTCCTTCAATTTATTGTATAAAATGAAAAGATTTTCTTTGAGGGCTTGAATGAAATCCGCAAGATTGACAGTAATTGTCTTGACATATTTGGAAATTAAAGACAAAGTACCAATTTCACCAAACGAAGTTTTAGCAACTTAACAGACGATTAGAGTATTAACAGCTGGCAAAAGGTATGCACTAACAGTCGATTAAAATTGATTAACGTTTAACATCGTTTGGTGAAATTGTTACTAAAAATAATAAGTATGATTGTTGATTTAATGCACTGATATAAGTAAAAATAAACCGGCGGTTACTATAGGATTCTTTAGTAGAGTATTTTATATTTTTCCAACAAAAAAAAAAAAATCGGTTCATAATGGAAACAGTTACGCATGAAAATTAAAAAAAGAAAACAATTGAATACATAAATAACCCCGTTATGTTTTTGGAGTCGGTTATTAATATTTAGATAGAAATCGAAAGCTTTGCTACGTGCGTATTGTCTTAACTATTTTTAATGCACATTTACGCTGAAATAAATAAATGTAGCTGAAATATTATAAAAAATATGAACAAGTATTCATGAAACGTAAACGAACGTAACGTAAATATTTTTTTGTAACTTACGTAATTATTATTATGAAGTCGTAGAAAAAACAGGTGTAGTTATGGATGTAACAATACATAATTTAATTAGCTCTCATGATACTCGTGCCTAATGCCTAAGTTAAGCACTCGTATCATAATCGCTTAGCTCATGAGAGTGAAGTTGTGACTTGTAAAATTAAAGCAGTTTATGCAACAATACAATAGTATTATTATTTATTATTTATTTATTTAAACAAAAAACTCACAGCTCACATTCAAACCAATCAATGCACTGAGATACTTAATAATATAGAGAAAGAAACTTAATGTTATAACACACACAAACTGACTACAGTTTTCATTAAGAAATTACACTTTCATCCATTCTCTTATAGAACCTAAGGCACTGAAAACACACATCGGAACATCGACTCTGCAAACACATAAAAAAAAGACCAAAACGCTTATTAACTTACCTACTTGTATAACCCCTTTGTAAAAAAAACGGGCACTTTCGAGCGTTTTAAGTAGTTTAAATATAGTGTAAAGAAATAAGAATTTTGTTTGAGTATATTAAATTAAAAAGTTTTTCCTCGTAAATAATATTTTCTTCAATTGGTAGCATAAAATTTAATTTTCTGATAGTACATTTAAACTACTTACTTGATTAATTCGTAAATGACCGTTTTCCTTGCAAGGCGGTGTATATGAAATATACCTTTGCAAGAATAAATATTCCGAAAAGTTTAAGGTGCTAAGTAAGGTCATTTATAGTACATAAATAACCGAAAATATCTAAGACAAACCAGTACCTAAATAAAAAAACTCCGAAAAAAAACAGATGTCATGGTGACGAATATTCATACATTTAAAGAATATGGATGTTGTATCCTACCTAAGTCAGTACCAGCTACGATAGAATAGAAAATAATGACATAGAATAGAATAAAAATGTGTTTCAGTAAAGATACTTGCTCCACTCACCTAAAAATAGAAATCCAGTACCAATACCCACGGTTAAATTGGAAAAAATCTAAATAATGATTCAAGTCGATTTACTTTCCTTATTGGAAGGAATTTACGTATTTGTTCAGGGAATCCTCCCGGGGCAGGGCCAGGGCCCGGAAAACATTGCGGTAATGAACTTTATTCCAATAAGATAAAAATCACTTTCGAATGGCTTGCGCTCATGTTTTATATTATGCGAAAGGTTGTGATATATCGGCAGGGAAATACCTGTTATTTATTTGATATATTGTGACCTCATTACGAGATGGTGGTGTCTGTAAGAAAAATAATTTTAAAAGGTCAGTAGAAGAAAAAACTTTGCTTTGACAGAAAAAAGGGTCTCTATACCACTTTGTTCAGCCTTTCTTGCTTTTATAAAGTAATTATGGATGACGTTGTATTAGGTACTATAAGTGCCAAGGCTCTTATTGGCTTGACCGTAAGACTTATTAAGGACATTAGTAATATGAAGCAAGATCGACTACAGCAAATTGAGCTAATGATAATGATGCTAATTTAAAAAAATCTCCTATAACACACATTTAACACGAAAGTTAAAAATTGCTGAGTGAAGATGATTTTAATCTCGAGAACTGTCAGAACAAGGCACCGACCCCTTAGATTTTTTATTTCTTAACGTTAAGTGCCTTCGAGTAACTCAATATCTAGGATATGCGACAGCGAGCTGACCTGAATAGCCAGTTAGCGTAAATGGAACAATAGACTAAAAAAGATCAATTTACGTTGAAACTTTGTTACGTAAAAAAGCACCCTACAAAGTTTGAAACGTTAATTCGATACGATATTATGTTATAATGAAGAAGATTACATTCGATTCACGAAAAATCGTTTGAATATTAACTTTTGCTACTACCCCTAAGGGATTTTTTAATCCCTAGATAACATTCTTTAATATAAATTATAGCACAAAATTCTGTAAATGTAGGGAATACGTTAATTGAAATGTTACGTTCCTATCAAGTAGGTTTGCCTTTTATGACCACGTGAAGATCCACGAGCAGTCAGGCTACCTGATGGTAAGTGGTATAATTTAAATTCAAACGCACGTTTCTAAAAAAACGTCTCAACAGATTTTATAGATTACTAGGGGAACCCCTCGACTTCATAAGCGTAGAATTAGTTACCCGCTACTCCTACGCCGCTATTTTAACCACTTAGGAGATGACTTTCCAAAAATCCCTTCTTCATGCACCCCTAGGATATACAAGGAATATTTCCTGCGCATTTCAAGTCCCTAGGTCCAGCGGTTTCGGCTGTGCGTTCACCGATCAGACAGTCAGTTCCTTCTTTTATATATGACGGCGCGTGTGATTTGAGAGCGAGTAGACATACTTACTGTTTAGTTATGGTCCTGCTCACTCTGACGTAACTCGGCACTGGGCCTCTACTTTCATAGTTTGAACGTTACGCTTGCTCCGTCACTTTCCCTCGACTTCAGTACGATGGGCGAGTGAAAGGAACGGAGTATCCATTAGCACTAATGTGGTGTTAGGAGTAGGATCCCGGACGTGCGTCGCCATGTTTGACACTCTCGTTCTAGACATCGCTGGTAAAACTGGGTCGTGAAACGTGGTACGCCGCGAGCGTGATAGTTTTGCATCTGACCTTGGCACCCTGTGCCCCTGGAACGTCGTCAGGCGGATTTCTTATTAAATGACCGTCAGGCGGATTTCTTATTAAATGACTGTATTTTGATAATTAAACAAGAAATATGTCAAACATCTAGAAAAGGCTTTTGGTTCTCCTTGCCCGACTATCCTCGCCTACACCTAAGTTCGACCATCGTGACGCTCCCTTTACCTAAAGATGAGGAGGAGCTTACATCAGAAGTGGTTACGAAGGGCTTCCTCTTAAGGAGAACCGAGAAAAGCTAGAAAGCGAAATTTAAAACAATCATGGATGCTTTGATCTCGCTTGGATCTCGCAGTCAGAGTTGCTGGCGACACCTTTAGCCACACCCATGATATCGAGCGAAAGAGCAGAATGGCTTGACATCGTCATAAAATTTAACCCCGATTATGCCAAAGCAGACACGGAAGATTCCAGTTTTTTTTTGACAGACGACTTGTCATGCGTTTTTTGGGTCTCGTATGCCGCAAGCAGCCTGATAAGTTTTCTATTATTTGAAGACGCGGCGATTTTTTCCATCGTCAGTGGCCATATAACAACAAATTGAACCTGAAGATTAGGTATGCTGATGAGATTCGTGACAAGTCGTACTTCAGTATTGCACGTGATGTACCGGAAATACAATTTGGTCGAAGCGAGTTACATTCAGATCTCAGTTATGACGTATTTCAAGCAGTTTCTCACTAAAACGATGCAATCACGGCAGCGATGACAATCCTTGAACGATAAGAGTGCGAAGCAAACAGCAATGATCTCAGGAAGCTTTTAGTGTTGAAGCCACTACTCATACTATATAAGGATACTCAAGTGTCACACTCATTTTGTTGGACAACCCGTGACCATAACACATTAGTTCGTGTAGCTCATTGTTTTAGTCAAAAGAAAACAAGCCGAGCACCCTATGACACTTGAAAATGGCTAAATAGATAACAGAATAGTGCTCTGAGTAACTACGGGTAACCCTGTCATGGCTACATACAGTATTACTTGCCTTAAGATAATACACTACTGGAAGCGACGCGAGCAGCCCGTCACCCCGCTGAATACACTTTACAAGAATCAAGAGGATCACACCAGAATTCGAGCGTGGCTTGCTTTGTTAACCACCACGAAACAAAACAACTAAAAAAAAATGAGCCTGCAGCGTTAGCGCTGTCAGAAATGGTGATCGTAGCGCTGACAGTGGCGTTGTACACACCTGCGAGCTTGAAGGACTGCACATTTCCGGGTGAGACCGTTCCAATGCCGTTCTTAGTGGGCCAGCTTGACCAGTAGAGATAGACATGTTTCCGGATACTGTGTATTAAGCTTTATTCCCATTGAATGCAAAGTAAAAGGCGGCGTAGAACTTTCTTACAGATTTTAAGCTTATTTCCTATCCAAGGAATAATTAGAAAACCAGTCTGTTCTTAAAGAATGTTTGTTCTTAAAATACAAATTTCAGTCTCCATTTATAAATCCATCCACCCCAATAAATAAATACTGAGAAAAGTAAAATATATTTCTTTATTCATAAAATGTATCAGAAAGAGATCTTGCGGTCTACCTGCTGAAAGGAAACGATATCCCAGTGTATGCTACATTGTAGTGGTGTTCTTTCAGTTCTCATGTCATCAACGGGTACTTCGATTGAAGACAGAGACTGTTGAATCACATCGTTTAGGCATTGTGGTGCGACCGCGGCGCGGCGGGAGAAGCAGTCAAGAGGCAGTGGTCCAGGAGCTATCCAAATCTCACGTTTTGTATTGTATCAACGTTCATAATTTTGGTAACAAAAGGACGTTGGAACCGAGTCCAGCAACCGCTATCAGATATCTTTTTTGCGAGCTCTCTCAACAATGATGTGACTTTGTTGCTCCACTTTGTCGTTAAATTGTACACGTTAAATTGTAAATGACCCAATTTCGTCACAATTACACTATCAATAAAGGAATGAATTGTGAATATTGTGATCGATTAAGTTTAAATTATTTGTTATTATTATTTATTATTATTTATTTATTTTAATGGCGTCTACAAGTTATGTAATTTTGCCAATGTCAAGTATAATATAAGCAATTGTACGGTGAATCGTCGTTGTCGTTTGTTGATTTAATTTTTAGCGACTTCCATTGACTTATAATATGATGTCATGTCAACCAATGTGACTTTATGACAGCCATATATTATATTTTTCCAGCCAGTATTTTAATGTCTCAAAAAGATTGTGGCTTTTGAGTAAATAATGAGGCGCGTTTTGATCGCGGTCAGACAAAGTATCGAGCGTAACTAATGAAACCTACGTGATCAATTTAATTTGGAGAGTTATAATTATGACTTGCAAAACGGAATTATTCAAGTAGACTTCTATAAATACGGTAATGAGAGTTTATGCGTTTTTTCCAGATGATTGCTACATATAGTTGATGTAGCTGTTACAGTAATTTTATGAGTGAGACGCCGGTTCATTGTCGGGTGATGCCGATGTGTCAGCTGCTGATGACAGTGATACGCTAATGGCCCTCGCACTTTGAACGCCGGCTCTGTTGAACTCTCATCATTTATGCTAATGTTTGTGACTACATATTTGTGTCATGGTAATGAGTGGAAGTACACCAATGCGAGGTGGTCTTTATGCGCCAATGAGTGGTGGAGTTGTAGTGTGTGGCTGGAGAGGAAGCCAATGAGCGGTTGTCTGATCCAGGCTGCTGCACTATAATTGTTTAGCTGGTTGGGAGCCAAGGAATGGCTGCCCAATTCGAGCTCAGCCGGTTGGGAGCCAAGGAATGGTTGCCCAATCCGGGTTGTTGGTTTGGAGCCATTGAGTGCTTATCCAAACCAAGGACATTAAGTGGTTGACGATTCGGGATCAGCTGGTTGGTGGCCAGGGAGTGGTCGGCCAATGCGGGCTGCTGGTTTGGTTCCATTGAGAGTTTCGCCAAATCCAGAGTGACATTGAGTGATTGTCAGTGAGTGGTACGCCGGTTGACAGTGGCTGTCGAATCCGGGTACTGTGAGTGGTTCGTCAGAAGGCGGCCAATGAATGGCTGTCCGGCCCGACAGGTGTGTTGTTGAGTAAGCTGTCAGGCGGCGACCAAAGAGTGGTTGTTGGCCTGTCTGCCGTTTGCTCCGGATTGATCTTCTTTTTGGAGCTCATTAAACACAACTTATTGGTAACCTTTCACATAATGATGAAAAAGATGATAATTATGTCAGGAAAGGACGAGCGCATAAGAGGAATTGCTATTATTTGTGTATGCTTTTCACAGATCAAATCTTAGGCGTCACCTACAGGCATAAAGAGTTTGGAGAGAAGAGTTCGCGTAGGGACGCGCGAAATGTCAGAACGGCCGTGACGGCGCGTGTGGTTTGAGAGCGAGTAGACATACTTACTGTTTAGTTATGGTCCTGCTCACTCTGACGTAACTCGGGCACTGGGCCTCTACTTCCATAGTTCGAAAGTTACGCTTGCTCCGTCACTTTCCCTAGACTTCAGTACGATGGGCGAGTGAAAGGAACGGAGTATCCATTAGCACTGCTGTGGTGTTGGGAGTAGGATCCCGGAAGTGCGTCGCCTTGTTTGACACTCTTGTTCTAGACTTCGCTGGTAAAACTGGGTCGTGAAACATGGTACGCCGCAAGCGTGATAGTTTTGCATCTGACCTTGGCACCCTGTGCCCCTGGAACGTCGTCAGGCGGATTTCTTATTAAATGACTGTATTTTGATAATTAAACAAGAAATATGTGAAACATCTAGAAAAGGCTTTTGGTTCTCCTTGCCCGACTATCCTCGCCTACACCTAAGTTCGACCATCGTGACGCTCCCTTTACCCAAAGATGAGGAGGAGCTTACATCAGAAGTGGTTACGAAGGGCTTCCTCTTAAGTTTTCGTCTGTGAAAATTTGATAGTTTCCAACTGAATAAACGACTTCTAGGCTAAAAGCGGACATAAAGTCAATTTCGAATAAATATATTATACTCACAATGCGTAGTTCTAAAATCCTTAGCATTCCATCGACCTATATCCGCTCTGTCAACCTTGAAGACGAATAGGGTACCATAAAATAATAAGATGGAACCCCGCAGCGGGATCATCCCCTAAGCAAATAGAATTGAGCACCTAATGGATAAGATATTCGAATAGAAAATTAGCTTTAAGTGGTCTTCCGGAATTCCGGCGTGACGGGTAAAAAAATGATTATTTTGTGTCAGGCCGATATGGCTTCGTGAATTTTATATTTACGTACCTACTTATTTATACAAAAGGGACTTAAGAGATAATTATGAAAAACCAAATATTTGCATCTTGCGTAGTTTTTGACTGTTCTTTGAGGCCAATCTAACAATTTTAAATTCGGTTGCATTGCCTCCGTGATCAGATGTTCTTAAAATATTAAAATGTGTGTATGTTAATGAGAATTTAAATCTGTACTACCAAGTTGCAGTCTGTTTCGATTTGAGAAAATGGTTGAAAAATGACTTGTAAGATATCACGTACACTATCAATAATTTAACTCACGTTGGTAACGTGATCCGTGGAACCCTATCGTTACGGTAAGCCACTTTTGGTTAGTTGTGTGCTCATTCTTAAACGAATTTGATTACAAAGTAGAAATGATTTTAGTATACATCTCGGCTATTTTTAATCGAAGTAAAATAAACAATATTAAAAACTAAAAAATCTTATGATAGTTCATAATATTTGTTTAATACAAGCTCTAAATTTTAAGAGGTACTTTTAGCCCGTAATATAATAAAAAACATGTTTATAAATACGAGGGCTAAAGATAGTCGAAAAATATAAAAAGCAGGAAGGAGGGGGCCGAGAGGAAGCAATGGTTCTATAAATCAGATTAGCCCTCATTCATTGGAACGCATTTTTAAACCATGTCTAAATCATCTTGGTTTAAAAAAATATTTTGGGTTCCGTACTCAAAGGGTAAAAACGGGACCCTATTACTAAGACTCCGCTGTCCATCTGTCCGTCTGTCCGTCTGTCATAGCTAGACAGTTGAAATTTACACAGAAGATGTATTTTTGTTGCCGCTATAACAACAAATACTGAAAACCGAACAAAATTTATATTTGAGGAGGGGTCCCATAAAACAAACGTGAATTTTTTGCCGTTTTTTGCTCGATATTAATAACGGTAACAGGTAGACGCTTGAAATATTTAAAGAATATTTAGTTGTATATTCACTTTAAAAATAAATAATTAAATTAAAATAAAATAAATATTTAAGGGGGACTCCCATACAACAAACTTGATTTTGTTACCGTTTTTTTGCTGATGCATTATCTATAAATGGTACGGAACCTTTCATGCGCGAGTCCGACTCGCACTTGGCCGGGTTTTTTTTTTTATATAACACTTCGAAACGAATTTTAAATACCTTAATACAACATAGTAGCACAGATATAAAAACAAGCTTAAAACAGCACACAAGTGTATCAAAATACAAAGTTCTTAAAATAGCACACAACAATATTAGAAATATGATAAGAGAACAATATAAAATACTTAAATACACCAACAAGAGCATAGCTATTATAATGATGGAAGAACAGAGTTATACGTCAAAAAGAGTCACCAACAGTCTAATATTCAACACACTTACATTTGCTTATTCACATTCATACAGGTAGGTACGTAAACAAATCTAGGAAGTCGATTTGAAATTGCTTCTAGTCTTTGGATCGACTTCAAATTCTGCAGACTGATGACAATACAACAATTATGGCACTATCTAGCTGGTATGATGACGAAGACGGAATGTAACCACAGGAACTGCTCAATGACTGAAAGAAGGTCTGTTGAGTTTGGACCCGTTTGGTTCGTCTTTTAAGAGCGAGTTCATTATCAGAGTTAGAAGTACAGTAAGCAACAATGTGTATTTTTGTAACTTATACTTACTGTTGAAGTACTTACTTACTGATCTACATAGACAAATCTATATTTAAAACCCAACGTGTTCCATATCAATAAACGTAAGGTAACGGTGAAGTAGTTAAGCCATGTTTTGTCCTTATCTGGTCCCGGGTTCAAATCCCGGTAAAGGCAGATATTTGTATGATGAATGCGAGTATTTGTTCCTGAGTCTTGGATGTTTTCTTTGTATTAAAGTATTTATTTCTCTATACAAGTATGTTTATCGATACTTAGGACCCATAGTACAAGCCTAGGGCTTAGTTTGGGACTAGGTCAATTTGTGTGAGATGGTCCTCTTATAATTTATTATTAACATTATTATTTATCGGTTGATTTCAAAAGTCACAATGACAGATAAGAATAAAACATGGCTTAGCTACTTCACGGGTACTCCACATTTATTAATAAGGGCAACGATGTTTCTCTACTTACCGAATACCTTTAGCTCCTTACAAGCCGTCTCTCACCCTAAAACAAATCGATACCCCCGAAAAAATCTCAAACAAAGTTCCCACAAAAAGTTAAGGGCGGGTGATTGAAAGTGGTATTTTATCTCAACAATTTATAGAGGGTGGCTCGCCCAATTGATAGGGTGCTAACCGCTGCCCAAAGGGCCTTAGATAAGGATTATGGTCTTAGCGGTATTCGAGGTTTTTCTGGGGAAAGTTTTCGGGAGGTAGATAGGAGCTGCATTGGTTCTAGTTTGTGTCTGTGCTATTTCATTATTCAATCTGTGCCCAAAGCCATTAGTGCGCGCTGGTGTACTGCCGTTTGGTCAAAGTATTTTTCGCCAAATTTCACTTCCCAAAAAACTTATCGCAGTAGTTTCATTTCCCAAACTAATCTTTAGCACATTTACATTTCGCATTTTATTCATTTGGTCAAATTATCAATTGGCATCATTTTAATTTGTCAAGTTTTATTAAGACTTACTTACTTAGGCTTTATTACACACCCGTTTTCCTTTGGCAAATATTATATTCCAAAAAAAATGTTTGTTCAAATTGTTATTTCGAACACGTTAGTTTAGGTTAATATTAGGTAAGTAGGTTTAGGTTAGGTTAGAGTTTATCAGGCCCGAAGGGGCAATCTAGGCAGAATAGAAGCCCCGCGCAGCGGGGCTACGTCGAATATGTCACGGAAATAACTCCATCCATCGTATTTACTTTCAGTAAAAACAAATACCAAGTTTGCGCAAATACGATGGTAATGCGCCAGCACGCAGTAAGAAAACTGCCCACTTAACGAAAGATAATCATACCCAATGATATAATATAAAAAGAGGTAGATATGTTACCTATACGGTATTCCGCGTGTAAAAATGGCCCGGCTTACGCACACATAATCAGTAAATATTGCAATTACACACTAATTCATAAATGACAAGTGAAAGCAGGATGGTATGCTAATTTCCGGGAGCGAAACAAAACGAGTGTATGCTGCTCTGCAGACTAGTTCACGGTTCCGTTGACGGCGAAAGACTAAGTAATGGTGTACCAATTGGCTTAGTTTTAGGGTGCCACTATCGAAGTGCGTATAACATATCTACCTCTTTTTACTATTATATCATTGATCATACCCTACATTTTATCCTATGCTCTCCCTAATTACAATGTAAATCGTATGCCTTACAATATTTTGGGAAGAGTATGTTATGCTAACGATTAGTAGGTACTAATTAAGATTTAAACTATTACGCAGTTTCCAATAGTGGTCTCACACACAGCTATTAAAATCATAATCACACCAATAAATAAGTCAAAGAGTATTATGTAATACGATCTGAGTCATGCACAGATGCAAGGGCGATAACCCCTCTTTTTTGGTCGTAATTACAAAACTTGTTTTACATGAATTAGTAAAGTTGGACTCTCTCCCTTCTAATTTAGCTTCGTATGAATAATCACTATTTAAAGGGTTTCGAACTAAACCCAGCGAGAATAAACCATAATCAGGCTTATAACGTGTTTATAAGTTTATCGACTTTCTTTAACAGTATCGAAATAAGAACGATTCTACGTATGACACCTACTCACGACACTAAGGGACGTATTTATAAACTGATCTCGACTGCAATAATACTCGTCTCAAGTTGTGTCAAAACTGACAGTTTTCTTTGGCTTGACGTTTGCTTTGACGTACTCGTATCTTGTGACGGGCATCTCAGCCATGATCAGTTTATTAATAAGACCCTAAGGGCCGTATTAATTAACTGATCTTGGTTAATATCCCCGTCTTAAGATATGTCAAGTCATAGAAAACTCTAATTTCTAACGTGTCTTGAGAAGGGCATCTCAATCAAGGTTACTTAATACGGCCCTTAGTAAAAAAAACACTGATAAAAAAATCCGGTGTAATGATTCCCAAGGGGCAAAAAGACGGTAGGATTATTTATATGGTAAATTTAAAGGTATCTTTGAAACCGAGCTACCGAGAAAAAATTAAGTCATTGCGGAACAACGAGAAAGGCCGAGAAACGTTGTAAAGTTTTCGGTAATGATGTGGAATTTCCCATAATACTATTTGGTTATCGAGTCTTCCTTAATTTGATAGTGAGTGTGTGTGTATACGGCGTCACGGGGTAAGTGTTTACGTTATTTGATTAAGTATTAGTGTCCACCACAGTAAGGAATGTTTCCCGAAGCACTTACTTATTTTAGTTTTACTTGTTCCCAGCTTACGGAAACGCCCTTAATTTGGAGGACATGCTAATAATTCCACTTATTAGTTAATGAAATAACAAGCTACGGGACATATTTCTCCATAAAAGGATCCTCGGCGTTAATATCCGATACAGTACGCAACTTTCGTCATCGTCTGTAGCGCAGTCGTAGCCGAGCGGCGCAGGCCGTGTACTTGTGTTCGTGGGGTCCCGGGTTCGTTTCCTGGTCATGAGAACGATCTTTTTGTGTTCTTATTTTTTATGTTTGATTTGTATTTTTATTTAGTTGTTTTATTTTGGCCTTGTTAGTTTTAAATATTAGTACATAAGTTGCATGTTAATGTTTACTTTTTATTATTATTGTTTCATCAGCCACTGCCAAGTGTTTCATTCAGACTTATTGACACGAACCCAGCTCATGACACCGGTCAAGTTCGAGTCAGACTCGCGCACCGAGGGTCCCGTATTTAATATAATATGCTTGGTAACCGCAAAAGAAAATACTCATTTTGTTATGAACTTTATTATTTATGCCATATTTTTAACTAACCTAAATTTTAATAAGGATTTTCAAAGATTTTTTGTTATTTCCCAGAAACTGGAAATAAAAAACACTTCATTTTATTTTTCCCATAAAATATAAGTAGTAGTAAGTTGTATAAATCTTATACGTCAGGATTTTTTTTTGATTTTTTGGTTAATAAACTTCGGAGATAAGGGGGGTCGGTCATTTTTTGTACATTTTTATAGAAAGAAAGAAAGAAAGAAAAACATTTATTCACATCAATAACACACGTAAATATAACATAAAAATAAGGAAAAGAAACGACAGACATGACACACTTGGGACCCCTCGATGAAAACACGGAAGGTGATACAGAAATTACAAGTAGGTAATTTAAAACAAACAAAACAAAAGCAAAAAAAATAAAAAAGCACAATAAAGAAGACCAACGTGTGTGTCCAGTGGTTCATTAGATCAGGCAGCGCTCAGTTGGCAACCAGAGGAACTAGCTTACTGTGTCTATCTTCTACACTACTGTGCCAGCTACCATGCATCTTTACAATCTGTGGTTGCCTACCTAGCGTAAGCGTATAGCAACATCAAAAACATGGTACAGCTAATTACCTAGTTAAACTTAATCTTAAAATATTTCCAAAATCGATCAGTGATTCACAGGTTTATGAAACTAATTATAACGAAAAAAGAGACAATAAAAACAACATCTAAAAATTATAACGGATGTGCCTTGAAGCAGGTAATGGGAGACAGCAGGAAAATAGTCAAAAACAAAACTGAGCAACATCCATGGCTATGCAAATATCTAATAAAAATAAATATGACATAAAAACCAGGTTAGAGCAGCTACAATAACAATAAATACGGTTCATATTCCGTTGGTGTCATACCTCAGTGGTTCCCTGGCTAAACTGGTGATCACACAATTTTTATTTAAATATTAATTTAAAACTAATTAAATTTTGCATGTTCCTGATAGGCGGTGGTATGTTGTTCCAACACTTAGTTGCAGCATAACGAAAACTTCCTCGAAAGACAGCTGAGGTGTGACGGGACATCAACAACTGTATAGCGCATTGCCGAGTTCCACGCGATTATTGTTGGATACATGTGACAATTTGACGAAAACGTACATTGGAGCCTTGTGCCTAAGTACTCCGAAAAGCAGACAGGTTAAATGAAGCTTACGGTGGTGTTGCATCTTAAGAATCGAGTGTTGGTTTAGAAATGGCGTAACATGGGCCCTTATCGGAACATTAAAGCAGAAGCGGGCACAGACATTTTGGCCACGTTGTATAAGTCTTTTCGTTTTCGCAAGTAGACGTGGGCCAAATACTGCGTCCATGTAATTGAGTTCAGATAGGACAAGTGACTCTGCCACACGCAAACTTTCGTTTATGGCCTTGCCCTGTAAAGAACCTTGACTTTGTAGAAGCAATTCCTAACCGAGCCCGCAATGTGCTTCTCAAATCTTAACTCGGAGTCCATTTGCAGACCTAAATTGCGTGCCTCATAAACACGATCAATAGGTTCATCTAGCAGTATGACATCCACCATAGTTCTAAGAGCTGCTAGCTGTTGTTTTTGGCTATAAATCAAAATGTACACAAAAGAAAATTAAAAAGTTTTGAAATGTGCAGATTAATCATTTTCATATGACACCCCATTTGCTATAATCAAACCACTTTCATTTTTCAACTTATTTATTTATAAAATTAATTCCATATTATTTTTACTAAAAACAGATGCGGGCAAGCAAGTTGAACAACTATGCCAAATTTCAAGTTGATAGCCTTTGTAGTTGCTGAGAAAACCTGCTTTGACATACAGACAGACAGACGGACAACGAAGTCTCACCATAAGGGTTCCTTTTTTTACCATTTTGGTGCGGAACCCTACAAAACAAAGTTGCCTATACTGTTATTAATTATGAACGTCTCAAGATTTTTACAGTTTCATTTATTATACTCGTAATAAAAATAATAAAATAATAAATAGTTTTCAAATATCAAAACACCATAATGAATGACACATAACATGACACAAACCCTATAAACATACATAATACATATAGGTAATTAACAGTCCTCATTTACCATGTTTATTCTTTACATAATACATTATACATTATAATAAATAAGTAGGTAAATTATCAAAGACGTCCTATCTAAGCACCCCATGTAAGTAAGTAAATAAACAAGAATATTTATGTTTGGCCCCGAAACGAACGTATTTATCAATATTGCACGGCACATAAATCGTTTTATCCACCTTTCTAAAAATGATAAATACAAGATGAATCGCTCCGGGCCGCGTTCCTCATTTGTCCCGCGGCTAAACCCATTTTGATTGATGGCGGCGCGATCGATCATGTACAGTACAAAACCGGACACACGCTTAAATTCCTATCTTTTAATCTCAAGGGCTTAATTCGATGTTGGTGACACAGATGAGAGCATGATGGCGTCATGACACTGTTACTACCTTTGCTTTTCCTTTTTTGCGCTAAGAATATGTATTTACGCATACCATCCAGGTCTGGGGGGACCGAGATGGTTGTTGGACTCGCTGACGGAAAGAGGCCGGAAAACCCAATAAAGCGCTAAACCATTTTCAACTTTCAGGGAGGTGCCCCGCGACCATAAACGGCGCATTCGGCTGTGGCATCGAGGTGCCACAGATGAATGGTGGTTGGCAACCTCAGAGACACTGTTACTACCTATAATTTTTCTTTATGCTTCATCGGATAGTTTATCACTGAACGCGGAACTGTCTAGTTTTTCAGGAGTAAAAATAGATATCTTGTTCTTCTTAGGGTTATATACCTCCACCAAATTTCCATTGATCGATTGAAAATATACCTTTCGTTATTATTTTGTTCGGTATTTTCCAACCAGCCAGCCTTTTTTTTGAATGGCGGTGGTTTAGTAAATTTTTGCATTGTTGACTATTTTGATATTATATTGAACTAGCGACCCGCCCTCGCTTCGCTTCGGTTAATATTAACTTAAAATAATCCAAGTTCATCTGGAATAATATACTTTTCAAATTATAGATAGGTGGATAAAATAAAGCCAGAAGTTTTATTTTATGACGGTTTTAGAAAGATGTCCTATCAGACACTTTTTGCGAAAGTGAGTTTTTGATTCCGTTAGATTTTAAATTCAATTCAATCATGACTGCCAGTTATCACAGAATCTCTCTATGTAAAATGTTTAAGGCGGACTTTTCATTGCGCAATACAAATAAATCTTGCCTGGAAGTGACGCGCGAAAGGGTAAAGGGTATACGTCCATAGGATAAATAAAAAAATTAAAATCCAAATAATGTAGGTAGTGAAATGTGTGACACCTGAAAAGGTAGTTTGGTGTTTCCAAAATTTGTGCAATATTATATTGACTTTGTACTGTACCTAAATTCCACACAATAAATGATTTGATTTGATTTGAAAAACACTCAACGCTCAGATCTAAGCCCGCAATTTTTAATGTGACTTGTAAATTGTCATTGAAAAAGATAATTTTACGGAACATTGCAGTCGTTTAAACTGGAAAAGTAGATCCATTGGTATTTATGGAATCCGGGGAATTAAAACGACTTTTCCAGCCGCACATCCGGTTAGTATTTTGCACTCTATTATGATCGTTTTTAAAGATGTTATTTGGGTAGATTAAGGTTCCGTAGTAAAATAATAGGACAACCTTCATTCAAAAAAAAAAATATGTGGGGCGATACAGAAAGTTGCAAGGAATTGAGAAATTCAGTTGGGAAATAGACAGCCTCTTCCAGGTCGAGCACAGTGTCTACAGAGTAGTATGTTTGTGTCGACGCATTGATCTTCTATAGAATTAAGCCATTCTATATCTACTTGACCATTAGTTGGTGATAAAATAGCTCTCTCCTTAAACCAGGTACAATCATAGAATTAATATTATTAATTTCGGTATAAACATTATCGACTAATTATTTTATTACAAAGAAGGTTTTCATTTTGAAGATTAATGCTTCTATTATCTTGGGGCATCTGTCCATTTCATATTCTGAGCAGAGCAACAACTCTGCAAAGAGCCGGTTTTCATACGTGTAGACAACGAAACTCTCATTTTTGTTTTGAGTTCTAATCTATGTTGCGCGTAATATTGAATCTACCATATCTTCTAAAGTATTTATTTAAATAATATATTGTACGGGACAATATTACTCTACATTAAATGCCCAAGGTAACCAACGTATTTATGTGGATAAGGTTAAATACTGAATCGGACAGAATAACTTTGCTAATAACGTAAGATTTTTAAATAAAATTATAAACATAAAAATGGTCACTGTGAGTCAATCTTAGGAGATAGACATATGCCATCCTGGACTTTTCTCTAGGTTTTTTAAAGAACTACAATTCTTCAGTACATTATTTTGACACATCTCTTAAGGTTTAGCCAGCGTAAGTATTGTAAGGGCCCGAAAAACGATTTCTGACGACTTTGACACATCGAGATTTTTCAACTATATTAAATCTTTATTAGAATGAAATGTACCCATAAAATATCTAGAATAAATTCTCTAAATGACAATGAAAATCATATCATAATCCGTTGCGTGGTTTAGAAGGAGTTAGCGGAGAAACAGGCAGGCAGGCGCGAAGCGAATTTGATTTATACTATTTAGAGAAAAGATTAGAGAACAGATGCATGGTTTCGGTTAAGTTTAATTAAATGTTTAGATACTCAAGTAATAGATTTCTCATCATCACATACACTCTTGAAAGTGAAAAGAAAGAAATGGTCTCTACCTACCCATCTGTGAAACAGGCGTGATTTAATGTACCTATGTATGTACATACACTGGGCGGGGGCGGGTCCAAATCAACAAATAAAGGCGGGCGGGTAAATTTGCGACCGGTCGCCAGGTGATATGGGTCCGTCCCTATGTCAATCTACTTGTCCGGTAGTTGGCATGGCTAGCGGCCGAGGGTGGAGCTCACAGTTGCGTTGATACCCTAGGAAAGACTGGTTGTGTTCCTTCCCGAGGTTGCTGCCTGTCAACTACTCGGTTTCCCCGGATTAAACGAGAAGAACCAACACAACAGTCGAACTCCTGATCGTCCAATATTCACCCTTCCATGCTTCCCATACTTCCCATCCAATCAGCTGCATGCGGTGTCATGGCATGTCGCAACGGGCCTCCTATCCAATAGAAAAGGATGGGTAGCGGTAAAATGCCACCCGCGTGTTTGTGCCGTGCGCGGGGACCCGTACGGGTGGAGAACGAGATCCTGGTAGGCTGAGTTAGACGAGGGTCGGACAGTAGTTACCCTCAGAAAACAACACGCCGCTTCGGCTCGAGATTCATCTCGAACGGGAGGTTCTAGCCCATCCAGCTAGAATCAATCGGCTGTCGCGTCTACAGCAGACTGGCCGCGGGCGAGGGTTCTGGGGTGATGAGGTTGGTAGTCGGCGGAGTACGGCCCCGAGTCGCCGTAGTGGTGACGGAGGGCTTGACATCGTGCGGACTCACTCAGCAGCTCACCCTGGAAACCTATATCCAATTCGTATCCCTGGTGCTCCGTGTAGTAGCAGTAGGGGCTCCGTGGTGGGTGGGGAGCGAGTTGGACGAAGGTTAAACAATATGTTATTATGGAGCACCAAAAAACTATTGTCGAAGAGTCCGGGAGAAAGGTGGTGGAGGGGGGGGCAGAAGTGGGAGGAAGGCCGAGCACCAACAAGACGGTGCAAGGGGGACCCCCACGGATGTCGGTAGAAGAAAAGGAGAAGAGGGTAGAAGGTGGGGCAGAAGTGGGAGGAAGGCCGAGCATCAACAAGACGATGCAAGGGGGACCCCCGCCGATGCCGTGGAGCATGGACTTAGAGAAACTCTCCTTGGAAGATGAGGAACATCTGCTGAACCCGCCGCAGACTTCGAAGGAGGAAACCGCCACGGCGGCAACCCCGACGGAGGGAGACGGCTTCACCAGACAGTCCACCAAGGCAGAGAAGAAGAGAGCGAGGCTGGCCCGCAGAAAGGAGAGAATGAGGGAGAAGGCGGCGGGAGTGAACCCTAGCCACAGCCTGGCGAAGGGGAGGCCCCAGCCGCCGGAGAGGCCGCCGAAAGTGAAACGGCAGGCAACAGACCCGGACGAAGGTACCTCGATACGGCCTCCAGCGAAGCGACCGAACCGCGGCGAATCGCTGACGAGCAACCGTGCGACCGCAAGGGAAGCATCCACGGCAGAAGCGAGGGAGTGGCTTCTCGGGAAGCACCTGGGTGAGCCAAAGGGGCACAAATTGCTGGCCTGAATGCTTAACAGCACGAGGGTCAACATTTGGATCCCGGGCCCGCCGGATGAATTGAAGGAGGATCCGTTCCTCTACCTGAGAGCCCAAAACTGGGACAGGGAAGAGGAGCTGAAAATCCAGGAGTGGATGCAGGTGAGCAGGGAGGATCTCGTCACGGGCATCCGGGTATGCTACTCGGTGCCTAAGAGCGTGGAGGATGCGTGGGGTGAGGAGGCCAGCCAGGCTGTTCTTCCAAGGCACACGCATCCGGGCGCGGCTGGCGAGGTCCCCCCTCACAGAGTGAAAGAGGCGGTGGAGACCCCGGTAGGGAAGGAGAACTGCAGCTGTAGGTGCAGCTGTGTTGGCTCAGTGCTGCAGCCCGGGAACCAGGCTGAGGCAGCCCAGGTCGGTGACCATCCACCACAGATGGTAACCGAAGGGGGCTCCTCGGACTAGGAGGACGGGAGGCGGCTTACACTGCACAAATACACAACCAGCAATGGACAACACAGACAAGCAACACACACCACACATCAGCACAAACAGATACAAAAAAATAAGAATATGTCAAGTAAACCTCCAGCACTGCAAGGATGCAATGTCCGAACTGTGCCAATACATAGCGAGGGGAAAGATTGACATTGTCCTGATGCAAGAGCCGTACGCATGGAAAAACCAGGTAACAGGACTGGGTAGACTGGGGGGCAACCTCAACTTCGAAATAAATGGTGAGCTGCCTCCTAGGGCATGCATATACGCAAGTAGAGACCTAAGAAATATGGGATGCCTAGTGACCATATGTTTCAGAGACCTAGTGGTGGTAGAATTCAGCCTCGTGACAAGGAACGGAGAGGGAGTTGAGGTAGCGTTGGCATCTTGCTACATACCAGGTGAAAGCAACGCGCCAACCTGAGAACTGGAGGAAGCGGTCAGCAGATACAAAGGTAAGAGAACACCCATTCTTGTAGGTTGCGATGCGAACTCACACCATGAGGTGTGGGGAAGCAGCGACACCAACAAGAAGGGGGAAGCACTTCTAGAATTTATTGTAAGTAATGACCTGGACATACACAACACAGGTACAACCCCAACCTTTGCAACCAGGGCAAGAGATGAGGTAGTAGATATAACGATAACCTCAGGGGAGATAGGCAAACATGTAAAAGACTGGAGAGTAGACCAGGAAGACAGCATGTCGGACCACAGGAGACTAATGTACGGCCTGGCCTGGCCTACTACACGGAAAGAACAAAGATAAGAAACCCAAGAAAAACAGACTGGGAGAAATATAACAGCATACTAAGTGAGTGGACACCGAGCCACAGAAGCCCAAGAACTAGCGAGGAACTGGACAGGGCCGCTAAGGATCTGAACAGGGCCATATCAAGAGCCTACCAGACGGCGTGTCCAGAGAGAACGTGCAACGGAGATAAAGGACAGCCATGGTGGAATAAAGAGATACAGAAACTACGGAAAAGAACTCGTAAGGCGTTAAGACTAGCTCTAAAAAAGGGCAATGATCAAGGCTGGAATGAATATAGGGTTATTAGGAACAAATATACTAATACAAGGGAGAGACTAAGAGCACAAGGATGGAGGACCTTTACGGGAAAAATACAACGCTACTCAGAGGCGGCAAGAATAGTAAGGGTACTGGCGAACGAGAGATCCTACCAATTAGGTAGCCTCATGGTAGGCTCGACCGAACTAACAGACCCCAAAAAAGTACTACAGCACATGGTAAGCATACATTTCCCCGACTGCATGGAATACCGCATACATGAGGCTGCAAAAGATAACAGCAATGAGACAACAGGAGCAGGGGAAACACTAAACCTAAGAATCAGCAAAGACGTAGGGAAAGGGCCATAAATTCCTTCGCCCCCCTACAAAGCGGCAGGCCCAGATGGAGTGATACCCATACTACTACAAAAGGGACTGAAACACATCTGGAACAGCCTAAGAGAAATCTACGAAAAGAGTCTGGAATTAGGTCACATCCCGACCATCTGGAATGAGGTAAAGGTAATATTCCCACCTAAACCAGGAAAGAAAAACTACAAAGACGCAAAATCGTTCAGAAGCATTTCATTTCATCACTTGCACTGAAGGCACTGGAGAAGATCATAGATGTACAGATAAGGACAAGCATGCAAGTAGGTAGATCGCCCCTGCACGGGCATCAGCATGCTTACATAGAAGGGAAATCAACAGAAACAGCCCTTCACAACCTGACCACAAGAATAGAAAGAGCAATAGAAGATAAAGAGCTGGCATTAGGCTGCTTCTTCGATGTGGAGGGCGCCTTCGATAGAGCTACCTTTGCTGCAATAGAGAAATGCTTAGGGAGGGACGACAAAGACCCAGCAGTTAGAAAGTGATAATGGCCATGTTAACAGGTAGAGCGATCACGGCACAACTAGGGAGAGACTCGATAAGGATAAAGACGAGCAGGGGCTTCCCGCAAGGGGGGTGTCTGTCACCACTCCTGTGGTGTCTCCTACTAGACTCGCTCATTAGAGAAACAAACAGAGGGGGGTATACATATGCAAGCGTACTCAGATGATGGGGTACTCCTAGTAAGGGGTAAAACCCTCAGCGTAATGAGAGAAGTCATGATTAGAGGGATAAAGCAGGTACTAAACTGGTGTCAAAGCAGAGAGCTAGACCTGAACCCAACCAAGACGAAAATAGTACTCTTCACCAATAAAAGGAAGCTGCCGACTCTGACACCCATTAAAATCAAAGGTGAAGAGATAGAAACACTCAAGGAAATAAAATACCTGGGTGTAGTACTAGACAGCAAACTGCTATACAAGACACATGTAAAGGAGCAATGTATAAAAGCAATAATAGCCCTATGGCAATGCAGGAAAGCCATAGGAAGAAGATGGGGACTAAAACCACTGATAACACAATGGATCTACAAAGCAGTGGTCTTACCCAGACTGCTATATGGAGCCATAGTGTGGTGGCATAGAGCGAAAATAAAAGACATAGACAAGGAGCTGACGAAGGTCCAGAGACTAGCATGCCTAATGACAACCGGGGCAATGAGGACAGCTCCCACACAGGCCCTGGAGATAATGCTAGGACTGAACCCTGTACACCTTGAAGTGGAGACGATAGCCACAGAACAGTGGTATTGAATAAAAATGAGCAGAGAGTGGATCGGATCCGAGATGGACAAGAGACACGCAAGCATACAAAGGGAGTCAATGGTGAGCATGAACATGCTCATGATTAACAACGACCTAATACAGAAAAGGAAGATTTTCGACAAGAAATATAGAATCCATATAGCAGAGAGAGATAGTTGGGCGACAGAGATACCGGAACCCAGAGTGACATGCTTCACGGACGGTTCATGGAAGTCCTCAACGAGAAGATCGGGGGCAGGCATTTATTACCTAGAAGCGAATGAGCACACAACGATACCACTAGGAGGCTTCACCAGTGTGTTCCAGGCAGAAGTGTATGCCATCATGAAGTGTGCACAGAGCGTCAAGGAAAGAAGCAATATAACGGTGAGCCATGTTATAATCTACTCAGACAGCCAAGTAGCACTAAAAGCGTTAGATAATCCAGTAAACAAATCCTCCCTGGTGCAGGAGTGCAGAGATGAACTGAATAATCTAGGCATAGCATCCAAAGTAACACTGGCATGGATACCAGGACACAGTGGAGCAATAGGAAACGAGAAGGCTGATGAGCTGGCCAGAGCAGGGGCGGACCAACAATATCTGGGCCCGGAACCAGCACTTCCGATATCTGCAACGGTAACCAAAGGAGTCATCGCCAGAACAATAGAGACAAAGACAAATGAGGCGTGGATAACAACACAAGGGTGCAGACAATCCAAACTCATGATAGGAAGGGTAAATAGGAACAGAACAAGGTATCTGTGCGGACTCGCACCTGCGACTGGTTCTGAAGCGGGCTGGGCAGGTTCGGTGAAGAAAAATGCTCGGTGTGATTGATCAGACGTTTCGGAGAGGGCGGAGGCTCTTCTAGTTGCCCTGGCTGGGAGTGGCTCTTGAGTGCAATTTCTATGGCCGAGGATCCCCATTTTATACAAATTTTCCGAGCCTCCGTCCCCCCCTCCACTTTTCTTTATTTCCCTTGAATTTCCTTATTTCCTAATACATATGAAACATCCTACATACTAGAAAACCTTAAAAACTATGTGCGCTATAAACTAGTATACAAAACTTAACTATTTACATACAAACTACGAAAATATTTACAAAAGAGGGTTTTCGCGCCAATAGGTATTTTCCCGCCATTTCCACATAGTCGGGAAAACACCTACTGCGCAGGCGCGATCATCCCTTCTCCGCATGGTGGCCCATGCGTACTGCCGGGTAGGTTTGTTTACATTGTGTAAACTACGGCAAAACCTACCCGGCAGGGGTTTTAAATAAGGAAAACACAACAATATAGTCTCTTTATTAACTTATCTAAGTAATCTATACTGGGCGGATTCGTTCGCCGAGTGCGGCGTTTCGGGGCGTTCCGCACAGTATCTACTAAATCTTGGTAAGTACAACCTAAGTATACTGACAGGGATCTTGACTGGACACTGTCCACTCAACAGACATTTGACGGTAATAGGAGTCAAACAGGATCCTCGATGCCCACACGGCGGCAAAGAGGAAACTAGTCAACACGTTCTAGCCGAGTGTGTAATGTACTCGTCACTGAGACATCGCACATTCGGGGGGGGACGCACTGTCAGCAGAGATACTTAAAAGCATTAACCTTCAGGACGCACTATTGTTCTGTAGGAAAACAAGAAAATGGGATCAGTGCTGGATGGGAGCGCCGCAGAGCCAGTACCCTGAGACTGGATCAAGGGGAACAGGGCGGAATGAATGGAGAGCCACTCGACCGCCCGCCTGCCTTGACGGCGTCCCCACTCATCATCATCATCATCATCATCATCATCATCATCATCATCATCATCATCATCATCATCATCATCATCATCATCATCATCATCATCATCATCATCATCATCATCATCATCATCATCATCATCATCATCATCATGTACATACACTGTTTGATGCTTTGCTGAGGGATATAGGCGTGATCTTGCACTCATTTCACGATATACAGGAACCATTAGCCAAATGTTACGTGTCTATCTATAAAACGGTATTACATCGCAATGCTCTATTGTCAATAGTTTCCGCAGCGTACGCGATATAGGGTTTTTTTTTGGTATATTTTTCACATCTTGGGTTACAGTATCGAAGTTTTCATACGGATCCCTAACTTTTTTGAAAATATTCTATAGCCTATGTTCATCAGGGATAATGTAGGATTCTAATGGTGAAAGAATTTTCCAAATCGGTCTAGTAGTTTCGGAGCCTATTCAATTCAAACAAACAAACAAACAAACAAAAAATCAAATCTTTCCTCTTTATAATATTAGTGTAGATTACAATTATTTATTATATTTTATATTTTATGACAGTTAAAAATACAGGCAAATGAGATTTATGCGTGTTCGTACCTTGATGGTAAGGTAAAGATTCGTTAAATCCGACCGAAATTGACAATTTGAATCTTTTCCAACCGCCACGATGTGACGCCTCGAACGCCGCAATTTTAATGCGTTCTATTCTAAACAGTATTTCGAGAAGAGTGGTAGAGGTACAATCACGAACTAAAAAATTAGGGTACCTAACTCTTGGGCTATCTGTACCAACGTGTCACGACCTTCAATTAAACACGACCCCAAAAACATGTTTTGCCAGTAATCAAAATTACAAAAACGGCAAGTTTGCCGTCAGACGTGTTCGTCTAATGTTCCTACGCACCGAGACGGTTTTATAACATTTATTTGTTTGAATACAAAACAGACGTAACTCAAACTCAAATATTGTATGATAAAACACTTTATGCGAAAAGACCTCGCCTTTTAATATAACAGAAATTCGTTTTGAGTTATGTCGTTTTTGTATTTACCCAACGTTTTTTTTACGATTCCTCCTTATCTCCAGTTATGAGGGGAGTCTCTGATTTGCATGGAAAACATTTTATGTCATCGTAACAATTTGCTGCCGTAATGTTCGCGCGTGTTGAAAAAACCTAAAAATGTTCAGCTTTTCAGGAAAATACATCTAACTTGTGTCGTAGCTTGTTTCAGGATAATGTTTTTTGCAAGTTCAGAAGTGTTTGAGCTGTTAGTGCTAAGTTCAGGTCAGTAATCAGTTTACGTTCGATTGTAAGCTTGCCAACGAGTTACCTACACAAAAATTGTAACTGTTGACTGAAATGAGGAAATGACTCGAGTATTATCCAAGTCTCAACCAACCTACTGATCTCGTCTTATTGTTACCCTTTTTTAAAGGGTCAAATAGTTACAAAGTTCTGCCTGGCCAAAAAGATCCCCATACGTCCCTATTTGATACATCTTCCGGCCAGTTGCTGCGGAATGCGTCGAAAGCGTAAAATAATATTCACATAAAAATCCAGCGAGTAAATCTCTGGATGTTTAAATCGATTACAACTTGTGTAATCTAGCGGAAACCACCGCAACCGTATTTGCGCGTAAATCGTTCCCGCGTGCAATCTACATATTTATCCAAGAGGGAGGATTTATCCGTAATCATCCGGACGAACATTTATATGAATTCCAAAACATTATTTACACATGTCAAGGAAATAAAGGGTTCCGGTGAAGAATCAGGGCCTCTATTCTACTGAGTAAAACCATATTGCAATGTTATAGTATTGTCAACGTTACTATAGCTTTACCTGACAGTAATATCGGTCGAGTTAAAAACAATACGACAGCATGTCAAATACCATATTGGTTTTACTCAGAAGAATAGAAGCCCAGTAGGCCTAGGTAAGATGCAAACGCTGCTAAAGTTTCTGTTTTCTATCGACTCGTAGGAAGTTGACATAAGCGGTCGACGCCATCTGTCGTCAGCTTGCGTCAATTCTAAATATTTTATCAATTTTAACTTAGCGTTATGCGTCTTGACTAGGCTCCCAGATGTGTACAAACGAACGTTAAGGTATAATTTAACTGAAATGGAAGTGTAATGTACATACAAGCATGATTTTACTTATTGGCTAATTCCACTGATAACGTTCGTAAACTGTTTTTCACAACGAATTTAAAAAAATGCAGTAGAAAATAAGAGAAAAAAATTCACTTAATCGCATAAAGTGCACAGTTACTCAAACTACAAATAAACTTATCTTCAAAGACTCTTTGCGCTTGAACGTGTATCGTTATTAGATTAGATTTTCCCGGTAATTTACGAATAAATTTATTATTGCTTTTATAAAGGCTTGGAGTTTTTTTGTGGGATCGGACGAATGAAAATGAAAACGCAAAAGAACTAAAGTAAGTAACTATAAAAAAGTGGTCGGGGTAAAACCAATGGCGACCACGTTCTGGAAGGCACAATGTGCCGGCCAAAAGAAACACCCATGATCTAGTAGGAGTCGCACGAAACAGTTGAATACAAGGGATTTCATTAGAGAGGGTCTGCGATTAGCTAGGCTGACATGATGTAGAGAAATAGGTACCTAACCAACCACGAGTAGGTAAATGAATAAAAACAATGTCCTCCCTCTTCGACAGTAGGCTAAAAATACATTAACAACGCTTTAACTTTTTATTTATAAATCACTTTCTCGTGCGTGTGTATGTCTGTAAGTAAGCTCGGCTTGGTTATTCCGATCACTTTACACAAGTTCCAAAGAAAAATATTTCATTACCGCAACATTTCTTGGAACAATTCCCGCACGCATCCTCCAGCCAACATTAATCCCACGATACGTTTATCATTCCGATTTCGCGCTCAAATGGCTCGCACGGCCTTTCAACCTCAAAAATCGTGTCCATCTCGAATAAATCATTTGAAAAGCTTCCTCTATATATTTGTCAACATTTGCCCAAGTTGTTGAGTGATCGCCACTCATTAGCCGAGATCTTGGGCCATTGAGGGCAGGCTTATTTGTACGATGGGCCTTGATAAATGGAAATGTCTTGGCCACTCCATCATAATGTAGTACAAGCTAATGTAAGTGGACCGTCGTGGTGTGTGAGGACGCGCGGGAGGGGAGAGGAGGCGGACGCGATATGTTTTTGGAGTTGAGTGTACTTTTATGTAGGTATGTAGATGGAAAACTAGAACGATGTTAATGAGAACTCACACTGCTGCCTAGGAAACACGCAATTGTAGAAGAATCCTAATTGAGTTGCCGACTAAAAGTCGAAGTTGTTTTAATTACACTGTACACAGTTATAGATAATAATCACGCAACACCGTAATTTGTTGGATAAGTTAATGTATATTTTGTTCTTTTAAGGCCATATTAATAAAGGCCGTATTAACTGATCTCGGCTGAGGCGTTCGTCTCAAGATGCGTCAGAAACGACAGCTTTCTATGGTTTGACGTTTACTGTGACGTATTTTGAGACGGGCATGTAAGCCAAGATCGACTTATTACAGCTCTAACTCATCTTGGATGTGCTGCGCATCTCAAGAGATATCATAATAAACGTCAAGTCATAAGATAACAGTTATTTCTGACACATCTTGAGACGAACATCTCGTTCAAGATCAGTTTTATCGGAAAGCTGATTAGCTCTCCGATAAAATTAAGCTTGTAGGTGATCTTACAAAAACAAAGGCCAGGGTCATACACAGATTTAGGTTACCGTCTTTCCTGTGGACATACCCAAAGTTAACGTTTTGAAGGCCTAATTTTCTTGCTTCACCCACATCCGCATAAACGGCGTCCCGTCTACTTTAGTCCTATCAAACGAAAACATAACTTATATGCACACGAGCCTTTAACTTTTGACCACAGGAGAGACAACTTTTGTTTTTGCGAATGTGTATGACCCGCCAATGACTTAATTCGACAACTTTAAAAGAATTGATTATATTGTTTATTTTCTGATATTTTTATTATAGAGCAGGTCACCCTTGATTCTCTTTTACTTTAGTTTTTTTATTCTGGGACTAAACTAAGGGCTCAGGAAAGCGTAATCCCACCCTATTAGTAGTGACACCGGAAGCAGACCGAACTTCCGGCCGGATGTTTTGGCCTTCACGGTTCATAATATATGAAGGCTATTAGAGTCACCCCATTGTTGTAAAAGGTCATTCGAGAAGTTAATTTAGCTTCTGTGATCTAGTAGATAGGGTGTCAACTTGTGACCTTAGGGATTAAAAGCCGCCAGGCTTCTATTCTACTGAGTACTTACAACCGTATTGCCTTTGAAGTCTTATGGTAGGTATTCTTTTAACTCGGTCGCCATTATTGTCAAGTAAAAAAGAGCTATCAACACGTTGACAATACGGAAACTCGTCAAAAGCAAGGTTATGAGATGTAGAATCTCAACCCAGATTTGCATTCTGCCAATTCCTTCTTCCTATTAGTCATTTTTTATTTCGGGTCTGTAGTTCCAAACATTACCCCCAGCATACAAATCAAATAAACGCATAATTTTATTTCTTTATTATATTAGTACAGTACAAGTATAGATGGTTTTTTACTAACAAGGGACTGTATTAACGGAATTCTTTCATCATTATAGTTTTATATTTTTTCACACAGTGTTATATACCAGCTTTCACGCCCCTTTGTTGTCACCAACGAGATGAGTATAAACAGGGGTCTATTCCACTCGATAAAACAATATGATAACATGTCAAAAGCAATTAGGCTTTTCCGATAGTTATAGTAGAATAGAGCACCAACGCATCAAACGAAAATTCCAATCCGTTTTAGAACGAGAAATGTCTCCGTACATTTCACTAACAAATTACTTTTTCTTAGAAATCAATTTCCTTGTCATTTCAAGCCTAATGACGTTCGCCGACGGTCAATATTGTTGGTAGAAAGCTATTCACCGTCGTTTGACAACGTGAGTCTCATGACTATCCATCGAACAACATGATTACTTCCCATTTGTTATGTAGGTACGATCGGCCTTATAAGTAGCTGGACAATTTAGTGCTGTGTTACTTTTACTTCATATTTGAAGTACCTACTGCAACAATCTCTTAAAGGTGTTAAAGCGACAATCTATTCATGTAATAATATTATAATTAAATAATATCTCATTCTGTGCCTCCAAATTAGAATGGTCTAGGTATCTGACGCAGTACAATTTAGAAATTAGTCATTCGACGCTAACGTGGGATTCACCTGACCAAAAAAGATTTTAAAAAACCCGACGGCAATATCAAAATATCAACTCAAAAGCAAAAAACAAGCTCAACAATCCATAGAACATCCAACAGTCGATAACAAAAACTTATTCCAAAATTTAAATTTTTGGCGGAAACCTATTTAAATATGTAATATAATTAGTCTTTATGAGGTGATGAAATATGTAGTAAAATTCTGACAGCGTTTCTTCGGCATTTTTGCCGCCGTCATCGTCGTCTTTGTATATTATTCCAGACAAAATTAACAAGTCTCTATTTTGCATTCAAATTAAATGGAAACGACTCGCGGTTCTGTTTCTATTTTCATTAAAAGTTGTTAGTGTTTATCATTATTTTATAATGATATACAGCCTTGGCCAAACCACCCATGCGTTTTTCATATAAAAGTCATACTTTAAAAGGTGCATTTATATCTTTTATGGTAGAAAGTTCTATATATATCGGAAAGATTAGTCATATTTATCGACGTTAAGGGAAATTCCGTGAAAAAATTCCAATTCATAATTTTATTGTAAAACCCGACTGTTTCTAGCTGCAGTTTACACACGCAAACAGCTACTTCGAAACGATATCTACTAATGATTTGCACATGTTCAAACACTTTTTCATATTTTACGCCTTTGTGAATTTATTAAATTGAAAATTATACTTTATTTATAAGTTACAAAGAAAACGTGGGGTGCTCAACAAGCCAAGGCTGAGGCTGTATACTAGTAGTTGTGGTACTAGTGCTAGGTGGTTGAAAAGCCCGAATAATAGCCCGTTGACATCTGAGACGTTGACACTCTGATACAAGAGAATAAATAAAAGTCAGTCTGAAAAACCAACAGCTAGCATTTTATTTGGTCCAATACCAACTAGCCTTAACACTATACGTACAAAAGATCACCATTGATACAATCATAAATAATAATATACTTGCAATTTGCGAAAAACTTAAAATTGAACGTTAGTGAGGATTTAAGGTTGGATTGCGTATACAACGGGTATATCTCATACGGGTGCAAATTTTGACGATGGTTATGCATTAAAATGGACATAAAAACATCGTTATCATACCATCGTTAACATTTATAGTTGTATTTCATTTTGTCATACGAATCAATTGTCGTGGAAAATACTTTACTTACTCAGTTTCCAGCGACGAAATTCAAATTTAAGATGGTTTTCAGATTACCTAGGTACTTATAATTATTAGATATAAAGATTACTTACTTTCAAGACCAATTTAAATCAAAAGTACCCCGGATAGTTAATAAGTTTTAAATACAAAACCATCAATAATACTCGAATGGTTGCTGGGATACCAAAGATGCATACCACGAAATAACGACAATCCCATCATTTTACATTTTTTCAAAATTATTTCAATAAAATATGTAAAGTAAACATAATTATCTCAACGGGGGCGATTCTATCAAATTTAAAATTAAACAATAAAGAAAAGTCAAAAAAAAGCCTGATTTACATAATGTTTAGGTAAACACACAATGCTTTCGTAACTACAAAGGGTTTATGAATGTATCGCCACAGTAATCGTGTGTGTGAATGTTTGTATATTGATGATTACATAACTGAAACGTTCCATAAAACCAAAACCATGAATATTTTAAAAGTCCGGTGTGCATTTTGTACAATATTTAATTAATTCTTATGACTTTTCATACAGTGGGATAAACCAAAAAAACACACAACTTTTAAAATATCAATCAAAACATATTATCAAGGTATAAATAGAATATCTTGGAAATCTCACTCATTTCGGTAATATAAGTTAGGCAGCATGGTAGTAATTTTTTATTTTGCCACCCTGTGACTCACAGCCTTCCTATATATTTTGTACCGCTATATGACTATGGGCAGAGGCCCAGTAGGTATATAAAGAATATATTTAATTTAAAAAAATACTAATATCAATTATAATCGCCTGTCAACAGTATCATGTCTTACAGCAATATAGTCCATTAAACATTTACTGATGAAGTACCTAAATAAACCATAGTGAAAAAAATATTATTTGAGCCCATCAGTAATATCTTAAATAAAATAAAATTAACACTGTTTACTAAAAGAATAAAAATATATTCTACCTACAACATTTCAAGAATCACCCCCTGACGTTTACACCTTTATTGCCACGTCCTTTTAGCATTTGGTTTAAAATGTTATTACAATACAATACATATAACATCGTTATTTTCTAAGCCTCTTGAATGACGTGCCACGTAGATCAAGTTTTTTTTAGAACTGATTTCTTGTACTGGTAAAAAAGTGCATAAATAAGAAATAAATGACCTTACATTTTACTACTTAAATAAAATTTCAAACCCCTAAGTATTAAACAGTGCAATATAAATAAAAAAGATAAACACAGTATATGTAGATTGTAGACACCTATTTAATTAAATAACCATACTCTTAAGAAATCAAATACAGTCTCTTACAGGATATAAAGAAAGGCAAAGACTGGTAACTTAGAAAATCTTGTACCTCTTTTTGCATTTATATAATTTTTAACTATAACTATTCCGCATCTCAACAAGTTTGGTTTTGCAAACATTAAAAATAGCTTGTAGCACGTAGATGAAACATTAAGTGCACGCGTTAGCTTAAGTACCCATTGACGATCCAACTGCAAGGCTAACTATCAAAACCGGGCCAGAACATGTCGGATAATGCTTAGTGTGGGATTTCGACGCTGTTACTATAAAACACAATAAAGTATCTCGAAAAATAACAATTATAAACCTAAGTATTTAAGAGCTATCCAATGACACACCACTCGACCGCATAATGTAACAAAAAAAACGTGTGCGTCTCGGAACGTCCGACAGAAGTGATTACTTAAACTAATCTAAGTTGAACTATACCGCCCCGCCCGCCCCGCCGCGTCGAATTAGGTTAGCCTGTAAGGATAGTTGTGTGTATGTAAATAAATAAATAAATAATAAAAAAACATGTGCGTCTCGGGACGCCCGACAGAAGTGATAACTAATCTAAATCTCTGGGTTAGAGTGAGAGAGGAGGAGCCTGCCTGCCGCTGCCGTATGCGTGAGAGAAAGGGAAGCCAGACAGACGCCGTAACGCGTTACGTAACGAAGCGGTTTACCCTCCCATAAGTAGTTATCACTTCAAAAATACTTTGCTTTACATTATGTATATGGGAGACATTTTGTGACATTTGATCTTAGCATGGTTCCGTAACCGTGTTAGTAACGCGTGTCAGTACCGTTTGTGAGAACGGTATTAGTGATGTGACCTATCCCGAGCGCATAATTTACATAACACTGTCGACATTTAGCGTAACAAGTCTTGTAGATTTGCCACGTAAGGGTTGCTTGTTGACTATGGAACCCTAAACACGGTAACGAATGAGTAATGTAAATAATATTATTTTTCATCTTTTGACTATAGTAGGTATGGTGTGTATATTTTTATAAGATTTTTGAGCTTTACACCATTTTCGTCCTCGGTTATATTTAACGTATGTCCTCGCCATAAGAATTAGCCAAGTTAGTTAGATCGCCTGAGGGCTCAGACAAGATGCACTACGCTAACTAACGTTTCTATTCGATTCGTTTTTAAACCAATCGCGTCACTGGAAGACGACGTGATACGAAAAGTCACGTGGTCTACCAGTGACGCGATTGGTTTAAAAACAAATCGAATAGAAACGTTAGTTAGCGTAGTGCATCTTGTCTGAGCCCTCTGTAATTACTTATAAATTACTTACTCTACGTTTCAACTGTTCAATAAAGGTACCGTTTTTCCTATACCTGATAAAAAAAAACAAATAGACGTATTTAGTGGCACACTGGGATTCTAATCTTTTCTCTCGCTTTTCTAAGCTGAGTTCTCTCGATCTTCGATATCTGTCTATATTTGATGTGAATTGACGATATTGTCGTTTAGCCTAAAATGCTATTAACGACGGAAATTAGCGGTTGAAACGAAAAGGAAGATTTAAGGTCAGCGTCCATATATCGGTATCGTACGCATCAGACGCATCGCATCGAACGGATGAGTTTTTGATAATGCGTCCACCTGTATCGGCAGCGATCGGATTTGCCGATGCGTCTACCAGCAATCGGATTGCCGATGCGAGTTCATTCGGATTTTCGTCGTGAGCGCACGTGCGGAGTGAGATAATGGAGGAAAGCGAAGAAGTCGTAACTGTTGGTTTATAGCAGCAAACAAGCAGCTGTCCATAGCAGCGACTGACAACTCTCTATATGTGGCGTTTTCTATGAAAAAGGACCTTATTGTCAATGGCGCTTACGCCGCACTTCGTCACGCGACGTTGTATTTATATCGGAGCATCGACAATAAGGTTCCTTTTCATAGATAACGCCACATATACCTATTCTATGGTAGACGCGAGACAGGACGATTGCAAACGACAAATGTAAATGGCGGACGATGCAGAGCGTGTGCGCGGGGCGCGTCCACTGATCGGCATTCCGTATGACATCATCGGCACGCATCGCAAAAGTTGCCTCTCGAAGTATTGGCGTCGGCATTGCCGATGAGCAGATTCGTGCGATCCGTGCGGTGCGGATAAGTGGACGCACTTGTGTGACTTTCTATACAAAGAATACTACGATCCGTTTGATGCGATGCGTCCGATGCGTACGATACCGACATGTGGACGCTTACCTATAGAAGATGCTTAAATAGTACAAGTGTAGTCGTAGCAGGATGATTGTTCTTGCCGCTGCTCGCCGGTTCCTATGCGAATATTTGACGATGCTGGATTCGATTCCCATAGGCCTGGAGTCTCAATTATCTATAAAGAGATTTTCAGCTTAAATATTTTCTAATATACTATTTAGAACTTGTTTTTGTAAGGTTATTTTGAAAGATTTTTATTTTGAAACAAAGCCTTTTTAGTAAAATTGTTTTAGGCCTTCCTAGTTTCTACTCTAATCTTTGGATACTTTAAACACAAACTCTCCACTTTAAATTACTCTCTGGACATTTATATGATGATTTAGCTGATTTTTATGTCTCCTGTGAATTTAAATTATAAAAAGAGGTACTTAAGTATTAAAAGCTCTTATTTAAAAAATCTAGTTCGGATTTTCAAATATACTCGTATTTAGGTTAGGTAGATTTACTCCCATTTCAGACCTACATATCATTGTTAAAGATAGATGAGAAAAACCATAGTTTTTTTTAAAGTGGTTATAAAACTTTGCGGGAATATTAATCTTTAACAACTAGGGTAACATTCATTAGTGCTGATGCGAGTACAACTTACTTTTTGCACCAACTCCTCAAAAGCTAAGCTGATGCCTTCCTGAGTCTTGGCACTGCTCTCTATGAACAGCATCCTATGTTTTTGCGCGAACTCTTGTCCCGCGTCCCTGGTCACCTGACGCGGCTAATTTAGGAATAGAAACAAATAAGTGAATATTAGGAGACAACCATTGGCCTTGTTGGTAGTAACCCTCTGCCTACGAAGCTAGCGGTCCCGAGTTCAAATCCTGGTAGGACCAGATATTTGTGATGAGCGCGAGTATTTGTTCCTGAGTCTTAAATGTATTCTGTGTATTTAAGTAATATATTTCTTTATACAATTAAGTTTGTTGTTTAGTAGCTATAGTACAAGCCTAGAGCTTAGTTTGGGTCTAGGTGAATTCGTGTGACTACCCACTTTTATTTATTATTTATTTTATTTGCAATCTTACACTTGAAATACAATGAAGCATAGTAATAATGAAGAAGTTAGTACTTATACTTACCTATATTTATTTATATCTAGCATATTTTAATCTCCAATTCAGAATATTAATTGATAGTTTATTATGGTTTTTAGTAGTTTTAAGTATACTTATATGGTGATGCATATCTTACACCTTTCCCGCAGTGATTGTTTTTTTAATTCAGGTAGCAGTGGTAATCAGATGATACAGAAATGTGGGATGAAACCTATAAAAGTGCAATTACCTTATCAATCTTATTGCCAACTACTAAACAGACAATATTTTTCTTAGTAGAGTAGACTTGCAGCTCCTCAACCCATTCCTTGAGTTTGTCAAGAGTCCTTGGTTCTGATACATCATATACTAGTATAGCTCCATGAGCTTCTCTGAAATAGTTTATTTTCTGTACATACTAGCTAAGAACATAAAGAAGTTTAGTCTGTCACTCAATAGTTGACAACATTGTGCATGTTTGAAAAACGCACCTACTTTACTTAAGATTTTAATCAGTTAATAATCTTAGTTGCTCAATAAATATTCACAGAACTTCATAATAATTATGCAAAAGATTAATACATGTTATTTTAAACTATGTCTGCTTTCTGTGGCATTCGGTTTAATTTTTTTATAAGTTTTTATAAGCTGTTTAGAATCTCATTTTTGTATTTTTATTTTTACTTTTAAATAAATATCATAATATGTATCTTATCTTATCTATCACATTTTTGTTCCAGACCGCATCACCAACCAATTTACTATATGTATGTAGTCATGTCAAACCAACAGACAAATTCCAAATATGCCAATGAGAAACCAAACAAAAAAAACACTTGATAATTTCTTACATAGAAAATCCAATAATAATGTAAATATTATTTTTTTATACATTTAATTACAAATTCAATTTGGTATTATTATATCTATATGCTATGCAACGTATCTAGCATCATAATAAATTTACGTTTGTTAGAAGTAAATTAGTCAATCTAACTAAACAAATACCTGTAAAAGCTTGAAGTAAGTGTCCGGTATCGCTCCTGCCCGGCTGTGTCCCAAATTCCAAGCTTCACTTTTACTCCGTTCACCTCCATGATTTTACATTTGTAGTCAACTCCTATAGTGGCTGGGAATGATGCGTTGTAATCTCCCGTGGTAAATGCTAAGATGATACTGCAGGCAAAAATATTACATTTTAACTTGTAATATAGTAATATCAGGGCATAATCTAAATGTGTCGCCGAGACGATGGGAGATGACGCAAACACATTTTGGAGTGGCAACCTCGATCAAAGAGCGGAGTCGGCAGGCCCCCAGCAAGGTCCAAGGTCAATTGACCGCAGGCCCAATCTGGGGGAGATCCACTGCAAATTAGGCCCAGTGGAGGAAAATTGGAGAGGCGTTTACCCAGCCGTGGGCGCATATACACTGAAGAAGAAGAAGAGAAGAAGTGGGCGAAATCCAACCGTAAAATAAAATAATTGCTTTTGTACCAATTCAAGTCAGTAACAAAGTTACGTATTAAATAAACTTTAAGTCTAGTAATTTAATGTTGAAAACAAACTTAAGTAAGTCAATTCAGTTAGTCAGTTAGTGAAAATATTGTTTAATGTTATATGTTTTGATTGTTTATTGATAATATTGAACTAACCATACCAAATTGGTTGTTCTGAAAGTTTGCTGGTTAAATATTAATTAAATAAACTTAGTTCATGACGAAACAAAGTTTTATATGCGTAATAAATCAACAGTTTCATTATGAGTCATGATTGCCTTGGACTTAATCGGGCATTTTCTTTGTCTAAAAATAGGTTGAAAAAACACGAAAAGCTTACCTAGACTTGCCTACACCGCTCTCTCCAATAACTAGGATCTTTAATGCAGTCACGTAATCCATTTTTAGTGACTCAAAATGAGTTCAGCAATCAAAATTGTAGTCCGTAAAAAAACGACAGTTTCGTAACGCGGAAGTAAAGAAAACACAGCTTATTGTTTTAGGATTAGCTATATATACTGAAATACTAGCTCTATGGGTTAAAAGCACAAATAATCACAGAATAAGCGCACTTTTACGATATATTTATGTAAAAAAGTAACAGTGTACGCAATAAAAATATTGCTGAATTCTTTTGACACTTGCCGTACTGGCGCTGACGTTTTGGCAAAGATGATGGAAGGAAAACGTTTCGGTGACGTTTCTGTGTTGCGTTTTGTTATTGCGTTGCGACTTGACACAAGCGCATGGAGCTAACCGTGTTTTTTTTTTTAAATAGTGGTAGGCAGACGAGCAAGCGGCTCACCTGATGGTAAGTGATCACCGTCGCCCATGGACACCTGAAACACCCAGGGGGTTAAAGGTGCGCTGCCGGCCTTTTAAGAAAGTGTAGGCTCGTTTCTTGAAGGTTGCCATGTTGTATCGGTCCGGAAATACCATTGCAGGCAATTGATTCCACAGTGCAGTCGTACATGGCAAGAAGCCACTCTTGAAAAGTACGGTGGTACTCTGCCAGTCATCCAGGTGCTGTGGAGAATTAATTAATTAGGGAATTTAGAGAAAATACTCTTTTACCGAACAATTGTCTTCGCGAGTGATATCCATGGACTTATTTCTCTAATATTCCATGGGAGTGTCTATAAATAACTTTTGTCATTGGCGAAATACTTACACCTTAACAGGAGTGAAAGCCATTAATTAAAATTAGAATTAGTGCGTTGCAAAAAAGTGCCTTGTTTTATTTTTACCCGTAAAATTATCTTCAAATTAAATTAAATTCAATAATTTATCGGACCTGCTAGAGGGGGTGTTCTTTTTATAGTGGTGATTATTATTTATATCTTTAATATTTGAGTAGCTTAGTTTAATTTTAATTTAAATACGTTTAGTTTTAATTTTTAATTGTTAATGTTGAATTCTGTACTTAGTTGGATGTAAATAAAATTAAACTATGAGATAAGAAAAAATAATAATAATATAAAATATAAAATTTTATATCAATAAAATATAAAATTTATCATGTCAGTAGGTCATTGCTATATTCACTATTTATTTATTTAATAAAGATTAAAGTCTAGTACTATTATATAAATCGTTGTTAAATCCTTACTTACCCGGTTTTGTTTAAAAAAAGTCTATAATAATTATCGTCGATTATTCTAACAACACCGCACAAGTCGAAAATTAAGCCTGAATGAATTTGAATTAGCGTTTTTACATTTAAATGTCATTGAATAGAGCTACTTATTGCGCGTCGATCTACCAACCGCGTCATTCTAGGCGTTTCGGCCATTAAGAGACCAGAATTCTAAAAATTGTGACAGCGCGCCAGTACAACAGCGCGTAAAAATTTATTGAAGTGATAACTTCTTTACGGAGGGTATAGCTCTTGCAATTCAAGATAGCGAGTGGGCTTTATTAGTTATTGAACGTGTACATGCACATTGAGGTAGTGTGAGTGTCTGACAGAGCGATCAGTCGCGAGCGCGCCGCCGCTCAAGTCATTTGTGCAAATTGGTTCTACGACGCTAACTGCCACAAAGTACCGTCAGCATGTCTGATCTCCGGAAAAAATGCAAAGTTATTCATAGTGATATAACATATTTTTATTTTGAAGTACGCTAAAATATAAATAGTCAATTTATGAGGTAGAACTGTGGGCCTAACCATGTTAGAGCTATATCGCGTGTCAAAACGCGGATAAAATATTCGTCACTTTCTGACAAGTATCTATATAAGTAGGAGAGTGACGGATGTTTTATCCACGTTTAGTCACGCGATAAACAAGGCCATACCAAGCCCTCTGAAATAAAGATAAAACCTACAGATAGGTATTAATTCTCATAAAATTGTACGTAATTTTAGGAGAGAAAATACGGAGACATTTCATCACAGACAGTCATCTTCGCGACAAGATAGAGAAAAAATTCGTAGAAGAGAGGTCGCATATCACGGCAAGAAAAAAAATAGTTTGTTTTTTCGATGTTTTATCTTATTTTATACTAGTGGCCCGCCCTCGCTTTGCTTCGGTTAATATAAGTTAAAATAATCCAAGTTCATCTGGAATAATATACTTTTCAAATTATAGATAGGTGCATTATGCATAGAGGTTTTATTTCATGACGATTTTAGAAAGACGTCCAATTTTACGTAATTGAGTTTTTGATGCCGTTAGATTTTAAATTCAATTCAAATCATGACTGCCAGCTTTCACAGAATCTCTCTATATACAATGTTTACAGCGGACTTCTCATTGCACAATACAAACAACTTTTGCCTGGAAGTGAACCGCTGCTATGGGAAAAACACTCAACGAATACGGCCTAGTAGAATGGCTGCGTCAATATCGCTAGTCAAATGTGGATAAAGCATCCGTCGTCACTCTCGTACTTATTTACTTGTTAGAAGGTGACGGATGCCTTATCCACACTTTGTCACGCGATAAACGCAGCCATATTAGGCCCCCAGGTCTAAGCCCACAACTTTGAACGTTTGACCTTGTGACTTGTAAATTGTCATTGAAAACGATAATTTTACGGGACATTGCAATCGTTTAAACTGGAAAGTATGGAATCCGGGGAATTAAAACGACTTTTCCAGCCGCACATCCGGTCAGTATTGTGCACTCTATTATGAACGTTTTTAAAGATGTTATTTGGGTGGATTAAGGTTCCGTTGTGAAATAAAAGGTCACCCTTCTTTCAAAACCAATTTATGTGGGGCGATCCAGAAGGTTGTAAGTAATTGAGAAATGGATAGCCTCTTCCAGGTCGAGCACAGTGTCTACAGAGTAGTATGTTTGTGTAGGTGCATTGATTTTCTATACCTACTTGACTATTAGTTGGTGATAAAATAGCTCTCTCCTTAGTACAGTCTTAGAATTATTAATTTCGGAATAAACATTGTCGACTAATTATTTTACTAAAACGCAAAGGTTTTCATTTTGAAGATTAATGCTCCTATTATCTTGGGGCTTCTATCCATTTCCTATTTTGAGCAACAACTTTGCAAAGAGTCGTTTTCATACGTGCAGAAAACGAAACTCATATTTGTTTTGAGTTCTAATCTATGTTGCGCGTAATTTTGAATCTGCCATATATTCTAAAGTATTTATTTAAATAATATATTGTACGGAACAATATTAATCTACATTAAATGCCCAAGGTAACTAACGTATTTATCTGGATAAGGTTAAATACTGAATCTGACAGAATAGCTTCGGTAATAACCTAATATTTTAATATAAAATCATAAACATAAAAATGGTTACTGTGAGTCAATCTTAGGAGATAGACATATGCCATCCAGGACTTTTCTCTAGTTTTTTTAGAGAACTACGATTCTTCAGTACATTATTTTGACACATCTCTTTAGGTTTAGCCAGCGTAAGCTATGTAAAGGCCCGAAAAACGATTTTTGAGGACGTGGTAGGAAAACATTGAGTTTTCTCAACTATATTAAAACTTAATTAGAATGAAATGTACATAATAAACCATCAAGAATAAATTCCCTAAATGACAGTGAAAACCGTATCATAATCCGTTGCGTGGTTTAGAGGGAGTTAGCGGAGGAATAGGCAGACAACGCGAAGCGACTTTAATTTATACTATTTAGAGAAGAGATTAGAGAAGATGCATGGTTTCGGTTAAATGATTAGATACTTAAGTAATATATTTCTCATCATCACATACACTCTTGAAAGTGAAAAGAAAGAAGTGGTCTCTACCTACCCATCTGTGAAACAGGCGGGATTTAATGTACCTATGTAGTTAGGTATGTCATACACTCTTTGATGCTCTGCTGACTCATTTAGACAATATACAGGAACCATTAGCCAAATTTTACGTGTCTATCTATTCTCTGTTGTAGATAAAACCAATTACTCGTAAAGTCACTTAGAGGGTTGTTTCAGCCTGTTTCTTAAATTTCAATTTTGATAATTATTACACTCATGATAACTTTTGATAATTCAAAAAGTAATTTACAGGTACTGGTATAGCCTTGAAAACGAAGTGATTTATTTGGATACGGATAAATACGAAGGTACGAATAATGGGGCCTAGTTAGTACCGGCGTCACATTCCTCTATTGTTAATAGTTTCCGCAGCGTACGCGATATAAGGATTTTTTTGGTATATTTTTCACACCTTGGGTTACATTATCGAAGCTTTCATACGGATCCCTAACTTTTTTGAAAATATTACGAGTATGTTCATCAGGGATAGTGTAGGATTCTAATGGTGAAAGAATTTTCCAAATCGGTCCAGTAGTTTCGGAGCCTATTCAATTCAAACAAACAAACCAAAAATCTAATCTTTTTTCTTTATAATATTAGTGTAGAAGTGTAGACAACATAAAAATATCTTTTAATCAAAACCTAAATTCAATTGAACTACCTACCCATTTCCCTAATTTAACAATTTGAAAAGCTTAATATAAGTATAAGTACCTACGTAAGTAACAGGAGAGCTCCGGTGCACGTTTGATAATTCCAAATGTTGATACTATGTGATGCTGTAGGCTGTAGGTACTAAAGGGCGAAGCGTGGCTATAGGGCCGGCGGCCAAGCGTTTCGATAATACAGATTTAGGTTGCGCGTAATTTTGAATCTGCCATATCTTCTAAAGTATTTATTTAAATAATATAGTGTAAATGACAATTTTAATCTACATTAAATGCCCAAGGTAACTTACATATTTATCTGGATAAGAATAAATACTGAATTGGAGAAAATAGCTTCGCAAATAACCTATTATTCTTTAATAAAATTTTAAAGATAAAAATGGTTACTGTGAGTCAATTTTAGGAGATAATCATATGCCATCGCGGACTTTTCTTTAGTTTTTTTGAAGAACGACAATTCTTCAGTACATTATTTTGATATATCTCTTAAGGTTTAGCCAGCGTTTGCAATGTAAGCGCAAAAAAGTGTTTATTTGCGACATCACCTTAGAAACCTCTAAAATAATCAGTGTTTCTCTACTATATTATGCATCTATTATACATAAAAACCTTTCTCATGAATCACTCTATCTATTTAAAAAACCCGCATCAAAATCCGTTACGTAGTTTTAAAGATCCAAGCATACATAAGTACAGACAGACAGCGGGAAGTATGTAGTGATTGTTTATAGGGACGAGCAATAATGGCCGCCAAAGTTTTCACTATGTTCAAGAATAATATGATTTTCTCTTTATTTTTTTATGCTTACCATTCCCACTTTCGCTTTCACGCTCACTTTGACACGTATACAGATATGTGTTTACCACAAGTAAAGCCCACTCGCCATCGTAAATTGCAAGAGCTATAACGCGCGCTACTAGACAGCCTGTCTGGCTTCCCTTTCTCTCATTCATAAGGCAGAGCGGTAGTATTAAATTAAAAAAAAAAAGATACTGGAATCGTATGGGATTTGAGCCGCGCCACCATGGCGTCATAGACCTACCTCTCAGCCGCTACGCCAATCGTAACTTACAGGTATGGACGAAAATGTTAAAGGTATTTGATCATACCAGCTGACGAAGACTGAGCAACGAAGACCAAAAACTGCCCTCAGGGGAAAAACTCGTGTATAAGTGAATTTTGCCATAGTTGTAGGGAATGGTGTTTTAAACCACTTACTGAAAGTACTGATGGGTAGGGTTGAGCTAACGGGTGGAGGGGGTGTAAAGGTCCCTTTTTTAATTTTTCGTAAATAACTCGTAAACGGTGGCCCATAGCAAAAAATGTTCCATTACATAATTAATCTAGATAAAATTTTCTACAAAAAAGATTCAATACACTTTATTGATGGGATCAGTATTTAATGAGATATGGAGGGAAAAATGATTCACGAAAAGCTATAGTCGGGTTTGCGTAGTAAGCTGCCCCTTACATCAAATGGGCTCGGGTTTATTATGTGACTATTCATTTGCTTCAAATTTTGAAATAATGTTCTTTTCATAGATCTGCATCGCCTCCCAAAAAACAACTCGACAACCCGGACTACGGGTTTCGTAATCAGATTTTAAAAAAGTGGCCGCCATTTTGAACTTTTTTGTTACTGGTTCGATTGTTTTGAAAATGTATATCTGAGTATCCGTGGGGACTACAAATGCGAACCCGTACTCAGATTTAAAATAAAGTGGCCGCCATTTTGAACTTTTTTGTTACTGCTTCCATTATCTTGAAAATCGATATCTGAGGATCCGTCGGTACAACAAATGTAAACCCTTAATCAGATTTAAAAAAAAGTGGCCGCCAATTTGAACTTTTTTGTTGAACTTTTTTGTTATTGGTTCGATTGAGTTAAAAATCGATATCTGAGGATCCGTGGGGACTACAAATGCGAACCCGTAATCAGATTTAAAAAATAGGCCGCTATTTTGAACTTTTTGAAGTGATAACTTATTATTATGGGAGGGCAAACCGCTTCATTACGTAACGCGTTACGGCGCCAGTGTGTCTGGCTTCCCTTTCTCTCACGCATACGGCAGCGGCAGGCAGGCTCCTCCTCTCTCACTCTAACCCAGAGATTTAGATTAGTTATCACTTCTGTCGGGCGTCCCGAGACGCACATGTTTTTTTATTATTTATTTACTTATTTACATACACACAACTATCCTTACAGGCTAACCTAATTCGACAGTGTGGATTGAATATTATTATTTAAAAAACTACCTACTTACTACTAATCCTCGTTATGGTAGCATAAAATATACAAAGTTATAAAGTTTTTTTGCTCTCCTTTAAAGTTAGTCAAAATGACTTCAGCAGTGTTGTTAAATAAACGACGATAATGGGCTTAAGCGAATCTAAATAAACAAAAAGAATTAACAAATAAGGCACTTAAATAGAAAACATACAAGAGCCGAAAAAAAATATTACTCTAAGTAACTACCAACCTAATCACTACAAATTACTACCCCACCCCTCCTTACTTAGGAATTATATCCAGGAGCGCTAGCTTCGTAAGCTGAGCAAACTCACGAGTCTCACGACTAACTAAGCTTTTTATCGCGAGGTCGATCATAGATCAACAATGTTGGTATTAAAAACCTAGTTTCTCTTAGATATAACGATAATATGTGAGTGGAGGAGTGTTCGGTCAATAGACCACATAAGGCCTGTTTTTAAAGAACCTAAATAAAATTATCAGGGGAAAATCGTACACCAATTGACCTAATCCCAAATTAAGGTCCTAGCTATTATGGCTATGTCTTGCATTTATGGGTACAAGACAACGATAAACATACCTACTTGTATAGATAAATAAATACATACTCGCGCTCATCACACTACCAGGGGCCTGTTTTATAAAGCTACAATTTACAGGTTATAAGTTTTCATTTGACACAACCTCGACCAGTTTAGACCTGTAAAACTGTAACTTGTAGTTTTATAAAACGTGCCCCAGCTAGGCTAAACGCGTCGTTTTTACATAAAATTGTACTCCGAGATGATTTTGCACTAATAAAATATTTTAACCTCACCTAAAAGCAGCTAAATTTTACCTAGATCAAGATTTTCTCGCAAAGCCAAGAAAATATCGAAGTAAAAATTCATTTCTTAGATATTTTACAAAGTTCCCACAGCGTCGTTTCGAGTGAAGGAAGAAAATAAAGTTTCTATTGCTTTTTAATAAATAAAACGTTTCAACCTCAGATACAGTATATGGCAGACGGTTATAAATTTATCATTGAAAATAGTTTTATTGTGAAGTTCAAGTAATAAAACTCCTCACTCTCTTGGTAAACTTGAGTTGTTTGTTTCGTTTTACGCTGCTTTAATTTATAACTAGTTAATAATATGCACCACCAGTTCAAGTAAAGTCTGTTCGTCCTTACTTGTCTTATACTTACAGTTTGTAAATGGAATACAAGTAAACATTTAAACTAAACGTAGGTTATGGAGATCCCGGATTTTTGTGGCATTGACGTCACAATAGGGTAGTTTGTGGAGTAAATGGAACGGTGTTAATTAATACGAAAAACTAACGATTATTAACCGAATAAATTCTAATAAAGAGTTTTATTAGAATTTATTCAGTTATTCGGTAGGCATTCACGATAAAAGTTAACTAGTTAATTGATCAACATTATCTTTCGGTATATTACGTCAAACCATACAAGTGTACGTTAAACTGGCTTTTAACGAACAAAAAATGAGCGGCCGAAAACACCAAAGCCAGTTTAATGTTGATTGACTAGGTAATTTTTATCTTGAATGCTTACCGAATAACCTAATACATTCTTATAAAACTCTTTATTAGAATTTATTCGGTTAATAACCGTTAGTTTTTCGTATTAATTAACACCGTTCCATTTATTTACTACCCAAACTACCCTATTGTGACGTCAATGCCACAAAAATCTGTCGCAGCATTTCAGAACTTTGAAAATACAGGGTGTTAGGTCGCTAGGTACAAAGCTTTAAGGGGGTGATAGACGAGGTATTTTTGAACATTTTTAGCTATTATTAAAAAATTAAGGATTTTACAAAAATTAACCATACAACGGTAGGACGGATTCACTGTCGGAGACCACACAGATCCCCGCATATCGATTTTGAAAGCAATTAGTCGAGTAACTAAAAAGTTCAAGATGGCGGCTACTTTTTTATTCTGTCAGCGGATTTGTTGTCGGAGACCCTAAAGTTCCCCAGATATCGGTTTTGGAAGCAATCAGTCGTATAACTAAAAATTTCAAGATGGCGGCTACTTTTTCACATTCTGTCAATGGATTCGTTGTCGGAGACTACACAGATTCCCAGATATCAATTTTGGAAGCAATCAGTTGAATAACTAAAAAGTTCAAGATGGTGGCTACTTTTCCCAGTCAACGGGTTCTCTGTCGGAGACCACACAGATCCCCAGTCGATTTTAGAAGCAATTAATCGAATAACTAAAAAGTTCAAGATGGCGGCTACGTTTTTTTATTCTGTAGCGGATTTGTTGTCGGAGACCCCAAAGTTCGCCAGATATCGATTTTGGAAGCAATCAGTCGAATAACTAAAAAGTTCAAGATGGCGGCTACTTTTTCTAATTCTGTCAACGGATTCGTTGTCGGAGACCACACGGATCCCCGGATATCGATTTTGGGAGCAATCAGTCGAATAACTAAAAAGTTCAAGATGGCGGTTACTTTTACACAATCTGTCAACGGATTCGTTGTCGGAGACCACATAAATTCCCAGATATCGATTTTGGAAGCAATCTTTTGAATAACTAAAAAGTTCAAGATGGCGGCTACTTTTCCAAGTCAACCGATTCCCTGTCGGAGACCACACAGATCCCCAGATATCGATTTTAGAAGCAATCAGTCAAAGAACTAAAAAGTTCAAGATGGCGGCTACTTTTTCTCAATTTGTCAACGGATTCGTTGTGGGAGACCACACAGATCTCCAGATATCGATTTTGGGAACAATCGGTCGAATAACTAAAGAAAGAAGAAAGAATATAAAATGCAAAGGAAACCATTTGTAAACTAAGGATCGAACCCGAGACCGCTAGCTTCATAGGCAGGGTCACTACCGATTAGGCTACGACGTCGTCAATTAAAATAATTGCAAATTTATTACTACCATTCTTGTAAGCGAGAACAAAATGAAATATTAAAACAATATATTAATTGTAACGACTCATATTATCAAAGAATTTACTCGATTTTTTTGGGGAAAATTTCATGTTGTAACACTGAACTTTTCATATGAGGTATGCTCGCCATCTTTGTCTATTTCAGATAACTGCGTATTACTAGCGTATTAGTGTAAAACAGATAGATATAGTTTTATAGCTACGTCGCGATTATTAGTTGTTGGCACGTTTTATGCGTCGCTTTTGATTGACATTTGCTTCTCTAGTTAATATACCTGAATAGCTGGCTACCAGCATAAAATATTTCGATTTCTGATTTATGATGCCCGTTCCCGTGAATCAGTCGGGATGTTGTTGGTTGTTTGATGAGGCCAAAGGTTTGGAAAAAAGTTAACAATTTTTTGTCCTGAGTCTTGGATGTTTTATTCGATATGTGACTATTATGAATTACCGTGCCAAGTATTTACAATTGTACAAAAAAGTAATTAGAAATGCAAGAAAACGGGAAATTAAAGCAGAAATTGATAAAGCCAAAGATTCGAAAAAATGTATCTGGCAGATTGTAAATAGAAATAGAAATTACAGCAAAAACAATGATAGAGGAACAATAATATTAAAACAGAAGAATTTGATCATTCATGACCCACAAACTATTGCTGACATTTTCTCAGAAAATTTGGGGGAGTGAGCGTAATGGAGCGCTTAAGCCGCAGCAGGATAATTCAGACAAACCAATGTTGATGTACTTGGTGCCCGGTTACGCCTGAGGAAGTTTTTAAACTGATAACTTCAAGGAAAAGTAAAAAAGCTTGTGGATATGATGAAATGCCAATTTCTATCCTCAAAGTTAATGTAGATTTAATTGCAGGTCCATTGGCTTACTTTTTTAACAAGTGCTATCAGATCGGCAATTTTCCTGATCAGCTAAAAATTGCAAAAATATTGCCTATCTACAAAAAGAAAGCAAAAACAGATAACAATATCGCCCTATTTCTTTGCTACTCGTGATATCGAAGTTGTTCAAAAGGATATTTAAACGAAGACTAACTACTCACTTTCATAATCATAACATAATTAGCCCGAGGCAGTTCGGATATGAGAATGACATTGGCACCACTAATGCAATAGACACTCTGCTGCACGACGTGGTAGAAAAAACCAATGAAGTTAAGAAGGTCGCAGGGCTATTTTGGGATTTGAGCTCGGCATTTGATACAGTTGAACATTCGATTTTGCTTAATAAACTAGACTACTGTGGTGTCAGAAGGGACGCATTACAACTGCTCAAAAGCTACCTGCAAAACCGAAAACAGTACGTTGAGATAAGGCAAGTAGTAGATGGATGCGAGAGAGTCATTAAATCAAAGATTACGAACGTTACTAGAGGAGTTCCGCAGGGGTCAATTTTAGAACCGATCCATTTCGTAATCTACATTAATGATCTCATCAACTATATAAGGAACTCTTGGCTCGATCTCAAACTGGTGGTCTTTGCGGATGACACAAATGCTATTGTCTCTGCTGAAAGTGCTAAAGAGCTGGAGACAAAGCTTGGTAATGTAATTACTGTTTTCGATAGCTGGTTCAAACAGAACAATTTAAAACTTAATACAGAAAAAACAAGTGTTATTTTATTTAAATCTAATTATAAAAATACAGATAAACTGGAACTTGTCTTTCAAAATAGACATTTGGAATCAGTTCAGGTGGTGAAATTTCTAGGAGTACACATCGACTCTTATCTCAAATGGAAATTAGAGCCTGAACATATTGTGAACTCTATAAGCTCAGCTTGTTACGCCTTGAGAACTTTAAGAGACGTCATCACTAGAGACCAACTCAAGGCTGTCTATTACGCCCTAGTAGAATCTAAACTGCGTTACAGCATCAAGTTTTGGGGAGCCTCCTACGATTATAATATTAGAAGAGCGTTCACTATACAGAAAAGGGCAATACAATAAGGACAAGTATCCCGCAATGGGTTTCGTGTAAGGATCACTTTGACAGCCTTCAGATACTTACGGTACCTAGTTTGTATATTTCAATTCTGGTCACTGACTTACAAGGAAAGGTACCCAACTGTCCGGCTCCGATTTAGTTTATTTTGATATATGTTAAAGAGTAGTGTAAAATAATAGACACGTATTTGTTTTTAGCTGCCCAACCTCAACCTGTTGGCAGAAATTGACCTCCAAAGTACTGAAAAGTGACTAAACCCTCTAACTTCTATAGTACTTTCGAGGTCAATTTCTGCCAACAGGTTGAGGTTGGGCAGCTAAAAAAAAATACGTGTCTGTTATTTTAGACTACTCTTTAACATATATCAAAATAAACCAAATCGGAGCCGGACAGTTGCGTACCTTTCCTTGTTAGTGAAACATCTCGAAAAATATGAAACTGAGGAAAAAAGACAGAAACGACTAGCAACAAGAACAAAAAACCTAATTTTTCCCTTTTCCCCCACACTAAGACTGGCAAGTCACTTTGCATGTTTCCAAGCAGTAAAGGTTTTTAATAATCTGCTAATGGAGCTTAAGGCCATTACTAATCCAAAAGTGTTCAAAAACAGAGTAAGACATTTTTTGCTGTCAAGGCGCTTCTATAGTATTTGTGAATGATTTAATTGGTTAATATTGGTAATTAATGTATTATAACTGACATTATTAATAGTGCAATCCGATAGTTAAGTATCTTAGCTTATTTTTGAAATATGTGCTAGCTTGTAAGAGTCGTTTTCAAACACAATGTATATTGTTTCTGAAATAAACTTGAATTGAATTGAATTGATTTGTCGGGATCGTAGAAGTGGAAAGAAGTGGTCTCTGCCTACCCCTCTGGGAAACAGGCGTCATTTAATGTATGTATCTATGTATGAATTAAATTGTATATGTATTTTAGTATGCATTTCTCTTTATAATGTTTATCGTTGTGTAATACTCATAATATAAGCCTAGAGCTTAGTTTGGGACTAGTCAATTTTTGTGAGAATGTCCCCAGTATTTTTTAATTCTGTGACAAAACCTTGTCTAGTCAACAATCAAATGCATCACACCATTTATAATATATCTTAGAATCGCGAATGAGGTAGAATTCAGGAAGAAACTATGTTAGCCATAAAGTAGGGCAGTGTTTTGTTTGCAATTAATTAGCGCCTAATGACGATTTATAACGACATAAAGCTGCATTTGGCGCTTACAAAATGCGTTTGCTAGCTTTATAGCTTTACTGTGGCTATTTCAGTCTTTCGGGCTGATTCTTATTAGGGGGGTAAAAATATATACTTTTAATGGTGTATTGTGTACAAAGACCAGGAACGTATTAAGTTATTTTTTTTTTGATTGCATACAATATGATTGTCTATATTCTGTCATAAAAAAATTGGATTAATTGAATAGTGACGGATAGGAACTTGCTATCCCAGAAAAGTGATGGCCTTGGTCATAGGATTCACAAGATTAACTCCGCCTTTTGTTCTAGAATGTTAGATATTGGCCAATAAAGCTTTAAGAAATAAATAATGTATGAACTGGTACAGTCAACACCATAAATAAGTGATCATTTATGTACCTTGTCGCTTTCAATCGTTTCGCAATTTTGTAAGACATTTCAAACACGACGTTAAAGTGACAAGGTACATAAATTATCACTTATTTATGATGTTGACTGTACCAATTATCAATTACTAGCCACCTGCCCTCGCTTCGATTCGGTTTATGTAAGTTTTCTTTAACACCCGTATGTAATCCAGAATTGATAATACATTAAAACCTTCCTTTTGAATCATTCTATCTATTAATGAAAATTTGTTACATAATAGTTTGAAAGATCTAAGCGTACATACACACGACATACGATACGATGCGAAGCGACTTTGATTTATACTATGTAATTAAAGATTACAAAATTTTTGCTATTGTGTTTTTTGTTTTGTGCCCTTATTACAGCGACACTTGTAGCGACAATACACCGTAGTTCAAAATTCATAATGCACAATAAAATTTAAATGCAAGTCGAGTAACACAAACCTAAACGTAAATAAAAGGAAAACAAATAAACTTTCAACGAACTCGTAAAAGTATCGCATTTCTACAGAACTTAATAATACCTTTATACTAGCATTAGTCTCATATTGCCATTCTTTGTTTACACAATGAATTCTGAATAAAATACTAGACAAGTTTGCGACGTCCACATAGTAATAAAACAGTTTACTCCTCTGGAAAAATATAAGTGAAACTGCTTTTTGAACGGTGCGTGTCTAATAAGTAGTAGTAGCCGAAAGGTATCCAGTTTCATTATTACGTCACGTCGTCATAATGTTGGTAAACAGACTGCTGCAGCTTTCATTTATTATTATTATTTTATTTATTTAATAAGTACAATATTAATTATTAATAAAAAATTAACATTGCCCCACAAAACTGGAGTAACAGTTTGACTTTGGGAACGGCAGTCTCTAGGTAAGGCTTAAATTAATTAAATTGCAGAACTATGCTGTACACAGTAACATTCAGTACTAAACATACATAACATTATATAAGTAGATCTAGGTAATGCTTTTTTAATAGTCTCTTCAATTTATTCTTATTTTTCTCACATCTAATGGCTTCAGGCAAATTATTGAGTAGGTATGGGATACGCTTTTTGAGAGTTCTGTCCCCATTGTAATTATTTATCCTAGGAACGAATAGTTTATCTTTCTTTTTTCTCTGGATCACCATTAAATAGTGGTCCTTTTCTGCCCACACCTTTAGAGTTCTGGTGAATCAGTATTTCAGTAAGTCCCTGGCCAGAATTTGTACTCGTATAGATTAATGGGCCACCCCGTTTTATTATAATTTTGATCCATCCTTAAGTTACTTCAACTTTGGCAAATACCTGCTTAGGACTGTGACATTTGAAGGATCGGCCACACCGACGCGCAAAATACGGTGACGTTGCGTAAACAAATGAATGGATCATAGTAATTACATAGCGTAAATATTGACGGACCGTAATTTACGCACCGTTAAGCTCAGAGGGCTCAGACAAGATACACTACGCTAACTAACGTTTCTATTCGATTCGTTTTTAAACCAATCGCGTCACTGGAAGATGACGTGATACGAAAAGTCACGTGGTCTACCAGTGACGCGATTGGTTTAAAAACGAATCGAATAGAAACGTTAGTTAGCGTAAAGCATCTTGGCGTGGCCCTCTGGTGTGGTCGCTCCTTTATTCAGTCATATCGTTTCGTGTCTGCAATTTTAATGAGTTGGCGTAGGCTTCAGCAGGCATGTCATGTTAATGCTAATTTGGTGCCAATACGATATTAAACCCCAACTTAAGCTACCGGTTTCAGCTTGAAGAGCTAGTAATACCTACTAACGGGATCATGGGAGCGTTAGAATACTTTCCCTATACTGATTTCAGTTTTAGATGGAACCTTTGCCTTTTTTTATTCAAAGGCTATCGTGGAGTCATAAGTAGAAAAGTAGTTCATCATCAAACAGAGGTATATCGTGCCTCAAATCGTAAGCGCCAAAACTCTCCACAAGCAATCTCTAGGACGGCTCGAGCCGGTTCCAGTCGGGAACGCAACGCGCCGCGTTTAGTTGTAAGTATCGAGGCGAGCATTGACTCAAAAAATGGCATCACGTAAATGCCTTATGGATAACCCTAGCGCCCGAACAGTAATAGGTAACAGAAACTCCTGAATGGCCGGAGATGACCTACTTTTCTATTTATAGTACGGTGGAGTCGCCAACTTTGTACCTTTCTCACTCTTTCACAGTTGAAGCTGCAAGACTTTTGAACGCGCTCCATTTGTATTTAGTGAATGAATTTAGTTTAACTTTTAAGAAACAGCTTTGTGAGTTTTTCCTTTCTACCCTCTCTTTAGTTTTCTAACGTAACGTGCAAAAGTATATACAAATATTTTGCGCGTTGTAAGAGTAAAATAAGCATACTTTAAAAAAAGGTGATGACAAAAGAAATATTTCTTTTAAAAACGACGCTTAGATAGCAGACGATATTTACTACACTTTCACAATAGACTCCCAGTGAATGCATTCTAATGAAATAAAGAAACGTTTTGTCCCGTTTCTCCATTCAGTGGAAAGTCGAGACCTATATACGAGTTTAGTAAATAGTTTAGGAACAGTAATTTTATTTTTGTATTTTGTAAAATTATGGAACTAATCATAAGTTACCCGCGAGTTTTCGAGTTTTCTTCAAGTACAATTTAATGAATTATGAGATTTGAGTCCAAACCACAAAGTTAAGTACTTGACATCAGGTAGCCTGTGCGCTAATTTACAATGTGTCTTATGGCTTGATAGTTCATCGTAGTAGAACAGAGAGGTATAATATAACTTTCTTATTCTAACAAATAGCTGCGTGCCTCTCGACGTGCTCTCGACCCAACAGTTCAACTGGGCCTCTATTCAACACGGTAAAAACCATATCGTGTTTAAGCTGCTATCGTATTGTTACCGTTTTGATAGCTCTTATTTACTTGACAGTAATGGCGGCTGACGTCAAAACAATACCATAACAGGTCAAAGACGATATGTTTTTTGCCGTCGGGAATAGAGGCCCAGTACAGAGGTAATTGTGTGGCTGTCATAAGTTGTACTTTCTCGCTTGTCGCTCAGAGCGTCCCTTTCGTTATAAACTAGGAGAAGAGGGATTACCTAGCGATAAACAAGTCCCGGGCAACTTGTGCTAGCCCATGTATGAGTAAACTACGAACACTTTCAATCCTTCATAGACTAGAACAACAACGTTACAATAACTCATATTTACTTGACAGTACCTCTACGTAATACGGTTATACGATATCACCTCTAAAGCAATATTATTTTACCGTGTTGAATAGAGCCCTAGATGGGAGACTTATAACATGTGGTTGTGCTACATGTGCTCCATAAATACAGCTTCCACAAACCGTACGAATTATACCATACAATCTGTGATTTTTGTAAATGATTAATTTTATCTTTCTACCTTCATCCGTCAGTTTAAAAATAACATTATCACCTGCACAATTTTCAAACTGTTTTTAATCTATCGACTGTGAACGTACGAAGTCTATTACACACTGTTATCGCAATCTGTCCGTTCCCTTTTGAAAGTTCATGCATGGAATGTATCGGTCGCGAGAGCTTAGGTACTAGGTATGGTTCTGCCAAAAGCAAATGAGCTTTTGGCACAACTATACCAATAGCTACTTTCAAAGGGCTTAGAATATATTTTTATCTACTTGAAGGAGGATTTTGCGAGCACATACGGTCAGCCTTATAAGTGGTTTTTTAGGGTTCGGTTGTCAAACTAGGAACCCGTTATACATTTACATTACGCCGACAAAGTAGTAAAATAAAACCTTTTTTTGTGTTTGTTGTAACGGCTTCGGAACCCTACACTGTGCATCGTCCGGCATGCACTTGCCCGGTTTTAATTCCTAAAACAATAAATAGAAGAGCGAAGCGACCGCACCCCTACAAGTACAAGTACGAAATTTATTTGTCCCGAAAATTCCTCTTAGGTACACTTTCCTCATAGATATACTATTGAAAAAAGTTCGATTTTATTCCTTATACATCTAATTTCATATAGTACATTCAGCAACAGAAAAGCGATAGTAATGACAAGTTAAGTTTTGTGACACTTTAGAAATAAAAATCACTCCCTAGATTAACCAAAATTTGTATCATAAATATGAGGTAGGTTAGGTTAGAGTCGTTTTTATATCAGGCCCGGAGGGCCAGAACAACCCAGTAATGGGAGCTCCGCGTTAGCGTAGCTCCGTCGACTCTGTTAAATTTGTTAATTTGATGGTGGGTTTGGCATAATTTTGTGCCTCCATACTAGGTGTCCTAGGGTTTGTTTTTCACTTTGTATGGAATAAGCAAATTTATGTGATTATTCAAAAAACTCATTAAAAAACATACGGGCAAATAGGTTTAAAAACTTCACTGATCCGTAATAATTCTATTTATGTAAGATACCACTGAAAAACTTATGAAATAAAACATGAAATTAATGACATAAGGGAAATTTACAAAAATTCAGATTAAAATGATCAATATCTCTGAAACGACTAAAAATCGCTGAACATACATAGAGATTAAATCGATAGCTTTTTAGCTGCTTTATCATCCCTAGGCGGGTTGAAGTTGATTTTTAGGACACCCTGTTTATAAATATGAACCCTTTATTGTACAGAACTTTTTTTTTTACGCTAAATGCTTTCCGTTTTTTATGTCGGTAAAAAATAATTAATTATTTTAATTTACAAAAGCGAACTTTTATCCCTTTAAGGTACATCTTTAAGTATGTAAAAATAAATACCATATACATACATTAAATAGACAATATCACCCGATACAATGGCGACCTTTACTTTCAGAGCTGATATCTCATTAACGGCGTCACTGATTTGCATGCAATTTACCATAAAACCATTTCGATTAAAGTAGCTTTATTTTTTAAATAGCGTCCGAATCGGTCCATCCGTTTATTTTTTCACACCTTAATTTGACAATTTATTTTTACTTCGGGAGGTATAAAGAGTATATTGATACCTACTCCGCATTGATGACTACTCGTACTTCCAATTGTTAAAAACAAAACCGGGGACATCTCAGACAGAGCTAACTATAGGCCGATTTCTTTGGCAACGCTGCTAGCGAAGGTACTGGATAGCTTGCTTAACGCTACCTTGCTACCTAACCTGACGCTGGCCTACGCTAACTTGACGAATACCTGTTTTTTCACGATGGTCAATTTGGTTTCCGCCCTGGCCTTTCAACGGAAAGTGCTATATTTTGCCTCAAAAATACAGTGAGGTTTTAGACTGATCGTCGCACACCAATCTACGCGAGTTTCCTGGACCTCTCCAAGGCCTTCGATTTAGTTTCATACGATGAGCTTTGGAGGAAAATGTAGGGTAGAAACGATACGGTTGAGTTTATAGGCATTTTCCAGTACTGGTACGCAAATCAGACCAACAGAATTCGTTGGGCTAGAGCACTGTCCGATCCGTACAGATTGGAATGCGGCGTGAGACAGGGGGGTTTGACCTCACCTAAGCTATTCAATCTGTACATCGACGACCTAATCGTCGAACTCAGGTGTGTTCTTCTCTCAAAAAACGGCGGCCGGTCGAACGGACGAGCGAATAAAAGCGGCGAGTTTAAGTAGTCCCGTCCGACCGAACAAAAAACATGTCATTTTAGCGCGTGCATTGTCAATTAGGAATCCTTATACGTTGGTGAAGTCATGCTGCCAAATTGAATACACGCGCTAAAATGTGTTTTGTTCGCTTTGTCGGGACTACTTAAACTCGCCGCTTGGACCTTCACTCGAGCGAACGATCACCTTTGCTTGTTGAGAGAATCACCACCCAGCAGTCTTCGTACCGGATGTCGTTTGGATGGTGTTTGTGCAAACAACATCAGCTACGCTGATGATATGGTGCTGCTGAGTCCGACAGTTAGGGCGCTTAGAGCTCTTATTAAGATATGCGAGTCTTATGCAGCTAGGCATGATTTACTGTATAGTATAATGTAAAAAAAAGTGTTCTTTTGATGTTTAAGGCCGCCGGTAAAGGTCCCGAAAGTGTACCTGCAGTAACGTTATATGGGTCACAATTGAGCAGAGTATACCATTTCAAGTACCTAGGGCACTTTGTTACCGACGACCTTAAGGATCAAATGTATATCGAAAGGGAGCGCAGGGCGCTCGCGGTGAGGTGTAACATGCTGACCCGGCGGTTTGCTCGGTGCTCTGACTTAGTCAAAATTACCCTTTTTAAGGCGTATTGTCAGAGCTTTTACACAAGCAGCCTATGGGTCAACTATATTCAAAAGTCGCTGAGCGCTGTGCGCGTCCAATATAACAACGGTTTCAGAGCGTTGTTGGGCCTGCCCCGTTTCTGCAGCGCGTACCGACGGCTTCCACGCCGTTGTGCGTAAAAAGACCGCTTCACTGCTACACACTTCAACTAAATAGTCACCAATAACTGGTTGACAAGAAACCGGTAGAGTAGGTAGGCTAAGCTAAGTAGTAATAATTATTATTGTAGATATACATATATTTTTGTTTTGTTTCATTATTATACTGCCTAACTTAGATTTAAAAATTGTACACCAACACATGGGTCTAGTTATCTGAATAAAAACATTTATTATTATATTATAACTATAGGTATCCATGTATCACTTTCATTATTAAAATACGAGCCTTACATAGGGCAGGGAGTAAAACTGATGCGTGATACGCGTGTTATTGAACAGGAATAATGATTTTCCGACTAACACGGGTGTGCTAGGTCATCTCAGCCGTATGTAGGAATAGGGTTACCACTCGATGCAGCTTTGGTTTAATTACTTCATTTATTGAACTAGTTAACTAGTTTTCTATTAATAGTTTTATAATCTTAGCCTATTTGTGCAAAATGTGGTTACAGAATTATCAACAAATTTTTAGAGTTTTTGGTGATTCTATATCTTTGCCTACCTGCCTGCCTACATAGGTACACATTGAACGATTACAAATGTTAGTAAATGTGTAAGTAATATAAGTTTGTAGCAGATATTTGGTCAAAAAGCTGTTGAACTTTATCATGTGTGTTAAATGATGAAAATTATATTGTATACCAGTACAAAGTCTTGTCGCTTTTGTTAGTAAATTCTAAATAGTTTTAAGTTATATATATAGATTTAATAGACACCCGTAATTTGATTGAAGTTTAGGGTTGGTGGTGTTGAGAGGGTAACACCGATGATAAGTTTTTTTTTTAAAGTAAGGAAAATAGGCGGGCATTCTGACAGTTGAAGTGGTGTCAAAAAGTGGGCACTCTGTGGTGGTTTTGAGAACTACGAAGAGTTTTGTTTTAATTTATGTTTAGAAATATATGTGTAATGATAAGTAAACACTTCTAAACAGTACAACGTCTTTTACTGACGAAATCAGAGGTAGCTAATACTTTTTAACGTGAAACTTATTGGGCGTAAACAAAAGTAAAATAAAACGCAAATAAAGTCAGTCCTATATTAATTTGATCACGTTTATGAACTTTTTTTAAAAATAATATCTCATGTTCTTCAGAACTTTGGGCGATCAAAAGAGATTTAAGTAGGTAAGCAAGTTTTTAAATTTATTAAATGTCTCATGGTTTCTAAAACAGACTTTAGAAACTCGTAGCCAAGCCACAAAAACCCTGTCAACTGGGCTAAAGAGACGAGGTTGTCGTCAACTCCAAAGGGCAGGCATCAAGACTAAGCGGTTAGTTCTAGAACTGTCAAGATTTTTAATCTATTTGAGTGGTTTCCTAGCTATTAACTGGGTCTCTAAGCATTCTTGACTTTTTTCCTCAAACGTTTTGTATTTGCATATAAGTCAAATAGAATAAGCAATATCTTATTTGCAACTGTAATTTTTCTAAAACCGTATGAAATGAATTCGTCTTTAAAAGAGTAGGCTCTTAATTGAAATAAGTAAATCACAGAACCTTTTATGTAATATTAACAAAACGACGACTGTCACAGTATTTTGATGTACCAAAATGAATCCATCAAATAGATATTTTGATTAATTAATTAACAAAATAAAACAAAGCCGTAGCGACAGCCCTAACAAAAGAGTAAATGCAGGTCATATCAACCCGGACCTTTATTCAAATTCAACCATTGAATTCAGCTCTCATCTTTGAAAGCGTTTCATTATTCATTTTGAAATAAATCTCACTTTTCAGATGGGATATTTAGAGCGGCCATCAATAAGCACGGAAGATACAAGGACAGTGGAATGACGTTGATGGAGCGGATTTCTATAAGCCGATTTTGTTTGACTACGGTTTTATACCGTTGGGTAATTAGGATCTTTAAACCAAAAAAGGTACTCTTATTCCAGTTTTATTCGAAGGAAAAGGCACTTTTAAGATAGGTACTGATTTCATTATTTTTGTACGGCCGGCTTTATAAGTAGCTGCGCACTTAAGTGCTTTGTCACTTTAACGACATCTTTGAACTGCTGCTCTGATCTTAATACAGTTATTTGTTAAGCATGCACATTATATTACTATTTTAGTTTAGTAGGGTGATGGAACCAGTAATTGACAAGGTACCAATAATGGACACTTGATATTTATTTTACAGAAGATAAGGGTTATTTTGCAATAATCAATTTAAGGCCGTATGAAATTTGTATTAAGAGTGAAGTGTCCATTACTGGTGCCTGTCAGCTAAAAGTGTCTATTATTGGTGCCGTCACCCTAGTTAAGTATAGTATTATGATTTATTTACTGCTCCGTGATAATTACAATATCAATCCTTCTCTTATTTGTTTTATTCTTGAACGCCGCATTACACTTTTACAATTATGGCGGAGCTTCACGCAAACTTCTTTCAACTGAATATTGTCGTAAAACAAACCACAAACGATTCGAATTAACATTCAAATTCAAATAACGCTCAAAATTCAAATCAGCGAAACTTTACAGCATTTGATTTAAAAAAAAACACTCAAAATTTATTCATAATTTATTTTTTAATTAGTACAAGGTTTTATAAAAAACAAACCTAACCTAACCTATATCCTGAAATATTTACAGTTTCGGAAAAAATAGCGGTTTGTCAAATTATATGTTTGTGAAATTAATCATTTGGTGAAACGTTTTTTGGTCAAACATTAGTGAATCATTAAAAATAACAAAGTGACGATTGACACCTTGTACTAATTAAAAAATAAATTATGAATAATTTTGAATGATATGTTTGTGAAATGAATCATTTGGTGAAACGTTTTTTGGTCAAACGACAGGACCCCATTTTTAATACACGTGATTCAATTCACTGATAATTTTGGTAATTCGACCTCACTTTAATTCCTCGGTGTAAAAAACAATAGAGATCCCTTAAAGGGATAAGTTCGCCTTTGTACATTCCAATTCTGTAAATGTTGTATTTGATATGCTGTTTTTTGTACAATAAAGTGTTTACATACATACAATATAAAACAATGCGATATTTTAAAGTATTAACATAAAAATAATAATAAAAAATGAAAATGATAATAAAATAATTTTAGACCCCAAAAGTGATCCATTTTTTGTTAGTAACATTATTGCCGTTATTAATTCATTAACAACTAACTTTTCCAACTCAAATTTCTATTGAATTTCGAACAAGACTAACCGATTGAATGGAAAACAAACATGGCGACTCAGCAGCCTCGTCCAATGATCCGATTGAACGAAAGACCGGGTGAACGAATGACCGGTTGAACGAACTGGCCGAACGGGAGCTGGCGCAGCGATTTAGATTCCGCGTATTTTGGCAAAGGTGTCCATTAATCGGGAGTTGTGTTTTTTGTATTGAGTGAATGGAACCTTTTACGGTACCTATTGAGACACGAAGATTTGAATGCGTACAAAATTGGAGCTCTACTTATACGTTTTCAATAGATTGCGGAGAACGCGTATTCTGAACAATTAAGACAATTATTAATAGTCAATTTAAATTTGTCGTCTATATTATATAATATATATACGACAATTTTATTTAGAATATACATACTAGCGACCCGCCCTCGCTTCGCTTCAATTTAGGCGAGTTTTCTGTAACACCCGTATTTAAACCATAATTTAATACACAAAACAGAATTCCGTGAAAAAAAACTGATGGTCAAAACCACATGAAAATCCGTTCCGTAGTTTTTGAGTTTATCGCGAATATACATACGGATGCGGCAGAGGACTTTGTTTAATAATATATAGATGTCTTATGTATGTCTTTAATCACGTATTTTTTTGTTAAAAAAATTACTCCCCCACTCATTACTTTGATAAGAATATTACAACCTATGTCACTCCTACAACCAGTAGAATCTAACGACACCTCATAAGCGGAAACCCATCAAGCCATCAGCTGCAGAGCGTGAGACAGAAAAAGACATACAAACATACTGACGCAGTTAGGTAAAAATGAAATTTAACATGGGGTTTTTCTAGTTACATAAACTTTAAAAAAGAAACGTATTGCAATCATAATATAACGGGGCTAGCGTAGTTGGTAGGAGTTCTATTATCGGTATAACGAAATGTTTGCGTAATGAATGCCATTGTTCCTGAGTGTCCCATATAGTACAAGCATAGAGCTTAGTTAGGAGCTAGGTCAATTTGAGTGTGGGTGCCCGCAATATTTATTTATATCGTTACGTGCATTTCGTATCGTATCTATCGTCCCATCGCGGTTTAATTAGCACCTATGATATATTTTAGCTAGTATATAGTTAACGTCCCAAGTAGATACTCATTTTGTACTCCATTTCGTTACCTACCTAATAATATTTGTCATTTTGAGCGTTTCGTACCGGAAGGGAGACCAACGGGACCCTATTAATTTGCTACGCTGTCCGTCCGTCCTAACTTTAAAGAGCTGTATCTTTTGAACTGTAATAGATACCGGTTTTTTTTCAGAATATGTGATTTATAACAACTTTTTTTAGGCTAGTTTGAAGAAGAAAGGTTTTTTTTCAACATATTTTTATTTTTGTTGCACCGTAAAAACGGTAAAACATAAAAGTGTCAAAGTTGCTATGATTATTTTACAAACTCTGAAGAAAAACAAAACTAAAAAAATGGTCAAGTGTGAGTTGGGCTTGTGCTGGTTCTGAATGGAATATCATAATATTTACTGTGCGGCGGTACGGAACCCTCGGTGCGCGAGCCTGACTCACACGTGACCTTCTTTGGTTTGACATTGCCTACGTCGCTGAAAATACCTACTACTTTTAATGTTGATTGTTCTTATCGTATAGTCAAACATAGGTAAGTATTTGCTAACTAATTTAACCTATGGAAACCAATTTTTTGATTTAAGTCACTTAATACCCTCTACGTTTCAATTTCTCAGTGAACATTTTTATTATTTCCTTTGCAGAGAACTTGTGAACAAAGCATTTCATTTTATAAACTTAGGAAATAGAACGAGAGCTAATCCGACTGTTTTCTCTAACTCTTATTCCATTTCAAAAGTTCCAGCAAAATATAACATCTCCAGTTTAAACATTCGATTTGGCTGACTGTAGATACGTTAGGTCGTGATCAGAAGACTATCGAAGACGAAGTAGATATACATTTTCCTTTGCACTAGAAGTACTAAAGTAACTACTAATTAATTTAGAAGTATCTGAAGATGTAAAATCAACAATTCATAAGTTATGTAATGATAATTTTACTGTACCAGCCTTACTTAAAACACCTCTTGCAATGAACATCTATACTTAAAATCACCTAATTAATTATTACGTAATTATTTATTACGAAATTACTTAATACGTAATTACTTTATAACTTATTGCGTAATTACTTAATAATATTATAAAGAGGTCAAGTTTGTGACGTTGTAAGGGGTAGGTAATCTCTGGATCTACTGAACCGATTTTGAAAATTCTTTTACCAATGGAAAGCCATGTTATTTGTGAGTGTTATAGGCTAAATATTAACCCAAAAAAATTATTTCCCAATGTAGTGGGCACGGGAACAGCTAGTTATTAATAAAGTTAATAAATGATGTATTAATTTTTCATTTACAACATAAAATTCTCTACGATTGGTTATGTAAAAGTGAGGTAAAACACTTAGTTGAAAAACCGAGTAAGTAAGTTATTTGACTTTAATTAATGTCTGGTCAATTAAATTATAACGTCCTTATTCATAAATGCACAGTAAACCTATTTTTGTCAAAGTATACTTTGTTATTTTCTGTCCAATTCAAATGGCACAATAAAGGATAAGGACAAAGCATACTTTAAGCACACTTTAGCTATCGTGTATTTATCAATAAGAAGGATAGTAATGAAATTCTAGAGCCGCAATTATTTTGAGCTCATAGAGTACGAGTATAGCAAATGAAAGAATGAATGAATATAAGTAAAAAAAAATCTTGAATTAAAGAATTTGGTACAAATTTTAACACATCTACAATTCACCTGCATCTCATTTAACCCTCACACAACACACACGCGTGAAGTCAACACTGCGCCGGACGATGTACCGAGTTTATGCTAGTACTTGTACCGGAGTGTAGGAGTAGCTCTATAAAGCGGTCTCTTTATGGTAGCGTTGCAGAACAGGCAACGGGTTAAGGCGGGAGCAGAAGCGATTTAATGACATTTTGTTTAATATTTTGGTTTTTGGTTTTGTTAGTGTCCCCACTACAGGGCCAAGGCCTCTCCTCTTTTTCGCCATTCTTCCCTACTGACATACTCCCGCCTAAATAAAATAATAATTGCGTTATATTATTTAAAAAGCGAGGCGTATATTTTTTTTCTCTTTCTACTATAGTTGCTACTTTTACGAACCTTACCTATTATAGCCAGTTACGAGGGTAATCGACTAATCGAATTGAGTAATTGTACTGTGCTGTCCCCAAGGGGCAGGCCTTATAAAATATAAAAAAAAAAGATTAATTTATTTAATCTGTTTGGCGGACCGGTAGACAAAAGATATTTGCCAATCGAAATAGTGGTAGTTACGTTGTGTGTTTTTTTTAAATGTTTTAGTAACCCATGATTCCTAGGGCGAGAATGAGGGATAACAGATTCTTCTGATTAAAGAGATATTCAAGAATAAGGGAATTCAAATAATTGTATTAGTTGAGGAAAAGAAACGTCTAGAGAACTTCAGTTTATGGAAATTCGACAAGTTTTGTGGTCTGGTAAAAGCAGAGCCCCTCCCCGCTCTTGCTCATGTGCTCGACTCCAGACTGGTCACACTCCGCCAGCCTGTCTCGAACTTGTCTGGGGAGAGCTTCCATTACGTCGCCAAGTCAGTCTAGGTAAGTCCTCGTAACCAAGAGAGCAGAGGGCCCGACAAATTATAGTCACTCCAAGAGACAGGATTTTATTTATTCTCCTAATAATTTAGATGGAGAGACTATTGACCTAAACTACCCCTCTTGTGTCCTCGGATATTTAGGACGACGGAATGTGTGTGTTTTCTGCAATCCAGTGTGACAGGTATCAAAGTAAACCCAGAATGTTGGAGGTCTCCTCCCCTTCGAATCCGTCAAGGCACCCGATATCACACGCTCAGCTTTCGCTTCGCTTAGTCGAGTCCCCACGAACCGACATGAGAGCCGGGAGTAGAAAGCAGTTGCCGAGCTAAACTCGCAGGCATCCTTGCTGACATGAGATCATAAAAACCAAGCCAGCAAGTCACCTCAACTAACTAACGTCTTTCGACCAGAGGTGAGATCGACTCTTGACGCAACTCAAATCCGACCCCCGGTTCCCCAAGATAAATTTTGAAGCCTTTAACCTTGAACCTTCAACACACTGAAACAGTCTGTGCAGTCTGTATGGATACTGGTCATACGGTGTGTAGTGTCTCTGCTTGCTATTTTAATCCAAGATGTTTAGTGGCGGTAAGATGTCATCGACGTCTGTGACCCGCTGATAACTTTCACCAAGACACTAAACCCTCTTCGACTCGAATAGAAACATGTATAATATCCGATGCATTAAACGAGAAAGGTAAAGATAAATTGTAATTTAAATTGCCAGGACACAAGCAAAACTGTAAACCCCAATATAAGAGCCGAAGGAGAACTAAATAATCTTAGCCAAACAGAATGGGAAAATTTAGAAAAGTTCTTCCAATAAACTGAAGATTAGACATGGAGTCCTAAAAGGTACACAAAATCCAAAAGAATTAGATCAGTCTTGAATTATTAATAAACCTTTGAATTCCCTTGATTAAAAACATTTATAAAAGAATATCAAATGAACAATAAAATTATTTACCTTTAAATAATTATTAGTTTCGCAATAGAATTAAAATCCCGTGAAATAATTCAAAGAAATTTATCACTAGTTTGGTTTTCCGACGACCAGCGTATATCACTTTTAAATCCAATATGATTTGCTTCTAAGAATTTATTTTTTAAAAATTGTTCTGTTTTTTAAATAAATTGTTCCTTCCAAAAAATATAAAATTTCGAAACTCAAAACATTTTGAAAATATTCGTAAATAAAAAAAAATCAAAATCAAAGAAAAATATTCAAATAAACATGTTCTAACAAGGACAGCTTTGCTACGAATGATCTAATAGCCTTGTTGTCAAAATTGCAATGACATCTTCCATAATTCAAAATATTTTGAAAATGACGACATTAAATGTCATTCGTAACCAACTGCATTACTACCCTAAGTGCAACGATGCACCCATCGAGTAACCACTAAAAGACAACACTTAGCTTCGGGTCCCGACGAGATGTCAAGGCCGCGCAGCCGCAAACCGAACTCTCACGACAGCGACTCCAAACCGCTCAGAAGCCCTCGTAGTAAGCGACGGAGCTCTCAGGATCATGCTCCCGCGTGAAATGTATTGAAATGAAAAGTTAAATATGTAACTAAGGTTTCCCTGTACTACGAAAGTTTTCCTTACTCTATTACCATACCCTGAAACACAACAAACATTCACAATAAATTAAACACCATACGGAACCCCTTCTAAACAACGACCATCACCCTTCCATTCGTCTTTCAGGTCCTCAACTAGAACACTCATTCCCAAGCTTCCCTATTCTAAGTAATAAGACATATACGAAAGATTAAAATACCTATGAGAAATCACCAGTTCGATTTTCTAGTTCTCAAATCATAAACCAAATTATTCGTGGACATGATTTCTTATAGATAAGTGTTTCCAACAACGGTAGGACTACAATATTTACCTTTTTAAGTAGACTTTGTCTACATGAAACTTACGAGAACCTTCTAGCGTCTCCTTGCAAAATTCCTATAGAACGCCTCCTTTATGTTATTCACCATTATACACTCTGCACATTATTAATTTTAAAGGAAAATTTTGTAGATATAACACTATTACTATCAAGAAAAGCAAATAAAAATCTTAAGAAATACATTTTTTACCAGCCCGTCGATCACTCCCGTCAACCAAACTCCAACCGTTTCCTAGCAACCCCCCACACACTCTCTCGCCGTTTTCTAACCAGTCAAATACCAAAGACAATTTAATTCTTGCTTGAAGGTTTGACTCGAGATGAGGTCAGTACAATCCCCCCCTAAATCTTGACGATATTCAACGGAGCCAAGATTTAACCTTCTTATTCCAACTCCTTGTCTCCAATCAATCCCAAACAAGAGTTAAATTTCATAACCAATTCACCAACTGAACCCCAAAAACTATTTAAGGAGTCCCCTAACTTATTTTATCTTTCTTCCCCCCCCCCAATCCTTTTTCCCCTATGCTACATCTTTCCCCCCCCCCTCTCCTAAATTAAACCTCCATTACCAAATATGAATTCAAAACCACTAGCCAGTAAGCAAATACTTTATTAATATTTCCAAAGCCTTATAATATTGAACTCAACACCAAATACCATATAATCTAATACTCAAATATATTCCAAAGCAAAATTACTCCGAATTAATCCTACCCCACATAACACTCACTAATGCTTCTGCATGGAAATTCATAACCGACATCAACGTCCCTATAAAATTTCTAATTCCCCAACTTCTAACTTCATTTTCCTGATTAAACATAATATCGTGCTAAATGTATTGCATTGAACATCCCCTTCTCTTGCAAAGTTTCGGGGTGTACCAAAACATAAACATTATCAAACTGTCTTGCTGCTACCCTGTATGGACCTTCATAAGTTAAATCAAACTTCCGAGTAACTCCACTCATAGAGTCAGACTTATTCAATCTTCGCAACTTAACCAAATCTCCAACCTGATACTGAATTAATTTATGAGTTAAATCAAACCTAGTCTTTCTCTGTTGACTAGCCAATTGTAAATTAACCCTAGCTTGCTCCCGAATCTCTCCTATATCCCTATTGCGTACAAGATAAGGCAAATGGGTATCTATTGATAAATGAGTCACTCTACCAAAAAGAACTTCATTAGGTGTAAACCCCGTACTTAAATGAAATGTATTGTTATACAACTCCTCAATCTTCTCTAACCATAAACCCCAATTTCTATGCCTTTCATGACAATAAATCCTAAAGAATTTTCCCAACTCTTTATTAACACGTTCCGTCGTATTTGGCCTAGGGTTCCTAATAGTTGTATATATAGCCCTAACTCCCATATTCCGTAATCCTAATTTCCATGTATTCCCTATAAATTGTTTTCCATTATCAGTCATTACAGTTTTCGGCTTTATTGTTAATGCAAAATTTTGCATCCTAACCACAACCGCTTTCGCCGTTGCCACCCTCAACCCATATAATTTAATGTATTTAGTAAAAGAATCTTGTATTACGAATATGTATATTATTCCCCCCCTAGACGCTGGTAAGGGTCCATAAAGGTCTGCCATAACTAAATCCCCTGGATTCTCCGTTACAATAGAATTACACGCCCCCACATACTTAACATTATCCACTTTGGATAATTGGCAAATATGACAACACCTAACAAACTTCTCTACCATTCTCTTCATTCCAAGCCAATAAAATCTTTGTTTTAGATATTTCATCATTTTATAAATCCCCAAATGCCCTAACTCCAAATGAACTTGTCTACACACCTCAGCTTGCAAAGCTTCTGGTAAATATAAAACTTCAACATCATTGACATGTTTTCTAAAATAAAGCACACCATCGACAACTGAACAACGCATCGCTATTCTGGACAATCGACTTCCTCCTTCCACTTGCCCTAGCACGCGTTCCTTAATGCCTTTTGCTACATTATCCATATCCTGAAACTGAACCATCTGTCCTAATTTAGATTCTAATTCAGTATTATTCTGCACCCCCATATACATTATCGATGGACACCAAGCTTTCCCTTCTTGAATGTCCCCATCCCTTGGAAATCTAGACAAAACGTCCACTCCCCCATTTTCGACCCCCCTAACATGTTCTATTATGTAATTAAACTGTTCTAAATACAATATCCATCTTGTAATCCGACTGTTAAATAATTTAATGTTCTTTACAAACACTAAAGCTTTATGATCAGTCCTAATAATTAATTCCGCCCCCCTTAAATAAGTCTCAAACTTCTTAACCCCATAAATTACTGCCCAAAATTCTTGTTCCGTAACTGTCCACCTCAATTCTGATCCTCTCAACGACCTTCCACAAAAACTCAAAATCCGTTTATTACCCTCATCGTCATATTGATATAACTCTCCCGCAATTCCTACCCCTGAACTATCCGTCTGCAAATAATAAACTTTATTCACATCTGGATGTGACAACATAATAGTTGTAGAAAACTCCTGTTTCAATTTCTTAAATGCCGTATCTAACTCCTCATCCCAATACCAAACTTGTTCCTTTTTTAACAATCTTGTCAAGGGTATAATCAAAGTACTATAATTTGGAATAAATCTCCGGTAGTAATTACATAACCCTAAAAATGCTCGCACATGCTTCACCTTTTTCAGAGTTGGAAACTCTTGAATCGACTTGACTTTGTTTGGATCAGTCCGAATTCCTTCAGTAGAAACTATGTGTCCTAACATTTTCACTTCCCGGCAAGCAAACTTACACTTCTCTAAATTACAAGTCAAACCCGCATTCTCTAATCGTTCTAGGACCTTGTCTAATTGCTCCAAATGTTCTTCCCAACTCCCTTTCGTTAATATTGCCAAATCATCTAAATAATTTACACAAAAACTTCTAACTCCTGGCCCCAACACTACATCCATCGCCCGACTAAAACTTCCCACAGACGTCTTCAGACCTTGTGGCAAAACATTATACATATAAGACCTCCCATTCACAGTAAACCCGGTTATACTGTCTACTCTCTTTTGATATAGGAATTTGAAAATACGCATTGTTTAAATCTACGATAGTTATAAATTTTACACCATGAAATGCATTTAAAACATCTATCTGCATTGGTGGGGCCTCTGACTCTGCCACCATGTATTTGTTAATTTCTCTAGCATCAAGTAAAATACGAATAGACCCATCAGGTTTGCTTGTATATGTTAAAGGACTACTATAAGGAGTTGCCCCTCTAGAAATAATCCCCAACTCTACCATCTCATTTAATTTTTCATCAATCTTATTACGATAAGCATACGGAATCGGATAGGATCTATTTATTCGCGGAGTGTGTTCAGACATTTCTATATGATGAACATAACAATTTGCCCTACCAATTTGCTTCGTGAATACTATCTTATGACTCTCTAAAACTTGCTTTAAATCCATCCTCATACTATCAGTCAATTTTACTCCCACATTAAGTCTATCCAGAAAATCCTCACTCTTCACAGTGGAATCCCTTTTATCATCCTGACCGACTCGTAGAGTTCTAACATTTACACTCTCTTGACCTTCATCAATAAACGGTACACTAACTTCTTCCCCATTACCCGACAGAATTAAAGACTTAGGATCTCGCAAATTAATAACAGCATCATGGGAAAGTAACCAGTCAAAGCCTAATATCACCGGTACTGTCAATTTTGGAACTACCAATAATCCAGTATCGAAACTTATCCCCTGAATTTTTAACTCAACAGATGTTAGCTGCTGTATTTTCAAACTTTTCTGCCCTACTGCTCCTCTAATCTGTATAGGTTTCACTGGTAATGATGGAAATCTTGTACCTTTAGTAATTTGTAAAGATTCGTAAAGCTCTTCTGAAATACAACTCACTTCACTCCCAGTATCTATCAACCCATTTATTGTATTCCCTAATATCTCAATAACAATCTCCGCTCTAACCTTGCGAGAACCCTCATCAAAACATACCTCTTCATCAAACAAGGATGCCGCAACAAAAGTTTGTAAAAATTCAGAAACACTTGGCCGATCTAATAAACTTGGGGAAAGATTTGGAAAAGCATCTCAATTCAACTTAACTTCCTTATTCTGAACTCTATTCTCATCCCCAAAACCACATCTACCAAAATTTGACCAAGTTTTATTAGCCGATATGGGATATAAATTTCCATGTCCGTCTTTCCCTAACCCTATTCCCTCAATCGCAATAGTAAAAGCTACCTCAACCTTTCAAATTGCACTATTCATAATTCTCGAGAAACGAAAGTAATGCCTCTCCCTTAATTCACAAAATCTCTTCCCCTCAATCTGCTTAATACCCTAGAATCCTGGTCACGCGGCACCAATTGTGCTGTCCCCAAGGGGCAGGCCTTATAAAATATAAAAAAAAAAGATTAATTTATTTAATCTGTTTGGCGGACCGGTAGACAAAAGATATTTGCCAATCGAAATAGTGGTAGTTACGTTGTGTGTTTTTTTTAAATGTTTTAGTAACCCATGATTCCTAGGGCGAGAATGAGGGATAACAGATTCTTCTGATTAAAGAGATATTCAAGAATAAGGGAATTCAAATAATTGTATTAGTTGAGGAAAAGAAACGTCTAGAGAACTTCAGTTTATGGAAATTCGACAAGTTTTGTGGTCTGGTAAAAGCAGAGCCCCTCCCCGCTCTTGCTCATGTGCTCGACTCCAGACTGGTCACACTCCGCCAGCCTGTCTCGAACTTGTCTGGGGAGAGCTTCCATTACGTCGCCAAGTCAGTCTAGGTAAGTCCTCGTAACCAAGAGAGCAGAGGGCCCGACAAATTATAGTCACTCCAAGAGACAGGATTTTATTTATTCTCCTAATAATTTAGATGGAGAGACTATTGACCTAAACTACCCCTCTTGTGTCCTCGGATATTTAGGACGACGGAATGTGTGTGTTTTCTGCAATCCAGTGTGACAGGTATCAAAGTAAACCCAGAATGTTGGAGGTCTCCTCCCCTTCGAATCCGTCAAGGCACCCGATATCACACGCTCAGCTTTCGCTTCGCTTAGTCGAGTCCCCACGAACCGACATGAGAGCCGGGAGTAGAAAGCAGTTGCCGAGCTAAACTCGCAGGCATCCTTGCTGACATGAGATCATAAAAACCAAGCCAGCAAGTCACCTCAACTAACTAACGTCTTTCGACCAGAGGTGAGATCGACTCTTGACGCAACTCAAATCCGACCCCCGGTTCCCCAAGATAAATTTTGAAGCCTTTAACCTTGAACCTTCAACACACTGAAACAGTCTGTGCAGTCTGTATGGATACTGGTCATACGGTGTGTAGTGTCTCTGCTTGCTATTTTAATCCAAGATGTTTAGTGGCGGTAAGATGTCATCGACGTCTGTGACCCGCTGATAACTTTCACCAAGACACTAAACCCTCTTCGACTCGAATAGAAACATGTATAATATCCGATGCATTAAACGAGAAAGGTAAAGATAAATTGTAATTTAAATTGCCAGGACACAAGCAAAACTGTAAACCCCAATATAAGAGCCGAAGGAGAACTAAATAATCTTAGCCAAACAGAATGGGAAAATTTAGAAAAGTTCTTCCAATAAACTGAAGATTAGACATGGAGTCCTAAAAGGTACACAAAATCCAAAAGAATTAGATCAGTCTTGAATTATTAATAAACCTTTGAATTCCCTTGATTAAAAACATTTATAAAAGAATATCAAATGAACAATAAAATTATTTACCTTTAAATAATTATTAGTTTCGCAATAGAATTAAAATCCCGTGAAATAATTCAAAGAAATTTATCACTAGTTTGGTTTTCCGACGACCAGCGTATATCACTTTTAAATCCAATATGATTTGCTTCTAAGAATTTATTTTTTAAAAATTGTTCTGTTTTTTAAATAAATTGTTCCTTCCAAAAAATATAAAATTTCGAAACTCAAAACATTTTGAAAATATTCGTAAATAAAAAAAAATCAAAATCAAAGAAAAATATTCAAATAAACATGTTCTAACAAGGACAGCTTTGCTACGAATGATCTAATAGCCTTGTTGTCAAAATTGCAATGACATCTTCCATAATTCAAAATATTTTGAAAATGACGACATTAAATGTCATTCGTAACCAACTGCATTACTACCCTAAGTGCAACGATGCACCCATCGAGTAACCACTAAAAGACAACACTTAGCTTCGGGTCCCGACGAGATGTCAAGGCCGCGCAGCCGCAAACCGAACTCTCACGACAGCGACTCCAAACCGCTCAGAAGCCCTCGTAGTAAGCGACGGAGCTCTCAGGATCATGCTCCCGCGTGAAATGTATTGAAATGAAAAGTTAAATATGTAACTAAGGTTTCCCTGTACTACGAAAGTTTTCCTTACTCTATTACCATACCCTGAAACACAACAAACATTCACAATAAATTAAACACCATACGGAACCCCTTCTAAACAACGACCATCACCCTTCCATTCGTCTTTCAGGTCCTCAACTAGAACACTCATTCCCAAGCTTCCCTATTCTAAGTAATAAGACATATACGAAAGATTAAAATACCTATGAGAAATCACCAGTTCGATTTTCTAGTTCTCAAATCATAAACCAAATTATTCGTGGACATGATTTCTTATAGATAAGTGTTTCCAACAACGGTAGGCCTACAATATTTACCTTTTTAAGTAGACTTTGTCTACATGAAACTTACGAGAACCTTCTAGCGTCTCCTTGCAAAATTCCTATAGAACGCCTCCTTTATGTTATTCACCATTATACACTCTGCACATTATTAATTTTAAAGGAAAATTTTGTAGATATAACACTATTACTATCAAGAAAAGCAAATAAAAATCTTAAGAAATACATTTTTTACCAGCCCGTCGATCACTCCCGTCAACCAAACTCCAACCGTTTCCTAGCAACCCCCCACACACTCTCTCACCGTTTTCTAACCAGTCAAATACCAAAGACAATTTAATTCTTGCTTGAAGGTTTGACTCGAGATGAGGTCAGTACAATCCCCCCCTAAATCTTGACGATATTCAACGGAGCCAAGATTTAACCTTCTTATTCCAACTCCTTGTCTCCAATCAATCCCAAACAAGAGTTAAATTTCATAACCAATTCACCAACTGAACCCCAAAAACTATTTAACACACTCTCTCGCCGTTTTCTAACCAGTCAAATACCAAAGACAATTTAATTCTTGCTTGAAGGTTTGACTCGAGATGAGGTCAGTACAGTACCTTAACGTGGTAATTTAACTTTGATCGCAGCACAGACGCTGGATTATGTACGAGTATGAGCTCTTTAAACTCTCAACTACCGTCAGTAAATAAATTGAGCTATAGGACTCCTAATATATCCCTGTTTTTTTCCGGCCTGTTCATTTCTGGCACGATCCTTGGTTACCCCTAAACAAAAGCGGCGATGGTTTAGTGAACTGTAAGAGTGTTTACTTCGCCAACCAAGTCCTATGGAAACTTTACTTACAAGTACATAATTCTCTGTCCATACTTTATACTATTCAGATTAGGCACGGTGCTATCATACTTTGAATCAAAATTTTACATTGTTTGCATGCCTTTAATCAATCGTTAAAAACAAACTATTAGGAATGAACATTAGAATACTGTTTATGTAGCATGTGTGGGATTGGGGTAATTCAACCGATTAAAAAAAAAGGAGGATGTTATTTTAATGATTTTATCATAAAAAGTATAGCTCAGGGGTGGACTCATTTAAATGTCAATATCAAGATTTGGGCATGGGATCCATGGAAAGTCAATAGAATCTTTAATAATTTGAAGCCGGAACATTGTTTTTTAAACATTTTAAATTTCATACTAACGTGTTTATATTAGGATTGTCGTGTTTGAAATTTACCGTAAAACAAGACATCGCAGCATTGAAGAAATCCCATCAACAGACAAACAGTAGTTTTAATATTGACGTTCGTTTTTAACTTGGATCAAACCTGAGGTACTCCGTCGCCACCGTAACATGCTGCGGAAATTGACCACTTCTCAGAACGACATTTAAAATAAACATTGTAAATGATTGAAGTGCATTGATATTACTTTCGTGGCGTCATAAAATAATGGCAACTATGAAGAGATTTCAGAACAGAATTTAATGAAGTGCTATTTTGAAGTGACGCGAACTCAAACCGAAATCGTCTTTTTATTGACGGTGCGGTTAGTCTGGTGGGTAGTGACACTGCCTACGAAGCCAGTGCCGTTCCGGGTGCTATCCCCGGTCAGGGCAAGTATTTGTGTGATGAGCACGGATATTTATTTATTTAAGCTTTATTACACAAAAGAATACACTTAATATACAAAAGCCTAACCTAATGACGTACCCAATATTAATTTGTACCCGAGTCTTGGATATTTTCTTAGTACGAGTATTTAAATATTAATTTCTCTATTTAAGCATGTTTATCGTTGCTAGATCGTTCCAGAGCTTAATTTTGCACTAGGTCAATTTGTGTTCTAGGCCTTGATATTCATATAATTATTGAATACGTTACTTAAACATAGTTTAAAAGTGGCCTATCAATTTGGTTGATTGTACGTACTCATAAAGATGAAGTGACTTTTGAGTTAATTCTAACATCGTTCCATTATAGTTGTGCCTAACTAACTACAACAAGACGTTCGTAGCTCTAGGACCAATATTAGCTTGTCAGTTCACTTATTAAGTACAATTCGAATAAATACGTTTATAACTTCCTCATTCTTACAGATAGTTTCGTTCCTCTCGGCCTGTCAGTCCGACTGTTAGCAAGTGACAGTTTAGTATAAAGAAATATTTGTTATGTTATGAAGTCCAAATATTTACAAAAGTTAAAACTAAAACTTAGAACCCCCCAAAACCAAACCAAACTTAAACTTTAACTTTCTCCTATCTATAGATGGCTGTAGTTAAAGTTTAACCCTCTTACTATACTATATCTAAAGTGTGCTTGAAATATGATTTGTCCTTATCCTTCATTGTGACATTTGAATTTGACAGCAAGAGACAAAGAATATTTACTTTGATAAAAATAGGTTTAATATGCGTTTATGAATAAAAGGGCTAAAAGTTCTGTCAATATATGTTTGAAAAAAAGTGTATTTGTACAGAAAATAAACTAAGATAGATACGTTGAAATGCCATACCATACAAGTTTTTGACTTTCTTAATAATGATGTAGTCTACTTGTCAAATACAGACTCAAATATGTAAGTAAACGCAGTTCAACTATCTTTGGACATGTAAAATACTGAATAAAAAACCGAGCAAGCTGTAAAAAACATTCCTTACACCATCCAACTCAGCAAAACTCATTTTAAATGGATCAACAATCGACAAACTTAAATTGGGCGGCCGGCGCGAGGCGTCATAAAACTTTACTTAAAATTACGTAAAAATCTACGTTACGATACAACGCAATAACTTTTACGACTAGGTATATTGCGTTTGCGTTATATCAAAAATAACTTCCTTTTGCACCTGTAAATAACGTTGTAAATGTAGAGAACTTTTCCAGTTTACGATAAGACTAAGATGATAGAAGGCTTTTACTTTCATGTCTTCTTTCAATAGGTAAGTTCGGTAATGGGCGGCCATTTTGGATTTCTGAGTGCTCGTGTGCGAGGTTGGACATAATTTTGCAACTAATGTTTTTAGCTTAATTTGGCTTTTTGATAGCGGTTTCTTTTAACAGTTTCGTTAGGCATAAAAGTGGATCTGAAATAAGATAAACGTTAGGCATAAAGTGGTACCTACTAAAAGCTGAATTATGGTTAATTTGTTAGTGAAAAGGTAATAGTTACATCACCGGAGTCCCCATATAGCAGTACTAGCAGGTAAATTAAGTTCGGCAGCTTATGCTGTTAGGAAAATCAGGCAACTTACCAATGTTGAGACAGCTCGCTTAGTTTATTATAGTTATTTTCATAGTGTTATGTCGTACGGTATTCTGATTTGGGGAAAAGCTGCTGACATACAGACTATATTCGTGTTACAAAAAAGAGCCATTCGTTCCATATATAACCTAAACTCCCGTGATTCCTTAAGATTACTATTTAAAGAAATTAGTATTGTGACAGTAGCTTCTCAATTTATTTATGAGAATATTATTTATGTCATTAAAAATCAAGACTTAACAAAAGATTAAGAATTGTGATATACATAATTTGAATACAAGAAATAAAAATAAAATTGCTATTAAAAAAATTCGTGTCCGTAAGGTATATAAATCATTTGTTGGTCAATGCATTCATTTCTATAATAAATTACCTGACGAAGTTTTAAAGTTATCATTTCCAGCGCTAAAAAAATACTTGAAAAAGTCGTTGATGTCGAAAGCTTATTATAGGGTCGAGGACTATCTAACAGATAAAAATGCTTGGCCTAAATTGAACACCCAAATAACCTAGTAATAGCTTAGTCAGAAAAATATGTTAACATTGTAGGTATAATTATTGTCTAGGGGACACGGTTTCTGTAGGAGAATGTATCAAAACTATGTGGTTGTTTTGCACCATCATGGGTAAGTATATGTATATATATATATATATATATATATATTTAATTATTATTATTATTACTATTTATGAGTTCATCTGAACATACTGAGTTTTGACACATTTTCCTGCTCAACTACGCATGATATATATATTTTAATGTTAAATTCATTGTTTTATATAATGCTAGGTTAAGTTCTATAATTGTATAAGTAATTTTTAAAAAACGACTGACTGTTGAGTTTCTTCCGGCGTTTCTTCTCAGCAGTGGTCTCTTGCGAAGCGCTGGTAGATTTTTGACGTGTAAAAGTGCCCGTGCGGCCTACTTACTGAATAAACATCTTTTATCTTTATCTTTTTTTTTTACAAACATTTGGCTTTCGGCTGCTTCTTTGTCTGCATATTTTATCCCTTGGGGTGGCAGCGCCACCGGTTGCACGGTAGGAGAAGAGGCACGGCCATTTTGGAAAATATACCGTCAGGCAGCAGTGGCAGGGTCCGGTCATGGCGGGCGGGAACCGCGGGAAGAAGACGCAATTTCTAACGAAGTTTGCTCATCACGGCAATTCGACCGTTATTGAATGCCGTCCTTGTCTATTGACGAATGCATCTTGTAAGTGTGACCAAGCCAATAATAGTTTTGACGGTTTTATTAGGTGTGAAATAAAACATCGTAGACATCGCACTGGGTCCGGGAGCCGGACGCTGCCACTCGACGGCTTTTTATAACCGGTCCGGCTCCCGGATCCCTTCCACTTTACGAGGGGTCCGGCTCCAGGACTTTGCCACCGGAAGGGTTAAAAATTAGTTAATAGTTATTCCTTAGCGAACTGTATTTTTTTCAAGAATGATTTATTTACTGTTTATTAATTACCCATCTCATGCGTTTATTCTTGTCGGCATTTTTAATAATAGTGGCTTAGTATTAATTGAAGGAAGATACACTTTAATATTTTTAAGTCTGTTGTAAACAAATGTAAACAATTAAGAATATGATGTTATAAGAATGTCAATCATGACGTGTAAAATTTGAATTAAAAAAATGAATCAATCAAGCAATATCCGTCTATTTGTTTCAATTTCAGCCTTTGATTGCGCCAAAATCACAAATGGAATGTCAATTATTAACATTTGAAGCCGATATTGGATTATTCATTACATTACCTATTCTAACAATTGGGAAAATATAATACGACCCGGTCATTTCTCCATACGGAATGGAATTTCAAATACAGTTTGAAATGTAGCTAGATATTGTATTTATCACACTAGGTTCTAAAGCTTTATGCATCTGACACCGTAATAATAGTGTAATATACGCTACTAGCTTTCCGCCCGCGACTTCGTCTTCGTTAAAAGTACAGACATAGTTTATATCACCTTCAAAGAGTTTATTTTATGAAAAAAGTCCAGAACGTGAATTTGAAGTAAGCGGGTTTTTGGACCGCTAAGGGCCTGTTTCACAATCGACGAGTAAATTTATCTGCCATATAAAGTTGGCTCTCTCCTTGCCTAATTTAAAGCATAAGAAAGAGAAAGGGCTGAATTTATCTATCACATAATGCTTTACTTGTCGATTGTGAAACAGGCGGTTAAACAACACAATTGCCATACAAAATAAATTCACTGCCCCTCTTTCAATAACGTTTTTTTTAATCGACCCTAGATTAAATAGATTGATAAATTAGTCATCTCATCTATGTTCTAAATTTTATACAAACAATTAACCCACTTAGCAGAAGATTTTCGAAAAATACCAAAGTTGGTTATTTTCTGTATGTTACAGAAATCGCAATATCCATTCTCATATCTTGTAGGTATATAATATTGCAAGTAACTTGATTTCCATACAAACTTTACAGTGTCTAAGACCCCAAGTTTTACCCTTTAGTTTTTTTTATTGATGGTGGGTTTGTTCTTTTCTATTTGTTTCTTCAAGGGGCAAGTGTTTAAAAAACACTGAACCTTGCACTTTTTTAGATGCTAACATTCATGTAACTGGACAAAAACCAACTCAAATACAAACTTTCATCCCGGTTTTCACACTGTTAAGGGCTTATTTACAAGATAGAGTGACACCTTGTAAAGATCGCGGGAACGCGGTGGATGCGAAAAGCACAAGACCGGTCTGAGTGGAGAGCCTTGGGGGAGGCCTATGTCCAGCAGTGGACGTCTTTCGGCTGACGTGATGATGATGATGATGATGAAGGGCTTATTTTAAAAACTGTTTTTTTTTAATTTATAGTCGTGTTGATACCGAGTGTCATGTATCTAACTTGCCCAGACATAATTCTTATTTATATGTAAACAGTAACCTTAACACCAATAATGTCCACATTTCTCACATCAAAAATGACTAAATTCCCACACGAATTTCTACCACCATTTTACCCCCTTTTCCGAAGTTGCCGTTTTTTTTATATCGTAAACTACGACGTTCACTATTCTGATTTCAAAAATAACCGAACTCTCTTTAATTTTACCACCTATGGGGTCATTTTTCAAAATCGCCCAAAGCCTTTTTTGGGTTCCGTAGCCAAAATGGCAGAAATGGAACTCTTATAGTTTTGTCATGTCCGTCCGTCCGTCCGTATGTCACACGCATTTTACTCGAAAACTATAGAGATAAATTGATGAAATTTGGAGTAGGAATAGGTGTCTTGTAAAAGCCGCTACGTATTTTATAATTTTCACATTTCTCACTCTAAAAATGACCTAAGTCCGAAACTTCTCCCCCCACTTTACCAACTTCGGTGTAGTTTTTCCTAAATGGTCGAAAGGATTTTTTTTTCTCATCACATTTCTCCCTTCAAAAATATCCATAACCCCATACAAATTTCTACCACCAATCTCCCCTAAGTTTTTCCAAAATCGCTTTAGAAATATTTTTAATTAATATATACATTAGCCCACACAGCATTTTCCACATTTCTCACTTCAAGTCACTTCTAGTTTTTTTCTGAATCGCCAGTAATATTTTGTATATGTATATTGCCTTTTGTGTTACATAGGTAGGTTATTTGCATTGAACAGCATTTCTACCGAATTTCAAGTAAAATTGACCATAAAAAAATCTCCGCGCAAACTTTGCAACCCATTTCCATCCGCCAGAGGTTGAATTTTAGTAATCCCTGAAATACGTGTCTCATCATTTTTATTGAAGGGTATTTCTACCAAGCTTCAAGTAAATTTGATCATGAAAAGATTTTTTCTATACCAACTTTGCAACCCCATTTCATCCCTCTAAGGGTTGAATTTTAGTTATCGCTGAAATACGTGTCTCATTATTTGTATTGAAGAGTATTTCTACCAAGTTTCAAGTAAATTTGATCATAAAAATATTCTTTCTATACAAACTTTGCAACGCCCTTTCATACCTCTAGGGGTTGAATTTTAGTAATCGCTGAAATATGTGTCTCATTATTTGCAGTAAAAAAACATTTCTATCAAGTTTCAAGTAAATTGAACTATCATAATATTTTTTCCCATACAAACTTTGCAACCCCTTTCATCCCTTTAGGAGTTGAATTTAGAAAAACCCAATTTTTTATTTTTAGCGGATTGGGCTGATCATTGATGAGTCAGTCACCCGGGACATTGCCTATTATAATTATATAGATTTACTAAGCGTTATTACACATTTAATATGAAATTCCTTTTTTTCCATCCTGTGTAGTGATTTTGATAAGCATCTGCCTTTTTAAAATGAAAACGACGAAACTAAAACCTTTTATTCGACTGCTGAACGAGGAGGGTAATGTTTTTGACCTGCTTGTATGTATTTATGTATGTATGATTCTTTGTTCCATTATAAAAGCTGAACGGATGGCCCGATTTTGATAAGCGAGGTGTGTCGTTAGATTCGTGTTGGCATCGCAGGTGTCACTGGGTACTTTTTTTAAACTGTGGAATTGGCGAAATAATCAAAAATATATTGACGACATTACCCAAACAGCAGTTGGGTTTTTAAAGCTTGCTTTTTCTTAGACTTGTTACATTTGTGTATTGTTATTTAAAGTAAACATGCAGCCTCCTAGTACCAAACAATCCTTTGTCTCGTCAGCGAGATACAAAATCAATTCCACACATTATCTTTAATGTAACGATTGTTTGTGAATATATTTAGAAACGTTGTGTCAGCTGAAAAACAAGGGGCTCGTAAAATTCTATGATTCGTCTGTTTCTGCATGGATTTTTTTATTAAAGTCTTCTTTTACAATTCAGAAACGGTATTCGTTTTTTGCTAGTTTTTCATGGAATTTTAATCATAATTCTTTAGTTGAAAGTGAACGCAAATAGTTCTGTTTTGCATTACCCTGTATTTGACTTTCATGAAATGTTTATGAACGTATTTTTTATAGGTTGCAGTTTTCGCTACAGTATCATATTTGTAAATAGACTTACGGCAAATCTTTACATACCATAAAACAAAGTAACTTCCTCCCGTACGCATCTGTATGTACGCTTAGATCTTTCAAACTGCGAAACAGATTTGAATGTGGTTTTCATCATTAGTTTCGAGAAGAAGTTTTTTTATGTATAATACATTCTGAATTATGTACAGTTGAGTTCATAAATATGTGTATACTTTAGTTCCTCGTAACTTTAATCGCTGTGTCAATTCATATACCTATGGGACATTTTTGTTTCATAGGAAGCCGTGTCATCAAAAGACACATACTCTAGCCGAATGTAAATATTTTAGTCTCGGGCGATCAAACAATGATTAATTCTTGCCTTTTTATTATTTAAAAAATCTTAAAACCGGTACGCTTCAAAATAAATTGTGAAGGACCACAAATCCGCGAGTAACATTGAAATGACAATTGTACTGATAAAAAATCTTTGGCCATACTTTTCAGCCCCTTCGCATCGAACGGATGAGTTTTTCATAATGCGTCCACTGTATCGGCAGCGATCGGATTTGCCGATGCGTCTACCAGCAATCGGATTGCCAATGCTAGTTCATTCGGATTTTCGTCGTGAGCGCACGTGCGTAGTGCCCCCATCACAAGGATCAAATATAAATGTCCCTTTGTATATACCCATTTACTTATTTAATTTCTGAAAACCTTTGTTGAAAACTTTTGTCCAACAAACAGCTAATATCATAGCAGACATATTTCCAGAAATAACTAGCGTTGATCTACGATTCACATTTATGATAGCAAGACTTTCAAACGGCAATACGTAACGTTTCATGTGTGATGGAATGCGGTCAGTCATCTGGATGACAATAGTACAAATACCTCCTCATAAACCTTTACGTGGAGAAACTTAGAGTTTTGATTCGTTTGTTTCAGAGATGCAGTGAACGTTGCACAGCGATAATGTCTAAAATTTTCATGCAGTTCAAGTAGCTTTTAGCAGGTACGCTATAAAGGTTGATTTAGTTTGTGAGGTTGTAGGGTAACTTTGCATGACTGTTCGCTCTGAAAATGGAATGGACGTGTTACAAAGTTGCGGTACAGCGGAACGACAAACTTGCAGCGTAGATCATAGCCATTTTGACCGTCTGTTGCGATTGCCGCTTTATTCTGTTACTTATGGGTTTGTTGAAATCACGAAATCAGCTTCAATTTGATTAGTTCGTGTTCTGTTGTTTTGCCGACAACTTTTTCATCGAATCTGTCATTTCAACGCATTTGCCTTCATAAAAAGCTATTTTCTGCTGAAGCGTTTCTATTCGATTCGTTTTTAAACCAATCACGTCACTGGTAGATGACTTGATACGAAAAGTCACGTGATCTACCAGTGACGCGATTGGTTTAAAAATGAAACGAATAGAAACGCTAGTTAGCGTAATGCATCTTGTTAGAGCCGGCTGTTGTATAAAGGTTACCTTAAATATTAATTACATAGGTTAGGTTGGGTTACACGTTATGACTATCACAAAATCTAACTCCTGCGCCTAGAAAAACTCTTCGATCAAATGTAAATTCGTTATACTATCTAAGTACTTTCACATTTTCCGAAATCCCATAGTAGCAAGCAATTATGTATGACACTTTAAACAAAATAAAGTGTCATACATATTTAATGATGATGCTGAGTGTACATTGTTAAAGGTAATGGTTTGTGCTATCCTGCAAATAATATTTTAGTTCCATTTTCATTTGATCTTTTTACCACTATTCCGAGTGCCACGGACCAAGGATCCATCAAAAGGCTCAATTTAGGCATTTTTGGGTAGTGTGACGTGTTACTCGTTTAGTTTTTAAAATTTCCCGCCAGTCCGCCTCAATAGGTTATACCGGATGCGTTTTTAATTGATACGGCACGAGTTTTACGTTTTACTTCGTCAGTTATAGATGTAGGCATGTATTAATGAATGATTTTTGTTTCTCATAGTAAAAAGTTATATTAACAGGTTAGGTTGTTAGATTATGTTAATAACAATTGGAAAATTGATATGTTCAAAAGTACCATTATATAGGGTGTCAAATGCCGGTATTGCCATACTAAGTGCCAAATAGCATGGTAATACAGGCATTTGACACCCCTCTACCAAGAAAACGCTGTTAGTAATAACTATACCTACCTCGTTCCCCGTAACATCCCGAAACGAGTATTTTTTACTTTCGCTAATGTATTGTGGTACCGGTAATACGTTCATCTATTCAAACCACTTAGCGCTGCAGGGGTTGTAAACCTTGACGCTTACAATAATTTTATACTGGTGTTGTATTTAAATTTTAAGCTTTAATATACTATTATATTTTTTATAGTACAAATTGCTTTGGTTCTTAAATTAAACTAGGGCAGTAATAAAGAAAAATTAAAAAATGAATTGGTATTTTAGTTGCATTTATGGTAACAGATGTTTCGTTCTAGCAATATACTTGCAGTAGCAATATGGGTCGACGACGACGGCGTTTATTAGGTCCACTAGTAGATGAATCATTATTTTTTGAGTTGAGCAATTAATTGAATGCATATTATGTACGAAAACATAGTATTTATTATTTAACATACATTTAAATAGACTTTTAATACCCAGAATATAATATATTGACTTTAGACCTGGTTATATATTCTTATAATGGCATTTTAATTTAAAACTCTCTTATGTTTATGCGGTTATGTGTTAATATTTAAACGAAAAATATACAAAGAACTTACAAATAATATCGTAACTATAAAGGATTTTTTTGCATTATAAATATTTTCTGCCTGATTTTACTCAATTTCTTTTATTTTTTTGCTACCACACTTTTCACTTTTCACCCTGTACCACGATACTCTAGCGATATTGGTTTTTTGCTATTTATGAATGGTTTAGCGATAGATTGCTAATGAATAAGGATATCGGGATACAGATGGGGTCAATGTAACATATTGCCACCTTATCTGGCACACAGTATAATATCAACTTATTAAAACAACTAGTTTTTTGGAAGATCCATAATTTAACAACTAAGGAAAAATATGAATACGAGTACATACATGTAATAATACAACAATACTATTTTTTGTTAATTATATTGTAGTATGGTTTAATTTAGGGTGTAGTATATTGACTCCCATAACATTAATCTTTCGATTTGTTTTATCCATACCGTTGTTTTTCGGGTGTTCGACAGGTCGCATAACAACTATTGTCATAATTTCGATCGTCATAACACTTAACGCATAAAGTTGTTGCTCCTAAAAGTCTTTTGTCATTAATGATAGTGCGCGTAATATTTTCATTGTAATAATTGTACTAAGTATATTGTATACATATTGTTGTATTGTGACCTTATCAAAAACTAACTGCTACGTTTGTTATTGAACGTCAATAATTCAGTTAAAATTGTTATGCCGATTGATAATTGTGCGTAAAGTTTGTTTTGTAGTTTTCCTCGTGTGGTTGCCGAGTTAGAATAGCGCCACTCCATGTCTTCCCGTGGATGTCGTAAGAGACGACTAAGGGAATAAAGGCTTGTAGGACTGTTAGGCGACGGGCTTGCAACCTATCACTAATACTCTGGTAAACATCTTAGCCTAATTGTGCAAATTGTGGTTATAGAATTATCAACAAGTTTTTAGAGATGTTTGTAATTCTGTAGCTCTGCCTACCCCACTCTGGGAACGAAGGTGTGAGATTATGTATGTATGTATATTAATATACCTCCTCTTCGTTGTTTGTTTCTCGTAAGTGAGTGTGTCCTAAAGTCTTTTATACCATACATCGAAACGTTCTTTTTGCTAATATTAATTTCAGACAAAACAATAACATCCAGGCTTTCTTTGCAGTTTTCAATTAGTGCTAATAACTCATTAAAATGCGTCTTCAATGATCGAATGTTTAAATGAATGATGTTTGTCTTATTTTTTGAGTTTGACAGGTTTACATTCCATTTCGATACACTATTATATTTGATGTAATTTGTATTTGTATTGACGTGCGATAATATGTCGTTGAATTTTAACCGACAAATTATTTATTATGGCGATTATTAGGTGCCTTAATCAAGGCCAGTTTAAAGTGAGAGAAATTCAGTTGTGAATAAAATCAACCATTCAATTGTTTAGATTCTTCTTTTTTCTTCAGGTTACGACCATTGTCTTCATTATTTATATTAAATATTTATCATCTTTCTGGGCAAAAATATTCCTATTGTGTACCCAGATTTTATACACATTTTTAAGTTCAGTTTTAGCGTACCACAATATTTGCCTAGTTTGTTTTGGCAAATCTTCGTTGATGTATATATACGTATTGACATTGTTTCCAAATATGTCGGCATTCCTGAATCGCTTTGTTTTTTGCGATAGCCACTCATTTCTTGCAGCTACTAAATATAAATATATATGAACATGACATAAATATGAATAAAAATAATAGTTAATATAAAAATATGACCTACAATATTTATGAAAAAGAAACGGTATGCCTTTTTGATAGTATGCTGATACTATGCTGATCAATTTTATGACTTTTGTCTTGTATGATATGTAACATTATAGTACTTAATCATTATATCTATTTCGCGTTTTACCTAACAACGATTATGACTATTGATTATTACGACTAAAAATAATATGGATACCAATTTCTGACTTTCGAAAATCGAAACAATAAAATTATGGGAGGCCTCCCTTTAATTTCAATTATCTTAGACAGTTTATGTAAGAAATATGAACTATATTTTACTTTTATACTAATTTTGTTTTTAAGCCAACATATTCCGCTGCGCCAAAACAACCTCCGTTTTCCCATATCAGAAGAAACTCAGTTATTACTACAATAGAATCCCCACGCGATCGGAAAAATAGGATACCAATTCTAGATATTCTAGAAAAACCTTTAGCAAATCCTATTTATTTCAAACCTTGAGCCTTTGTAATAAGATCAATTTTATCCCGTATCGTAATCAATGTAGGGAGACTACGCGTCACGGCTGACTTATACATCGGCGTAGACATTGGTCCCGCGAGCCCTATGTAGCAGTTAGGGTCACCAATAACTCAGGTTTTCCTGGGATATTTCCCGAATTAGGTGTTTTATTACCTTTCCATGCGATTTATGGGAGAGTTGACGAAATATTTCGAGAAATTTGTATTAGGCTTTAACACTAAGGTGTTATGTGAAGAGTTCAAAAGAAAAATATCACTTTTGAAACTGCGATTAGGGTTGATTATTTAGATACCTGCTTGTAAACTCTCTGAGCTCAAGGAAAAAAATCGGGTCATAAAAAAATATTATAATTTTCTTCCGTTTGCACATTTTGACAGCTCTAAAATGTTGTACTTGGTTTTCATGATAAAGTATTATCTTGCAATCAGCTTTTTGTATTGAAACAAAACACATGTTGTTTTTTATTCGTATTTTTTTTCTAAATATTAAACTCTCTGCCTACCCCGCTGGGAAACAGGCGTGATTTAATGTATGTATGTTTGTATTCCAATTCATTAACAATCTGCCGTCGAAAGTCTCTATTTTTCATAAAACATTGGCTCAGTACTCTTGTGAATTGATAGCACGGTAGCACACAACGAGTGTATTGGGAGAGCTTCGCACGCCGTTAACGAAAACAAGCAATTTGTATGGATTATATAGGGCAACGTTTGGATTTAAGACGAACCCGGTTTCTTGTTTAGCTGATTTATTCACCCTGTATTTCGATTGGAATTAAAGCTATGAAAGGTAGGTATTGTTTACTGGGCGGATGTTATTTAACGGAAAAGTGAGATTCGACAGTCTTCACAGGGAGTGAGAGGGCCCTGCCAAGATGCATATTCCACAACGTTAAACAATATTGCTTTTAACGTGTTATGGTACTGTTTTTAGCTCGTCCGCCATTACTGTCAAGTAAAGAAGGGCTATCAAAACGTTAATAACGTCAAAAGCAAATTGATGCCGTAGAATAGAGGCAGTTAGTTGGAGCCGTGGACATCAAGGAATTCTGCTTTGTATGGTCAAGTTTGAACTGCAACGTTGTAATCGATATAGATGGGTTTCTTTTGAAAGAAAAGAAAAGACAGAAAGAAAAAGTAACGTAACATTTTGAAATAAAGTAACTTAAAGAGGACTATGGTTATGATCATCGCATAGAGGACACAGTTCCCATACCATACTGCAAGTAGTTAGGTACAGTCATACTAACCACCCTTACTTCTCAAAGGATCAGGGCGTCACTCATACCTTTTGACTTAAAGGTATTTTATGTTGTCCTTTTTCATCAGAGAGTCCAACTGCCGTGCTGTTTTGGTATTACGAATATAAATCATTTAAAAAATACTAGTTAATTTCCCCTGAACAGATCAATACTAAGGCAACAGAGCGCAAGGACACTGCATAGTCAACCAATAGAAATGTTGAGCATGTTTGAATCCTGTCATTGTAAATACCACTGACTAAATTGTACGTGTCATTCTAGGTTTAGTTTGAAGTCCACTATGATAAGGTACTAAATTGCTATTCATTCATACTTGCTGTTCCTGTATGGTGCAAAAACAGCAATTATTGACCCCTCAAAAGCAGAGCTCAATGAATGGGAAAGCAATTTCCCCTAATAAAGACGCGCTTCTACAGTTCTACACAAATGACCTACAACACTGCATTACCGACTTCGATCAAGGGCTCTTACTCAGCAAAGGCGAGCTTATTTGATAGACCTTCAAAACTGGTCTAATGTGACCCGTGTGAAGAGATGTGCCAATCAAGAAAGGCACTAATTTACGCGGGTGCAGTGTCGGCGATCCGTGTCTATGACCTTGGTTTGCCTAAGGTTAGGTTGTGCCAAGGTCGTGAGCCAGTTTGCTCGAGCTCGAACGAATATGTATAAAACACAACAGTTGAATGCAAAAATATGTAGGTATAATACAGTGGTGAATAAACATATGTTATCATTTTTGTTCGGAAAAGATTGTTTTTATCTTTCTTTTATAGATTGCTTTAGTCATCGATAAGTTAATTGAGAAAGGCATGTCGATTACGTTTTTTTCCGACCGGATCTGATATCTTTGTATTCGCTATATCTTTAAAATTGAAGATTATATTGTGTGACGGTCCGCCATCGAGTTTTTCATCTCTTGTAGATATTTTGAGAAATAGTTAGCGAGTGATTTGATGTAATACCGTGAACAATTTCGTCTGTTACGTGCTTTAGTAGTGAAGAAATTCTTGTCAATGTCTGATAACCACATCAATTTCCAACGTTACCATAAGCAGCTTAACTCAATAATCGACGCCTGTCATATTGCCGAAAAGAAAATATTATTACCATGTCCCAAACTAACTGACACTTGACGCTCAGTATTCAAGACGGGCCTCATAAGAATTCAGCTCTCGCTATTGTCCTGACCTAACCAGAAACGGCGTATGTACCCTTAAAGTTGGGGTATGCTTTTGCCCTTTTGAATTAGCATGACCGTATTGTGAAGTCCCGTAGATCACATAAAGGCTACGGTTTATGGAGCAGTCGGGATAAAAATACAAAGTAGCTTTTTGCAAAGGTGCAGATGTGTATAAAATTTGCTGGGCGGGAGCGTCAGATTTTATGTCCAAGTTATCCTCGGTCAGTTACAATGAAGCTGCCCTGAAAACTTAACGTGTAAAAATATTTTTCAAGATTTTCTTTAGACAGATTACAGAATCAATTTTTGAAATTGTTTTAGTTAGCTTGTTTATACTTTACAATATATTTTGGTTCCGTACCCAAAAAGGAATAGACTAAATCCTTATAGGATCACTGGTCCGTCTGTCACCGCTAATTTGCTGCGGAACTACTATACCGATTGAGGTAAAATTTGATGCATCTTATGTAAGCGGGTGTCCCAAAGACGTAAGTATATAAATGAATTTAACTCGCAATTATCTGGTTATTTCAATACCTATCTATATACTTACCGAAGATTTTGTATAGAAAGACTTGTCTCCATGGGACATTGAAGATGAGATGAGTGTATCAAGCGTATTACATAGTGTATAGGTATTTGAATAAAATTCAAAGTTTAGACCATTTTAACTAATGTTTGGTTCATGTGTGAACAAACTTCACTTTGTATATTCTATTAACGCTTAACACTTTTCATAAAGATTTTACAGGTACTCACGTGATGTTGGAGGCTATGAGGGTATCACTATCCGATTGTTGTGGAATAATTTAAAACCTATATAAAACCATATTATGCTGATCCACGAAGAATTTAGAAACCTGTTGAGAATTTTCACCTATTTTAGTAATGCTTTTTGTGGAAAAGGCCATAGTTTATTTTAATGTATTTTATTAAGGATAACCATAGCTAAAATATACAGTTGTTTAGGGCCTGTTATTTGATCAGTAGTTAAACTAAGTAATCGTTAGAAACCGTAACTAATTTCGTTTGCTAATCAAATAACGGGCCCTTATAGACAATTTGGACAGGCCGATGAAAGTTATCTACAATAGAAATCTAGAAGACTAAGTCAATTAAAATAGTAACAACTAATTATGTTAAAAGAACTTATGAAATTAAAATGACAGGTTGGTTTCTAATGTGTAAATTATTTATATACGCTCCATACCTTAATGTTACATGCAATTAATTATTTTTATTCTATTCTATAATATACTATACTTTATACTATACAATAATTTATATTGTGATTATTATTTATCTTTTTTTTGAGTACCTCAGTATAATTTAAATTTAATTACGTTTAGTTCTAATTTTTTATTGATTAATGTTGAATTCTGTAAATATTATGTTCTTATAACGATACTAATATACTTATATATAATGATTTATTTATGTATAATTGTGGATGTAGGTAATGTTTATTTTTGAGTTCTGTCGTAAAAATAAAATAATTAAAAGTTAAATATAGGCTTGTGCTAGTTATAACCATTGATTATTATCGGTAGTTGTAGTTGTCCTTATCGCTAATAATTAGGCGAAACGGAAAAAAAAACAACAGAAACTTTTTAAAAGGTTTTCTGAATAAAAACCATGCATAGAGGTTTGTCTCTCTTGTTTTTTTTGTTCAACAAATTTCTGCTAATTGCTAGAGAGCTTAAATGCCACACGGTCTTATCTACGTCACATCTAGTACTAAGTACTTAAAAAAAACGTGGTTGCAAGATAAATGACGTCATTCCGACCACTAGACTAAAGCGGGCGTAGCAAACACTGGTAAGTAATATAGATATTTTTTTTCTTAGACGGTTGAGACACTCAGAGAACTCGTATTATTTTACGTGTTAACACTGTGTCCGTAAAAAAGTGATCACCATCATCACCATCTTCATTACCTATTGCATCACTATTTCACTTATTCATCTAAGCGCGGGTATCAGGAGTGGCATAGCTTCCAACAAGTCCATTACAGCCACGAGTATTACGCGAGTTAGATTAATGTTTGCCTGGCGAAGCTAGACTTGCAGTAGACACCGTGCTTATGTCATGCGAGATAAGCATCCTGGAAGATGCGGGAAGAGCTAGGTGCTCACGAATCGCCTTGACTACTCTTTCACGTGGGTTTAGATGCGTGAATGTGCGAAAGTTAGTTTCTGTTTCAATTTTAAAGTGGTACAGCTGTTGGGTTTTTTGGCTTAAGACATTATTATCAACATTGAACATTTTCTGCGTTTTGAGGCACTGTAATACGAGGTGTCCAAATCTGCCAAGTTCCAGTCAGTAAGACGGACAGAGGTATGTATAGTCACGGTTTGAAGAGGTTCGTCACTTTTTGGATCTTATCAACATTAATATAGAGTCGAAAAGTGACGAATTTTTCCCAGTATTCATTTTTCTATATTGTTTTGTTTGTTTGTTTTAAGTAAAAAACTAAAGGTCACAGCTCATTAGAACCACTCTTGCACCCGACCATCACCGCCTCGCCTCGAGCGGTTCGTATTCTTTATATGGATTTGTATGGGCATGCGCTCACTACATCAACTACGCTACGCCGGGTGGTTCTACGCTACGAAGTTGATGTAGTGAGCGAATGCCCATACAAATTCATTTAAAGAATACTAACCGCTCGAGGCGAGGCGGTGCGGGTCGGGTGCCGGGTGGTTCTAATGAGCTGTGACCTTAAAGTTAACCCCTCTTCCATGTAAGTAATACATCTGTATAAATAGTTCAAGATTCTATTTTTGAAATTTGACGTTAATTCCATACTAGTTTTGAATATAACTGTATACAATAGGGTCTTTACTTATTTAAGTTTTTTACTAATACTATGCTGTTCAAATTTTTTAACTTTATGACTATGCCTAAACTAACTTACACTGAAGTGACACTGCACCATTCCGCCTGCAAAAGGCACGCGAATATGTATTCGTAAAATAATATGTATTCCCTATTTTATCTTCCCGTATCTTATTCACGCATTTCTGCTCTACCCTTAACCGTTCACACGTCACAAGCACGAGACCGTATCCTGCACAATGCGGGTGACGAGTTTAATTATTTGGAGCGCGTTCGAGAACATTCTACGTTGTTCTGGAAGACCCTAGAAACATTAACGACGGACAGATGCCTGAGATAGCAACATCATATTGGTAATTGATTGTGTGTATTCTCTTAGAAATCATCGTCGCTTTCTCTGATTTTGTTTGACAAGTATAAGGGGCTATATGTCACGTCAAACCAGTTCTTTACTATTTACAAAGAAAATGAAAGATTGTGATGTATGGAGTTCTATAATTATATATAATTCGTTCATTCAAATAGTTTGCATGCTTTGATGTGCCGCTACAATTGGTACAAAGAAGCCGCCGCGGCGCTCACAAAGCGGTGTCGGCGACTTCAAAGGGTTGCAATGCACACTATTGAACAAAATAACTATATATTGCCTTTGCCTTATGTCATGTTATCGCATTGTCAACGTTACGATATCTCTTATTTACTTGACACTAATGTCCGCCGAGTTAAAAAAAAAACTGTAACATGTCAAAAGCAATGTTGTTTTACCGCGTAGAATAGAGGCCTTGAGTGAAATACCAAGCCGTGACGTCACGTCTTGTTACTGTTAACTTTCCAACCATTTCGTTACGTAACGCGCGTTACTAGACAGCTTGTCTGGCTTCCCTTTCTCTCACGCATACGGTAGCGGTACTACTAATTTTTAAACAATTTTTAAAATACAAAAAGATACTGGAATCGGGTGGGATTTGAACCGCGGCACCAAGGCGTCATAGACCTACCACTCAGCCGCTAGGCCGGTCGTAACTTACGGGTATGGACGAAAATGGTAAAAGGTATTTGATCTTACCTGCTGACGTCACCCCGTATTGCGTTTCTAAGCATAAATAGGTACTGTTGACAGTAAGCATATAACCTAAAACTATCACCGTTTTTGAAAGTGATTAGTTTAAGTTAGTTGGTACTGGTTCGATTGTCTTGAAAATCGATATCTGAGGGCTCCTTTGGACTACAAATGCGAACCCGTAATCAGATTTTAAAAAAGTGGCCGCCGTTTTGAGCTTTTTTGTTACTAGTTCGATTGTCTTGGAAATCGATATCTGAGGATCCGTGGGGACTACAAATGTGAACCCGTACTCAGATTAAAAAAAAGTGGCCGCCATTTGGACTTTTTTGTTACTGCTTCGATTGTCTTGAAAATCGATATCTGAGGATCCGTCGGGACAGCAAATGCGAACCCGTAATCAGATTAAAAAAAAAGTGGCCGCCATTTTGAACTTTTTTGTTACTGGTTCGATTGACTTGAAAATCGATATCTGAGGATCCGTAGGGACTACAAATGTGAACCCGTAATCAGATTTGAAAAAAGTGGCCGCCAATTTGAACTTTTTGAAGTGATAACTTCTTATGGTAGGGCAAACCGCTTCGTTACGTAACGCGTTACGGCCCCAGTCTATCTGGCTTCCATTTCCCTCACGCATACGGCAGCGGCGGGCAGGCTCTTCCTCTCTCTCTCTAACCCACAGATTTAGATTAGTTATCACTTCTGTCGGGCGTCCCGAGACGCACACGTTTTTTTTTTATTGTTACGATTACTCCAATAGATCTGTTTTAAGATTTTATTATATATTTATAGAAGTAACTTATCTTCAATTGATGAACAAATATTTATCTTAACTGACGTCAACCTCCTCACATAACGCGGAGTATCATTGCAATTAAAGAGTTGATTTGAAATACCACCACGCATTCGATCTAAATAATCGTGAAGTCATAGTAATTTGACCTTTACGAGGCCCTTGAGATTGTAGCCTTAAGAAGGAAAATATATGTGCGTCTAATCTCACTTATCGTCAAGAGGCCTGTGCGCTAATTTGCTTGCTGCAAAAAAACATGACACGTACGAGCACGGAGTTAATACCTGCTGACAAACCAAATTAGGGTGGCCTGCAACGTCAACATTAGCAACGCCTAGCTGCTGCAGTGTTTTATTCTAAAACGAATACCCTATAATTATCATCTACACTATGTTTGTTGCTTATGAAGAATGGCTTTTGGGTGCCTCACTCGTGGGATGACAAAAAATAGGTGTGGACGACTGTTGAAAGTGTTAATGTAAGAAGTCGTAACGAAAATGAGTTGTTGTTGGTGGAAAAGGGTTTTATGCACAAGAGAAAACAAAGCAAGTTTTTGTTAACGCTTTACTGCTGACCTTAATTTATTCCTTTTTGGTAGCCCTTAAACACGAGATGACTTATTAAGGATACAATTTTGTATTTGTAATATAAGTCAGGATCATTGTTATTTTCTTATTTATCGAATAATAAGTGGTTCATCATCCTACCATACTGTAATTGTTCATTCATAAAGATATGTTAAAAAAAAAAAGTTCAAAGTTTTCTCTTTCTTTAATTTCCAGCTCGTTCAATCAAACTGACAGTAAATTCTACAAACTAGTTTTTTTTAAGCATGAAGATGTCAAACGAATATACAGCTGATAGTAAGTGGGATCTGACACCCACAGGAATTTGCATTCTAAGGACTACAATCCTAAGGGCTATATTTTATAACTGAAGATACCCAACCCGGGTGCCAACCCTGAAGACTAATATGGAATGCCTTTATGCTAGTCATTTCATTGGCTATCTCAACCCCACAACAGAATACAAAAATACGAACAGTGCCATTTGAAGGTAGGTTAAAGCATAAGATGGTATAGGTGACAAACTTAACTAAAGCTCCTCTTGCATGGAGTTGTGTACAAAACTAATATGGAATTTACGTCAAATTTCAAATATAGAATGTGAAACAGTCTATTACAGATGTGTTAAAACTACATGCAAGAGGAGCTTTACTTAAGTTTTTTACCTATAGAAGCGTTCCGGACTGACTCCGCACACGGTTTATCCCTATTCAAACAATAAGTAATCCAGGACCATTTTTTTTTGTTGTAATCCATTATATGAAACATCTATGTGGCAAACATATAAAATCCGTTCAGCCGTACATGCGTTATTGAGTCACCAACAAACAAACACCTGAACAGCATCACAAAGAACTCTAGCACATAAAGGCCATAAGTTATGTTTTAGCGATTGCCTGACCCTGATTTTATCCTTACCATGTGACCTGAATAGGGGTCGTTACGCTAGAACTAAACCGGATCACCTGCCACCAAGCAAATTGTTTCAGTGTCGGGATATACAGGACGATAAATTTACGAGCATATAGACATTTGGTTTTAGCCCTCAGTGTTGGCAACGCATTTATAATCTTAGGACAGCAAAAAGTCCAACGGCGTTAGATGCCCACCATTTGAGATAAGGTGTGTGCTCGTCTGCCTCTTCATAGCATAAATGCGTTTCTGTTTAACATTCATTTTTGGCACAAGCTTTTGTTGCTGACTCTACTTTTTTCCTCTAATACATCATCTGCTTATCAAGACGAAAATAACTCGGCGGGTACATATTAAGTACAGCAAAGATCCTTCCGACTACATCATCAAATCAGCTCAATGGTACCAAAATATTGCATTGTCATCGGGTTTACACATGTATTCCAAATTTAGGCTCATTCTATTGACGGTAACTGCATCAAATAGACTAGCAAAATTCCAGGAAATACAAGTGAAGTTAAATAAAAGCTTGTAATAATAAAAAGGAATGCGAATATAGTCCAATAAAACGCAATGTCACCTGTAAAGGTAGTTTAACTACTTACCCGACAAATTCCTAAAGTTGATGTAAGTAAATCTGATTCATTACCGTTCACAAAATAATATCACCAGTCTTCTGTATGTTACTATGTATGTTATTATCTCGTGAACGAATATACGAGCAGCCGGGGTGTTTTCTATTAAGGTCCGTCCCCTGGGCCGCGGTCGACCACTATTTTTGGCCCTTTATTAGTCTGCGCTAATAAAGAGAATTTGTTTATGGACGCAAAATATAAGGTTATAAGGGTTAATGCTGACCTATTTTTGGGTTGGTGTTATTCATTGATACAAAAAAGAATGTGCATCTGACGCAATTGTTTAAAACAGAGAGGATTCATAGCCATACTATATTTGGCAAAAAGTAAGTATGTTATGCCAATCGGCATATTTGAGCAAAAAATATATGATATATTCAAAATTACCAAGTAATTACTTGTAAGCCAACAGTTTCCCAAAACATTCAATTGCGAAAATTTTAACTGCAAAATCTTGTTACGCCAAATGAACATTAGCAGAAATAAAAATAAGTACGAAACAAAAGGAGTAGTTTACGATTTTTTACGGTGCCTCAAATACTAATGGTTCCCATTTATAAATTCGTTCAATATTGTAATATTTATACTTTTGTATACTGGAAAGTTATCAACACGTCACATCCCGTCAGGTATTACGGAATCTGCCATCATTATGTTTAATACTTAAAAAAAGGTGATACAAAAAATATGAAAAATAAATATCAGCGTACAATGTCACACCAATTGACCCAGTTCCAAACTAAGCTCTAAGCTTATATTGGAACTATACTATACTATGGGTACTAGACAACGATATAAATACATATACAGGGTGGTACTAGATCAAAATTGTACATATTGAAAAGGGTAAAATTTTAGGTTAATTTATCAGTAAAACATTATTTTTTTTAGCTGCAGTTTTTTTTACAGATTTTTAAACTTTTTAATAAAGTTAGGGTAGTACACGTACTTGTGACGGTGTAACTTTTGATCTAATAACCCAAAAAAGATAGAACAAAATGCATAGTATTGAAATTAGTTAGCATTATAATAATTGATAAAATATTAGACCAATTAAAAAATAAAAACGGAGGAACTGCTTTTTTTGTGGAAAATTACTGCAAAAATGTCATTTTGTTTTCATAAAAACAAGATTTTCTCAAAATTTCGTAGATATTTTACGACTTTTTTTGCTTAATATTATTCCTCGTTTAATTTTAGATCTAAAAACGTTTTTAATTATTTCAACTGATAGAAAAAGTTAATCTAAAACTTACGAAAACAAAAGCATACATTTAAAATTAAATAAAGTGAAGAGTTCAGCTATAAATGTCAGTTTTTACGGATCTTTCGTTGTGCTTAAAGCAGGTGACTGTCAACGAGTTTGTATAGGTTTGTCTCTGCTTGGAAATGAACTTTGACGTCACAGAAAGCGCGGTAAAATGTTTTAAATCGCCCGAATCTGGTTGCAGTTTATAAGTGTTTTTTAATGATAGTGAATCGAAGTAAATAATCGATTAAACGTATAAAAAAAAATACGCATACAACCTAATTGCTCGCCTTTGCCACTACTTTAATTACTCCGTCGTTTTCAAGTTCAGTACCTGTTTTATTTCGGTTTGAGTCATGCCGCGTTTATTTTTATGGAATATCCCATGGGTCTGCAAAATCATCGTGTATCGCTTATTTGGAACAGTATCCCGAAAGTGTCCCAAGGCCTGCCGCTCGCCACTTTAAAGAAATTCATCGCCAATTATGCAATATTGGTCTCGGCAACAATGCCCGCGATCGCCGAGAGCAAAGAACCATAATCGATTTGCCATAGAAGAAGCGGTTCTTAGAGACTTATACGCGGACCCGACCACAAGTCTTAGAAGCTTAGCATTGAGACATGGAATCTCAAAATCTTCAATTTGGAGAATTTAGAAAAAAGAAGGACTACATACCCATTTCATTACCAAAGGGTACAAAATCTAAATGTAGGTGATGCCCGGCCTAGGTATGTCATATCGACATGGATACTTGACAATCTCAGAAGAGATCCGGAAATCACTAGAAGAATTTTATGGATAGACGAAGCTCGATTTACTCAGACGGGAATAAGCAACTTTAGGAGTCTACACACATGGGCCCGTGACAATCCTAAATTAGTAAGACCGTCCAATTTCCAAGACCAATTTGTGATAAACGTTTGGGCAGCGTTACTCGACGATCAATTTATTGGGCCAGTCATCTTACCAAATACCCTTAACGCCGATAGATTTTTAGTCCTACTAAGAGACGAGCTCCCAGAAGTTTGGAAGATGTTATGTTAGATGTCAGACAACGCATGTTCCTGCAAACGGACGGATGCCCAGCTCATTGGGCTCTAAGAGTAAGACATTTTTTAAATTATGAATATCCCAATAGATGGATTGGGAGGGATGGCCCCGTCGGATGGCCCGCTAGGTCGCCAATATGACACCTCTAGATTATTTATTGTGGGGCGAAATGAAACATAGTTTACCGCACCTGTTTTAATACAGAAGCCGAATTGCGCGACAGGATTTTGTGCGCTGTGCAAGAAATAATTAAAAAACAAAAAACCGCCTTCAAAAACGCAAAAAAATAACTTCTTGAAAATTTTAGGCACCTAATAGGTTAGTCCAACTGATGTCGGCTTTTTGTTGAAAATATTGTGGTCGCCGACTTCAGTTAGACTAACCTATTAGGTGCCTAAAATTTTCAAGAAGTTATTTTTGTGCGTTTTTGAAGGCGGTTTTTTGTTTTTTAGAACATTTATTTTATTTTATACTTTTTATTTAGTGATCATAATACTCGTAGCTGTTACGTAGTCCCACTTCTTAGTTGATATGAAACTTTAAGTTATTTCAAGCGCGCCGCAAGCAACGCCGCGGAAAAGTCATAGTCATATTTCCACAAGTAAATATTCTTCGTTCTAGTCGCTCAACTATCTTAATCGAGATATCTTATCGCAACCCTTGAAATCGGCACCGTTGAGGAGTTCCGGTGGCCATCTGTGGTCTTCATCATCAGTTCCACTTCACCAAATGATACTTTTTAAATGCAAATGCTGGACTTGTTACTAAAAATACAAAAATCGCTATATGTTTGCCTACAATATTTGAGGAGTTCCCTCAATTCCTCACGGATCCTCTCATCAGATTCAGATTTGGTGACAATGGGACCACCTCGAAAGTATACTCTATCAAACCAAAAAAAATAATTTGAAATCGGTCGACAATTGACGGAGTAATCGGTGAACATACATAAAAAAAAAACATACAGTGGAACGTATAACCTCCTCCTTTTTTGAAGTCGGTTAAAAAATAACCCGATGATGATCCGACGCGCTACGCAGCAAATTCAAGTTCGGGCCACATTTTTTCCTCCAAGAAAGAGGAGGACATTTCGAACATTTAACTCCATACAAGGAACGTCCGTTTGAACATTAGGATAATTTTATTAAATAAATAATTTTGTTACTTAAGACAAATGTGACTTTTAATTTAAATGTATGCTTTGGTTTTCGTAAGTTTTAGATTAACTTTTTCTATGAGTTGAAATAATTTAAAAACGTTTTTAGATTTAAAATTAAACGAGGAATAATAATAAGCAAAAAAAAGTGATAAAATATGTGCGAATTTTGTATGAAACCAAATGACATTTTTGAAGTAATTTTCCGCAAAAACAGCACTTCCTCCGTTATTTTTTTAATTGGTCTAATATTGTTATCAATTATTATAACCTTAACTAATGTCAATACTATGCATTTTGTTTTATCTTTTTTGGGTAATTAGATCAAAAGTTACACCTTCAGAAGTAAGTGTACTACCCAAACTTTATGTTTTACCGATAAATTAACCTAAAATTTGACCCCTTTCAATATGTACAGTCTATCGAGTACCACCCTGTATAGAGAAATATATACTTAAATAGATAGAAAACATCCATGACTAAGGTACAAATATTCGCGCTCATCACACAAATATCTGCCCTTACCGGGATTTGAACCCAGGACCGCTAGCTTTAATTTGATTTTAATTTGAGGATTCATTTATTTATTCAATCCGCAGAGCCGCTTAAGGCTTTTAATTAATTAAGAATAATCAAGTAAAAATAAATTTGAACTTAAGTTGATTTAAAACGCTGCGCTTACAGAGCATGAAGGCTGTGGAAATGTATTTACTGTGTTTATAAAAGAAGCATAGAAAAAATCCAACGTTTAAATTTTATATTTCGCGGCAATAAAGACTACCCTGTACCTACGTTATTCATACTCGAAGCATCCACTGTTACTTATAAACCAGTATTTGCTCTTGCACTCTAATTCATTAAAATAAAGTTGAAAGTCCTTTGACATGTGTGCTTTGTCGGGTTGTCACGTTTCGTTCACTTGTTTCTGATGGTGCTCGTTGCTCGTCGCAGTTTGAACTTTCACTGCGAGAGTTATGGTTGAATGTTGTCTGTTCTATTTGCCTTGTCAACCTACGTTTAGTACACTCGTTTCCGCGTACGGGGCGTGTATTTTATTTTAGCACTTCAGCCATTATTATTTTTTAGAGCAGAAATGTTTTATAGTGGAGCATTCGGAAATATATTTTTCGGATGTTGTTTTCTTTGTCCAGAAAATATTTTCACTAATAGATTTCATAAAACTTGAAAACTTTTTACATATGTGTTGATATATTTTAGTGTTTGCGTTATATATTTGAGTACTGAGCACATAATTATTGTTTTTGTAATTTAAATAATAGCTTACATTTTCCATTAATATTTGAACTGAATTCTTATGAATACGTTACGCCATATTCAGTTATTTTTTGAGTAAGTACCTTGTCTATTACGAGTTATATATGTTTTATTGGTGACTGTACATACAATTTATACAAAAGACTGCTCGCGTCGACGCACAAGTGGGATTGAGAAACAGCTATCAGCACTATATTTCAATTAAATAGACCTACAGATCTAGTGAATAATCCTTTCACATTGTGAAAACTTGGAACTCACGTCTACTTCCGAATGATGCCGACGTGTCTATGAATTATTGAATTATTAAGTGATATTTTTGTAATAAATAAATAGAGTACTTTAGTTATCAGTGTCAAATGTCAAACCACGAGTTTGAAGTGTATCACACCGAGATGTTAAAACCACCACGATCAAATATATAGAAATCAGGTGTTGGTAAACAAGAAGAAATATAAATAAATGTTGAAAATAATTTCATAGGCTTGCCGATCTAAATGTTTCCTTAGGTCTTAATGCTTTCGGCATGATTATTAAAAGGAACTGAAAACATACTTAATCTAAATTGACAAAAAATACTCTGGTATTAACCACTCTATATCGATTATTCCTCTCGCGATGCGACGTGCCGCCACGTTGTCTTGGTGGGTACTGAGTCAGACTGAAGTAGCATGACAAATACGAACATTTCCGAGAAAAGACGATGTGAAAGGATATTTCACTACATCTGTACTTTAGTTATCAGTGTCAAATGTCAAACCACTAGTTTGAAGTATATCACCACGAGATGTTAAAACCACCACGATTAAATGTATAGAAATTAGGTGTAGGTAAACAAGAAGAAATATAAATACATGTTGTAAATAATTTCACAGGCTTGTCGATCTAAACGTTTCCCAGGTCTTAATGTTTTCAGCATGACTATTAAAAAAAACTGAAAACAAACTTAATATTAATTAACACAAAAATACTCTGGTATTAACGACTCTATATCGATTATCACTCTCGCGATGCGACGTTCCCCCACGTTGCCTTAATGAGTACTGAGTCAGACTGAAGTAGCATGACAAATACGAACAATTACGAGAAAATACGATGTGAAAGGATATTTCACTACATCTGTACATTTATTTAGGTTGAGCCAAAATCCTTACATAACGCCTCATGAACAATATTACTCCTTTCTTACACTAAAAAAATATTTAAGATTCCTCGCCCAAAAGAACAATTCTAGAACGTTCTATCAGAAACCACATCTACGCGAAATAGGCCGCCATTTATACGTCACGCGACAAAACTCTTCTGACAATTTGTGGGGATGTGTACGGCCGAGATAATCTCGAGCGACACAATTCACGAGATAGAATTGCGGGAGACAAGCCGACATGGCGCAGTCGCAGACTAAATACAGTAAGTTAAGACGACACCGTTAGCCTAAAACTTCATCGTACCCCAGTACAATATGAATAATATTGACAGTAGTAAAATAATGCTCTTATTACAATTCCTTCACACGCAACAAATAAGTTTAGGATTGTTTATCTGCTGCCAATATTATCCATGAGCAGGAACTCCATGGTTGTGCAATGTGTCAGGATTGACTTCTTACCATCCGGGCTCACCTATCCTATGAAGCAAGCGGTCTTGGGATTTACGTTTGAAAGAGTATAATGGTGTGATGAGCACGATTTGTTTTTGATTGTTGAATGTTTTTTAAGTATTCTCGTCATCTATTTATAGTAGTTTACGTGAGGGTTGCGTAATGACAGGCATAAAAACATGAGTGTGGTATATGAAACGAGCTGCAAGACGAGTTTCATAATAGATCACACGAGTGTTGTTATGCCAATTACGCAGAGTCGCGTACAGTACTTTATCTACACACATAATTATAAGTACTTTAATGCGGTTACCTCGTGCACAACCTTCACCACAGTTTGGCCTGCGCAAGCTTCTCGCACGAAAAAACTGAACACTGCGTGTGCTACCACACGGCACAGTTAAGTACGCGAAAGCCACATTCTTGTCAAAATCCTTGTCGTAGACCTAGATAGAGTAATAAATACTTACATGTGTACATACAAAACATCCCAGATTTAGAAACAATGAATGAATAATATTGGGTTCTTGAGTTGTAGTAAAATTCGAGTGTACTATTATAAATTTAATTCAAGTTCCACAATGGTTTTAGTGAGGTTAAAAAATATTAAAAAATAAAGGGGAAACAAGCATCGGCTTGGCTTGTGTATGGCGAAGTGGTTGGCTCGTCCGAGAGATCCGGCGAGCCCGGCGACGGGTGAGGGGGAGCGGTCGGACCGGTTCAGGTAGCCGGCTCCGCCCGAGCCCCGCGTCCCTTTGAAGACGCGTCCGGAACATCCTGGGGGCCGCTGAAGGTGTCAGCCTTCAAGAACTCTTCGGCAAATAAAGGGCAGAGGTACTTCACACCTCGCCTGTAAGTGCCCGTAACCGTGGCAACGTCGGCAACGCGTGATATCCCGTCCGATCCGGGAAATAATTTTGAGACCCGTCCAAGGCGCCAGTGAAGGGGGGGCGCGTTCTCCTCCTTTACGAGCACCAGGTCTCCGAGCTGCAGTGGTCTGCCAGGCACCTTCCATTTGGTCCGCTGCTGGAGCTCCGTGACATATTCCAGCTGCCAGCGCTTCCAAAAATGTTGTCTCATTGCCTCAAGCCTCTGAAACCGGTCTAATCTGTTTGGGTTAATGCCCTCCAAACCGGGAGATGGCAGCGACGTCAGGGCGCGGCCGACGATGAAGTGACCTGGAGTCAAGGGTTGGAAATCATTAGGGGAGGAAGAGATAGGACATAAAGGGCGGCTATTTAGGATAGCTTCTACTTGGTTAAACAGGGTTGCCAATTCCTCGAAAGTGAGGTGACTATTGCCTAAGATCCGTTTAATATGGAACTTAGCCGATTTAACCCCTGCCTCCCATAAACCCCCGAAGTGCGGGGCATAAGCCGGCTGAAATTTAAATTTAATGCCCTCATCTGTTGCGAAATTAGAGATGGAAGAAGAGTTTAATTTTAAAAAATCGCTAATTTCTCTGGCCGCTGCGACAAAATTGCGACCATTATCACAGAGAATTTCACGCGGCTTTCCTCTCCGAGAGATGAAGCGACGCAGGGATAAAATAAAAGCATCCTTAGAAAGTTGGCTCACAGCCTCTAAATGTACACATTTAAACCTAGTGCAAACAAAAATAGCCAAATAGCATTTGGTAATTCTACATCCCTTCCCTTTCCTATCCGTGATAAGAAACGGCCCAGCGAAGTCAACACCAACACTGACAAAAGGGAAATCGGGTGTGATGCGCTCGGAAGGCAGATCGCCCATGAGAGGAACGGCGGTTTTAGCGGTGACGCGCCGGCATGCGACGCACTGCCGCGCGACCGTACGCGCCAAGTCGCGCCCGGCGACTGCCCACACAGACTCTCGAACGGAGGCTAGTAGGAGCTGGGGACCAGCGTGGAGTAGACGCAAGTGTTCCTGCTGAAAAAGCAACCTTGTAAGCCGATGTTTGGCATGCAATAGCATGGGATGGCGCTTCTCGAAAGAATAAAAAGAGGAGTTGAGCCGACCACCCACGCGTAAAATACCTTCGCTGTCGAGAAAGGGATTTAAGGAAACGATGTGATTTTTAGAGTTAAGAGAAAGCTTAGCGCGAAGAATTTTTATCTCGGGTTCAAAACTGTCCGTCTGAGATAATCTAACTAATCGTTTGAACGATGTTTCGAGCTCCTCAGGCTGCAAGTCTCCCTCTTGTTTATTTTTGGGATAACGGCAATTGTTCAAAAATCTTAATAGATAAGCAAATGAGCGTTGTATAGTTTTAAGTTTAGAATATTTTTCCAAATCAATTAATTTATTTTTATTTTTCTGATTCGCGTTTGTGCTTATTAAGTTAACTTTTAATTCAGGAATGTCCTTAATATTATTATTATTGCTGTTTAATTGGGGCCAGTTTTCTACAGGATCATAAAGAAATGATGGACCGCTCCACCACATGTCTAAGTTATTTAATTTGTGCGCGTCCACACCTCGCGAAGCGTAGTCTGCCGGATTACATGTAGTGGGGACGTGACGCCATTCAGACCCATCGGTTAATTCTAGTATAGTGGCTACTCTGTTGGAAACGAACGTTTTTAATTTATTATGGCTAGTTTTAAGCCACGCTAAGACGATAGATGAATCGGTCCAAAAGTAGGTACGTGCTATTTCGCAACGTAGGATGTTACCAACCGCCTTGGCGAGCTGAGCGCCTAGTAATGCAGCACACAGCTCTAAGCGCGGGATAGTGGTCGGAGCGACTGGACTAACGCGCGCCTTTGCACATAGGAGACGAACGGCAACGTCGCCTTTCTCATTCATGGACTTTAAATAAATGCATGAGGCGTAAGCACTAATGCTACTGTCACAGAAACAATGCATTTCGATGTAATTAGGTGAATCACAAAGTACATACCGAGGTATTTTAAGCGCGGTTAAAGAGGACAACCCGTTAACAAAATATCGCCATGACTGCTTAATGGAGTCAGGCACGGACTCGTCCCAGTCAATTTTAGCTAGCCACAATTTTTGAATTAAAATTTTAGGAATTATTGTCAGCAAACATAAAAGACCTAAGGGATCAAATATCTTACAAGAATCAGATAAAATTGACCTTTTAGTAGGAGAATCGTCCTTAGCTGAATATTGAGTAGGAAAATGTATAATGTCAGCTGCAGAGTCCCAGCCTACTCCTAAGGTATGTGAGGAAGAACTAAGAATTAGACTCCCTTGGGGCTTCGGACTTTGGCTGTCGTTTAAAATAAGAGGTGAATTGGAACGGAATTTGCGTAAGGGAAAACATCCAACCGACAAAATTTGTTCAACAGTTTTTTTTATATATAATAGATCTTCCTCTGAATCCGACCCTGTAAGCAAATCGTCAACGAGGAAATCACGCTGTATTATTGTTTTGATCCTGCTGTCAACACATTCCTCACCTAATTGCCATAAACAACGCGTACTCAAAAAACTAGCACTAGAATAGCCATAAGTTACCGTGTTTAATTTAAATGTTTTTAAACGATCGTTTTCATCGCTTCGCCATAATAGCAGTTGCAAGTTACGGTCACACTCCTGGACTAAAATCTGTCTATACATTTTCTCAATGTCGCCAGTTATCACGTACTTGTATGTTCGGAATCGAAGGAGTATATTAAAAAGTAAGTCCTGTATGCATGGCCCAACCATCTGGAGGTCGTTGACCGAGTAGCCAGATGTGGTGGGGGCGCTGCCATTAAATACCACGCGCAGCTTAGTGGATTCGCTCGAAGGCTTGAGTACAGCGTGGTGAGGTACATAAAATGAGGTATCAGGAAATTTAGTGTCAGATTCAGAGAGATGACCTAAGTCTAAGTACTCAGAAATAAACTGTTGATAAAGAGTTTTAAGCTCAGGATTATTTTTAAATCTTTTTTCTAAGCCTAAAAATCGTTTTTTAGCCAAATAGAAAGAGTTACCTAAACAGTCAGGCGCGGTAATTAAAGGAAGGCGCACACAAAACCGGCCATCATGGTCGCGGTAAGTGTGTGTAACAAAATGTTGTTCACATTCGGATTCGATATCCGTGTGCTGTCTTGTAGGCTGGGGAATCTGCTCGAGTTCCCAAAACTTAGTTAACTCTTCGTCTAAATTATTACTAGTAGACAAATGATTGCATTGAATAAAAGAGTTAAAGGAAGCCTGCTGTGGCTTGTACTGGTCGTGCATGGGCCCAGCTAGTACCCAGCCTAACTTAGTATTGCGCATAAAGGGCAAGTTATCGCCTAACGTAATCTGCTCGGATCCAAGTAGGTACCAAAAAATGTCAGCACCGATTAATACGTCGATGGGAGCGGGCTGATTAAAGTTGGGATCTGCGAGTTTTATGTAACGAGGGAATTTAAATTGTGAAACATCTATATATTTATGCGGCATGTTTCCAGAAATTGTTGGTAGAACCAAACATGATAAATTAAGATCAAGTTTGTCGTCGTGCCTTGATCGTATTTGGATAGTGCAGCGCTCTGGCGTGCCCGATAAAGGTACATTACCTACACCGACTACGCTGGTGTTATTGAGTTGAGGAGTCAACTGCAATTGATTTTTTAAACTAGAGGTTATTAGACTAGTTTGAGACCCGCTGTCTAACAAGCAACGCACAGTTAAACTAGCATTAGTTATAGGATTAAAAACATCAATAAGAGCCGTAGATAATAGAACATGATTTGTGTTAAAAGTCGCCATGCCGGCCGTGACCTGTGTCTCCGGCTGCGGTGGCGCATCTACGGGTGTACTAGCAGCCTGAGGAACCTCCCTATGCAACATGGTGTTGTGACGCTTCCTGCATTTTAAACAAGGACCCAACCTGCAGCGATGCGAGGAATGGCCCTTACGCAAACAATTTAAACAAAGGTTCAACTTCACCGCCTCGGAAATCCTGTCTTCAATGGACTTAGATTTGAACAACGTGCAGTCGTAAATGCGATGACCGCCGTTGCAGGCGACACATGAAGCAGGAGCGGCAGGTGAAGTGCTAGCAGAAGAAGCACCAGGAGCGGCTGAAATTTGGAAAGATTTCATGGGTACTTTCGGGGAGTTCGAGAAGTCACGTTTTGGACTACTAATGACCTTCTCCGACCTATTGCGCTGGACCGACTCTAAGACGTCGGCGCGACCCTTTAAAAACTTATTCAAGTCATTTAGAGAAGGCATGTCATCATAAGTGTTCTTAAACTCCTCCCATTTCAAATTAGAGTTACTATCTAGTTTGGATGAGACCATATGGACTATTAAGGTATCCCACTGATCTGTGGGTTGGCCTAATGTTGCAAGAGCTCGTAAGTTCTTAGACACGTGGTCTACTAAATACCGCAAACCCTTGGCCGACTCGCGGCCTACCTGTTGGATATTGAACAGAGAATTTATATGATTGCTTATCAACTGCTTCTTATTATCGTATCTCTCGCAGAGGAGTTTCCAAGCTACGTTATAATTAGAATCACTGACTTCTAAGTTGCTTATCACTTGAGATGCTTCTCCCTCTAGGTATGAATTCAAGTAATGAAATTTATGGATCGCCTGGATTCGATCATTAGAATGAATGAGGGACTTGAAAGTATCTCGAAATTCGAGCCACTTAAAATACGATCCGTCAAAATTAGCGACCTTTATCAAAGGTAGTTTAAAGTTATACTCGTTATGATCACAACCAGAGGGCGCTTCTGATTTCAAGCTGGAAAATTTATCAGTTGACTTTTCAGTTAACCGTTGACTGACAGAAATCAATGAGATAAAATCTTGTTCCATCTCCTCTCGCACATCGATTTCGGGTTGCATTGCAGTCGGGCACAAAATCTCAATTTGAGATTGAATTTCATCGAAATGGGTAAAAAGATCACGAAAACGCTCCAACTTCAATGCAAGTTCATCCATTTGATCAGAAGCGAGGCTGTCAGAGGCTTTCAATTTGTCAACATAATTTCTAAACTTAGTTACACGACCTCTAATCGAGCTTCTCGTCGTTAGAAGAGTAGATTTATCGGTCGTCATTAAAAGTAAAATGTAAAACGAGCTAACGCAAATGGAAGAACAATTAAATTTAAATTAAAGCGAGAAAATTAAGGAATACGTAAATGCGTTCGGCTTATGCTCCCAGACAGCGTGGCGACAGCCCGACGTGGCGGCGAGCGGGATGTACTCAGCGTCAGCTGATCGAACAATAGGCAGGTCGATCACCGCTGCACCTGCGCTGGCGTCTAGCGACCGAGCGCCGCGGGTACCGTTATACTAGGCAAAAATATCGTAATATTAAACTTAAGCAATAAAATGATTTAACTGAGATTTAGCTTTCTTTTACTATTAAAATAAAGAAAAGGGGTAGATGCAATTACATACGCAATAGCATAGCTACTCGATAAATCATTTGGTGCAGTTAATTAAAGTTAATTAGGTCTGAATAAATAATTTAAATGCTAGAAAGAACGCTTATGCTCAAGCGGCAAGGGCGCAACTAGAAAATAGATTAATAAGCTAGCATGAAAAGAATGTTAAGCCTCAAAATTGCAAGTCACTTTCTAAGAAAAAATAGGCTAAGCGAAATAATAGGCAAAATGGGCTTGCGATAGAACTAAAAGATGTATAGAAAGTGGCAAAACTTAATAACCAAGTAAAAGGGGATCTTTTTTGTAATAGAAAAAAATGGGAAAAATTGGGATAAGTAAGGAATGGTGCACTTTCCTGGCTAAACCTTGGCTGCGGCGTAATAGAATGACCGGCTGGCTTGAAGCAGGGGCTGGCTGGAAGCTGAAGTATGGGGTCCAAAGGTCGTCAACATAGGTTGCGCAGCAAAAATAAGCGCAATCTTTGCATTCTTCGTATTCACAGTTGGTAGCTGATAGTCGGGCGATGAGATTCCTTATCGTCTCACACCTGGATCATCAGTAACAGTGGTTACGATACGTGAACGTCGTTCCGTGACCTTTGAGTGTCCTTCTCGAAGCTTCGCCGCGCGGTGCGTAGAATTGCGTTGAAGGTGCGTAGTTAGCACATCACGTCGGGGTCACCATGAATAATATTGGGTTCTTGAGTTGTAGTAAAATTCGAGTGTACTATTATAAATTTAATTCAAGTTCCACAATGGTTTTAGTGAGGTTAAAAAATATTAAAAAATAAAGGGGAAACAAGCATCGGCTTGGCTTGTGTATGGCGAAGTGGTTGGCTCGTCCGAGAGATCCGGCGAGCCCGGCGACGGGTGAGGGGGAGCGGTCGGACCGGTTCAGGTAGCCGGCTCCGCCCGAGCCCCGCGTCCCTTTGAAGACGCGTCCGGAACAATGAAGAATGTCAGTAGGTATGCCAAATCGCTTGAAACTTTGTAGCAGTAAAGTTTATAAATAAACAAACATACTACTTTTTATTTTATTCAAAAAGACTCGGTAGTTTTGATTCTATGAACGTTTAAAATTTGGGTCAATAATATTAAAGCGCGCGGGGGCCATCTTGCTGGGGTGACGTCATCGCTTAACAGCGGTACGCGCCCTTATATGAAAAAGTAAGTTTACAGGGCTATAACTTTTTAACCGTTATAAGTAGCCAGTTGAATGTTTCACAGAATACGTGTTATTATAAAATCTATCATTTAAAATTGTACAATGAACAATAAATCAAATCCCAGGAGGGGTTCCCATACAAGAAACATGAAAAAAAATAAAAAAAAATAGCATTATTATACGGATTGTATTTTTATAATGGCTTCTTATTTTGATGCTATTTTGAGCTTAAGTTGTAGTTAAATTTTTGTAGTTTACGACTAAATAGCAATGTCAAGTAAAACTGCTACAAATATGTGACAAAACTGATTATATCAACATGATTTTTTTACAGCCATTTTTAGTTTTTAATGAATAATACGGTAAGTCAAAAATCTAAACTGGCTGACATTCTCTATTACACGCGCTCATCACACAAATATATTTGTTCTTAGCGGGAGTCGAAACCAGGACCGCTGGCTTTATACGCAGGGTCAAGCAAGGCCAATCGGGTTACCGCGTCATCATTGTCATCAAACACATCGTTTGGAAAAAATTAAGTAAATAATCTGCCTATTCCGATCATTGGCGAAAAGGTACTTGTAACTAGCTTATTAAATTTACTTAGGTATACTCCCTTTTACTAAGACATAAGTAAGTAGGTATACCTATACTTACCTCCTTACTAAAAAGCTCAATGTCCTAATTATTTTTACACGTTTGGTACAGATACCTACACACCTAATGTAGAACGGGTCTTAACACGACTCCCTATAGGCTTTATGAATTATTTTTTGGAATAAAAACCAGCTAGGTAAGTAAGTAGTACTTATTTTATTCCTAAAATCTCAAATCATCTTAAGGCTCGCTTTACTTAATAATTTACAATATATTACCTGCTTACTGTTGCTTGCTGTTTGCTGTTAAATTACTATTTCAGATTCAACTTAACATTGAATCGAAGCTTAATTTTATACGGACTCGCAAGTGCACTATTCCCGAGTTGTCTATTTATTTATTACCTACAAAAAGGTTAACAAATAATTAAGTATGCATAAACTAAAATATTTTCATAATTGACTTTATACCTACGCGAAGACCGCGTCGTCCACGCCGCGGGTGACTTAGGCAGTATCTCGTAGCTCACTGATTTAGGTAGATGGCGTTAGGATGTGATACTTTCTTTTTGAAAGTGGGATTAACCGACATTATCAATCCTGATTGGATTGATAATGTCGGGATAAGCGACAGCAGTATTGAAAAGTTATTGCAGGTAATCAAGGATAAGCGACAAGCTTTTATAAACTGCAAATGAGTAAATAGGGATAAACGACTATAGTTCAGATACGGTACGGATACGGATTACAATAAACCAAGAATTCAGACGGAATTTCCATCTGTGCTGTTGCGTCAATAGGACTCTGTACGATGACGAGGCAAGCCATGGCGCTTATTTTCAGTGGGGCCATTACCACAGACGAAAAAGAAAAGAAAAGAAAAAAGAGATGAACAAAGAGTTCACCCTTATTGTTTGGGTGTTGGTTGTTTATCAATCAAATTTATTAGTAAAAAATCAGTACTGAATAAACTAACCCTAAAACCGCAAACTTTTTTGAATTAATGAATTTGTTTCAGGATCAAAGAGTTCCATAGATTGTTAGTAACATTAAATCTTATACTGTATTAGTAATTATTTAATTTTGTCATAATTGTTCAATTAATTATTTTATTCCTCCTGACTTCTGCCATGTCACCCAGTGTGACACCATGGAACAGGCTTTGTATATTCAGGTTTCTAAGACTATGTTAAAAGGAACGGTGTCAGATTGACGTTGACATATCCAGATTCTAACATGTATCCCGCCATTTTCAAAATTTACCTATTCATGGCAAGAACATTCTTAGAAGTAAAAAATCTATACCTTGATACAATATAATATAATATAACGGTAGAAAGAAAATATAGTATAACGGTAGAAAAAAAGTTCTGTACATCTTATCTCACTTCTTATCTTATCTTATTATACTAATTTTATAAATAAGAAAGTTTTTGATGTTTGTTACTTAATCACGCTTCCACTACTGAGCGAATCGGGAGGCAACTTGGCACACATATGTACCTAATATAGCTTAAGTCCTGGAATAGGACAGGATAGTTATTATTCCGAAAAGATAATCTCATTCCTACGAGAAATCAAATTAATCGTTAAACGCTGTGAATTTGCTCACAAGGTGGCGCCACTTCGTATGGATGAGTAATAAAAAAAAGATTAAATATCATCTAGCCATGTGTGGGTAGCTTGTTTTTATTTCTGTTTAAGTACGTTTTTCAACCTGAAATCCTTTCAGTTTGTACCTATTCATTGATGTGTGCGTATACAAAAGTTACTAAAGAAACACACTTTTAGTTCTCCATATACGAACTAGCACTGATTTAAAACTCTGTATCGAAGTGGTGCCTCAGTGTGGTCAAAGTCACTGGGTGGTTAAGCGATTTTCCCTATACAGCGCTATATTTCGTTCTTGGTTCGGAAAGGACAAACAGTCCTTGCAGACGAAGTCGCGGGCAGAAGCTAGTATGAAAGTAATAAACTCCATAGGAATTATTTAACGTTGCTTTTATACGTATTGTCATCGTATTCTTTTAATTTGTTCAAATTACTATCATGTTAATAATAGTTGTCACAACGATCACAATACTATAATAATATGGAAATAGACAGTGTAGAATAAAGTTTCTCCTGTTTTGTGAGCAAGAGCAACCTTGTTAATTTAGAAATTTCTGAAAATCATTTATAAAAGTGGTCACACTGTTACACTACAGTAGACTGCGCTACGCCGACAAGTCGCGAGTTGCCGTGACACGTCGCGCGACAATTTAGTATTGTTTACATTCGGTGCTGTAGATTGTGCCATACATCTTGTTGAGCGTCTTCGGGCGTGTCGTGGGGCCAGTTAGTGTCGTTGTCACTTGTTGACGACAATGACATGGATCAGATAATTAGGTCTACTATTGTGCATTCCTAAAAAAGAGTTGTTAGCTTGACACTTCAGTCTGGTGGCCAAATTAAGGTTCTTTTACACGTGAGCAATATGTAGGATCTACTAGTGTTTCGGACGAGATCATTACTGCTGAGAAGAAGCGCCGCAGTCACATATTTTTGTAGTCATAAAATACAATAATACTTGACACTTATTATCACAAGGTATGTACATGGTACAAACCCTAAAAAACTATGAATACTGAAAACCGGTCAAGTGCGAGTCGGACTCGCGCACCGAGGGTATTTTTATCGACTACGATTTCGGTCAGAGCGATTGTGTGCACTGGATGTACCTGTTTACATCCTGTCCTACATGTATTATCATTACAGCGTTTAAAGATGTAAAAATATAATCATAGGTAGTGTAGTGACCGGGAATTGAACCAAGTAGGTTTTACCTCCACAAAAAATAAGAGGACCGTGCTGGGTTCGATTTCCGGTAGAAACTAAGTGCATTTTTTTGTTTTTACACGCAGTTTTTCCGTTTTCCAAATCAACCTTACTTACTTTACCTTAGTCCCGAGTTTCTGAATTCTTAATACTGACCATTGAACATTTGAAAAAAAATAAAGATTAAACATGTTTATTCTGTAAGTACCTAGACCGCACGAGGAGACCTACTGAGAAGAACCGCCGCAAAAAACTCAACACTCAGTAATATTTTTAAAATATTTCTCATGGCAAATGATACGAGTAATACTTAACGTACCATTAATTACAACAATGAATATTAATTAAAAATGATATGCGTAGCGTAGCGTGATACGAAGCGTATGCGTTATAGCTGACCCTGTATGTCTAAAAAGTTAAGACTTTCACTACATTAATTATATGAACGACACTAAAAAACCCTGTTCTTTACTTACTACTCCACAATCGATAATCGATATCAAAAACCAATATCTTTTTAGAACTCCTACTAAATACAAACTCAACGATCCGTAAACATTTCAAATTGACTCCCCATCATCGATTCCATTACCGAAACCCCTAATAACGGGCAACATTTTTACTAGATCTCTAACCTGGCTACGAAATATATTGCTTCCGAGTAAACCTTTATTGGGTATCCGGCCCGTAAAGGGAATTAACCTGTTCAATTTCATATAAATAGGTTCTCGGGTAAACAAAGAGTCGGGGGATTAGACGGGAACATACTCGCAATCTATGTTCATGATTGGAGCCGTTTGTGTGAAGGTTTTGATCTGGGGTGTTATCCTTATAATTTGCTCGTTCGATGTAGCGACGGCAATCATATCTTGATCCTTTGTCGCGGAAGCATTGCACATGTTTAGGTTTGTGTTATGTTGGTCATTCGACACTAAACTTATTTTGCTGCAGTTCTGTCAAAGTTGTAGGTATTTAACGAATAGCACCGGTCCGATTGTGTTGTCAAGTTAGAGGTTATAATCCTTCAGAATTTATATAGTTAGCCAATTTTATTAATGTACTAGGATTTACCTATGACTTCGGTTGCGTCAAAGTAGTTATCGCTATTTCTTAGGGAACTATCTAATTTATCCGGTTATTAAGTACCCTATGTCCATCTCTGAGCTACAAAGAGATGTATCCACTTTTTCAAATAGCAAACTTCACGTTCTTAGGCGCCGATCGATGTGTACAGCCAAAACCACTATCATATCTACGCGGCCATAGATGGTGTCGAATATAATATGTGTACCTTATTGTCAAAGAAATATACATATATTTCGAACCTTGACTGTACAACCTAAGATATTACTTAATAATTATTTTGGCTAAAATATTTAACAGTCAATTTCAATGTTCAATGAGCAAGGCAATAAATCACTTTAGTTGAACAAAAACGGATATCTATAAAACCCCTATCAAATACAAATCAGCTTTTATACCCGTTTTATTATAACTTCCAAACCACAAGATACGCGTCATCAATATCCATACAAACTAACTTATCAAGGGCATAACAAAAGAACAACATCCACAAAAGATAACCTCAAAAAACTTCTCCTCAACTGGATACGAAACACAAGACAAATATTTTCTTTGGCATTAATACCTCATCTCTGTATCGGGCCCTTTATATGTAAAGTAATATAACTTTCCCCCTGGTTTGCCTTTTGCAGTTATGATGACTTCACAAGTACGAAGTTTTGTTTGAGCTCAGATTCTTCGAGTTTTCCTTCCCTTATTTTTCAGTAATTGGAAATAAAATCGTCTTTCTTGATTCGCTATTGGGGTGGGGTTCAACACGTTTGATGTTTTTTAAGCTTATTATGACATAAATTATTGGGAGTCAGAAAAGGTACGTTTTTAAATGAAAGGCAGCGGTTTTTTCCGAAGAGCCTGAACTTTTTTAAGCGTGACAGAGTATGGACATGACTCGTTATTATTAAATATAACGACAGTGGAAAGGTAAAAATGCTTAAGCGCCACTTTAGCCGAAAATGAGTTATATATACAGTTTAATTTCTTTTTTTTTTCTGCGTCGATCTGTCTAGGACCCACGTCGATCGGAGCACTTTTTTGGCGCTTAAGCAGGCTAATTTTTCACGATTTTTTGAGAACGTGACAACTAAAGCGACGTTTATTTTGATGTTTTTCGTGTTGAAGCATGTTAGTCATTTAACTTTAGGGAAAATTTTGGGATGCAAACGTATTAGATTTTTTTTATTCTTATCTTTAGTCGAGTTATTACTGTTAGCAATTTCAAATTATTGTGATACATATTTTTTTTTCGTATTAGAATTTTTATCTTCATGCTTTCATGCAATATTTGGCGCTTAAGCAAAAATGCTATTCCACGTTTTTAAAGAAAAATGTGTTTAAGCACAATCTAGGTCATCTCAATCTGTAGAATTAGGATGTTAGTAGAATATAAAATAAAATAAAATACTATTTACTTTGATTTAGTGAAAGTAGACATATTTCATTTTAGACTTTTACACTGCTTAAGTCTTATTTCGGATTCAGTTTCTTATAAAAATATGGGTGTTCATTACTAGTAAGAAAAAACTCGAAAAACATTTAAGAGAATACAAACTTCGCTCGAGTGTAAGCTCCCGTTTATCGCATAAAACCTGTTGAATCGGGACACTCAGTCCATGGTGACGACGAGCGCGACAGTGATGATGTATATAATAAGTAATTGCATATCTTGTGAACTTTGCGATGTCAAGCATCTTGTGTGATAATAATAATACGTCACGCTACAGCAGCAGCTAGTAGCGAGCTTTTGGTTCCGAGGGAAGGTCCTGTTCCTCACCTCACGCTTGCCTTCACCGGCCCGCTGGAGTGTACGATGACGAGGAATAGACTCTCACCTCTGGCTATCTTTTATTAGCCGGTCAGATTGGAGTCGCAAGAGCTATATATGCTCGAAGGGCGGATGTTGCATAAGTGGTGAGTGGGCAACTTATCGTCGTTTAAAGTCCAGATGCACCTTTTCGACCTTATCAACCCCTCTGGAACTATTGCCTGTCTGGTACTACGTATTAAGGCTATTTTAGGAGACCCATTCCATTGACTTGGCGAGTCACTGTCTGTCATTTCAACCAAAGTAATTAGCATTGGCGTCATAGGTTTATCAATAGCCTAGTTCACCGGTCCATCTCATTTAGTCTTACACTAACCGGTGTCTGCCCGTGGGAGCATACATCTATAGTGTGAACTCAGGGACAAATGCCAGTTACTGTCCCATCACTTTACTAAATTAATGTTGACTAAAGGGCCTCTTCATGTTGGCTTCCGCTCCATGTACGCCTTGCAAAGTTTTCCACCCAGTACATACCTACGTATGTAATTTTTAAATTTTATTATGTTAAATTAAAAAAACGGAATTCAGTTCCTATCTTTCGAAGTAAATACAAGTAGAATGTTGGCTAGTGGGTATAAAATCAACTTTTTTGTGAACGTATTCCCTTATTTGCTATAAAATCAAACACTACAATTACATTTCCTCTTAATTAATTTGCTGTAAATTCAAATGTTATAAAAGTTAATTTCTAAAATCTTCGCTTAGCATAAATTTTATATCAAAGTCATTTCGTCTACTAATCATCAGCCATCAGATTTATTTAGTACCTTTATTACATTCAAATCTGGAATTTTTACTTGCTATAATGGAACCAACATAGCGAGTGGTTGTGGAAGGCGGAGGGCAATCCCCGCATTGAAACGGAGATAGGAGGGCAAGGAGCAATGAACCTTACCAAAAAATTTTGTGAGGTAGGTAGGTTTTTAATATTATTTTATTCTTCAGAGCACGAAATAGGAGCCGAAAGCCAAAAGGGCCTCGTCAAACACAAATATATAAAGAAAATAATAAATATATGAGTGAGGTTTCATATTATCACTTTTAACCGTATTCATTATAGTGTGAAAATTGGCATTTGTTTGAGTTTTTGGTTTAAACGATTAAACATTGTGAATATTATAAAAAATAATGATAAAAGTTGTAATTGTATTGTATTATGAATATTAGACATATTAAAATTATAATTTCTAAAAGTTTTAGAACATGGCTTTTGTAACCAAAATTATAGCAAGTGATTTAAAAACCTATGACTATTTAGAATATAATTCTATGTCATTTGAATTTATAGCAAATATGTTAGATCCTATTTTGAATGGTTCCAGGTAGACTGGTAATTCAGGCTGGTATAACTTAGATACCTAGTGAACTGTTAATAATTATTCTTATAGTTATCAGAAGGAATTCTATCGATTCAATAGATTTTTGATGATGTTTTAATTGCAATCTGCAAAAAAATATATGAAAAGGTTATTTTTCAACCGACTCCAAAAATTCGACACGTATCTGGGTCAATCAACTATTCTTTCTCACTAAAATTTTGCAAGTATCTAAAGCTTCTACCAATAATAATGGTTTTATTTATGCAGCTATAAACTTTTCAGGATTCTTTAAAATGTCATTGTATAGAACCCATTATGTTAGGTTAGGTTTATGTTATAACAATCCCGAAAAGGTTACGATTTCAGATAAAACACCATTTTATATTATGAACCATTATGTATCCCATTATTATTAAACTTTATATATTATACGTATCCGTTAAAAGACATTTTGGTACTTCTCTTTCTTAAATGACGTCAAAGTCACTAAGTATTAATGTATTAGTTAGAATTTAAGCTTTTAGTAGTCCGTGTAGAAACAAAAATGCTTGCTTTAAACCATTTTAAATTTGAATAATGAGTAAAATTAGGCAGTTAAGTGATATATAATTTATAAATAATAAATAATTAGTGACTTTAAGTAAATTCACCATCCAAGATAACAGTAATTATCATTCGTTAGATTTTTTACTTTACCAGTTTCTAGAAAGATGAAGTAATATAAGTAAATTTTGTATTTTCTAGACATAAAAAATATGTACCGTTAGTCATTTTGGTTTATAGTTAGTTGCGATTTAAGCATTTTTTACCTGACTGACATTTTTGGAACTAGCTACACAATTATTGCTTAAGCGACATCTATCTCTGTAACTAGAAGGACTAGGTCAGAACTTGTTTCATAAATAAATAGCTGGCATATTCTAACTTATACATTTTGATTTTCATGGAAATAGTCGTAAAACTGTTTGAGATAGGATTTTTTTTCTCAAAAAAAAAACTTTAAACCTCATTTCTGTAAAGTTTCCAATATGGCGCTTAAGCATTTTTACCTTTCCACTGTCGATAATTAGGTAATTAAAGTGTACATCGAAAGTCCAGAGGTAGAGCACGTTAAGGGGCATCCGAATCACCCCCATGTATGTACAGCGATTTTTAGCATTTTTGGAGTTCATTTTAATCGGATTTCTTGTAATTTTTCCTTATGTCCATGTTATGAAAAAACCTTAAATTCATGTATTATTTTAATATTTTTTCAGTAGTTTCTTACATTGATAGAATCATTATGAACGTAGGATGTTTTTAAAGCTACATGCCAGTTTTTTTTTCATGACAATCTTTTGTGAAATCACACAAAGTTTGTTTTTCCATACTAGATGAACCACAAACATGGGGTACACTTAGTATGGAGAAAGTAACTTTGTGTGATTACACAAAAAGTCGTCATGAAAAAAAACTGGCATGTAGCTTTAAAAACATCCTAAGTTCAATGTAAGAACATTGATACTATAATTATGAACTTAGGATGCCAGTTTTTTTTCATACTTTCTCGTTTCTTTTTTTTCGTTTTAATTTTTTCTTATGTCCATGGTTTGAAAAAACACTTACGTACATGTCTTATTTTAATATTTTTTCAGTAGTTTCTTAACATAAGTAAAGTTAGTTGGACATAAGAAAAAAAGACAAAAATTCATGTTAAAATGAATATACATGGGGATTATTCGGATGCCCCTTAAGGTGTTCTACCTCTGAACTTTCGATGTACACTTTATCCTGGTACACACTGTATATAAGAAGGAACTGAATGACATATCAACGCACAGCCCAAACCGCTGGATCTACAGGGTGTTAGGTAATGAGTGGATAATCCTTGAATTATGGATAGAGGGCACTTAGGACGTTATGAAAAAGCTAAAATAGGTTAGGTAAAAGTCACACGGTTTTCGAGATATTTTAACTTTTAGATTTTTTCGAAAATGAACACTCTTGTTCAATGTTTTGATCATAGCACCATTCTAAGCTAATTTTTTCCAATTTTTTTTCTTAATGTTCTTGAATACTTATGTTATTAGATAGGCATCACCATTAATGTGAGACTAAAATGGATAAAAAAAAAATCAAACTTATTTTTACCTTTTCAATCGTACATTTACATCGTACATTCGTACAAAAAGCAGACGGCATGTTTTTTAAATTTGGAATAAATGGCATTTAAATTAGTGGCCAGTAATGTCATTTTTGCAACAAAAAGTTTTGAATTCTACGCCCGGGATACAAAGAGTAAATCAGGAAAAGTGTGGGTGGGCGTGTATTTTTCTTCATTATTTTTGCATTTTGATTTTAAATTCAAAAGGTAATTACTATTTTTAAATTGTCGATAAATTGGCATGTTTTTAAGCTTATGGGCAACTAGACGGCAGTGTATTTTTTTTCACCATGGGTGCTGAAAGTTCGATCAATGTACGATTGGAAACGCAAAAATTAAGTTTGCGTTTTTTTTTTAATCTTTCGGAAAAAGGAAAAAATTAGCTTAGAATGGTGCTATGATCTAAAGATTGAACAAGGGTGTTCATTTTCGAAAAAAATCTAAAAGTCCAAATATCTCGAAAACCGTGCGACTTTTACGTAACCTATTTTAGCTTTTGCATAACGTCCTAAGTGCCCTCTATCCATAATTCAAGGATTATCCCCTCATTACCTAACACCCTGTATAGATTTCAAAGTTGGCACATAGGTTTTTTATGAGGTCTAGGGATGCACAAAGAAACGAGTTCCCAATTTATTTCTTTCTTTTTTTATTTAATAATTTAATGTTAATTTGATAGCAAGTATTAAATGCATGCCGTAATTCAACTTTTACCCATATAATTACTGGCGTAAGATGTGGTTTTTTGTAATTGAGCAAGCATCGATTTGGATGTTAAAATAGATATAAGCATAAGTCAGATGTATTATCTGTTGGAACTCCTCAATAAATAAATAAATAACTTTATCTATAATGATTCTCATGTACCTATTGACTTAAAACTTTAAATCTCGCATCTAGAATTTCAAACGAAAAACCACATCTGATATGTATAAATCTCCATATGGTAAAAAAAAAACAATTTACTTTTTAGCTATGAAGTAACTTTTAAAAACAGTTCGAGTGCTACGTACTCGTAGCAACGAAACAAAATCGTCGACCGATTAGAATATTTTTTATGCTAGATTTTTCCCAAATAAGTTAATGTCGTAGAGTACAAAACTAATACTTACACAGGAAAAATATTTTCGATTTTTATGCTTCAACGATATTTTTTTATACGAGGCTGCTGGTGCGAACTGAGAGAGCTTTTTAAGCAAGATTCCTGTTTTAGAACTAGTCAGAAGTGACAGTTTTCTCTGATTTACAAACGTGTCTTGTGTTTGATTATAAACGGTATTTATATATGTATTTTTCAATAATATTGTATGACATACGGTACTAGTTTAGTTTATAATAATAATTAATTAATGCACTTAACGAACTCCTTTATCCTGGCCAATGCTGACTAAATAAGAACATGGCATCACGCACGTCAGTAGCGCCACAGTTTTACTTTTACACCGTTGGTGACATTGGCGGAAAAAAAGAAAGAACGAAAGAAAAAACATTTATTCGTGATAAACAGACATATAAAGGAACAGAATACTGACATAGACCAAAGAACTGTTGTCACGAAATGGTTCGAACTCAGCGTTAGATATGCTGGCATTAAAGCCAGCGCCGGCCTTCCGTTGGAAGCATCCAGTGAAACCATGGCAGATTACACACACACACACATAGCACACGCACTAAACTAAGCTAAACATAACAGAAATAAAAGAGTTGGCGATTTCCAGCAAGCGATGGTAAAAATTAAGAAGTTGTAAATAATTGTGTTATTGGATTAAGTCAGAGGATAAAGCCAATATTTTATTTCAAGATTATTTATTATTCACGGCTTCTAACACTTGAAAGGGGAATCTTATGTAATATTAATACATATTTGAATTTATACGACCCTTATCCAGTGTTTCAACGTAAGCGATTCGCGCACAAACGCAAAGCGACACAATGCGGCACGTAAAATAAAGCGCGACTTAAAAGTGCTCTACGTGAGTCACATGGGAAACTGCCTTAGCCAATTATTTTATCTTGAGAACAGGCACTCAACATTGTAAATTGAAGTTCAAACTTACGTTGTCTCTGATTAAGTATTTTCCTTCTTAACTAACCTTGTCTAGTGGCAGGTATTTATTGGAAAATCTAAACAGTTGTCTGACTCGACCGAAAATCTGTTTAGCATAAATGATAATTCAGACCCAAAATTAGATGAGGACAAGCCTTTTTAGGACAACAAAGCCAATGGACATAAATAATTTCCCACAAATTCTAAAACCAGAAGAAGCTTTTCATCTTTACTGGTACTTCCGCCATCTAATCCTTTACGTAACATTACTAAAAATATTTTAATGCGGGTATCAAACGCAACGGCACATACGTAACGGCCATGACCCGCCTATTAGGACGCCCATTCACTTAATCACACCGTGATGGGAGCGTAATAGCGTACCTACGGCGTTTACATTTCTACGTTGAAAATGTTGAAAATTCGCGTAATTTTATTAAAATCTACTGTGAATGCCCATTCTGTAGCACGGGGACAAATTGAACGTAAAGTGTACGCTTTTCATGAGCGCTCGATTGTAAATCCGGATGAATTTTTAATAAAATAACGACGTTCTGTTATTAAAATAATTGTAATCTCCCAGGTAATAAAAGCGCATTTGACTTTTTCTTTTGGTGTACCTACTCTGAATACCGAGATTGGGCAACTGAGGTTTTACAAATGGGCGAAAGGTTAGACATACCTAAAATAGAACTAAATGGGTATTAGTGCAAATTATCTTAGAGGGCCAAAGTAAGTCTATTGATAGAACCCATCTGTAGGTACAATGTGGGCAAAGCAATAATTAAAAAGGTTTTTCACACATCTGGCTATTTTATAAAATAAGAAAAATTATTACGGTTCGGAGTTGAATACGTTTTCTCAAAGATTTGCATATTAAATATCGTGTTGTTTTTAATTCGGCCGCCATAACTGTCAAGTAAACAACAGCTGTCAGAAAGTTGACTATAACCTATACAATAACATGTCAAAAGCAAATAGGTTTTAAAGTAGAGTTAGAGCCCCAGCGTTCTTAATTTGAAAACCAAACCATAGCAGAAACGTTGAGTTATCTCAACCTCTAAGGTACATACTTAAATGAAAAGATAAGAGTTCTAATTTAAAAAAAAACTAATGTTTGTGATCCAGGGCCTCCATATTTTACGCGGTATAACAGTATTGCTTTTGATATGGTATCGTTTACGTGGTGATAACTCTTATTTAGTTGACAGTAATAGCGACTGAACTGAGTAAAGAAAAATCGATAACATGCAAAGCAATATTATTTTACCGTGTAGAATGGAGACCGTGTTATGACAAGAAACGTGTCTAGATCTATCATTATTCACTTTAACCGCTGCAGTTCTCGAAAACTGAGTAGGTATCGAAGAAGTTATCGATTGAGAGCTACTAGTATTGAGTATTGAGTAGTTTCGCCGTTACTCTTCCTCTGAAAGTCTTGCATGGGACGTATCGACGAAGTTTCTATTAAGAACAAGCTAAAAGAGTCTTTAAAGAAATACGAGATGCTGTGAAATTGTCAGTTTGGTATTTTCTGCCCGTCCTCATACTGACGGTATATTGGAACGGACTAGCGGTTTTAAGGCTGGAGTCCACTAGGCTCGACGAGGCGAGTCGAATCGAATCGAAATAATTCGCCTTCATAGGCGGCTGCCACACGCTCGATATGTATCACTATATTTATACGTGATATTTATCTAGTAATATTTTGGTATACTACACATACGATACGAATCGCGTCAGTACGACGGTAAATTTTATGGAGTACACTCGTACGTTCGTATTACGATGCAAATATCACGATAACTATCGAGCGGGTATCACTAGACGCTCGATATTTATCGACGATACTTGATACAGATCGTGGATTTTTGGATTTCAAAAAATCCAGCGATCCGTATCACGATACGTGATACGCTATACTACACACTCGATAAATATCGTGATCCTGGATTACGATCCAAATATCACGATAAATATCGAGCGTGTAGCATTCGCCATACATTAACTATGAAAGTGCGTCGATTGGATTGATTCGATTCGGCGCGCCGCGGCTCTGCGCCAATCGACGCACTTTCATAGTTAATGTATGAAGGCAAATTAATTTCGATTCAATTCGACTCGCCTCGGCGAACCTAGTGGACGCCAGCCTTTACTAATAACGAGCAGAAAAAAACAATCCGTGCAAAATATAAACACATCAAGGGAAAAACCTTACACAAATTGACGTTATTGTTTTCTTTGATCCACGATGGTGCCACCAGTGCCTACATTCACTTTAACGTTAATATGAGTGGCGGGAAACGCTATCGTGGATGGGAAAGAGTACTTTATAGTCACTTATTTGATTACCATGCAACGATATAATTATAAATAAAATACTTCGTTTATAATTTATATTGTTTACTATTTAGTGACAAATTAATAAAAAAAATAAAAACTTGCCATACGTTCCTGGGTGAATATATGGGCGTTTTCACCTCCGTCAAAGTTCTCTTCTATGTTTTGACGAAAATAATGATAACAGTTATTATCAACAATTTTTGACGTAAAAAACAGCAGACCCGAGATAGATTCCGTTCCATTTGAAACAAACAGTTTGTTAGCTTTATCTGGAATAATAAGCGAAGCCAATAATGACGACGTTTGAAACGCCTAAGACTTATTCTCCTATCACAAATAAGATTTGGTCTTTATTGGGAATCGTACCCGGGACCGCTAGCTTCGTAAAGGTATGTCACCACCACTAGTAGATGTTTAAATCATGCCACGGGGCCGTTCACACATTATGAATCTAAACCGGAACTTCATCGCTTAAAAACATTATATTATCGATGGTTCGATCGTGTTGCAATGGTCGTGGTTACAAGCAGACTGAAGAGGGCTGGTGCTCATTTATGTTGCGTGAGAGTTTTTTGAACTACCTTCACTTGGTCTTGTTTTTGTTTTATCGGATTACCCACCGATTGGCACACAACACTCATAGAGTGTCTGCAAAATTGTCCGACGATATATGACGACGCTTGCACTTGCTTATCGCCGGATTTCACGAAAAGACCTTGTATCAATCATTCCGGTTGAAATTTTTGTGTTTCCTGATTTTCACCGCTTCACGTACTATTCTATTCTTCTACTATAGAAATTCCGTTCCGTAGAGAGGATTTTGGGATTATGAAATTCAATCTAATGGTTTGGTCTTAAATTCAAAAAGTGCTCCTCTATTAAGTCCCGTTTTAGATTTATAACAGTATGCCACGTGGCGTTGAGCTCGGTTCTGAGGAGATTTCAATATTAAGCAAGCAGACCCGATCCTAAGCTACATGAACCCGTGCAGTGTGATACCCATAGCGCTAAGATCGGAAACTTTTGCCGAGTCACACCCGCTGTCCGAACTACGTGACAGAGTTTTGAATGCAAACACCACGTAATATAAACTTGACCTAAGACAGATCGATGTTAATGTACCTTGTTTATTTTGTCAATTTCACCAATTTAGAGACATTTTCACTTTGGCATAAGAAACAAATCACAACTTTACAGAAGTCTTTAGTCTATTTTGGCGCCAAACAGGGTTTCAAAACCTCAGAGATTTTCAAGTCTGATGTAAGGATAATTTTGTATTATTATAGCTTCTGCCCGCGACTTCGATTGCGTAGATTTCGATTATGGTTATTCACTCGAGAACTTTTTAATTTTCCGGGATGAAAAGTAGCCTTAACTATACGTTAATCCAGGGTATACTCTATCTCGATTTCAAATTTCACCAAAATCCGTTCAGCCATTGCAGCGTGAAGTAGTAACAAACTAACACACACTCAAACTTATTATATACTAGCTTGCCTGCGACTTCGTCCGCGTAAATTTCGATTACCGTTATTCCAATGGGTAGAAAGTAGCCTATAGGTATGAAAATCCTGGAAATAGGCTATCTCCATTCCAAATTTCATCCAAATCCGTCCAGCCGTTGCGGCGTGAAGGTGAACACACACACGCACACACACGTGTGAACGCAAGACGATTTACGTCAAGTCTATGCTTTTTATTACACGACTGCCCAAAAAAAGCAGTGTAATGTTTTCAGGGTTCGTGTAGGGTAGAAGTACCGGTTTTGAACATCTTTGCACCGTTTTTGGCCACTCTATATTTTAACTAATATGTAAAAGACCTAATATGAAATTACGAAATTATTTTTATATTTTATCCTTATATTAATGTTCAGTCGTAACTATTTATGAATATTATTTTTAATATTACAGTATTTTTGTTACTCATTTCAATCTAAAAAGTACAGTGGCCACAAACGGTACTTCTACCCATGTTCTTACTTCTAAATGACTGAGCCGATTTAGATATGCGTTGTATCGTTAGAATCCTTTCACCATCCCGAGTGACATAGGATACCTAAACTGTTAAAATTTAAATAACCACAATGGCAAAATGTCAATCATTAATATTTGTAGGTATATCGCCCAGAATATAAAAAATGCGGTCCGGTTTTTAAAGCTTGCTTCTCATTTAGTTTTTCTACAACCGTTAACGTTCCCGCTACCCGCCTTAATTTGTTAGACTTTTATATTCCGTAAGGCATTTCTTTCATATCGATATTAAACTGGTACGATATTATACGGGGAAGCAAATTTTTCCTTTGCCTTTTTTACCTTTAAGAACTTTTTCCGTTTCTGGAATGTAAGTAAATGAAATAAAATTAGTTAGTTTGCGAGCGTTTTGCAGCGTAGATCTTGACTTTTACCGTCGGTGCAGTACCTACGTATCGACAGAGACAATATAGCTATAACAATTATAGCTTCATGGCGGCGAGAACAAAACACGATTTGTGATAAGGAATCTGGAAGGAAATTTATGGACCCCAGCCTAGGAACCAATAGCAAAAAGCGATATCTCGTTTTTATATTCGATTTTTTTTTTGGCGGGTAATTCCAAGAGTAAATTTATCTGTCCGAACTAAAATTTCACAAAAACTGGTAATTAGATTTGAACTCCCACTTTCTTTATACGTATGGCGATATACTTTTTTAACACTAAGATTTAGGACTACCTGCCATAGTAACAGTTTTTGAAACTAATGCTGGTTTCACACGGAGGCAGTACTGCCAGTGTGTAAACGCACAAACCTACTGTTCTGTCTCGGCGCGGCGTGTGCGTTCACACAGTAGCAGTGCTCTGCTGTCCACTGTTGCTTGTCGTTATTTATCACAAAGGCTTATTTGCTCATCGTTATCGCATATAGACACTTAAAGGATTATTGCAAAAGCATGTTGTGATTTGTTGGATACTATCCTATAATTTTATCCCACTTTTGGAATATTAAAGTTTGTGGGTATATTCCAGATGGAGTCTAAAAAGGCTGCACTGATTTTAATAAAAAAAAAATTAAGATATCCTCAGGTTACTCCAGCAGTTTGGTTTGGTTTAGTGAAATTTGGTAGCGATTGGGTCAATTTTTTTTTTTTCTTTTTTTTGGACCGGGGCTGGTCGTTATTTGTTAAATATTAGATATGCGTTGCAAAAGTCCCTTTGTCTCCATAGCTACTGCACTACCAAACAAAACAGTAAAAAATATGCATTTCTAAATATTTTTTTCACACATGTCCTAAATAAAATATATGTCAAAGATTTTATGTAAATCCATTCTCTTTTAGAACTTTTAAAATATCATAGATGTTTCAGCTTATTTATTGGCGTTAAGTATATTTAATGCTACCTCAACTAGACATCTTAACTGGTTTCCATCGTGGTTGAACTGGTCTTCTGTCTAAAATAAATAGAGGAGTTACATGGACAAATGCACGTCGATTTAGGGTCGCTGCAGTGCCCGGCGCAAGTCACAAGCTCGAGCGTGAATTAATTAGTTTTAAACTTTATTGACATATTATTAATGTTTTATTTTATTTCCTGGGTTTCATTCGGTAGACATCCTTAAAACAACTGCTTGCTGAGTAAGACCCTACAGTCCGGTTTAGTAAACTATAAAATACTCAGTAGTGTCTTACTTAATAATAATAAATAATAATAATAATTTATAAGAATATGGGATTGTGATTGGTTTCGTACCTATTTAATTACCTATCTGTAAAATTTAGCTATGGTAATTCGGAAACAATGTATTTGCTACAATTTTATATAACAAAGGTTAAAGCAATATTATAGCTCAGCTGAGTCTGTAATGCGCCTTATGTCCGTATACAACAATCATGAAATAAATTATATAGAGGAGGGAACATAATGTAAGTAAAAAAACATATTGAGACCCAAAAACTTTTATTAAAAGTCACCTGTAACTCAAAATTTGACGGTAAGCCATTTTAAGTACTTAAGATCATAAAATCTTTGCGGGAGACCCAATTTTATCCTCGTCGCGCGAGTTTTGCTGATGGAAGATGTAAATCCGTGCAGTACTGAGTAACTTTCACGTTCATGTTGTTTTTCCATAAAATGCATGGCACATCTAAGTTGAAAATAGTTACGAAGCAACGCACCTCAATGGGCGAGAAGTCGGTGTCACTTTTAGGTGGATCAATTTTTAGTGTCAACCCATCATCATTGCATACCGTGATCTCTTCGTATAGAAGTTTATACTCTCCCGGCCAACTCTGGCAGACCTGCAATATATGAAACAAACTTTTTTTATGTCACGGTGAAGGCATTCTAGCGGACATTCCTAAGACTACAATCTAAAGACTGCAATCCTAAGACCGTAAACACGTCGCCAACCCTGAGGACTGCCGCTATGCTAGTAATTTCACCGGTTGTCTTATCCCCACACTCGAACACAACAATGCGAACACTGTTGCTCGGCGGTAGGTTAAAAGATAAAGATGGTGGTAGATAGGTATTCCAAGTAACTAAAGATCCGCTTATACACCAGTGAATCTTCATGTCTCATTAAATTTACCTTACGAATTCACATCAATTTGCAGAAATACGAAAATACACCAAATTTCGTGCTTCATAAGCTGAGGGCCCTGCAAAGATGTATTGCGCTAACTAACGTTTCTATTCGATTCGTTTTTAAACCAATCGCGTCACTGGTAGACCACATGACTTTTCGTATCACGTCATCTCCCAGTAACGCGATTGGTTTAAAAACGAATCGAATAGAAACGTTAGTTAGCGTAGTGCATCTTTGCAGGGCCCTCTGGTTTTTGAGTGTAGTTAAGAAAATAATGCTGGCCTCTGAACATACTCGTACCTAGAGATGAGAGGCTTCACAATATTAAATTTTCTTGGTTAACAAAGAATAACCTTGAAAGCGTTTTCAAAGTGAAATTTTCTGAAAACTCGTGCGTATTTTATTCGGTGCCGGCCGTGAATGTTAAAAGGTCGTATCGGAAATTGCGGCAACTATTATTGTATTTGATTATTAGTTCCTAAAAATGTACATTACTTAAGCTTTTAAAGTTTATATATTTTGAAATAAAAAATAAACAATAGTTAGTTTTATTTTACTAAACCTTTGTGACAGAACTTATGGACTGACCAGGTATTATAAGTTATAACTAGCTTCTACCCGGGACTTCTTCTGCGTTGAATATATTTATTTCGAATAACAAGATCCATAAGAGTGTTAGTACCAAGTCTTAATGTTAGTGTTAGTGTTTTCATATAATTATCATTCACACACGCTATAGGCAAAGTCACATAAAACGAATAATTAACATGACATTCATTAACTATGCCTACGTGAAAGACATTAAAAATCAAAATTGGATTGGATTTGGTTGTTTTTTTGGAATTTTCCTTAGGGATTTTTTAGAGATAAAAAGTAGTCTATGGGTTGATTCAAAGTAGATATCTTCATAATTATCCATTCAGTCCTTTTCGCGTGAAGGAGTTACAGAAGTCATAGGTACTATCTATATACCTACTTATCTGTTATTTTTTTTGGTGTTCAATAAAAATACCTAGCTGTATTCTATTGTATTGTATTGTAACTCACACACACACACACACACATAAACTTTCGCATTAATAGAATTTTAGTGTGATAGTTGATTCCTGGATACTTCCAAAATCATGTTATTAAAACATTAGGAATATCCTATTTGTTCCATGAGAATATGATGTACGATTTTCATATTGATGGATGGATATTCCATGGAACAAAAAGGAATTCTAAAACATGTTTTTTTTTAAACCAATGTAATGGAAGTAAATGACTCTCATAATACAGAAGTCTAAATTGAAAGTGATATATAAAATTAAGAAAAAAAATTGCTAACATCAAAAGAAACATGATAGAAACTTACGTTTGTAATATTAACTGACGTCTTATATGTTCCAGTTTTATTAAAGTTTAAGTGCAACTTCACCGGTGGACGGATTAAAATTGGGAGCTTACCTGGAAGGTTAAAATAATTTATTTATAGGAATTTGGAATCACAGGAGGCCATAACAGCCCCATAATTCCCTTATCTACCGCACCGACTACCTTACTTATTTACTCCGCCCGGATTTAAAGCTCTGACCCCCACGGAAATAGAAAACAGAAAATTCCTGTAAGGTTAAAATCAAAAACATAATAAAATTCAAATTAAATAATTTTAAGACGATTTATTTTGCTACTTAATTTTTATATGTATTTATACTTATGAAATTTGCGTTCTGAAGAATGCAATCTTAATACTGCAATCGTAAGACTGCAATTGCCAACTCTGAGGACTGAGTTGCTTGATAAAATAAATAAAATACTCGTGAAGATCCATTAAAAGTAGAAAATATTACCGATTGTAGTATTGGCGCATTTCCTTTTATTGCAGGTGGCCGAGTGAAGCAACGTAGCGCAAGCCAGTGCCAGCAGAGTGCGCGCGAGGGGTGACATGGCGGATAGATGGCGGTAGTTGCGCGTGCAGCGCTTATATAACGCGGAACACTCTTTCGTAAAGTGGGAACTAATGGGCAAAAGCAATTAAAATGTACGATTTTACGCTCATTATTTACACTTATTATAAATATTTAATTGTAGATATATTGATTGAAACGGCACGTTTACTATAACAAAAGTAAAGGATGAAGTAAAAATATATAACAATATTTTTGCTCATTCAAACTTAGCTTATTAAAGAAACGAATTATACAAATATCCAGTGAGCCTTTAGTGGTCACGTCACAGCATTATGTACAGTACCTACTCTCTCTTAGGTCCATAAGAGCGCATGGGCAACTTTAATTTTCCAGTTAATAATTAGTCGAACAAAAAAATAAGAACTTTAAAACCACGAGTAGAATTCATTTCTGGAGTTAAGATGAATGAGTCCCTACTAGAGTGTTCCTGGCAAAACATTTCGTACGGTGCCTTTCGCAGTTCCGTATACCTACCATTTGTTTCTTAATATTTGTTTGTAAAATATTTATTGTATTAAAAATAATAATTAAGTCTTAAAAATATATTTTCCAAAAAAGGGAACTCCTTCAGCTAGCCTTGAGAATTAGTGAAGACTAATTACATTTCACGAACAGAAATATATGTATGTATGGGTAAACGTGGTAAAACTAAATATTATTTTTTTCATTTTTAATTACCAAAATTGAACAGAATTCTTTTTTTTCCTCTACGTTCGTGATGAATAGGTACTGAAGGTATTTAAACTAAAACTACTAACTAAAAGACACGCAAGTGATTTTATAACAGTTGCGTTTTAATATAACATGTATGGAATATTAAAAGTCTAAAAAATAAAACACAAAGAGCCCCGCATCATCGCAATTACGAAATCTCAATTAAAAACGTGTTTTTTTTAAACTGAAACATTATTCTTTATTCTCTTGTACCTTATACCGAACTTCACAGAGACGTATTCCGAATTGGCAACGTTTGAACGTAACGTATTGATGCCGAGTTCGATTGAGGACGCCAATATGTAGCGTCGCTTGATGGAAACATTTTGCCGCGCTGGCTTGACCAATTAGCGCACTAGCATTTGGACCAATCACGTTGAACCTTAGATGTGTAATGACTGGTCACAGTCAACAGAGGGCGTTAGTAGGTTTCTGACCATCATGCTTGAATGCATGAAGGGAGGCATAGTAGAGCTCATTTCCAATAAATCGGGCTCTGTCTGATTTAACTATTACTAAGAAACTTCAAATACATCTGTAAAGCAAAAGTTCTTTATTTTACTAGCTGTTAGAATAAGGGGAAAATATGGTTAGTTATTTTGAAAGAAAGAAAAGCAAGAAAGAAAAATCATTTATTCGTGACATACATAAAAAAGAACAGATTAACACGTAAAAGAAGGAAGTAGCCACGAAATGGTCCCAACTCAGCGTAATACTGGCATTAAAGTCAGCGCTGGTCTTCCGTTGGAACCATCAGGTGAAACCACGGAAGGTTACACACACATAATTATTTAAAAACAAGAAATGATTGCAAAAGAATAAAAAAAACGCAACAGTTTTCCATGGCCGTCCTCAGATGGCGGAAAGGGCAACAGTCCCTTAGCCTTACATGGTTCAAGCACAGAAAACCGACATGACCTATTATTCTATTCTATCTATGGCAGCGGCAGCGCTGACATACATAGTCATAACCTAATCTGTGACTTAGTCTCAGTAATCTGTGATGTGATGCAATTTTTTTGTTTTGATGCATGCAAAAGTGACTATAAATAACTTAACAACAACACGTAGTGAGTAAACTCATATTAGAAATTGACCATGAAAGTAATAAATCTCATACATCACATCATTATGATAGCGACTCAGTGAAGTACGTTAGTTTTGGAGTAGGCAATACTGGTAAGTTGGTTTGTATACAATACAATATTTGCCTTTTATATATATAGATAAGGTCGACTTTGGTCGATTTTGACGACGTGTTTAACCTGGTTGGTTGACCCTGCGTACCCTCCCTAGGAGAGGTCCCTAGGAGAAATGTATCGAATAACCAAACACCCTGTATGCCCGGCTGATATAAAAGTTAATTTTCTAATGGTCGAGAAGGTATTGGAAAATCGTCAGGGACAGCGGATGGCCAATTAAAAAATGACCTTTTATTTTTGATTTATTTTATTTACTGATTATACTTCCACTCACTTAAATTTGACGAAATCACTAGGGAACCACCATAAAAAAGAAAAAAAATGGTTATGAAGGCAATGGCAAAAAATTACATAATTCCTCTTATTATTATTTTCGTAATTTTGCCAATGTCAAGTACATATTAGCAATTGTTCGGTGAATCATCGTTTTCGTCGGCGTCTTCCAGTCCCAGTCGGCACACCATTGAAGATGGCGGGCATCCACTTCAATGGCTTGGAGTGTTCTTGACCGCTTGCTCATTCAGCATCAACTTTTCACTGTTATTTTATTTGATGCATATTCTTCGTCTGTGTTGGAGGTTACTTCACAAAGTTGCCCTGGATTTGCGAACCAAAATCAACAATAAAGTAATTTACAAAAAATGAAATAAATAGACAGATGTTTTCAAAATGACAGCTAGACAAGCACCATAATTCCTCTTATTTTCTAGTTTTATTGTATTCTATATTTTTAGTCTCTGAATAGAGCAGCTGTCAACTACCAAGTTGAAATACGATACATCTTGTGTTTGTTTAATACCTATTTAACATAATTATTAATTATTTTTGATGTTTCGATTTTGGGTAAGACAACCGGTGAAATTACCTTCAAACATACATTCCATCTTAGTTCTCAGGATTGGCGACGCATTTGCGGTCTTGGGAGTGCAGTCTTAAGATTGTAATCTAGAGAATGCAATTTTTTATGGGTCACAGATCCCTCTTAGCATCAGTTGGCCTGTGTGCTCGTTCATTATCAGCATGCCATAAAAACAAAATATTTCAAGTTTTATCGCATTTCAAACTTGCTTGGTTGATTTGCCAGCAACTTTTCTATACTTTTTTTTTATAAGCTGTTTTTTTTTATAGAAATAGCTATTCGGATATCCGGTACGTATTAAAACGTTAAAATTGTCACATATTTTTTCCGTGCGATCGAATAATTCTGTTATAACGTCACTATTACTCCGTCTTAATTTTACATCGTCATGAAATAACAAAAAAAGGGAAATACCCAATCTTTCACAATATTATTTAGACGGAAACAATAACTATAGGCAATGAGCATGAGCAATCCTCAAAGATAAAGCTTAAAATAATACCACAAATAGGGTATTCGTAATAGTTCTATATACAATCAGAATTCAACCTCCAATTTTACACAATAACCTCCAAATTGGAAGCAACATCAAAAGCAAAACTTTTCAAAAAACACTTACCATCCCGAGCCACGTCTACTTTAATAGGCATGATTGTTTTAAACCCAAATAAGTTGTGTTTGCACTTTATAATTATAACAAACGTGCGAAACAACTTGACTTTCGAATTTTGTCGGCTTTTGTGTAAAACAAAGCGGGACGGTGAATAGGCGGTGATTGTCAACGGACGAAATCCAATTGAGGCCTAACTTTGGGCCGAGGCAACAATGTTGAAGGTGAAATGAGATAAACAAGTCGAAATTAGAGTCAGTAAATACACGGCTGCCTATGAAACAATAGCAAATAAAGTGAGGATGAGCTATTTTATTCAAATTAAATGGTTACTAGTCTAACCGAGGCCTCTATTCTAAATGATAAAACCATGTTGCTTGTGACATGTTATTGTATTGTTAACATTATGATAGCTATTATTTTCTAAACAGTAATGGCGGATGAAGAAAATACGATAACATGTCAAATGCAATATGGTTTTACTGAGTGGGATAGAGCCTCTGTCTAGTAAATAAGAGTTATCATAACGTTGCCGATACGATAAAATTTCAAAGGTTAATACCTATTGTTTTACCGCGTAGAATAGAGACCCTGGGCCTCTGGGCTCTCTATGTTATTGTTCCTATTCTTAACGTTACGATAGTTGATTTACTTGACTGTAATGGCGGCCGAGTTAAAAAACAATACGATAACATGTCAAAAGCAATATGATTTTACCGATAGAATCTCTGACCAAACTCAGCATTTAGAATCTTCGTGACTTCGAGGAATATCATTTGTTTTAATTGTTACGATTTAAAAAGGTAAAATATGATGCGACGCTCTTAGTGCACGTCCGTCCGGCTATCACAGCGGCTTATTTTAGAAACTGCTTCTGCTGTCAATTTAAAATATTGAGTTTTGAATACTTTATAATTGTTTACTGAGCTTACGTAATACGAAACAGGATCGAAAAATAAAAAAAAGTGTTTTACAGTACCATTTCCACTTTTATCCAAAATTTGTTTATCAAAAAAATTAAAATATCATAAGTTATTAGCTTTCAGTTATTAGCTAACATTTAAAATGTGCTCAGTGCAAAGCTAGTAATTCAATTTTCCATTCCATTTTTCAGTAACAAATAGCTTTGGGCAAATAGATTTTATAATAAACTAAGGAATGTGGAAAACTACATTCCTTAGTTTATTATAAAATCTATTTGCCCAAAGCTATTTGTTACTGAAAAATAGAATGGAAAATTGAATTTCAAGAAGCCTTCGGTGCTCGGATGGCGGGTCTTTGACATGGTAAACTAATGACGGGTGGTGCTCGTTAGTGTAATAGTATACGTTATCCAATTGCTAAAGATAGACCGTTATGGTGCACGGCAGTGTAACAATGGAATGACGGATTGGTAAAAAATATGTAATTCTAAACTGATTTTTGAATTCCGTTTCATTCAATCAGACGTCTTTAATGACTAGATAGGACTTTTGGTGGCATATCGTGGTTCTAGAATCCATGGAGTCGCTATTTCCTAATTATTACAAACATACCACTTTGATTTTAGACTTCAGTATAATCATATTTCAAAATAAACTATTTTTTTTGGTTCTGTTTATTCATACCTACTAATATTTGTTTGTTTGTAATGCTTTTACAGCGAATATATCATCTTTACCAAAATTAATAAAAACTCGTTTAGCAAATTAACGAATTAATGCATTTTGAAATGTGATTATGACAATAATTACTGAAGGTCAAAATCAAGGTGGTATGTTTATAATACTTAGGAAATAGCAACTCCATGGATTTCAAGAAACACGATATGCCACCAAAAGCCCAAACCCTATTATTTAATGACCTAACTATTAATTACCTATCTATTAAAGAAACCCTTTTCTAATGTTGCAATTTTTTCACTAATAAAGATTTGATAATAAAGGTAACGCTGGAATTTTAGCAGTGAAATGGAGATTACCTATTAAAAAAGATAAAAAATAAGATAAAATAAATTTATTCAGTAAGTAGGCCGCACGGGCACTTTTACACGTCAAGAATCTACCAGCGCTTCCCAAGAGAAGACCACTGCCGAGAAAAAACGCCGCAAGAAACTCAGCAGTCAGTCATTTTTTAAACATATTTCTTATTACAATGGTACTACTTAGTCTAGCATTATATAAAGCTATAAATATTAAATTAAATATAGTATCAAATAACATGCGTAGTTCAGCAGGAAAACATGCCAATTAAGAATAATACGGGAGAGATAGAGAAAAAAAAAACACATACTTATGTGTATATAAGATGGTGCGAGACGACCACATAAAAGTTTCGATATGTTTTCCTACATCAACGGTGTCCCCTAGACAAGATAAAGATTTTGCATTTGAATAAATTATTATTGACTAAGTTTCGGATTTAGGCCATGCATTTTTGTCTGTTAGATAGTCCTCGATCCTATAATACGCTTTAGACATTAACGACCTTTTCAAGTAACTTTTAAGTGCTGGAAAGGGTAACTTTAAAACTTCGTCAGGTTATTTATTATAGAAATGAATGCATTGACCAACAAATGATTTATATACTTTACGGACGCGGAATTTTCGGATAGCGATTTTATTTTTATTTCTGGTATTTAAATTATGTATATCAGAATTTTTGGTGAAAGAATCTAAATTTCTAATAATGTAAATAATATTCTCATAAATAAATTGAGACGCTACAGTCAAGATATTAATTTCTTTAAAAAGTTATCTTAAAGAGTCACGGGAGTTTAAGTTGTAAATAGAACGAATGGCCCTTTTTTGTAACACAAATATAGTTTGTATGTCAGCTGCCTTACCCCAAACCAGAATACCGTACGACATGACACTATGGAAATAACTATAATAGACTAAGCGAGCTGTCTCAACATTGGTTAGTTGTCTAATTTTTCTAACGGCGTAAGCTGCCGAACTTAGTTTACCTGCCAGTACAGCTATATGGGGACTCCATTGCAAATATTTATCTAATGTTATGCCTAAGAAAATTGCCTTATCTACCATTTGCAAACACTCGTCATTTAGAAAAATACTAGAATGTACCGGTTTAACATTAGGCAAAGCGAACCTAACACATTTCGTTTTCTTAGCATTTAGTAGCAAATTGTTGCTAGTAAACCAATTAAGTACTTTAACTAGTGTGGTGTTAATCCTACTGTAGTCTACGGATTTTCTATCTACCTTGAAAATTAGTGAAGTATCATCAGCAAAAAGTACAATATCACAAAGTTTATCTACTGTTGGTGGCAAGCCATTTATGTAAACCAAAAATAAAAAAGGACCTAAAATAGAGCCTTGAGGCACACAGTGGGCTGGATGGCTCGAAAAGAGGACATTCGCACTTTTTTCAGAAAATCATTTTTTGAAAAATGCTATCCGATAGAGAATTATATAAGGAACAATAAATGTGGTATACATTTCTTCGAAATAAGGCATATTGACAACAAAAAAAAATAAAGTCTGTTTTTTTTGTATGGGACCCAAAAATAGGTATCTTGTTTCTCAGAAACTATCAGAGGTATCGTCGTCTACCTTTCAAGACTTTGTTTTTCTACTTTTATAGAGTAGGAAACGATAAGCAGATTTTTTATACAGGTGCTGGTTTTTTTTTAGTCTAGTAAAAAGTTCACACATTTTCGATTATTTCGTTTATGTCTTTTTTGGGATCCCACATTATTTTTCGATAGCTTAATACTATAATAATAATAATAAAAAGTGACACATGCTACGTTTTATTGACAATTTTTTTTGGGAAAGAGTTGATTTTGGTTCAAATTTGTTTTTAGTTATTTACAAGTACAACTCTATCATTTTATGGAAGATGAAGTAATAAGTATTCTTTTATCTTGAAACAATTATTATTCGCAAAAACAAAATAAAACATAAAACGTTAATTATATTTAACAATATGGTTAAATAAGACTCATTTAAACCAACGATTTAACTAATAGGCCACCACTTAATTATTGCATATCGACAGTGGAAAGGTAAAAATGCTTAAGCGCCATATTGGAAACTTTACAGAAATGAGGTTTAAAGTTTTTTTTTTGAGAAAAAAAATCATATCTCAAAAAGTTTTACGACTATTTCCATGAAAATCAAAATGTATAAGATAGAATATGCCAGCTATTTATTTATGAAACAAGTTCTGACCTAGTCCTTCTAGTTACAGAGATAGATGTCGCTTAAGCAATAATTGTGTAGCTAGTTCCAAAAATGTCAGTCAGGTAAAAAATGCTTAAATCGCAACTAACTATAAACCAAAATGACTAACGGTACATATTTTTTATGTCTAGAAAATACAAAATTTACTTATATTACTTCATCTTTCTAGAAACTGGTAAAGTAAAAAATCTAACGAATGATAATTACTGTTATCTTGGATGGTGAATTTACTTAAAGTCACTAATTATTTATTATTTATAAATTATATATCACTTAACTGCCTAATTTTACTCATTATTCAAATATAAAATGGTTTAAAGCAAGCATTTTTGTTTCTACACGGACTACTAAAAGCTTAAATTCTAACTAATACATTAATACTTAGTGGCTTTGACGTCATTTAAGAAAGAGAAGTACCAAAATGTCTTTTAACGGGTACGTATCATAATATATAAAGTTTAATAATAATGGGATACATAATAGTTCATAATATAAAATGGTGTTTTATCTGAAACCGTAAACTTTTCGGGATTGTTATAACATAAACCTAACCTAACATAATGGGTTCTATACAATGACATTTTAAAGAATCCTGAAAAGTTTATAGCTGCATAAATAAAACCATTATTATTGGTAGAAGTTTTAGATACTTGCAAAATTTTAGTGAGAAAGAATAGTTGATTGACCCAGATACGTGTCGAATTTTTGGAGTCGGTTGAAAAATAACCTTTTCATATTTTTTTTGCAGATTGCAATTAAAACATCATCAAAAATCTATTGAATCGATAGAATTCCTTCTGCTAACTATAAGAATAATTATTAACAGTTCACTAGGTATCTAAGTTATACCAGCCTGAATTACCAGTCTACCTGGAACCATTCAAAATAGGATCTAACATATTTGCTATAAATTCAAATGACATAGAATTATATTCTAAATAGTCATATGTTTTTAAATCACTTGCTATAATTTTGGTTACAAAAGCCATGTTCTAAAACTTTTAGAAATTATAATTTTAATATGTCTAATATTCATAATACAATACAATTACAACTTTTATCATTATTTTTTATAATATTCACAATGTTTAATCGTTTAAACCAAAAACTCAAACAAATGCCAATTTTCACACTATAATGAATACGGTTAAAATTGATAATATGAAACCTCACTCATATATTTATTATTTTCTTTATATATTTGTATTTGACGAGGCCCTTTTGGCTTTCGGCTCCTATTTCGTGCTCTGAAGAATAAAATCCGGATTAGAATAGTGCCACTCCATGTCTTCCCGTGGATGTCGTAAGAGTCGACTAAGGGAATAAAGGCTTGTAGTACTGTTAGGCGATGAGCTTGCAACCTGTCACTAATACGCTGGTAAACATCTTAGCCTGATTGTGCAAAATGTGGTTACAGAATTATCAACAAGTTTTTAGAGCTGTTGGTAATTCTGTAGCTCTGCCTACCCCACTGGGAACGAAGGCGTGAGTTTATGTATGTATGTATGTAAGAATAAAATAATATTAAAAAACCTACCTACCTCACAATTTTTTTTGGTAAGGTTCATTTTTCATGGCGAGCCTTGCCCTCCTATCTCCGTTTCAATGCGGGGATTGCCCTCCGCCTTCCACAACCACTCGCTATGTTGGTTCCATTATAGCAAGTAAAAAATCCAGATTTGAATGTAATAAAGGTACTAAACAAATCTTATGGCTGATGATTAGTAGACGAAATGACTTTGATATAAAATTTATGCTAAGCGAAGATTTTAGAAATTAACTTTTATAACATTTGAATTTACAGCAAATTAATTAAGAGGAAATGTAATTGTAGTGTTTGATTTTATAGCAAATAAGGGAATACGTTCACGAAAAAGTTGATTTTATACCCACTAGCCAACATTCTACTTGTATTTACTTCGAAAGATAGGAACTGAATTCCGTTTTTTTAATTTAACATAATAAAATTTAAAAATTACATACGTAGGTATCTACTGGATGGAAAACTTTGCAAGGCGTACGTGGAGCGGAAGCCAACATGCAGAGGCCCTTTAGTCAACATTAATTTAGTAAAGTGATGGGACAGTAACTGGCATTTGTCCCTGAGTTCACACTATAGATGTATGCTCCCACGGGCAGACACCGGTTAGTGTAAGACTAAATGAGATGGACCGGTGAACTAGGCTATTGATAAACCTATGACGCCAATGCTAATTACTTTGGTTGAAATGACAGACAGTGACTCGCCAAGTCAATGGAATGGGTCTCCTAAAATAGCCTTAATACGTAGTACCAGACAGGCAATAGTTCCAGAGGGGTTGATAAGGTCGAAAAGGTGCATCTGGACTTTAAACGACGATAAGTTGGCCACTCACCACTTATGCAACATCCGCCCTTCGAGCATATATAGCTCTTGCGACTCCAATCTGACCGGCTAATAAAAGATAGCCAGAGGTGAGAGTCTATTCCTCGTCATCGTACACTCCAGCGGGCCGGTGAAGGCAAGCGTGAGGTGAGGAACAGGACCTTCCCTCGGAACCAAAAGCTCGCTACTAGCTGCTGCTGTAGCGTGACGTATTATTATTATCACACAAGATGCTTGACATCGCAAAGTTCACAAGATATGCACTTACTTATTATATTCATCATCACTGTCGCGCTCGTCGTCACCATGGACTGAGTGTCCCGATTCAACAGGTTTTATGCGATAAACGGGAGCTTACACTCGAGCGAAGTTTGTATTCTCTTAAATGTTTTTCGAGTTTTTTCTTACTAGTAATGAACACCCATATTTTTATAAGAAACTGAATCCGAAATAAGACTTAAGCAGTGTAAAAGTCTAAAATGAAATATGTCTACTTTCACTAAATCAAAGTAATTAGTATTTTTTTTATTTTATATTCTACTAACATCCTAATTCTACAGATTGAGATGACCTAGATTGTGCTTAAACACATTTTTCTTTAAAAACGTGGAATAGCATTTTTGCTTAAGCGCCAAATAGTAAATTATTGCATGAAGATAAAAATTCTAATACGAAAAAAAAATATGTATCACAATAATTTGAAATTGCTAACAGTAATAACTCGACTAAAGATAAGAATAAAAAAAATCTAATACGTTTGCATCCCAAAATTTTCCCTAAGGTTAAATGACTAACATGCTTCAACACGAAAAACATCAAAATAAACGTCGCTTTAGTTGTCACGTTCTCAAAAAAACGTGAAAAATTAGCCTGCTTAAGCGCCAAAAAAGTGCTCCGATCGACGTGGGTCCTAGACAGATCGACGCAGAAAAAAAAAAGAAATTAAACTGTATATATAACTCATTTTCGGCCAAAGTGGCGCTTAAGCATTTTTACCTTTCCACTGTCGATATAATATTTTTATTTAAAAAATATTGTATTGTAAATGCATGTTAATTTACTACAATTGTTCAACTGATAAACAATATGCATAATACTTAATTGAAAATGGTTCAGTTAACTAATGATGTCATTGCTAATGCTCCTCAATACTCATCGCTAATTGATGAGATTATCACCATGTATCGATGCACTTATTAATTCCTAACATTAATGAGTTCATTAAGGGTGAATCCCAGATTACGTTTCACTTAAGTGGGGATAAGCTAAAATTGTAATAAAAGGGTGATATACTTAACACATAAATTAGTTTCTCGAAAACAATACTCGGTTATCGTTTCTCAGTTAGTACGGAATTGACTATACTAATAATAATGGAAAGCCTAGTTAACAATATTGATTTGTTTAACGTGTTGAATAATATTGGATCTTTATCGGACAATACAAAATTATATGGATACTTGAAGGTGAAATTAAATTTATCTGAAGAACAAGAACAGTTATATGTGAAGTTTTCTCAAAGGTACTGCTCAAATATCCAAAGAAGATGGAGAGAGTCTAATCGCATACGTGGCGATTTTTTGAAGAATAACAGTGAATGGCTAAGCAGGGCCATATGTTGGCCAAAAGATAATTTGTCGGTGGCCGAAAACTTTCAAGAGGTTGATGACGCTGAAAGTGTTCGACCAAATGATAACATTGTGGAATCTTCATTTGATCCCGCAACACCTTCAACTTCACGGAAACCTTTTGAAGACCTTTCGACGAGAAAGAAGAGAAGACGATTAGAGCGGATAAGCAAATCCTTATCGCCCGAAGAAGTGAGTGCAGCTAACTGTAAACAATTAAAGAAGGGTGGCCACGCAAGTTTAAACAAGATTATTGATTATTTGCTGCATCACCCAGAAGACATAAAAAATGTAGATGATTACATACACAAAAAAATGAATAAGTTACTATCACCAGAGAAAGCTTTAGCCTTAATGACTTCATGTAAATGTAACAAAATTTTCTGACTATTGTCGTGAAACTGCAGTCTTGTGTACAAGTGAAGAGTTATACGGGTGGTATTATATGCCATCAAGCGTACACAAGCTTTTAATACATGGGGCTGACATAATTAAGCATTTCGGCATGTTACCAATTAGATCATTATCAGAAGAAGCATCAGAAGCGAGGAACAAAGATTTTCGCAATTTTAGAGAACACCATGCTAGAAAATGTAGCAGAACCATGGCGAATGAAGATATTTTGCACAACTTTCTCATATCTTCCGATCCACAAATAACTCTACTAAGGCCACGACTAACTAAGAAAGCTAAAAATCTCTCACCCGAAGCTTTAGAATTACTAATTATAGAAAAAAATACGAGCGACGACGATGAATGTAATCTTTTTGAAATGTTAGAAAATACCAATGAATAATTTTTTCCGCTATAGTAATTTTGTGTATTTAGGTATATGTCATTTTTTAAGAAATATGTTGTATCAATTTTTGTTGTTTATTGTTTATTTTAAGTGACATGTGTGTCTATTGTTAAACATTAGATTATTTGCTTTTTAGTTGTATCAAAAATGTAAAAAATATACTTAGGATTTTTTTCATAACTTAATAAACGTTTTATCCATTATGTGTTATTATCATTTTTACTTTTAACTATCGAAATATAATGTAAAATCCCTAAAAAGACATAAACGAAAAAATCGAAAATGTGTGGACTTTTTACTGGACTAAAAAAAAAACCAGCACCTGTATAAAAAATCTGCTTATCGTTTTCTACTCTATAAAAGTAGAAAAACAAAGTCTTGGGAGGTAGAAGACGGGACCTCTAATAGTTTCTGAGAAACAAGATACCTATTTATGGGTCCCATACAAAAAAAACAGTCTTTATTTTTTTCTGCTGTCAATATGCCTTATTTCGAAAAAATGTATACCACATATATTGTTCCTTACATAATTTTCTATCGGATAGCATTTAAAAAAAAATGATTTTCTGAAAAAATTGCGAATGTCCTCTTTTCGAGCCATCCAGCCCACCGTGAGGCACACCTATTTTCACTGTAGCTCCAACAGATTGCGTTTTGTTTACAACAACTGTTTGAGTTCTATCACTTAGATAAGAAGACATAAGGCTTAAAGCTTTATTGGACAATCCATAATGTTCTAATTTTAAAATAAGGGTCGTATGATCCACGCAATCAAAAGCTTTAGAAAGATCACAAAATATTCCTACTGCATCGCAAGATTTCTCCCAACTGTTATATATATGTTTAATGAGTACAGATGCCGCATTAATTGTTGATCGACCTCTGGTAAAGCCAAACTGGTTATTGTTAAGTAGTTTATTTCTGTTAAAGTGACCTAACATATCCTTTAGCATTACTTTCTCAAAGACTTTACTTAAAACTGGTAGTATGGAAATGGGACGGAAGTTCGTTATATCACTCATCTCGCCCGATTTAAAAAGAGGTATTACTTTACTATATTTCATGAGATCTGGAAAGACCCCCTCTGATATGCAATTATTGTAGATTAATGCTAGATGGGGTGCAATTACATCTATAATATGAAAGAGTACCTTAACTGATGTGCCCCAAAAATCTTCAGTCTTTTTCAAACTAAGTGATTTAAATATCTTGACTATTGAATCTGAATTTACAGGGCTGAAATCAAAGTTTATATTACATTTGCTGACATTAGTGCTAAGTAATGATTGAGCTTCAACCGCGGATGATTTAAGACATTTCGTAGTATTAATGGCTATGTTAGAAAAATAATCTTCGAATGCTAAGGCAACGTCTTTATTTGACGTGATTTGTTGGTCACCTGTGTTCAGAGTGACTTGATTATCACGAGTTTTTGATTTTCCCGTTTCTCTATTTATAATATTCCATACAGTTTTTACCTTGTTGTCAGATGATTTAAGTTTGAGACTAAGAAAATTTATTCTTATTGTCCTCCCTCTCTCTCTATATAGGTCATAAAGCCTATTTCTACTTTTATGAATGCCTGTAGTAGCCCATTCACTAAATTTTGTTTTCGACCTAGAAATAGTTTTCATTTTAAAATTGTTGTTAAATTGATGTAGAATTACGCCAAAGAAGTCTTTATAAATACTATTACACTCATTCTGTAAAAACGGTAACACTGTAAGATTACTCTGAACTTTATTTTTGAATAATTCCAAACGATTACTAGTTATAGGTCGGTATGTTATTGTATCAGGTTTTTGATAAAAATCATAGATGAAAGATGCCTTCTGACCACTATGGTATGGTAACTTCAAGCTGGTCCTTTAACTTATTTATCTCAGCATCCAGTTTCTGGATATTTAAATCATATGTTATCCTATTGGAATCTAACTTTTCATTGCAATGCCGCACCCTATCTTTCATTATTGATAATTCTAATTTCACTGTAGAATACTTTTTAACATTTTTGGCTCCTAATTAATTTCTGTGTACGCCTAATATAATTATTAATTTTAACATATTTCTTCAATTTATTATTGCTGTTAAAAAATATTAATTTCTTACTATCCTTGTCGTTATTACCTACGAGCTCTTGGTATAGGTTCTGTGTTGTTAAACTATCATAACACTGACGTTCTTTCCTTAGATAATTTAATTCTTCATTTGCTGCGCCAAGTTCTTCCTCCAGGTTTGTAATGCGCTTTAATGCCACTTCATGGGTGGAAGCGCACTTGTTGAATGTATCAATCACAGACTGCAACTGTTCTAACTTATCTTGAGCATCTGATAACTTGTAATCATACTCCACCAGGTCGCTTCTCAACACCGTGTTCTTGCCCATCAATTTCTTCAGTTCCTCCTCACTGTCATCCCTCTCCCCCATTAACTGGTCATTCAAGGTCCTAGATTCCTGCAGCTGTTTCAAGGTGGCCTTGAGTTGAATTTCTTGCTGACGTGCAGTGGCCTTGCGAGATTTCATGTTCAACGCGCTCATTGTCTCACAGTAATTCCACAAACGCACTGAAAGATATAAAACAACTGAGTACAACTGAGTAACTTGAGCAAAGGAAGGTTGTTGATTATTATAACAAGGATGTGAGAGAATAGATGTTAGTGAACAGTGTATCGTGTACGGCAATGTCTGTGGCGAATGTGATGTCTCAACTTATGCTTCCACTATTCGTCAAGCAAAGAGAGTTCTCACGTGCCAATGTTTTGTGTTTGACGTCGCTCACGGCTTCAACAGTGAGCAATGTGAAGTATGAACATGAACACAGTGTTAAAAAAATACGAAACCAGCGTAAATAAGAAATAAATAAAAGAAATACTCCCCAGGATTCTTGGCGAATTTGAAAACGTCCGTTGACGGTTGACAGGCGCAGTCGCAAGCGGCCTGTTTTACTGTTAAGTAGGAAGTTTCGTTGTTATAATTCCACGGAAAACTGTTATCTACAATCTACAATGCTAATCTAGTCAATTAATGTATTTTTTATAAAAATGTCCTTTAATAAAATACGGAGATAAAAATTTGACGTCTATCAGCTGTCAGTGTTGCAGTGTTCTGTCAAGAACACTGCAACACTGCAAAGATTATGAAAGAATGTTAGTTTTTGAACTAATAAACTAAATCCCCTTTACCCATGAACGCTTTCTAAACGTTTCCTTTCAACGTTAAAAGCATGGTCGGGCATAAATGTGATGAACTACCTTCGTAGACTAGAAGCAAACGTCGTAGGCGTTTTGTAGCATGTGTCGTGCTACGCCGTAGCACAATCTACGTTTTAGAGGTCTTTTAACAATCCTGAGAAGTAATCTTGAGGTTGGTTGGTTGGTCGAATCTTGGTCTTGAGATTGCAATTGTCTATGGATCTCATTTCCCACTTACTATCGGGTGGCTTGTGTGCTCGTTTATCTTCTCCATATCATACAATAAATATTTTATCAAATAAACATGATTTTAACCTTAACGTCTCAAAAAAGAGAAATAAAAATGTATTATAAAAAAAATGCCGTCGGTCAATCGGACGACTGCTAACTAACAACCAACTATTCTCTGTTTGGGCTATTAGTTGACTGGTAGAAAATGCCTTAAGGCATTAAGTCCGCCATTTGTACTAATTTTTTGTACTGTGCAATAAAGTTTAGTTAGTTAGTAGTTTTAATTATGTTACATAAATATAATAAAATAAGATAGACCAATTCACATTAGGGTCATTTTGTCCAAAGTCGAATCATGTCCGACGAGTGAGAATAGGACCCCGAGGATCGAGCGAAAAATTACGTTCTCAATTAAAACGCTTGCTAACCCTCCCCGCGGGTCCCTAAATAGCTCGTGATTGGATGAAGTTATGTTATTCAAAGGCCTATTTGGGTTCAATTTACAATTAAAAGCTAAATTTGATTCATTTAACAGTTTTTAACGAGTTCGGACTGACTCTTTTTTATATACTCGTATGTATATTTTACAAGGTTATTTACTGAAACGTTTCTACTGTGCTATGTCTCTACAGGGTGTCCCAAAAACCGACGTCAACCCGCCTAGGGCTGATAGAGCAGCTAAAAAAATATCGATGTAACCCATGTATGTTCAGCGACTTTTACTAGTTTCGGAGATATTGATAATTTTAATCTGAATTTTTGTAATTTTCCTTTATGTAGTTCATTTCCGTACGAAAAATCATTAATTTCATGTTTTGTTTCATAAGTTTTTCAGTGATATCTTATTTTTTTAAGTAATCACGTCAAGTTTGTTTCTCAATACTAGGTGTCCCAGTGTTTGCTTTTCACTTTGTATAGAAAATACAACTTTACATGTTTTTTTTTTTTTTATTATGAAATAAAACATGAAATTAATGATTTTTCGTGACATGGACATAAGGGAAAATTACAAAAATTAAGATTAAAATGATCAATATCTCCGAAACTAGTAAAAATCGCTGGACATACACAGAGGTTAAATCGATAGCTTTTTAGCTGATTTATTAGCCCTAGTCGGGTTGACGTCGGTTTTTGGGACAACCTGTAAATTTCCTTTTGCTAAGTAGGTAAATGAAAAATAAAATATGTCTGCTTACAATTATGCTTAGGCCCACTTGCGCGGACCGGAGTTAGCGTCTTAACCCGAGGTTAGGCGGCAAACCACGTACAAAAGTAGACGCTTAACTCTGGGTTAAGGGTTAACTCTGGTTCGCGCAAGTCCGCCTTAGAGGATGTCAAATGCTAACCCTGTTGGCTCAGTTACTTACAAGAACGACTTAAACCTTTAGTTGCAGGTTTGATTCCCGCTGGAGACCATAAACCGTTTCGTAAATGGTTTGGAGCTTTATTCTACGTACGTGATAAAATCATAAAGATTTTGAGCTTTTGCTTTTTTAGATGTTATGTTATTCTTTATAACTCCGCCATTACTGTCAAGTAAATATCGTAACGTTTACAATATGATAACATGTCAAAAGCGATAACATTTTATCGAGTAGAATAGATTTTGGCTGTTTTTAGCTTTTAATCACACTTGTATTAGTTTAATTTGTATGTATAGTTCAGGAAATATGAATTAACTTTCTGTAATCTTCACTAACAAGGAAAGGTTCCCAACTGTCCGGCTCCGATTTGGTTTATTTTGATATATGTTAGAGAGTAGTGTAAAATAACAGACACGTTTTTTTTTTAGCTGCTCAACCTCAACCTGTGTTGGCAGAAATTGACCTCCAAAGTACTGAAAAGTGACTAAACCCTCTAACTTCTGTAGAGAATTAAAAAAAACTATTTTCCTACCGGTTTGATTTGTTTAGGAACATGTAAAATAATGAGCACGTGTTTTGTTATAGCCAAAAATACCAAAGGAAGTGTATCTTCGATGAGAAGTATATAACTTTGAAGAGTATTTTTTTAAATACAAGTTTTATCCGATATAACAAAACACGTGCTCATTTTTTTTCATGTTCTTGAACATAATAATCAAACCAGTAGGAAACTAGCAATTTACATTAACAAAAAAAAAACTCTATTGAAGTTAGAGGGTTTAGTCACTTTTCACTACTTTGGAGGTCGATTTATCAGAAAAGGTTGAGATTGGGCAGCTAAAAAAAATACGTGTCTGTTATTTTAGACTAATCTCTAACATATATCGAAATAAACCAAATTGGACCCGGGCAGTTGGGTACCTTTCCTTGTAAGATATTTTTGTTAATATCAAACAAAAGGTAATCGTAAAACCTGCCCTCGTTCTTCAAGCAGCACAGTGGGTTGAAAAGTTAAGGTTAAGGTTAGGTCCGGTAAGTCTTAACAAAGAAAAAAAGATTGCAAAGTAGATAACAGACGGACAAATCATATTTCCTGAATAGAGAATGTCAGCCAGTTTAGATTTTTGGCTTACCGTATTATTCATTAAAAACTAAAAAAATAGCTGTAAAAAAATCATTTCGATACGTCAAATAGTTTTCGAGATATTAAATTTTAAACTTCGTATGCGGCGCTCGAAACCCGGCGGCTAGCGCTCACGGATGATGACGTCATCGCTTAACACCGGTACGCGCCCTTATATGAAAAAGTAAGTTTACAGGGCTATAACTTTTTAACCGTTATAAGTAGCCAGTTGAATTTTTCACAGAATACGTGTTATTATAAAATCTATCGTTTAAAATTGTACAATTAACAATAAATAAAATCCCAAGAGGGGTCCCCATACAAGAAACATGAAAATAAATCTATTTTTTTAGCATTTTTATACGGATTGTATTTTTATAATGGCTTCTTATTTTGATGCTATTTTAAGCTTAAATTGTAGTCTAATTTTCATAGTTTCCGACTAATTAGCAATCTCAAGTAAAACTGCTACAAATATGTGACAAAACTAAATTCTATCAACACGATGTTTTAGGCGGTCACCCATCCTGTTATAGACTACGCTTGTACTTGCTTAACTTTGTAAGTCGTAATATTTTTACGAATTCGTTTTAATGTTACTATGGCAGCTATGTTTATCTATTACTTTGTATTACATAACTAACTGTCTGTCACTGACCGGCTTTTCTATTTGTAATGTTTGTCGAATAAGTTGGTTAAATAAAATTAGAATAATAATCAAGCACTTTAAATTTTGGGATAGGGGCAATAATGCCTAGACCTAGCAAAGCGAGAGTGTTGTAGGTATGTAGGTAGGTACGTCTATCGACTTGGTAGCGCCCGCGCGCGAAATTTGAAATCGATGAAATGAATACACGAAGTATCAGAACTACTGCTATGTCAATCAAAAATTCATGTTTTATAGTTCACTCTTTTAAAAAGTAGCGATATTAATTCTAAATAAACACGAAATTTGTAAAGAAAGGCCTACCACCAAAGTTAAGCAACCACCGCTTACCTAAACATCGATCGTGTTGATTTAAACTAGGCACTTTTTAACATATTTGTAAGAGTTTTACTACAGTTTACTGTTTGGTCGTAAACTATAATATGTTTGTATGGAGTTTTGATTATTATCTAAACTTAATGTAACACCGAAATAAAAAGCTATTATACAAATACAACCCGTACTTCGCCTTCCAAAGTTAAGCAACTACACGCGTAGTCTAAAACAGGATGGGTGACCGCTTAAAATATCGTGTTGATAAAATCAGTTTTGTCACATATTGGTAGCAGTTTTACTTGACATTGCTATTTAGTCATAAACTACAAAAAATATACTACAATTTAAGCTCAAAATAGCTTCAAAATAAGATGCCATTACAAAAATACAATCCGTATAAAAATGCTAAAAAAATTGATTTATTTTCATGTTTCTTGTATGGGGAGCCCTCTTGGGATTTGATTTATTGTTCATTGTACAATTTTAAACGATAGATTTTATAATAACACGTATTCTCTGAAAAATTCAACTGGCTACTTATAACGGTTAAAAATTTATAGCCCTGTAAGCTTACTTTTGCATATAAGGGCGCGTACCGCTGTTAAGCGATGACGTCACCCCAGCAAGATGGCCCCCGCGCGCTTTAATATTATTGACCCAAATTTTAAACGTTCATAGAATCAAAACTACTGAGTTTTTATGAATAAAATAAAAAGTAGTATGTTTATTTATTTATAAACTTTACTGCTACAAAGTTTCAAGCGATTTGGCGGACCTACTGACATTCTTCATTATTGTATTGTATTGTATTTGTAATCGGGCTGGTTTCCGCAACTCGACGTCTAGCGCCTATTTCCTAAACTATACATAACTTTGTAAACAAATTTGAAATTCATACTTCAAGACCTCTATTCAATACCTATTGCATTTGCCTATCTTACTTCTATATGATCGATCATATTGTTTATGTTAAGACAGCTCTTATAAACTACATAATAAGAGCTGTTATAATCACTGCAGTTTAATAACTTCGACTAAACTAAAGTATAATAAAGTCCCAAAGGTCGTAACTATTATGAACCGTTAAAAACTGTCAAGTTCCAGGCAGTAGGTACAGTCTGTGAGCACTTAGAATGTGCTTCGGGTTTTTACTTCTCTCTCACTCGCTCTTTGTAAGACCGTATGAGAGCGAGTGAGAGACAAGTACAAACCCGAAGCCCCTTCTAAGAGCTATCGCACTGTAAATGAAAAGAGATACTCTTTGGCTCAGTCCCTTTCACTGGCTGAAACTTGGCACGTCTAGAGGTCATCAATTATGACCTTCGTTAGATTGGCTGGAAAGTATGCATAATGATATAATTCCGATGACAATACAACATAAGAAACTTAATTTCTTCTAGTTTTTTTTTGAGTTCTCTATTCGATTCCCGGTATGGACAAATATTTTTGTGATGAGCACGAGTATTTATTTCTGAGTCTTGGATGTTTTCTATGTATTTAAGTATTGATAAAGACGCTTTTAAGTAGTGTGAGCTATTACTGATATTATGGTTCTTTTGAAAAAACTTTTTTTGAATAGTTATAATAGCTGAGCGCTGAGCAGCGCTTATTGTAAAATGCCTTTAAGCCAATAATGTAGACTCTTTAAATTTAAGTATACCTAATGTTTTTTACTTTTTTAATTGTATTGGTTCTTGTGCACAAGTCACTTTAGAAGTGAGAACACATTGTGATGTTTCTCGCCGGACAACTACATTTTTATTGATATATTTTGTCCGGCAGCATGAGCATGTCATGCTCACTTTAAGGTCTTTGCTTACGGCGGCGTCGTTGATCGGGTCGCCACCTTCCCGAACACATGGTTGAGGGAGGCGATGGCTGAGATACGCGTCATACACGTGAACGGGCGCTATTTGTGGGGTCCGGTCTGTTCACGCTAGCAAGGACCTGTTTTCCAGTTAGTTATTTTAATTATCGTTCCTGACGTAGAGACCTCGTCATGTTGTTCTCCTAGTCACTATTTTTAATTTAAGTAATTTAGCTTACATTTGTAATGATTTTATTTGTGTTAGTTTTAAAATAATTATTTATTAATGTATTACCTTGTTATGTTACTTTTAAGTATTATTGTATTTTATGATTGGAAAAAATGACCTTCTGCTGGAGTTTCTTGCGCTTCTTCTCCGAAATGATGGTCTTGTCCGAAGCGCTAGTAGATTCACTCCATGTTACCGACGTGTAAAAGAGCCCTCATGTGGCCAATTTACTGAATAAATATTTTGAATTTTGAATTTATTTCTATAAGTATTTATATCGCTGTCTAGTACCCATAGTACAAGCCTAGAGCTTCGTTTGAGACTAGGTCAATTTGTGTGAGATCGTCTCCTGATATTTAAATGCAGTGCGGTAAAGACTAAGATGGAATGCCTCTATGCCAGAACAATACCGGAATACAACAATGGAGACCAAATTTTGCTTTTTAGCAGTAGGTTGTGAGGTCTTGGTAAAACCCTGCCCAAGTTCTAAAAGCCATTTAAATTCTTATACTTGGTATTAATAATACGAGTAATACTAAATAAATGTATGTATATGTACCTTATCTGTACTTTACAAGAAAAAAAGGAAATACGTGCTAAACACAAGCAATATAACAAAAATCAAACAACAAAATTAAATACCAATTTATCACTGTAAGGAATTTATTCCAAAAATATAATAATGTAAAGTAAAGCATTATTACTAAATTAAAAAGAAACAGCAAACGTAATGTTACTAAGACTAAGTAACTAAGAACGTGTTACATTAACTGAATCAAATATTACGTTAGCTCGGAGCGGGGAGGCAACTCAATTTGGAAGCTGCGCAGACGTTTACACTGCACGATGTTTCGACATTCCGTTACAAGGAATATATTAAATAGTTCAAAATTTGTTTAGGTTAGAACAAAATCGAAGACTTATTTTTTTACTTTTTGTGATTTTTTATTCCATTGTGGATTACGTATACAAGAAAGGTTATATTTTATGCTTAACTCGGTCCGTATTTTGTAAGTTATTTAGTAGTTTTGAGCTACGTTTTGTTTGTTTTTTAGTATTTAATTTCATGCTCCTTTTTGTAAATAAACATAAATTTTAACCTTTATTTCCTTACCTATTTTTAAAGTTAAACGGGTCTTAGCATACACCATTTACTACTTTTTTTTTCTATTTTCTAATATAATAAACCAACCATAACACCACTTACCTAACTCAAGTTCAAATAAAACCAATGTCCTACAAAACTTTTTTACCTAAAATACCCAAGGACATCCAGAAAAACACCGTTTCGCCTAGCATGAAAGTTCCCAGCGTCCCCCAGGGCATTTTCATCGGCCCCTAACGAAGTTAGATAAGAAAAAATCGCATCGCAACTTCCAACATTTTATGTATGGGACGATCGCAAACTTCGCGTATCTCGACCTTAAGTGAAATAGATTTGGATTTATTACACTGATATTTTACAACTTCACTGTTTTACAGTTGTTTCAGTGTTTTTGGGTCGGGATATTATGTTGAGGCATTGGAATTTTGTTTGCTACTTTGCTTTACTAAGTAGGTAAGGAATATATTTAATTCATTTGTTAATGCTTAAATTTTATCACTGAAATATTAAAAAAAGTACTGACTGTTGAGTTTCTTGCGGCGTTTCTTTTCAGCAGTGGTCTCCTCTTGGGAAGCGCTGGAATATTTTTAACTTGTAAAAGTGCCCGTGATGCCTTCTTACTAAATAAACATCTTTTATATTTTTGTCATTTGGAAAGGATGGATGAAAGAAGATTGACGAAAGAGATATACAGAGCAAAAGTGAGTGGGAGGGTCGGAAGGGGCCGCCCTAGGCGTACTTTTTCGAATCAAATCGGAGAAATACTGGAAAAGGGCCGGATCTTAAGTACCCGAAACCGACGTGCATGCATGACTCGATGTATGAATGTGGAAGAAGCGAAAGAGATTTTTCAGGATCGTAGCAGGTGGAAAGAAGTGGTCTCTGCCTACCCCTCTGGGAAACAGGCGTGATTTAATGTATGTATGTATATTTTTTTAAAGGACCTCTATTTTACGCGGTAAAACCATATGACCTTTGTTATATATATTATTGCTTTAACTAGGCCGCTGCCATTACTTTCCAGTAAATGAAATAGAATCTGGTTTTACCCAATGATATAATATAGTAAAAAGAGGTAGATATGTTATACGCACTTCGATAGTGGCACCCAAAAACCAAGCCAATTGGTACACCTTTACTTAGTCTTGCGCCGTCAACGGAACCGTGAACTAGTCAGCAGAGCAACATACACTCGTCTCTATTTCACTCCCAGAAATTAGCATACCATCCTGCTTTCACTTGTCATTTATGAATTAGTGTGTAATAACAATATTTGCTGAGTATGTGTGCGTAAACCGGGGCATTTTTACACGCGGAATACCGTATAGGTAACATAATCTACCTCTTTTTACCCGACTGCGTCAGAAGGAGGGTTATGTTTTTCGAGCGTATGTATGTATTATGTCTATTTCTGGGCACGCTCTGCAGCCTAAACGGCTTGATGGATTTTAACATACGAGGTGTCATTCGATTCGTCTTAATTGCCGAAGTGACATAGGGTATATTATATTTCAATATGGCGTACGCGGAAAAAAATATGGAAGGGGAATATTTTTATTTTTTTATTATTATAACAATATGGGTAACAAATGAAAGCTATTAAATAGCCCATTCCAAATATATATACATTATAACACTTTTATGCTATTATTTTGACAGGAAAGTAAAAAAATACGTAAATGTTAAGTATTAAACTCCTTTCCCTAGAAAGAGAGTTTCGCTTCAAATTACAAGCGAAATCACTTGTAGCTTCGCGACATTCAAAATATAAGCTCCAGAGCTCATATATATTATAATTAATTAAACCACTATTTTATTAATAAAAACTAAAAAGAGTTAAATAAATTAAATTATTAAAAATAAACAAAAAACCCGACTGCAATAAAAAACCAACTGAAAAGCGAAAAACAAGCTCTATAATCTATAGAAAATTGTAAGAGCATGTACTTATTGATATTTATAACAATTTAAATTTAACTTGTATATTGGTAAAGGTATTGCAGGCGGGGACAAGCAATGAATTTCATAACCTATTTCTAGAACAAATTTAACATTTGGACCAGCTTGTCCCCGCCTGGAACACCGTTTCCAATATTCAAGTTAAATTTAAATTATTACAAATATCAATAAGTACATGCTCTTACATTTTTCTATAGATTATATAGCTTGTGTTTCGCTTTTCAGTTGTTTTTTATTGCAGTCGGATTTTTTGTTTATTTTTTATATTATATCATTGGTTTTACCCAATATAATTATTGTTGGGCCATCCTGTAGGTTTTATTATGTGATCTTGTTTGTATTCTTATTTGTTCCCTTAAAGTTGTATCTGTAGTAGAATCCGAATGTTGCGTTATCTGTAGTCGCAAGTTATGCGCCCCTTCCTATCTTGACAGCCGAACAGTCAACATCATAATATTTGAGCTTATAAAAATGTACTAGAAGAATAACTGGATGTATCTATGAAAATAAACCCCTGAAGATCCAAAATCATCTTTTAATACAAACAATATTCTTTAGTGTCTTTTGTAAATATTTCCGTAAAAATATTAAAGATCTCCGGCACTGTCTTTTAGTGGGAGATCTTAGGTCCCGATTTCACAGGGGACCTTGAATTTTTTGAGATTTGGTTTGCTTGTAAAGTAAAAGTTCTACCTATATCATAGGATAATCCCATATTCAGTTATAAATCATAATTATAATTTATTTTTTCCCTTATTTAATTTTATTATTACTGCCTATACTTACTTGTGTATGTAGAATAAAGTTTTTAAGTGAATGCGTCCCTAATACTAAATCTGACTGCGTGTACCTACTACGGCGCGGACCGTCACGCGGCACAATTTTTTTTCAACACAGTTGTTATGCAAAAATGTATGACAAGTTTTTATTTTTTAATATAGCAGGATACCTGGTCTATTTACTAGTATTTTTTTTCTTGAGAAATTCACCATAGTTTTAGGGTCAGGAAAGGATTTTCGAAAGAAAAAGTGTAAAGATTTTTTTTTTAATTTCTCATTTTTTTGTATGGGTGTATTAAATTTTTGTTCCAGAAATGAATTCCTCGTTCTCGAATTATAAGAAAAAGACACCAAACTTGATATAGTTGCTAGATGTATGCAGATATAAAATTTAGAGTGAGGTGCGTCGGATGCACTGTCCCCCCCACCTGCAGGGGGGGACCTCGTGGCAACAGGGCTAAATCAGCTCAGATCACCCCCAGGAACATCTGTTCAAGGGATTTGCTTTGTCTCAAAAATGCAAGGTGATGGTTCTAAGATCTCCCACTACTTTTGTCTCACTCACTTATTGATTTTTCATAATTAGGAGATTTTAAAAACATTTCCGTACGATTTTTAACCAAAAATCTTTTATACAAACCTTGCCTTGACAGTAACAAACTCAACAATTAAATAGCTATCCAATTTGGTTCATTGATTATTGTGAAAATAAATACATAAACAAGAGTATCGTGCAACCAAACAACGGCTTTACCATTGAAGGATCAAGATAATTCAAACGCTCAAACACTCATTCGGCGAATATAGTTTAGTTAACCCAAATATATGTTAGCTTACTAAAATTAAACCAGACCATAACTACTGCGGCAGTAATTAGGTAGGTAACAAAAACCACAATCATGCAATTAGTTTCAATATTTCCCAGTCTACAATTACGACTGCAATGGGACCCTCTTAATGAAGTTCCCGCATAGAATAACTGTAATAGAACAGACGTGACACAAACATAAATTGTAGCTGTAGCTGCCCATTAAAATGTCATTTGACTCGTTTTGTGCTATTCTACTGTTTTGCCAAGAAGGAAGAAAGGATTTTTTTTTTTTTTTTAAGTAAAATAGAAAAAAAAGTTACGTGTTGGTGTCGAAATAATATTATATTTATACGTATTATATAACACGTTGTTTTGTATTACACGTGGGTCCTTAATTTTTTTTTTTTTTTTTTTTTTATGAGACCTTCAAATGTTTGTAAACTTTGAATGTTTTGAACAGTTGGAATACTTATTTATTTTAAAGTATTTGTAAACAATTATATCGTAACTTGTATGTAATATGGTAACAGATAAGTAAAGGGGTCTGCAATGCATTTGCGGTCTTAGGATTGCAGTTTTAAGATTGTAGTCTTCAGAATGCAAATGTCTATGGGTAACAGACAGTAAATAGGTTACCATCAGGTGGCTTGTGTGCATGTTCGCCGTCCCCATCCCATAATAAATAAGTTCTCCTTTTGTTATTATTACATGAATAAATTTGATTGTATCTGCATATTTTTCAAAAGTCATTCAGTCTACGTCGCTAGTCTGTGGTTGCATCAAGACGGCCCCCACGGACATTGCAAGACCGTCCGACATCTAGCGATGGTTCCCGAGCGCGTTGTAAACCGCAACCACTACCGTTTCTGAACTTAGAACTGTATAAAAGGAAACACTATAAAAAAGGAACCCTTTATCGGGTTAACTTTCAAGAGATTGAAGTTGTAACTTGTATTTTTTCGTAAAAACCTAGGGTTTTTCATTAGGGATGTGTGATGTCGAAAAGCAACAAATGAAGTCATTAATAACACAAAGCAAGCTTGAAAACCCTGACTGCACATTTTGATATTATTTATCATCTATATTATAATGTAAATAAAGTTTTTATTTCCTCATATATTTTTTATTTACTAATTTAGTACCCAAATTTGCAACGCTGCCTGGGGCGAATTTAATAACTCCTAGTTTGGCGCAATCGATTTATTCCTTCAGCCTCTACATGTGAATGAAGAACCGTAAACTTATACAAACATACATACATAAAAACATTTCAAAAATATTACCCTCATTTTACGACAGACAGCTAAAACAGAGGTAGGTACTAGGTACACACAACTCCCAGCTTCATAATAGTGTTCAGCTGGTGATCATGCCCACACAAACTAACAGTATATTTTTCACTCCAAGTCATAGAAAAGCAAAGATTTCCAATAACTGAAAGACCAAGGAGAAAGTAGTTTGAACCAATAAAAGAGGTCAAGCTCGTATTGTACCAGAAAGTCAAGCAGTTGATAGAAGACCAGAACGATTGGCGATTACTGACATGACATTGACAAAAGATCGGCTCTTTAAAACACAGAGAGAGAGAGAGAGAGAGAGAGAGAGAGAGAGAGTACCTATTCTATAACTAACAGCTAAGTATGTAATTGCTGTAAGGTATTTTTTTTCTTATAATTTTTACTCAAGCTACTTTTTTCATCATTAGTTATAAGTATGTACCTATACTCGTTATTGTACAAGAATAAAAAATAAATACAAATCACAGACAATATAACAAAAAACAAGTACAAAGACGAACTTATCTCTTTAAGGGTTTTTTTCCAAATAACCCTTGTTGAAAAAAATAAATTAGTTAAGTAATTCCCCAAACGACAAACAAACAGTCATGAATATGTAAAAAGAAAACCAGTAATAATGTCAAAAACAACAATAAATAAATAGATAAATACACTATCCCAAAACCAATATTACAATATAATAATACAAATAAGCTATAACAGTATATATATGATATATACAAATATATTATATATGTTTGTATATATATATTCATAGTATATATATATATATATATATATATATATATATATATATATATATACATAAGTTCAGGCAGGGCTCGGAACCGGTTTAAAAAATACCGGTTAATTCCACGAGCGGCGAGTCGAGAAACCAAGCGAAAGCGAAGTCAAGCGTTTGCGTCTGGCTTAACCGGTTTTTTTAGTTCGAAAGCGGTTAATTCGAAAAGAAGTTTATATAAAAGTTCCTCCAAAAACCGGTTTATGCGAGCGGAACCGCAATAAAAAGGATTTGCGTCAAGTAGGTACATAATAAAATGATGTTTGAAAATTTAACCGGTACCTATCCGAGCCCTGAGTTAAGGATCAAGGAGGAGGAGGTTTTTAGCATGTGTCCATGTTCTATAAAATCGGCATGGCTACTAATTATAAAAGAAAAATATATTTTTAGCCTAATGAAGATCACACATTTTGAAAGATTTTAGGAAATTCTCAACTAAACATTTTTAGATAAAAAGATTATATACGGGTCTCCCGTGGGGACACCTTATCTTCCCGGAATATATTATTATTAAGGAATTTAAGCCGGGTCCAGCGAAATCATATTTCACTTTGTCGTTAATAAACTCGACCCGCTTTATAAGTCCTTAAGTTACTTAGGTAGAACTTTATTTTGTTGTAAGCATTTCTTAATTCATTTAGATTCATAAATTAACTTAAGGCAATTAAATATTGGTATTGAAGATTCCGCATTCGTGAGAGAAACTACGGATTTCTGATAAAAACAACATAGGTACTGTGTGCTTGTGAACATAGGTTCGCGTAACAAAACGATAGTACAGTCGGTGTTAGAAGTATAGAATTTCGAGCAAATACAAATAAATAAATGGATATTTAATTCGTCTATTTTTTTATGTATATGTAAAATAGTAGGTACCTACCTATTTTGTATTTAGATATAATATTTATTCATTATGCTTATTAATATATTTTTCGTTTTTTTTTAAGTCATTATTTTCTATTGTTTTCTCTCGTTTATATTTTGTACTTCATTATTTGTCTATAATATTGTTTACTATATTTATTTTTTCTCACTCACCCAAAGATTAACTGAAAAAGATCTCAGGGATAAGTTCACTTTATACTTTTTAGTTTCTTGTACTTTTTAATTTTAACCCTTTACCTACGGGTGTCAACCAGAGTTGCCAGTAAGGCAACACCGCTGCAGTACGGGTGTCAACTATAGTTGATCGAATCGAGGGTCATGTTTAATAATTTTTTTAAACAAAACGAGACCTTGTATCTTCGTAATAGCGGTCACATTATGTATTGGGATTAGTATAGATGCAAAGAAAAAAATATCATAATGTTTCGGTAGATGGCACTGACATAAAAATATTTTTAAAATTACCGCTTTTTTGCTGTCAAAAACCGACACCCGTACTGCAAAAGTGCAAATAATTGAACTCAATATGGCGGACAATAGTGTTGTTCATCGACTCAATTTGATTTCATCGACTTCTCGTGAGAGTACGGCGTGGGAGTGTTTTGAGTGTTACTTTTAGTTTGTTTCACCATTTTTGGTTAAAATATAATAATTTAACATGTTATAAACATAACTTGTAATAAATAAAGGCTTTTATAATTTATACACAATAGCAAATTATTGCTATTGTGTATAAATACTATAATCGATGGTGTACTAGGTTATCGACATATCTACAACCGTGTCGATAGAGGCACATCACTATTTTTCATAGGTGGCAAATAGTTTTTATACAACGTTTTAAGTGATTGATATTTATGCATTGTTTTAACAATTATCATCATTTAAGTGTTTATTTGTGTTAAATATACTATATACTAATGTTTTTAAACTTAAACTTGCGAAATCCGCGAGCAGTAATTTAAAAATCTTCAATTTCTTCGTGACTGATATATTGCTTGATATCAGAAAAAATTGTGAATATTATTACTTCAAGTGATTATTTATTGATTAAGCACATTATACTTAATGTGTGTGTGAAATTTCAAGTGTGTAGCTGTAATAGTTCAAAAGTTTCAAGTAAGTCAAATTATGCCTAACCGCTGACTCTCGCCAAAACATGCCCGTATTGAGCGGTGACTGGGTGATTCAAGGCCCCGTAGGTAAAGGGTATGTGTTTTATAATTTTTTTAGTACAAAAAAGTGTTTACATTCATACATCTCACACAAAAACCCCCTCCCTCCCTTTTATACTTCTAACTTGTCTTTATTACTTTGAAAATATCACACTAGTAAAATGAATTGTCAAAATTAGGAACTGGAGTTTATTAAAATGGAGATTCTTTATTAAAGATACATATTTCATTTTAAATAATTGACGAGATTTAAAATAATATTGAAAAGAGTAAATCATTAATTTCGTGATAAACCAAGGAATCCAACAAGCTTTTTTACTTTATTATGTTAGGTTAGCTTTTAACAGATAACAAAGAGAAAAAAAACACCAAAGATGTAAGATTTTTAATATGTAGATTTTACTAACTAAAACATGTTTTAGCATATTAAACACCCGCTAGATAGTAAGTTTACACGGTATGAGAGACGGACTGAAAACCAGCGCTGTGAGCAGAGCGCGCTTACAGTAAACGCTGAGTTCGATCCTTTGCTACATTTTCTTTTTGTTCTGTGTTATATTTACTTCATAATTATACTCTACCTAAGTCTAGTTAGTGAAGTTAAGTACTGCATTTTTTGTGTACTATTTTGAGTGTCGCAATAAATGTTTTTCTATTCTATTTAAAATTTAAGAACTAACAATATACGATCGTATCTAAATAAAAAAATGAATTTATCAATTGTATAATAGATTATGACTCGTTTCAGAACATTTACCTCCGTCAAGAATTGCTAGGAGGATTGCTTTTTCACTTCTCATACTCTTAAAATATTACTTTAGTCTCTGCACATCGGGACTAAAGCTCCTTATTAGGGATTAAAGTTTTTTTTTTAATTCACTTTGGAAACCCCTAAACAGCTAATCACAGTGTTTGTGAATGGAGGATTATTGCCTTTATTGCCATTTTCAGTGATTGTGTATGGACCATTTTTAGGCCATGGAAATAACCTCAAAATGACAACTGTGCAAAAATATTAAAAAGAACGAAAAATATTAAACACTCATAATTACGAATATGAATCTATTTAATTATATTAAGGATGAATTAATTTTATTATACATGGTGCAATTAGTATTAAAATAGTTTTCAAGTTTGAACCTGTTGGCTAAATATGTACCTAAGCATTTAAAGTGGCTCTGTATAAAAAAAAAACCGCGGAACGAATTAGTAAGTACTTTCAACTTTTAATTTATAAAATGATGTAATTTTTCGGACATTTATTATAATCTAGTTAATAAGACATTGCAGTGCCCTGACAGGGTATCAAGTACCTACTACTAACCACTTACTAACCACCTTATTTGTAATGAACTTGATAGCAATAAATGATTCTATGATTCTATGATTCTAAGAAACTTTCTTATAATCAATACTGTAGTTTTGTATAGAACATCGTCAGTGCGGGATTGAGCAAGCACGGGGTCCGTAGCAAATTCTATAAAGAGACCCCGGTTCGCTTTAGGTTACAGGTTGTGGCGGGCTCTTTTCTGCAACTGGGTGACTTATATATGCGCCTATTTTGTGTGGGGACTTGTTTTAGGTTATTCTGCTGGAGAATATCGACTGGATTATTCATCCTATCGTCAACCCTGATGGATATGAGTACACGCATACTGATGTAAGTACCAAAACAGGAAAATAGCGGCCTTTATACGTAAAGATCGGACCGCGGGAAACGCCACGCGCCATTCCAATCTAATTCTAAATATCTCTTGTCATTATGGCTTGTTTTAGTCCCTCGTTGAACAATCTACTATTAAAGTCACAAATATCTATTTATAAATCTAAGTTAATAAGCGATAAAGATAATGGTGAGAAGATAAAATATATGTATATTTCAAAATACGTAATGGTCATAATATCGATACCTTTAGACTCAATTGGCGTAAACGCCATTTAGGCCAAAATGAGTTTTTAATGCAGTTATACTCAATTCTTCATTCTCTATCGATCTGTGTAGTTAAAGTTGAGAAATTCCCAAAAAAAAGTCGAATACGACCCAGAATATTAGGCCCAAAAAACATGATTTTTGTAATTGTTTGGGCGTATTTGCTGTATTTTTTTATTTTCTACATTTCAAGGTCGTAAATGATATTGTTTTTATAGTAAAAGGATGTATGATGATAAATGTAAGTCTAACGTGGCTTATACGAACCTATTGTTTCTGCAAAAAATAATAGGTGGCTTTTACGACCCAATATAAAAGAGCCACAAATAATTAAATTGAAGGTCGTACTTTATAATAGTCGTATAAAGTGGATATATTTTTGCCTCTTATAACCTGATCAGAAATAGAAAACATTAAATCTCAATTGGCGTAAATGCCAAAACGCAACTTTTCAGGAGAGCTAACATTTAAAAAAAAGTATTATTTAAAGTAAACCCAGTATTTAAGAAAACGGAAGGCTTATACGCCGTGGAAAAATACTAAAAATGTTACTTACGCCCCAAAAAAATACTGTTTCTGTGATAGGTTTTGGGGTGTAAAAGCCAGGTGGACTATTTTTTAACTGTAATAGGGTGTATAAGAGAGACACTCATCTGTTACCTCTGTCGATATAAGCATAAGAATAAATAATAACTACACGTAGGTGCGAATCTCCTTGGACCAGGCCCCAAATGCCGTGCTTTAAATACCTAGTTCTCCCTTCACCCCGCTACGCCCGAAATATTTTAATCGGTTTATGAATGTGTTATACAAGTTTAGTCACGAAATGTTATTTATGTTTTACTTCAACGTGGAAACATTGTTGCAAAATATGTTTTTTACATTTACGTTAAATTAGGTAATAATATTTTTTGATGATATTAAGATTATCTCCAGAAAATTACATGGCTTATGTGGCTATTAATCATCTCTATAACACGGAAACGAGTCTATAAACAACCTTTAAAATATTAACTAAACACCTCAGGTGCCGGCGGTAGGTATCTAACGCGCCGAGTGCGCTTCCGGAGACGCCAGGAGTTTCGCTTCTACGTCTAGGTATTATTTATTCTTATGATATAAGATTGAAGGTGCCAACAACTGTTGTAGCACTATCAAACACTGGGACCCTTACCAGAGGGATTGCACTGGGCGTGTCGCGCCGCCTTAGTAACCTTCCAGCTGGTCCATTCTGAGAATGGATATCAGTCCGGGGCCGGCACCGACCGAGCGAGCACGCGTGCGCCACGATATGTCTTCCGCCGTCTTGAACGATCGATCTCGGGGCGTGCCGTAATACGTAATGAAGTTAGTTTTGTGAATAACCTTAAACTTTTTATTATTTACTTGTTATGTGGTGTTGATTGATAGTAAAACACACGATGAAATGAAACGCACTCCGAAAAGCTGTTACATTGTACTGTTGTGTAGGTAAGTGGTTGTATGAATTAACAAAAGGACGTAAAATATTCTTTTTTTACGTTGACTATGAAATTACAACACCTACTTAGTATAACCACGATTTGGGTTTTTGATGTCCCGCCCGATATTTCGACGATGTTACAATCGTTTATACTATATTTATATATAGGTACTGTTATTAATTACACACGTTGTTAACGGAACATACATATAGAAATAATCCGACGAATGGAGAACGTCCTTTATTTTGAAGTCTGTTAAAAACACGTCGATACGACCTTATAACGATCGCCACAAGCGAGCGAGCGACATCTGGTGATCTAAAACATTTTAGCCCTCATTGATGTATTCTAGGCGTGTGACAACCCTAGCAATACACGTGCCGCGTGCGAATAAATACAAGTTATACGATAGTAAGAGAGGCATACATGTGATTATAAATACAAGTGCTTAACTAATTATTAAATAAATGAAGATTAGCTGACTATAATGTCATTGGAATAAAGATTTTCGGTACCTAACTCATATTTCGTGTGTTTATTTCACCATCCTATTTATTTAAATGAATAATTATATTCCGAAAAGATTATAATATATGTATTTATAAACACTTAAGTTAAATGTAAAGTATGTGTTACTTTGTACAAGATATTAGTATTATGGCCCGCTAGAAAGAAGATGGCCACCGTAGCCTATGAAAGTTTACATCATTGAACCATCATTTCTAGGTCTCCGACCTACCAAAAACCTTTTACTAATTCCTTTTTGAAGAAACCCATATTGTAAACTCTTCGAAAAACAACCGCTGGGAGCTCAATCCACAACCTGAGCGTTCGCGGAATTACATAAAATTTCTCTTATACACCCTATTACAGTTAAAAAATAATCCTCCTGGCTTTTACAACCTAAACCTTTCACAGAAACGGTATTTTTTTGGGGCGTAAGTAACATTTTTAGTATTTTTCTAGGGCGTATAAGCCTTCCATTTTCTTAAATACTGGGTTTACTTTAAATATTACTTAATCATATTCTTTATCCTGAAACTATATTTATTATGTCCAAAACTGAGCTTTATAACTCAAAAAACAAAAATGAAATGATAAAAATAATTTAGAAAAAAAAGTTTTTTTGCTCTCCTGAAAAGTTGAGTTTTGGCGTTTACGCCAATTGAGTCTAAAGGTATCGATATATTGGTTTTATTTCTGAAACCATAAACTTTTCAGGTTTTTAAAAGGCCATTGTATAATGTATAGAACCAATTACGTTAGGTTAGTTTTGTTTTATAACAATTCTGAAAAGTTAAATGTTTCGGAAAAAAAAACATAAATCATGACCATTATGCATTATGCATTTTAACTTTATTTGTATTACGATACGTACCTGATTAAGATTACCGTAAACACTTTTAACGCTGCCTGTACACGTGTCGAGAGTTTGGCGGATACACGCCACGTCTACCGAAAACGAGCAAACTACACGGGCGACATTATTAATTAATAAATATCTACTTTGTACCTGCAGGCAATTGAGATATAATTCATATTAATTAATTCGCTGAATTTATAATTGGTAACTCTGTACCTTGACAATTGTGTCATGTTACTGATTATCATCACAAGTAAAAGGAATATTCATAGTGCTCGGATGTCTATCAGCGTAACAAATATACTGACATATTATGTCAGAAAGGGTAACCCATTTTATCGAATTACATTTCGTTTCATCAAACGCTATTTTCTACTCAAACCATGATATTTTCAGGATATTTTAAACATTATATACATACAACACAGGTTAGGTTAGAAAAATGCCTTTTGATGAAATGAAAATTCTGCGTAATAATATGTTCGTTGAAAGGTGTTTCGATAAAATAATAGGAACCCGCCAGAAAGAGTAGGTATGTCAGCAATAGACATCCGAGTACATGATACAGTCAAGGAATTTAATTTGTGACCCACCTTAGGTCCAAAGTCAATCTGACATTCTTTAGCAATAAGGTTGAGTTTTCTATCAATTACAAATGACTTGGCATCTCTATTGACAATGACATCTTCAAGCAGATTTTCTTCGAAATGGGTAGCAAATTAACTTCCTTGACCGTACGATTAATATTCTCGTTTTAATGTAGGTGCTAAGTTTGCTTCGTTAGTATTGTTCTTATGTCTGTCATTACGGGACTTGCCTCATGCGGGAATCAATTGATTGGGCATCTATTATTTTATCGAAACACCTTTCGGCGAACGTATCAATACGTCATTAGCATTTACATTTCCAAAAAGTTGGGTGCGCTAACTCACTCAATTAAATTATCTATGAAACTTTTCCGTTGCGACACGCAAATTAGCAATTAGCAAATCTGAGGGTCTATTGCCTAACGCACTCGCAATCTCTATCGTTTTCATTTTGAAAGTCGAAGGAGAGTCTGCATACAAAATTAAAACAATTGTTCCACTTTGAAGTCGATTGCGATTGCGAGTGCGTTTAAATAGGCCAGCTGATGATAAAGACATCTGGATCTCGGCGCTCATCAACGCAGGATCACAAAATCAGGATTCGTTAGTTTGGTCTCGATAAGCTGATGGCAGCTGTAGTTAAAAAGTACAGTCAGACTGATTTTTTGATACAAAAATATTTTATTTTCACATTTTTTATTAATTTAAAACCGACCACTTGCATTCGTATTAACTTTTGCTCTCTCCTTTGTTCACACAGAATTCGTACTCAGTTCTCAAAAATCGGCCAATTTTGCTGGATAATGCGTCATTGTTGGATCCAACTATCTCGGTTTCTCAAAAAATAAGGAATAAAGTTTTAAAATAAAGTTTTAAAAAAACCTGTTTCTGTTAATATTTGATGATTATTCTAAGACTTGTTAGGCTGATACACCTGTCAAATTAATACATGTGTTCAAATCAAACTAAGTTTTATTTATGTAATTTTGACAAGTTTCCAACTAAGATACTTATTATCTTAAAGATACCTGTTTGAAATTAAAACGTACGTACCGTACGTATCAAAATATGACAAAAACTACTATAAATATTTTGCAGTAGTTTTCGTGTTCTTTCTCTTGCAGAACAATAATTAAAACAAAAACACCCCTTTAAAATGATTACGCAGTAGCTGGTCTCCATAATTGCGACCCTTCTTATGTTAAAAAAACATAACACTTTGGTGTCATAACAAATCGTTCGCATTTGTTACCTCGTGGGTTAACAGCGATGTCAACAAAAAATAACACTATAATAATGTGTAACATAACCTAAGCAAACACGTTTAATGGCGGACAGCGGGCATGTTTATTTTGCGCCCGTGTCTGACATGGACGGCGCAGGATTATCCGGTTCAAAGGAGCAATTGGGAAAAAATACAAACGGGAAAGGAAAACCTTTTGGTCTAATGATAAATATGTAAGAAAATATCAAATTTTGTTGTGACAGCAGCATGAAAATGGTACCTAATTGGTATTTTGACATATATGGACGTTTCAAACTTAACATGCCCATAAAAAAAAATTGGTAACACCAAGAGGTTTCAAAACAATTTTATTATATTACGCGATTAAAACTGTCAAGGTCGCAAGTGACATAATTGATTTAAATCCTTTCAAATAAATAATAAAAATATATTTCCGTCCAAAACGTAACGAAAGTTGTCAAATTTTTTCGACCACGTTTACTTAAAGCCCTGTTATTTTCACGATTTTCAACTTCTCATGATCATTCTTTTATTTAAACAAAATTTTATGATATAACGATAGTTCTACCGATTGCGAAAAAAATATATTTAAACAATTTACTTGTTTTAAATTGCATTCTTTTATTGGGCCACAATTCCACGTTTTCGTTACGAATACTTTCGTGACGCTTTATAAAGCTAGATTTAAAGCCAACTGTGGTATAAATTCGTTTTTGTGTACTGGCAACTCATATCTAGTAGGGCAACATCAGAGAGGAAACCAACCTCGTCAGTTTGTTGATTAAATGGCGGTCAAAGGTGACGCGGACAAAGTTTTTCTAAATATCTTCTAAAGTGCTAGTGTGATTTTAAGGCTAATTAGTGATTATTTTTAAGCGGTTGTTTCTTCATACGATGGGTTAATTTTATTCACGCACGTGACATGTATTATTATACTCAAAATATCTGTGCGGAACGCCCCAAAACGGCGCTCACGGCGACCGAAATCGCCCAGTAAGGTAAATGTACGTTTCGACGAACGCTTAAGACCTGGACGCACGTTTATTTTTTTAATAAGGTCTGGGATTTTGATACGATAATAATCAATAGAATAATAGTAACTTAAATAAATTTGTCATCATTTTAATGTACCTGGAAATAAATTACATGGTTAGAAATATGTTTAAAATATTTTTAAAGGTTTTTGAATCACTAAACCTGGTTTGTACCATTAACCGAACTAAGAAACTTGATTTGCACATAATACCGAACCGGGCCGCCGCATCACCGAACTAGAGAAGAAATGTATGAAATTTTGGCGCTGAGTGGTGCTCAAACTTTAGTAAAACAATAGGCATTTGTATTTTATTTCTTATGATAGCAATTTAATCATGGTCACCTTTGACACACGTCATGCTGTGTAATGTAACCAAATTGAATGAAATAACATTTTTTACATATAATTTGAAAATTATCAGGTATGTATATGGTATCTAGAAACCCTTTATTTAAACTTAAAACATTAACTTTTTAACAGTCTTGGAACACATTTTTTTATTACTTTGGTGTTCAATTATTTCTATAACTCTTTATCAAAAAACACTATATCTCAGTAAATAAAACATTAAGAAAAAAATAATTATTTATTAAAGGCAGTGTAAAATAAAATAAAAAATCAACTTAAACTTAGAATTATTAAGCTCTACATGTCACGTTACCAAAGCAAATAATATAGAGATCAAGATATTTTATGAAGAGGCCGACAATTAGGTAAACTAGCGTAATTCAAAACATATAAGTTGTTATTCTTTTTTTTATTAGAAATCTGTGACAAGTAAATATTTATAAATTCTTAAAAAAACATATCCCCTCCATATTTTTTTTCGGGGACGCTATATTGAAATAGTATATAGCCTATGTCATTTTGGCAATCAAAAGAATCGAATGACACCTCGTACGTTAAAATCCGTCAAGCCCTTTAGGCTGCAGAGCGTGCCCAGAAATAGACATACATACATACATACATACGCTCGAAAAACATAACCCTCCTTCTGACACAGTCGGGTAAAAATAATAATTGACAATTAAGTCCGAGCTATTTTTAAAACATTAACGGCTTAAATGTTGAGAACCGCTGGCCTTTACAAAAATGCACGAAAAAGAAATACATTTTAAAATCGGCCTAGCTGTCAATGGATTAAGGATGATATTCCAACGAACACCGTGCAGTAATTGCGGCAGAGGCAGACATGGATTCGGTAGTAGAGACCATGGGTACTAATCACCGAACGCCTTTCGGTGAATTGGACGAAGCAAATTGTGTGGAACCTATCGAGCGAACAGATTTAAAAAATAGTGTTTAGACGTAAACGTATCGGTGTAATTACAAATCTGACATTATTACTAACAGCTCGAACTATTATGTAACAATGAATACATATGGCTTTAGCTACTATTGCTTAAAAAGTATATATAATCCTTTGTTTTAAATAGCCTTGCCAATAAACTTATTTTTATGTCAAAAAGTCGTAAAAATCACAAATTTCCAACGAAGTTTTACAAAAAATGCTTAGTTTATTGATGTTCGGCAATTACGCATTAAATTTTGAATACTTCTATTTATTCGAAAAGCAAATTAGTTTATATAAGTAAGTCATGATTAACTTGTAAATAAATAATTAAAAAAACATACGCTTTCCCTGATTCCGAACGCTGTTCGGTAAAACCTTCCAGCAAAAATGAGGGTTAACTCATCACCGAATTCACATTTTTGTTAATTTCTATAAATATGACTTCACTAAATTCACTTCAATTATCAGAACACAAAAACGAATTAAATAACAACACAGGAAAACCACATTTTCAAACACAAAGGTAATGTAAAACGGTTTAATGACCTTAAGAAGTATACACGATTTCTTACCGATTTTCACTAGGATTCCCCTACAAAACGGAACTCGACCGACTTGTTCGCTTGTTGCGTCCCGACTGAGATAGCAAATAGCCGGTTTTTCCGCGTAGTGGAAGGGATAGGTATTTAGCTAGCGTAAAAAAACGCAACGCAACTTAATATCAACTGTAAGTACTAGACTAAAAGTTAAAAATAGAAGAAATTCGGTGATACCGCAGATTCGGCGAAGCGTACGTTTACCTTATAGGCCCTTTGTTTATACGCGAACACGCGGTTAATTTATATAGTAAGGCTCTGTAGATACGCGAATAGATGGTTAAGTTTTTAGTGATAGTTTTCTGTGTTTTTCCTAGCTTGTAAGTAGTAGGTAGATTGTCAATAAAGAGTTTTGTATTGATGTTTTCCTTATTTCAGAACCCCTGCCGGGTAGGTTTTGCCGTAGTTTACAGAATGTAAACAAACCTACCCGGCAGTACGCATGCGCCGTGGCTCCCCTCCACAAGAAAGGGCCACCATGCGGAGAGGGGATGTTCGCGCCTGCGCAAAAGGTATTTTCCCGACCGTGTGGAAATGGCGGGAAAATACCTATTGGCGCGAAAACCCGAAATTGTAAATATTTTCATAGTTCATAAGTAAATAGTTAAGTCCTATATGTAATAATATAGCGCCCATAGTCTATAAGTTTTCCATAGTACATAAGATTATTGTATGTAATAGATAATAAGAAAAACTTTGAAAAATAAAGAAAAGTGGAGGGGGGACGGAGGCTCGGAAAATTCGTATAAAATGGGGACCCTCGGCCATAGAATTTGCACTCAAAGCCACTCCCAGCCAGGGCAACATAGAAGAGCCTCCGCCCTCTACGAAACGTCTGATCAATCCACCGAGCATTTTCTTCACCGAACCTGCCCTGCCCACTTCAAGAACCAGTCATAGGTGCGAGTCCGCACAATATCGTTATTTCACCATGATAATCAATATTTTTTAAAAAATACGTTACACTTTCGTTACGAATACGTTACATTTTAACGTAAAGTGACGAAAACATGAGGTAAAGAGAAGTGCACACAGAAAAATACGAACTTAAATGAGTTTTTACTAGATTTCCAACGACAAATACAATAAGTTATTAAGATGAATCAATTTGAAATTGTAGGTACGAACAGTAGGTACAGGGATCAGCACGAGAGAATTAAATCCATACTATGCATATCCATACTAATATTATAAATGCGAAAGTTACAGACAGACACGTGTCTGTCTGTATGTTACCTCTTTACGCTTAAACCGCTGAACCGATTAAGATGAAATTTGGAATAGAGATAGTTTGAGTCCCGGAGAAGGACATAAATAGTTTTTATCCCGAAAATCATCCCCTAAGGAGGTGAAATAGAGGGTGAAAATTTGCATGGAGCTACGATATAAACGAGTTCCACGCGGATGGAGTCGCGGGCAGAAGCCGATCGAGCGAGCGAAGCGAACGAATGCTTTTTAAATTTGGAGATGTCACTCAGTGGCATTTTTTTTTGAGAAATGCTCAAATGTCTCTGTTGTATTATGAAAAGTACCTATTGATTACTATTTCATTTAAAAAGTTAAAAAAATATTCATTTAAGTAATTAATAAAAATGTTGATTACGTGAAAATACTTTATTTGTATTTAGTCAATAAAAACTGAATTTTTTAAAACATGTATTTTTTTGCGTATGCTTACCAGTGTGATCTAAGCTTAATAACAACTTGTGTTACGTTTTATGGTAACGTCACGTATTTTTTTTATGTTAGTTCTATGTCACATTGGTCAAAATTCGCGGCCTTACCCGTACAATAACTTCGTAAAATAACGTTTTCAGCGTACACGACTACTTAATATCATTGCATCATTTATTTTACAATTGAATAGTATATTTTTTATTGCCAGTAAGATAAGAATACGAGTGCGAGTATGCCAAAGAATACGCTTGTAATTTTATTCCTAAACACAAGGAAGACATTAGGAAACTGTAACCTAAATACAAGTTACCTATTTATTGAGGCAATCTCATACAAATTGACCTAATCCCGAACTAAGCTCTAGTATTGTGCAATGGGTACTAGACACCACATTTATATGACAATATATAGATTTAAACACACTTACTGACTTAAATACATAGAAAACCTCAAAGTCTCAGGAACAAATACTCGCTCTTCACACAAATTTGCTCATACCGGGAATTGAACCCGGGATCGTAAGCAGGGTCACTACTAACTAGGTTAAACGCGAGGCCATAGCTCTTCATCTTCAACCGGTAAGCATGCGTAGCAATGGAGAAGACATTATAACCTTAAAACTACCTTCAAAAGCGAACAAAAAGAATCATTGCACCCTCATAAATAAGGCCATCACGGCTTTAATCTGCCATCTGTGTTCATGTAATAGCTTAATTTATTATTAATACCGAACCGGATTCTCGTCTAATTCGGTAAAGCAATCTACTACCGACCCCACTCTGTTACCGTCGTGTCCAATCAAATGTTAGTGGGGACAAAAACGCAAATTTTATCTTACATCCCCTCATGCCCCTAAGAGCGAACAGCAAGGTTGATTATGCTTTGTTCGAAAGGTTTAACGTTTTCGCGAGTGCTTCAGATCGTCTTCTATTTCTGTGCATATGAGAAAACAAAGAAAGTTTGTTTGTCGGTTGATGGACAGATCCTATTTGGGAGTGGCCTATTAGGTTTTCTTGATCGATTGTTGAATGCAAAATGTGGCTTGAATATCAACCGGTTGCGACTTTGACCTACAAAGGGTAGGGAACGGAATTGGTTTTTGTTTGAAAATCAAATCTTTTTTGTAACTTAGAATTGGGTCAAATGTTCGACAAGAAGTAAATATAATGTTCAGAAGATTTTTTTATGACGACATTAAGCAATAATTTTTGGCAGGTTAAAATTACAGATAGTAATGCCCATAGTACCTTATTTACACGTGCATTATAACGCTTTAAGGCTATTTTGCTCTCCACAGTGTAAAAACATGGGTATCGGGCTTGGCACATCGTTAGCCTAGACAAGATGAGAGACTTTAGCGATTAACGATTTTCGAAACTCTCTATAACTTGACCACTTAAGTCAATTCCATACATTTTGTCCGGGCTGAGATTATTAGCACAGTCAAACCTTATTACTTTCGACGTGTTTCCGTTTTATTTATGTTTTCGTAGCTCTTATTTACTTGACAGCAATGATATTACATATAAACTTGACAGTAATGGCAGGCTAGTTATAAACAATAACAAAACATTGCGAAAGTAATAAAGTTTAAGCGTGTTGAAGAAGGGCACATGTTAAAAGCTATTCTGTTTTACCTCGTAAAATGAGAACCAGTTGAGGTTTGAGTTGACGCTTGTGTGTCCCTTTTATTTGTTACGTAAAATTAACTTAGGCCCTAGACAAGATGCATTTGGCGTTCGTTATCGTTATCAAAAATATATAGGATTAAGGTAAGCAGTCAGACGGTCGTATCGAGCTACGTCAATTCCATACATTTAGTCAGTTTTCGAAAATCGTGTACGTTAGCGTTAAGCAACTTGTCTGGCCTCACTGTGGTTTCATATTCTTAAGTACTCCACTGGCTGCAGTTTTTATCTACCTTTAACTACCCAAGAAAAAGGGTAATTTTTTTCGGTTGTTTGTATTTCGGCATCTTTGTGACTTTTTGTGAGCTTAAGGAGTTACACAAAAATATCAACATTCAGGCAGTCAGGTTATTTTAGTTTGCCTTTTTTTAGATTTGTTCATTATTAGAGGTAAAGCCAAGAACGAAATTGAGATATCATAAGACATGCATCCATGTAATTTTGAATGTAAAATGCATTTTTATTACAGCGAGGTGAAAGCAAACGGGAAAACAGGGCCTCTATTCAAGACAGTAAAAACTTTACGCTTTTGATATGTTATCGTATTGTCAACGTTTTGATAGCTCTTATTTACTCGACAGTATGGCGGCCGAGTTAAAAACAAAACTATAACAGGTCCAATACGATTTGGATTTTACCGCCTAGAATAGAGGCGCAGGCCTGAGACAAGTAGGATCTGAGACCTATAAACATTTGCGTTTTAACTCTAGAATCACAAGACTGGAATCCTAAGGCTGGAAATGCGTTGCCAACCCTGAGGTCTACAATAGAATGCTATTAATTTTGCTGTTTGTCTATGTTTGAAATATAATACCTACGTACAAAAATGTAAGGCTCAAATGAATCAGTTGTACTTTAAGATCATCATAAGTATTAAAGTACTTCGCGAAGGCTGTTTATATTGTGTTCCAGTAAATACTTTAAAATACCTAACCCTTCATTAACACAACACTTAACAGTCGATGATCACATTTTTAACGACTACCGAACCTTAAATCATAATGTTAAGTTGTTGGTAAATTTCAACAAAGCACACATATACCTAACTAAATCCTTCCAAAAGCATGAACTATTTCAGATTGGCTAGCAAAATAAATCTGAGTTTTACCCGTTTTAGCACCGCAATAATTCAGTCTCATTAAAATTAAGCGAATATTTCAACATACAAACAACCGTTTTCCTTTCATTCGCGTTAAGGGAATAGCCCCATGTTTGACACAGCGTATTTAACAGTCAGATGTTTTGTTTGGTTTACCCTTGAATCATCGACACTAGTTTCATATTGTTTTACTTTACTGAATTTTCATTCAATCTACAGGCATTTACACGTGCAGGAGTTGTACCTTAGCTACGTAACCCATACTTAAGATACCATTAAAACAATAAAGTTTCAGCAGAAATTAGTTTTCAATGAAATGATACATTCGATCGAATGAGTGTCGGTGATTCAATTTACGTTTAAGGCAAAGTTTATGTTTACTTTAATCAAGGGCTCAACTAAATTACTATTGTTCTGTGTTTAAAAACCATTAAATAAAGACGGTACTAGAGTCTGGCCACGCTAAGTCTGCAGAAGTCGAAAAAAAAATTTTATATAGTTTTATAAAGTTTTATATAGCAACACCAGGATTTGAGGAGAAAATTAAGTATTATACTTGTTATTATTATTGTTAGACATCTTTCGCTAAATACTAAATTAATTAGAAAAGAAAAATATATTGATTGTACAGTAAACTATCTTTTTAACCGACTTCAAAAAAGGAGGAGGCTATCCTTTGCGACTGTTCATTTATGTCATACTCGTAAGATATTTTAAGCAGATTTGGATAATTCGTTTCTTGTCGGAAGGGATTCGAATACTTTAAAGGTTCCATAACAATTTTTCCAATGTCTCCGGGACTATTATGGTCGCGTTCATGGCTGGGGAAACCATAATTCTTTATCTAATAAGTACATAATTGCGTTCCACTGGTGATTTGAGAAATCCTCATAATTTCTATAATAACTTCTTTGTTTTTTTAAATTTAACAGTAGATTTATAAACAAAACACCGCTTATTGTTATCAACCCAACAAAAATAAGCGAGATAGTCTAAATTGTTATTGAGGATTAAGATAGCTCAGTTACTAACCTGTCAACGCCTTGTTGTTAAGTAAACATTGCCGTTTTTGAGCAAGAACGGACTCCTGTGATTCTTCAACATGTTGGAAATCAATCAGTATGCAAAACAGTAAATGCTGCACATCACTTTTAAAAGGTTTCGCCTTGTTTTTTACTTTTATCACAATAAATAGTGAGCAACGGAAGCCGCCTCACATACCACCTACTTGTAAAAACCGGTTTCAAGACAACTAAGAAATATTGCCATATAAAGTTTTACACTCGGTTGCCAGGTCCATTCTATTGCAGAGTTAGAATAAAAAAAAGAAAAAATATTTATTCGTGACAAACAGACAAACTAGCTTGGCCAGACTATATAAATATAATGTACGATTCGACTTGCAGAGAAAAAATACGAATTTGTCGTAGTGCTGTGTGTTTGTTACAACTTATAAGGTTCCAAAAACCTAGTCCTATTGGATCGGTAACCTATCGATGTTTCGAAAAACTTTTGTCCGCTGTTTCATGTCACAATAGATCAGCAATGGTCGAAGCGGCACACAAGTCCCATCTCAACCCCCCCAAATCCTTCACAAAACCATCGTTTAATATAATAATAATGATATTATTCTATTTGCGTCGACTTTGTTTTATATTAGCTATGGCACATCCGTAAGCCCATTACACGGGCATCCTGATCAATTGCAAATACACCTTTACTGCCCAAAGTCTTCAAGCCAAGGGCGAATTTATGGCTCCTTCCAAGTTTCTAATAAATTGGAGTAATAACGCAAGTTAAAGACTTTCTTATAGGTATAATAAAATAGAACACGTGCCGCTGTTTTTGTAATGGACAGTCTGTTTGGTAGCATGTGCTGCTGTAATAACAGATTTGGCAATTAAATAAATGATCAGCCTGTAGAAATCAGTCAAGGCTATTTGTAACTTATCATCAGTAAAAGAAGCGTCACTTGACTGTTTTAGGAGTAATTTGGGATCTAGAAAATAAGTATAACAATTTGTATGGCGATATGTGTGTAAAAAGAAATATCAGAGCACGCCGTTACACAAATCGACATAATCCCAAACTTAGCTTAAGACTTACTCTAGATAAATAGCCAAAACACACTTATATACAGAAATAAATATTATTTATAAATATTGATAATTAATATTTGCTCTTACTCGAGATCGTACCTGGCAGTATTAGGGCCGTATTAATAAACTGATCTTGACTCACAAGCCCGTCTGTACATCAAAGTAAACGTCAAGTCATAGGAAACTGTCAGTTCTGACACATCTTGGGGCGGGCATTTCAACCAAGATGAGTTTATGAATACGGCCCTTAGTTTTGTAATCACCAGCTACGCCAACCGTATCGTCAATATACTTGACATAGTGTGAAAACCGCAGGATAGTGTGGGACTTATAATATCACCGTATGATTGTGAACACCCTTGATTATAATGTATTTTGCGAGACAAACCTAAATCGAACAGGGGCCCGTTTCTCAAAAAGTATTAGTCTAATAATATTAGTGTTTGTCTCATAAATTAAACTAAAAAATGAGACACAGTAATATTATTAGACTAATAGTTTTTGAGATACCGGCCCCAGGGCATCTATTCTACTGGATCAAATAATATAGCTTTTGAAATGTTATGGTATTGTTTTTAACTCGGCCGCTATTACTGTTAAGTAAATGAGAGCTATCGTAACGTTGAGAATACGATATATAACTTGTTGATAATTCTGTAACCACAATTTGCACAATTAGGCTAAGATGTTTACCAGCGTATTAGTGACAGGTTGCAAGCCCATCGCCTAACAGTACTACAAGCCTTTATTCCCTTAGTCGTCTCTTACGACATCCAGAGGAAGACATGGAGTGGCGCTATTCTAACTCGGCAACCACACGAGGCCAAAATATACAAAAGTTAATTCTTTTTAACCGCAATAATGACACAAATCTTTTTTTTTCGTTACTTAATGTCACTGTGTTGGATTTAACGTGCGGTATTACAACTTACACCGCTTAGAATGATTTATTTTCAGTAACTAAAAATAATGAAAATTTATTGTTAATGCATTGCTTCTGAAGAACCTTATTTTAATTAAAAGTTACTTAATGGTTGAAAAAAAATAGTTTTCTTTTCTTACTAGATGGTAGGTACATTCTCTTTTTCCATGGATTCGAACCCTTAACCTCGTAAAACATCTTAACCAGTTTAATACTACTGTGTCCCGGGTAATCACTTACTAGAGAGGTTTTATAGAGATTTTTATGGCCGTTGTAAAATTTTAGCAGAAGATACGAGAGCAATTATTCTTTTCTAGATTGTTGATGATGACGTGCCGTGGTTTATGACGTCATAAAATTAGTTGGAAATGTTTAAGGTTCGCCGGTTGTTTTCTGTTTTGATAGGAACAAAGTTTGGTTCAATTCTTGCGAGTCGTTTTCGAGCTAGGTTATGTAGGGATCCCCTTGGATCGCATAATTTGTTTTAGACTATTATTGTTTCGCATAATTGATTTGGCATCATTTGTATTGGCATAATAGTACCGTCGCATAATAATACTTTGGCCTAATGCTTTTTTGGCATATAACGCTATTAGAATAATTTCAGTTGGACTAATTTGTATTAGACTAATACACATTATGCATATTATTGTTTGGGCTAATAACTATTTGTTATATTTGTCATTAACCATAATTTCAGTTTTCTAAATGAATAAAATACAGTTTCGTTGTTACATATTAGGTAAGGTTAAATTAGGTCACGTTAGGTACATTAGGTTGGGTTAGGTTAGTATGATATCCAGGTGCGAAGCGCCCAAGCAACACAGAATATGTGGTCCGCGAAGCGGACCACCGTCGACCTCGCCTTAGTTCCTATATATATATATAACCACAAAACCAAAACTAAACTTTTCACGTAGTACGTCTACGAATTTCGCTATAGCAATTGTATTCCTATGTGCCATTTGTACATGACTATTTTTTAGGACAATACTGTTATGCATTTTGTAATGATGCAAATTTAATATTATTATGACTTTTTGTATTTATGCTATTTGAATTTAGTCTTCATGACGATAATGCTTTTTGTATTTATGCTTTTTAATTTTATGCGTAAAGATTATTATGCACATCGCTATTTCGGCTAAAAGCAATTATGCCTAACAATATTATTACAAATAATTTTATGCCATCCAATAGAGAACCGGTTATGTACTCATAACATTATAAATAAATAAATAAGAGCCCTGATGTATCAAATAGGTATGGTGGGTGAACTAGTTCTTTTCCGTGATTTCGTCCACGTAGAACTCGTTAATTGTTCCCTCGAACAATTCCCTCAAATACATGTTTTTAATGAATGAAAAATATAGTCATTTCTTTAGGATGGATTGTTAAATGAAAAACATTTGGTAGTAACTTTTTCCGTAGGTATAGACTATAGACTCCATTAACTACAGCGTCTGAAATAGTACATTGTGTATTAAGGGTGGTAAAGACAGAAATACAAACGAGAATCTGTTAGAAGCCCGAAGCCGAAGGCTGAGGGCTTTAATGACTCGAGCTTTGTATTTCCTTTACCACCCATGTAACATACATTGTTTTTCAACACATTTGCGAGGAAATTAAATAAAATCAGACAAAATATCATATTTTTAACTTACGATTCTCACTAATAATTTTAGCCGCGTTGGCGATGTCCGTTGGAGTCGCATTATCCCTTTCTTCTGATGACGACATGTATTTTATTGATATATAAATTTTAATATGTGCACAAAGACACCCTTTTAATTATTATTTCGGAATCACACAGTTTATAATCAGTATTTATAAATTAGCGGCAGACTACATCATTGTCTATGACTTACCACAGATAATGTCAAACGTGTTCAGGAGTCCGATTCAAGTGACAGTCGAGATCAATAGTTTTAACTGACATTTCCTCTCGAATGAAACTTCATATCGAATGGCACAAGAATTGGGGTCCTGACGTATTATGATAGTTTAAGTCCACGTATTATATTTAAAAAAAAAGCTATTACCCACGATAGGGCGTAATGGTAAAAAAAAGGCCCGCGGGTATTATTTTGGATTTACGGTCGATTTTTCTAGCATGTTAGGACACTATTTACGAGCAAGTGTGATGAAAAATATAATTATATCCTTGTGTACCTATGCCTTATTTAAAGTCCAGGTATTATGCTCGCCTTTATCCTGGTGGATAAAGAATCCGTCACTCTCACACTTACTGATCGGAAGGTGAAAGTTGTTTTATCCACGTTTATCCACATCGATTAACTCGGATATCATTGGCATACCTACAGGTAAAAATAATGAGTATCTCGGTTTTTAGTGGTGAACCTACTACGGGTATCATGCTTGACGGGTTAACAGTTACCTGTTCAATTTCTGATTGGTCGAATAAGTACCCACGAACAAACCCAACGCTGAGGTAGGAGTCTTCTTATGCATATTCTTTGTCTTGTCTTTAATTTTAATTTTGTATACTTTTTATAGACCAAATGAGGGTGGGTAAGTCAGCCCATGCGATTAATAACAACAAGCAATGTGTCGCCGGATGTTGTTTTAAGTTCTAAAATGTTTACTACTTATATGGTGGGTAGTTCAAATTTTAATCTTTGTGTTAAAAAGTTATCACCTTTACAGTGGGGTCAGTGGGAGAGTTCAAACATAACCAAATGTTCTTGTGACATTTTAATTCGGCAGTTGAAATTTCTCACTGCGATTTGATATTGCCCTAAAAAAGTTGTAGAATATAAAAATACGTATCCGCTGGATATTGCTTACGCTATGGGTCCCTGGGCTGGGCTACATTTCTGCCCATCCTATTTTATTATAGATCACTACGAGTAATAACTCAGAGCTTCTGCGCACAAGAGACGGATGCATAATATCCATACATCATCTAATTAGCTTAAAGCGCAACATTCAGCCGACTCAGCATCATATATTCCAACTACGTTAAAATAAGCGCCAGCCGAAAAACACTTACGAAATTAAATTTTAAAACTGCTCTTTAGCGCTGCTGGGTTAATTTACAGCAAAAACATCCCATACGCGTATTTTAAACCGTCACCTACCTGAAATGAAGCGCTCGCCTCTTCCGTCGTCTGCCTTTTAAGTGATTACGTGAGAGCCAGAATGATGACGTATAAAACAACCAGTTTCCTTTGACCTGCAACTTATATGAGATTGGTATGAAATTACAGCTGAAGATATAATGGTCACGCGTTAATATCCAAACTTACTTGATGCGTGATCTCGATGAGTATGATTGTGAATGAGATGTCACGTTACATTGCAGATATAAAAGCCAGAGATAGTTGATATGCGAGTGGTATACAACTGTATGAGTGTGAGAGTTCATCTTGTTTTGGATGTTGATAGTGATGAAAATCAGAATGAGATATCGAGATGGGTACAGTTAAGTGCTTGTCGATACATCGTTGATCTGAATTAAAAAATAAATGAAACCGATCAAGTGCGAGTCGGACTCACGCACCGAGGGCTCCGTACCACTACACAGTTGGACTGGTATTATTATATTCCAATTTGAACTCGATTCCGAATCGAATCAGCGCGAGCCCAACTCACACTTCTTGACCATTTTTTATATTTTTTATTTTTCCTGAAATTTGACGCTTACCGTATATGGTTTACCGTTTTTACGATACAATAAAATAAGAAGCTATCTATTAAAATTCAATAGAATACGGTCCCGTTGGGCTTCTTTTGGGAACGGAACCAAATTAAAAAGAGCACTGTACAATATACTGTTGAATCCTAAATAACCAAAAAAGGTCAGTCTTACAGGCCCAGGGTCATTGAATTTTGTATTAAAGCGTATTGTTGTTATAATAGTGGACTTGAAATGCGTGAAGGTTTTTGTTTATGGCATGGAGAAGGCCAAACACACAGGCATAATGGAATGTGGGAGCTCATACTCATAGACATTTACAGTAGGTATCAAGAATTTAATCTCAAAACTGCAATCCTTAGACTGCAAATGCTTTGCTACATGAGGACCAAGATGGAATGCCTTATGTTAGTAATATCACCGGTTACATTTAACTTTGTTTAAACAGAAATGATTTACAGCAACACCCAGAAATAAACTAAATAAAATTAGACTATTGTTGCAATTTTAGCCGTAGCCCAAAAATGAGCGGAAATATTAAACGTTCGTAAATTGCACCACATCATAGAGTCGTCTGTACACTTCAGAACAGACTTTTGACCTCGGGTTCAAAGTGCCGCATGGCTTTCTCTGTCCACTGGAGTGGCAAACATATCACCCTGATTTCCTGCTCGCTATCATGTAAAAGCAACGTATATGTATTTGTAAAACACGACGAAACGGCTACGACCCAAATACCGGTATAAAGACGGGGTCGATAAAAATCGCAAATTTATTCTATAAAAAAATCAGATACAACTTTACAAATATTAAACTAGTACCTAGTTCTAGACTAAACTCTACTATAAATTATAGTTTAAAACGATATATATGGATATACATTCAGTTCAAAAAAATATGTTTTTTATTGATTGCGATTGCGGTCTTACTCCTGTTTAGCCAAGAAAGGAAAATATAGTAATATATAAACTAAATTTTAAATTATCGGGAACAGGGGTTTTATTCTTCTGGGGAAATATTTGACGTATTATTAACGTTACGATACCTATTGACTTGACAGCAATGACCACGAAATGACGGCCGGGTTAAACACCATACATTAATGTCAAAACCAATAATGTTCAACCGAGTTGAAAAGCGTCTGTTCAACTGGGTAAAATATTGCCCTTGACGTGTTATTATATTGTCAAAGTTACGATTAATTTTGTTTACTTGACAGTAATGGCGGCCGAGTTAAAACAATACCATAACATGGCTAAATTAAATATGTTTTTACAGAGTAGAATAGAGACCTAATATTATATGGTTACAGACATAATTAGGTAATCTCTAAAGGTAGAATTAATTGTATTGAGGCATCATGTGAGACAGACTGTTATTATACCTACGGATATGAGTTTACAAACATGAGTTAGATTATTGCCTCAATTTAATTAAGTGATCCAGCACCGAGTGTATTTTGATGAACGAGTAATTTATAATTTATATTAGTAACTCATAATGGGAAATATATAAATGCGCATCAAAAAAAAACAGGAGCGAAACTATAGGGTTAAGTATTAGCGTATTATTAGTTTTGCTGTTGCTTTTAATTATTTTTTTACCCCGGAAATCTAGCAAACGCTTGAGGAAAGTTAAGTTGCTCAAAGAAGGGCTACAATTCGTTAAGTTATTATACCTAAGTATGGCCTTGACCGAATCGCGCTGAACCCTATGTGCTTCTGTTTAGTCCAAAGGAGAAACTAATCCTTAATCGAACAATTGTCCTCGCGTGCGATATCCATGGACGTAGAAGTCCATGGCGATTGCCTTATATAACTGACTAAAATGGCATTGGCGAATACGGGTATATTCCGCCATAACAGGAGTAAAAGCCATTAATTAAAATGATAGTACCTAAGTATAATAAATTAAAACGGCTGCAGACGAGCTTTTTTAGTGTTTCACTTTCAGAGAGTGTTGAATAGGTAATTAAAATTAAATGACGCAGGTACATGCAATAGATACTGCAAAAAAACATTACTGTTTAGAAAGCCGTGTGAAAATGATAACTTATTTTAAAATGTGACAAAAATACACACATATGGGTCAAACCAAGAACCTCGTTTTTTTTAAATCGGTTGAAATACTTAAACTTTCTCCTAAGTGTAACAAATACTTTACTGAAAACCGCATCAAAATCAGTTTAGCCAAACGCGAGATAATCGCGGACAAACATACATACATACAAACAATATATGCATACATACAGGTCAAAACTGAGAACCTGCTTTTTTTGAAGTCGGTTAAAAAAACATTACTGTTTAGAAAGCCGTGTGATGTCTAAGCTCATTATTATTAAGATGCAGTGAAATTTCATTACTTTGTTAATTTTTCTTATAGCGGCGAGACAGAAGGTTATTATCTTATTAGCAAGCGTGCATTAAGTAAAGCAAACTAAATTGGAAAATATTATGTTTTTAACAAAAAACGAAGAAACAAAAAATGAGTAATTAAAATGATTTAGATTGCAAAAACTTTACAAAGGATCCGTATATATCTTTATAATAATCTCGGTTTTTCGGATGATGAACTAAACTGCCTTTGGGCATATTTCTTTTAAAATTCAATAGTTAATTTCAGTACAAATTGAATCTTGTTTCAACGAGTACGTTTATTTTACGTGTAAAAACACAAACAACAGTTCAAGAATTTAATTTGGGCAATGTATGTGTTCTTCGAGTGTAGAAGAAAAATAGAGAGATATGGCTAATTATTGAAATCGCTGAACGTCATGGCTAGGTTAGTATAAATGTAATTATTTATGAAGAGCTAAAAGTAACAAGATACAGTCTGCAAGCACTTATAAGGTGCTTCAGGTTGGTACTTCTCTCTTACTCGCTCTTATTAAGACCGTATGAGGGCGAGTGAGGGACAAGTACAAACCCGGAGCAGCTTTGAAGAGCTATCGCACTGTATGTATTTATATCAGCTGCCACAGAGATCATCCTTGATTGATTATAGTTCTTATATCTCACGAGTGCGGTTGTCAGGCGCTCCTATTACAAAGAATTAAAGTTGAAATTTAAATGAATCAAGAGAATTTGTTAGATCCAAAAACTAATTTACTGTATACCACCAAAGTACCCGCTAACCGTCGTCCAATGGCCGCTCAGTATTCGCACGATTGTTCCGACAGCCTGGTAAAAGGTTAAGACAGCCGGTAGAATGATAATTTAAGCATACACTGAAAAAAATGTTTAGATAGTATTTACTGAATCTTCAGTAATTATCTACATAACAGTTTAGTTGCTGTGGTGACTGCTAAACTTTTAGCTATTGTTTACCAAACATCGGTTTGTTTATGGCAGCTTTACGATTCAGATATTCTAGCTGAACGAATGGGTTGAGATAGCGTGCAGTGTTTAGTTGTTTTATCTAAATCTGTTTGGTTAAGAAAACGTAACTGTTTGGATGTAGTAACCTTATTATTGAGTTTATATTGTAAAATACTTGGGTGCGCGAACTAAACTCTTGAGAAACTATAATTAAACATTCGTTGGAATAGCTCTACCATAATAGATATTTTACCTAAACTGCTAGGTACTATGGCTGTAAGCTTTAGGTACTGTAGCTGCTAGCTTTAGGTACTGTAGCTGCTAGCTTTAGTTACTATGGCTGTAAGCTTTAGGTACTGTAGCTGCTAGATTTAGGTACTGTAGCTGCTAGCTTTAGGTACTGTAGCTGTAAGCTTTAGGTACTGTAGCTGCTAGATTTATGTAGCTTAGGTGTTTTTTGAAAAAAGCTCTATTTTTACTTTTTCTTTTAGACTTTAGAAATTTGTGGTTTTTCTACTCAGAATCATGAGGAGGTATTATTCATTCTAATAGAAAAAAAAGTATCCCAATTTTTTCCAGTCAGGTATTGTAATGTTTAATTTTTGGGTCCCTCTGTTATGGTGTAGGAGGAAATTTAATGAAACTAGATATATGAGTCACAAAACTATATTATATAACTTTTCAACAGGCCTTATGGCCTCTTAAGGTATTTAATTGTTACACCAAATTAGACCTATCGCTATTAAGGGATTAACCCAAGGTGAAGTGGTTCTTATGCTACGCTTGATCGATAACGCTTGTGAAATTTGGAAATTGATTAATTGGGAACGACTCAGCTGTGAGCTGCGGGCGCCGCTGGACCACTGCGACTGGCTTGTGGCAGGGCTTCCACGCTGATCCCGGCTTGCCGAAGGACTCGGAAGGGCGGGGCACGCCTGGGGTAGCCAGACGGTGCTTGCAGGGTATACCAAAAACCTCCTGGAACGGTCAGCTTATTTACAATAGGGTAATGAACGGAGCGACCTTTCGCAGGATGGGGTATTGTTATAATAATTGTAGGTTAATCGTCGCAATATTCTCGTAGTACAGGCCAGAGGGCGTTACATTTAAACAGAAGGATAGTGTTAGGCACAGCAGAAGGCTCTGGTCAAAACACATGCACATAACCTCACTACATGACTCGAGTTGGTAATATAAAGTCGAACTCACCTGTCGGAGGATAATTGTCCTGCCTGGAGATGTGACAAATGTCAACTCCAGAGGCCCTGGGCTCGGGAAAGAGACCTCAGGTGAAACGGTACGATGCTGAAACGATATTAGAAGTTAGAACACCTTCCATGAACTTGTTATCAAACGTCGGTACACACTATTAGGAATACTTACAATTGATGGGAACGGTTCCCTCAATCGAAATTTAGTTAAATTAGTGGGGCTTCACTCCACACGGTTGGTGAGTAATATACGGCCCTTCGGAAGTTTGTGATTAGTACAGCTGGAGCTGAAATGGTATACTAATCAATGAATGGGAGTCCAATACAAATGAATCACTGAATAACACTGATTAAATAGATGCTCACAGGATTAGATAAAAATCAATGTATAATTGCGCCGCAGATGCTTGTCTCTGTTCGATAGTATTAACCAAGTAAAATCAATGGCCGCCGGACGTTGCCATATCAAAATTTGAGGTTGACATTTCATCATCATTGAAAATATAAATCAAGTCATGGGACTAAAATTCCAAAATAACTCCAAGTTAGTTGAAGACGGCGGCTGGAAGTCAAAAAGGGTTTAATCTGAATAGTTCCGAAAACATCTTTAAAAATACTTACTCATTCACAGCCCGCGGAATTTAAATGTAGCAACACTGAACCTATAATAATTTACATGACCGGGCTGTTCGGGTAATTGAAATAAACGTTATCTATGTTTACAGAAAAAAGACCATTACACACCCCCTCAACCTGGAGAATTTTACGACGAAAGCACCGCTGAGAAAGTAAAATTCAAGCTCGCCCTCGAGCTGCAAGGTCAGAAAAATTATTAGTGAATCCAGAATAGAAAGACTAGTAGAGAAAGAAAGACAGAATGATAAGTATGCTGGCAGTGCCAGTAATGATAAGCGTTGAGCTGGTAAAGCTACAACTGTTTGGGTAAAGTTAGCCAATATGGTAAATATTGGTGATAGAGGGAAAATAGTATTAGTAAGGTACAATCACATCGAGTAGGGGAAAAAAAAATCCTACTCAAAGACTTGGATTCAGTTTACCGACATGACCAGGTACAATCGAGTCCCTTTTACGACGGTCGAGGTCGCGTAGTCACAAGTTAACGACCCGTCTAAGTCGGGATAAACCACAAAATAGAGCTAGCAGGGTACACAGTTGTGTGACCTGGAATCCCGGCCCAGGAAACAGGTCCTGCAGCACCTTGGCATCATTTGAGTCCGCGGGGCCGTCGCTGGAAACAAATGCGTCGCGGCCTGTGGTGCTGCAGTACGAGTATGATGTTAAAAAGAATCCATACTCATGCAGGAAGCATTACAAAGCTTAAAACTTAAAGAAAACACAAGGAGCTCTGAACTTGATTACATTTAGACAAGACAGAGGACCCGATCTAGAAAAACATGCTTTAACCTAAAACAGGGCATTGAAGGTATCTTGTACGACGAGTCAACGAAGAGCAGGTAAGCAAATTTTTATATAATAATACAATGAGTAATAATTGAGGGAGCGTCGCAGATGTGTGAGTCACTATTCGCCCACCAAAGCGTTGGCTTAGTTAAAACTTTGACGGATTCTGAAGAGACCCAAAAAGAGATCCAAACCAATAGGAGAAAATAATAATAGGCGGAAATCGTTCTCATTTGCCGATTCAGGTATCCTTCACCATCAGCGGGTTCTGAAAGAAACCGGAAGACAGAATTGACGAGAAATAACTGCTATACCCATATCACAGTACCACTAGAGTCACCATCCGCTCTAAACAACGTGAAAGCTATTGACGACCGTCGTCATTATCATGAGCTACACCGGTATAGGCTTATTTTTCGCTGGACCGGGCCACCTGAAGGAAGCAGGAAACGTTAAAATGTAATTATAAGAAAAAAATGAAAATAAAAAAAAAACGACATCAACCCGTCGACTCCAAAACACGTTCAAGCCTGCATCACGAACAAGAATACTCGTACTGAACAAGACAAAGAACACAAAGTAACTCGAGTAGTATGTAGTGTAGCGCTCCATAAAAAAAGGGGTACGGAACACTACACGGGGTGGTTGCGATAAAACCACCAGCACGTTAATTTAGACCTGTAAAAGGAAAATAAAACCGAACGAATTTTTAACGAGGTTATATAATTAGGGTTCAAATAAAGATTAAATTAAAGTAAATTACAATGCTATAAAAAAACTAGATTAGCAGGCTGACTCAGATCTTAACTTTATGAAACCGGAACGAAAAATATAACAAGGTTTGTAGATTATCACACAATCATTTAAAGCTATTTAAATTAAAGTACAGCGCCTTATAAAAGTAGACATCCACCTCAGGACACGGTCAGGCCAAAACTTGTATAAAAGTTTATTAAGGTAAAACTGAACTACGATAAATCCCATCAGAAATAGTTCAAGAAGCGCTTCATGATAAAAACTGATGAGTTCGGAGTGAAAAGAAATACAGGTATAATTTTTAGGTGTTACACGGTAAAAAGGTACTGTTTCGTGTTTAAAATTATGGCCGAAATAATATCCAAAGGTAACCTACATCGGTTGGGATGGAGTTCGCGGACTCCGTACTTGGAATTTTGTAATTTAAAAGTTAGCGATATATAGGACTATCCTGTACAATTCCGTTGTCGCCGACTCGCCGCCGAACGTAGTTACATCTGTAGAGCTGCGTTTGCCGCAACTGACGCTGCGGGTAAAATCTGCGGGCACTACCGCAATCGACGAGCCATCGCCCAGCGAACTCGTTGGTGAATCACACGGTGAACAGCTAAGTCACTCGTCCAGATCTTCCGCTGGGTAGTGAAGAGATGTGTGACATGGGGTAAGCGGGGGTGCTGAAAAGAACACCTTTACTCACAAAGTAGAACAGACAACATGGGAGATGGCTTCCTAAAGAAGGGGAGCAGTGAAAGCAGAACGGCATCAAAAGACAACTCACCCGCTATCCGGACACACAGAGGACAACAGCACTATATCGATCCGTCTATAATCGATTCCACGGCGTTGGAACAAAGACGTTGGCGTAGCTGACCATTACCGGACGCGGCACTCGAATAAGGCTTATTTAGTTTTAATGTAGAAAAGATTCCATTGAAAAAGAAAAGATTCGATAAAATTCTCCAAAGTCTCAAGGCGAGAGTACGAGATTGAATGACAGTATTATTACAGGGATCGGATTTAACAAAAACGAATTCAAAATTCAAAACTGGCAGTAGAAATGTCTATCTCTAACCGGTCAATGAACAAGTCCATAATACCAAAAAGGCTGAGAAACGGAAAAGGCGAAATAATTTGGCGATAACTAACGCGAACCAACGCGATTTGTAGCGGTAATGCTACAGTAGTCAACGCCGGCAGCATGGCGAGTGTTGCAAGCCACGGGCCATGCGTCCGACGATCACAGTTAAACGAACTTAACTGTAGAAGGAGCATGCTTTATGAATATATTTTGGACAACATAAGGAAAGTATAAAAACTGGTTTGTCTGTGCCAATTTTGGGCAGACATGTGAAATCATGTGTCGTGGAGTAGGCTTCCTAACGTTCCACGAATAACCTAAACCTCTTCACACTACAACTTAACTAGTTTAGCAAATATGCTTATGACCATGTGTTGGATAACACAAGGAGGGTCCAGAAGAAACTGGTTTGTCTGTGCCAATTTTGGGCAGACATATGAAATCATGTATCGTGGAGTAGGCTTCCTAACGTTCCACGGATAACCTAAACCTCTTCACACTACAACTTAACTAGTTTAGCAAATATGCTTATGACCATGTGTTGGATAACACAAGGAGAGTCCAGAAGAAACTGGTTTGTCTGTGCCAATTTTGGGCAGACATATGAAATCATGTGTCGCTTCCTAACGTTCCACGGATAACCTAAACCTCTTCACACTACAACTTAACTAATTAGGTAAACGGATTCTTATCTACCCCATCACCAGTTTACACAGCTAGCTAGAAGATAAATTACACAAAAAAGAAAAAATGTAACCAGAGAAGTATGTAGTCAACGCCGGCGGCATGGCGAGCGTTGCAAGCCACGGGCCATGCCTCCGACGATCACAACTATAAACTCGCAGGACCGCTCAGTGATCTCCGAAGACCATGGGGTCGTTACATAACCAACTTACAGAAACTTTCACACCATTTTTGATCCAACGCCCAGGACAAATGTTCTGCAATCCATTATTATAATCTCCACAGTCAGGGGTATTTTAAAGTAAAATCCAGTTAAGTTGCGTTGATAAAAGGTGGCTTGCAATCCTTTACATGCCACTTCCCCAACGGCTTCCCATTCATGTCTTCTAGTTCGTAAACAAGCCGGGATAGCTTGCGAAGCACACGACACTTTTCATACTTCGGAGCTAATTTCGTCGCGAAATATTTCCCAGCATTACTTTGCTTAAACGTTCGCTTCCACACTTCGTCACCTACATTAAATTCAATATCACGACGCATGTCGTTATAGTACTTAATGTTACGATCATGAGCTTTCTGTAACGAATCTTTCACCGCGGAGAAGATCTCTTTGAGAACGACGATTTTATCAGCGTAGTCGCGTCTTGAAGAGAATACGATCTCCTCAACGGCCTCCGCATCGTTATAGATCGTACCATCAGGCACTGCTTCGCGACCGTGCACTAATAGGAAAGGGGTGAACGACGTGGACTCATTACAGACGTGTTCAACGCGAACTGTATCTTGGAAACATTCACGTCCCACGTTCTGTGATCAGCCTCGACGAAGCTCGAGATAGCGGTTACAATAGTTTTATTGTATCGTTCCACGGTGTTAATTTGTGGCGAATACCCAGGAGTATAATGAAGCTGAGGTATATTGTATGCAGCGAACAATTGGTGGACGTCTCCACCCGTAAAATATGAAGCATTATCTGCAATAACGGTTTGTGGGATACCGTGAACCATAAAGACATGGTTTTCCATACGTTGAGCAATCACTTTACCAGTCGCACGACGCATGGGAAATAACATGCAATATTTGGTGAAGCAACACATAACGACCAGGAGGTAGGTATTAAGCTGCCTCGAAGCTGGCAATGGGCCAACCAAATCCAAGCTGAGGCACTGGAAAGGACGAGAGCACTCCTTAGCACTTCCCATAAAACCGGGGGTAGGCTGCTGGCTATGTTTATACGCCCAACACACGGGCCAATTTGCGACGTAGCGAATGACATCTGCGTACATCCCGGGCCAAAAGTAGCGTAATTTTAATCTTTTGTACGTTTTCGCCGTGCCCAGGTGTGCGGCGGTGGGAACAGAGTGATTTTCGAGCATGATCTCCTCGCGAAAGTCAGCCGGTATGACCTCCTTCCACTCAAAGTCCTTCTTTAAAGAGTTGGAATGTCTAGTATAGCGATATAGGCGCCCATTTGTAATTTGAAAGTTTGGGCAAGAGGCTGGATTTTCCTCGCACCTTTTACGAAGGGTAAGGTACCATGTATCTAAAATGTAGTTAGTATTTATAAGACAAACGGGTACCGTAAATTCGTTATCTGAAATGGGAACAGACCTTGACAGAGCATCTGGCAAAATATTTTCTGAGCCCCGACGGTGCTCACTTACCAAATTGTATGGAAATAGACGACAACCCCAACGTTCGAGGCGTCAAGTAGGGTTCTTTAGATTAAGGAATCATTTGAGGCTGGAATGGTCAGTGATAATTTTAAATTGTTTATCGCCTTCGAGGTAAGGTCTGAAATGTTCAACAACGTTAACGACAGCTAGGGCCTCTCGCTGAATAGTTTTGTTCTGGTGGTGATAACGAACGACTGAAGTACGCCAAGGGGTGCTCTTCACCTTCGAATTCTTGGGTCAGCGTACCTCCAATGCCGAAGTCGGACGCATCACAGTGAACCGTGAACGACTTGGTAAAGTCAGGGCATGATAGCATTGGTGCTGTTGTCATTGCCCTCTTAAGTTCGCAGAAGGCGTTGTCAGCTTCTGGGGACTAAAGAAAAGGTGGAGCACCTTTTTTAGTAGTAGCAAGATGATTTAGAGGCCCAGCTATATTACTGAAATTTTTAATAAAACGTCTGTAGTATGACGCAGTGACCAAGAAGCGTTTAACGTCCTTACGGTTCGCCGGAATAGGAAAATCAATAATCGCCTTGACTTTGTCGGGGTCGGTGCGTAGTCCGAACTCGTCCACAACAAAGCCCAGGTACTTGAGCTGTTTCCTAAAGAATTGGCATTTTGACAAATTTATTGTAAGGTTGGCAAAGCGAAGGCGATCCAAGACGGTACGAAGTAAAGCAAGATGCTCAGTAAAGGTCTCTGAAACAATAACAATATCGTCCAAATAGATAAAAATACGACCGTTGTACTCCGGTCCAAAAAGTACGTCCATTAGACGTTGCTGGGTCGCAGGTGCTGAGGTCAGTCCGAAACACATAACTTTAAAATGAAATAAACCGCGAGAAGGGACGGTAAATGCGGTTTTTTCTTTAGACTCCTGTGAATCCAGGGGGATTTGCCAAAAAGCTGTTTTTAAGTCAAGAGAAGATAAAAACTTAGCTTTACCAAGCTGGTTTAATATTTGGTTTATATAAGGTAGAGGATAGGCATCGTGTTTCGAGATTTCATTTAGTTTTCTACTGTCGAGGCAAAATCCCGTAGGGTACCATCTGCTTTCGGAGCCATGGTGACCGGATTGTTCCAAGGACTGGAGCTAGGCTCCACTACATCTTGCTCCAACATCTCATCCAGTTGCTTATTCAACTCGGCTAACCTAGACGGGGACAGCATGTAGTACCGCTGCTTAATCGGTTTTGCGTCACCGGTGTCGATGGTATGAGCCAGCAAATGCGTACGACCTAAGCCCTTTGACTCAGAAGAAATTGACTCAAACTCTCGCAGCAAATCCTCGGCTTGTGTTTGTTCTTCAGATGATAAGGATTTCGGTCCTTGTATAAATCTCACCTCCGAAGTAACCGTAGAAATGTGCTCTTCATCCGAAAAGGAGCATCCTTTATGTAACAAACTAAGTACATCTGGAGCTATGTTAAATGACTTCCAGAAGTTAATACCAAATAATAATTTAGTCGAAACCCCAGGTATAACGTAAAATTTGATGACCGAAGTCCTGCCTCCCACAGTAACCGGCAAGTACACGTAGCCTAACACCGGAGAAGACGATCCATTTGCTGTAAGAATGTGATCAAGATCTAGAGATTTATGAATAGTGACAGAGTCCTTGAAATACCGACAAGTATCTCCGGTGGAGATTCTCCACCGATGATTGAAATCTCCGAACCCGAATCCAAGAGGCCGTTGTATTGTACATCATAGATTTTCACCGCCAGGTATGGACGCAAGTCCTGGCCCTCGATCAAACTAATTAATTTAGAACTCGGATAAGTCTCGAAAAATATTTTAAGTGTCGACAACCAAGCCTGCCACTCAGCCGGGTCGGGTAATGGCATGGGTGAAACCTTTTCCGATGTGAAATCTTGTTTTAATTGACATGATTCTAATTTATTATCTGTGGGGGTGATTATTGGAGAAGTTTCATTTTTTATTGGAGGTGATCTCTGGGGGTGTTTAAATTTATTACGTGTCTCTGGGTAAGATTCTTGGGGGTCTTTTCTAAAAGTATTGGATGTTAACGCCTTTTTAGGGGGTGTTCCGATAGTTGTTCCTGGATGTGACATGTTTTTATTTTTATTGTTCTTAGAATTTAATTTTAAATAAAAAGTATGTCTTGACTTATTTTTCGTCTCTTCATTATATTTATGGTAAGGTTTTTTCCACGAAGAATTGTAGAAGACCATTGTTTGGATGTAATCCTCGTTTACACTCCTCGGGTAGAAATAGTTAGTATTAAGCATATCCGGTAATGTATGGGTCTCATTTGAGTTAAATATTCTACTTTTAATTAGGGTAGTTTTAGGTAAATTGTTAACATTACAATCAGTGAGTAATTCGCTATGAACAACCGGGCCCGCCATACTCCGGGACCGGTCTATTAGTTTTTTGTATTATTTATGAGTACACATTTTGGACAAGTTCGCGCGGTAACATTATTTTCACCACAGCGATAGCAAACAAGTCTATAAGGCGATTTGCACTCTCTCAAAGTGTGGCCATTTACACGATAACGGAAACAAAATTTAGCAGTAGGTATAGGTATTACTTCTGTCACGTTAGGTTTCTTGACGGATGACTTATATGCCAAGTCTGCCAACAGACCTCGGGTGTCCGTGGTAGGTTCGGTAAACAACCTGGCCCGGTGAGTGGCAGCCTCAAGTAATCGGCACTTGGTTTTAAGTTCGGACAGTGAATGTATAGTTTGTAAAGCCAATTGTTTAGAGTACGAGTAGTAAGGGCGCACGTTACGCATAACAATGTACAATTTGTCTGACTCCTGTATTGGTCGGCTTAAGCGAGCGAAGTAGCTTTGCATAATATTCAAATAATTAGTTATGCTTTCCTCGGAGCCCTGCGTCCTGGCTCTGATCTCGTCGAGTAGGCGCTCGTTATATTCAGCTGGCAGATACTCCAGTAGGAGCCACTCTTTTAGTTGTATAAAAAAATATACCTGTTTACAAATAAAAACAAAGAGTTGGTTGTCACATCGACGGTCCCCGCGAATAACCGTGTAAGAGCTCTTACACATTTTTTTTTTATTGCATGATAATGTTATTTTACCTATAACGCACCTCCTAGATTTTTTTCAAGCAAAAATAATGATTAATAACCTGTTTTAAGGTAACTTCAATGTTTTTTCTAGGGAAAATACAATTATAGAATACGCAGCAATATAATAATAAACCTCTGTGAAGCACAGATCTCGCTCTGCTTTAAACAATAAGAAACGTGTATCATCGGACGGACCACTTTGTAGCTGCTTTGCACGTTTATTCTTGTAAAAAAGATAAAGACAAAAAAGACAAAGACATTTATTGCTAGAACATAGTAAATAAACAGATCTTCGTGGAACAGGATGATCTTATGTTCTACCTTAATTAGGCATGCAATGTTATAATACAGATCGTTTTTCATCAAGGAACTCCCGAACCGAGTAAAAACATTTTCCCAATAGCCACCTTGTAATTAAATGGTCATATTTATTCAAGGGACATTTCTGTATTACAATTGGTAGATGATTGTAAATTTTAATTGCCGTAAAGTAAGAATTAACTTTAAAAATATTTCATTTAGACCGAGGCAAGTACAGTTTATCCTTGTATCTAGTAGATCTTGTGAAAACTTCAGCATGAGTTGCGAACGTATTAGGGTTTTTCCTCGCAAATAATGCAATCTGCTTAATATACATGCACGGCAGAGGCACTACACCCATGGCTTGAAATAAAGGTTTACACGGAGTTAGAAAATGAGTATTGCATACAGCTCTTATACACCTCTTTTGGGCTACAAATGCTTTCTGTACATCTACGGAATTTCCCCATATCAACAATCCGTAACTAAGCTTAGAAGCCACATAACCGTGGTAAGCCGTAAGTGCAACTTCTTTCGAGCAGGTACTACCTAATCTCCTTAGAGCGAAAACAAACTTACGAAGTGTAGCACAAATTTCATGAACGTGCGCTTTCCAGGAACAACAATTATCAATCACAATTCCGAGAAATTTTGTAGAGTCAACTTCTTTAACACGTTTATTTTTATATTCTATGTTTAAATTGTATGCACGGCTTCTGTGGTTTCTAAATTGAATTAAATTGGTTTTACCTATATTTATTCTTAAATTATTATTATCTAACCAGTCAACTACCTTCTCTAGACCATTGCTAATGTCATTATTATAATTATTTATATCATCCGCTTTAATTAATTAATGTTGTATCATCTGCATACATTACACAACTATGGCTTAAGTAGTCTGGCAGGTCATTGAGATACAATAGAAAGAGCAATGGGCCCAGAATGCTTCCCTTGGGTACCCCGCAGTGATTGTGTCTAAAATTTGACTTCGTGATTTTGAGTTCGCCTTCTCTTATATTATGTATTTCAGTACATTGTTGGCGGTCAGACAGATAGCTTTTAATCCAATCACAAGCATTGCCTCTAACACCATACCTTTCTAACGTATGCAGCAGTAACGAGTGGTCAACAAAATCGAAGGCCTTACTTAAGTCTAAGAAAATAGCTGAAACAGGTTTCTTTTGATTTATAGTATAAGTGATCATTTTTATAAGGTTGAAACACGCCAAAGTGGTCGAGCTACCCTTACGGAAACCATACTGGTGATTGTTTAAGATGCAATTGTCTACAATTATTCATAAGAGACTTGTCCCCCTTTTTTAGCATAGGTTTGACAATTGTCCGTTTTAAACCATCAGGAAAATAGCCTTCTGCAAACGATCAATTTATTATATGCGATAATGGTTTTGCAAGATGTTGGGCACATAATTTAATTATTTTAGTACTGATGCCGTCTATTCCAGTTGCATTGCTATTGTTTAGGGACAATATAATTTTATAAATTTCATCTACGCTTATTGGATTCAAAAATATGGTCTTCGGATTGAATGGAATCGAATTCCTGTAATTAATGTCAAGATTATTGCATGAAAGATTATTTGCTATATTAATAAAAAAGTCATTAAAAAGTTCTGTTATGTCAATGGTATCAGTGTATTTAACTGTATTGTGTTCAATAAAATCTACATTATTATTTCCCAAAAAATTATGTCCATTAATAATTTGCCAGGTAGCCTTGGATTTACTCTTTGCTGATGCAATAAATTTCATATTGTGTAGCTGTTGCGCTTTACATACGCACTTTTCAAGATTCTTGTGTATTTTTTGTATTTAAGTTGGTTTGAGAGCTTATTGGAAGCTTCATGCACATATTTCAAGTACATTCCTTTCTTTTTAACACACGACAAGAGTAAACCTTTGGACAGCCACCTGTTGTTGTTTCTCTTATTTTTCATTTTAACTTTGAAATAAGGAAAGCACAGTTCGTTAAAAAGAGAGAGTATGTCATGGAATTCTCTAAATGCTGTTCTGATATCATCAGTACCAAAAACATCAGAAAAGGATAGTGAAGTAATATAGTTCTTGAATTTTCGTAAATTGTCATGGCTGTAGTCTCTTTTTCTCTATAATTTAGTGTTGCCTGCTGTGGTTTTTTTATATTGAAAGACAGAAATTGCGCAGTTTCATGGTCTGACAATGCCAACGGAATAACAAATGAATGTGTGTTTTTCATGTTACTTGCAATCTGATCCAGACAGGACTGGCCTCGAGTAGGTACATTAATATGGGTTAGTAAATTATAATTATTTAACAATCTTATCAATTCCACGCTACTGTTGTCTTGTTTAATGATATTAAAATTCCAGTCTCCACTTAAAATGATCTTATGTTTTTTTTTTTTATTACTTAAACTATACAAAAGAGCTTCTAGAAGTAATAGAAACTGTTTCACAAATATGTATTTAGGAACACGATATATATTTATTATTAAAAGATTAAAGTCTGGAATTTCTATTCCGCAACATTCGAAGACATGTGGAATACTGAGGTCTTTACATATTTGAAGTTCTTTGTAACGGATATTGTTTTTTAGCAGAATACAAGATCCACCTCTTTTTTGTTTACAACCAGAAAAAAAAGAAGCCAGCTTAAAATTACAAATTTTCAGATTGCTTTCAGTCCCTCTTTGAAGAAACGTTTCGGTTAAACAGAGAACATCAATATGTTTCCCACTCTTAAATAGGTCATTGTAATTTATTTCATCGTAATTACAAGATGTAATTTATTTCATCGTACGTTTTCGTATTGCCTATTGCAATATGCAACCAAATCAGTTTGGGTGTGTAATAGCCTATGTTGATCACTCAATTGTAAAGTTTTAGTGTGTAAAAACTTTTGCCTCCGTATAGTTGTATGCTAGCGCATGAATCTAAATTATAATGGGTAATACATTTATTACAGCAAATAGCTTTACGGTCATTCTACAGAATTGTGTTCTTAGTCTAATTAACACAGCACTTTTTTTCCACTTGCTTTTTGATAAAATTTATGCTAAATGTAGTAACATATCGACCATTCAAACTTTAATATTTATTGGGCACTTAATTATTATTAGCGGTTAATTAACTAGAAGGCTTTTAATATTTGCGTGACACGCGAATTAGAAAAGCGATGTGTTAATTTGGTTTACTTGCTTGCGAATTAAAAAAACTACGCGTTTATTAGATAAATGTGCATGCCAAATATATATTTTTTTAGGAAATAAGACAAAAACTGTCAGATTGTCTATTAATTTTGTCATATTTATTATATTGCAACGTCGAAACTATTAGGAACATAAAATATGCATCACGATATACACACATAATAAGCTAACTGATATTTCACTGAAATAATCGTTCTATAATCAACAATCAAAACGATAAAAAAAAATTGAATTAATGACTTTATATTATACCTTAGGTATTTGATTTGTACAAACGATAACAAATAAATTGCAGTATCTGCTAAAGAAAAAATAATACTTCTTCCTCCTGCTTTTTACGTTCCCTATCTATCTTTAAAAAAAGTAATTTAAAATTTAAAAACCCGATGAACTGAAAAGATATAAATAAACTAGTTAAGTTTATTGAATCTAAGGACACCTCATAATTCATAATGCTAAAATCCGTCGAGCTGTTTAAGCTATACATACATAAGTTATGTAACATAACATACAGACATTCAACTTTAAGTATGTAGATTAATTATTACGGTTGGTTTTAATACATAATTTATACAAATATGAAGAATGATGGCGGGTCCCTAGGATTTTCCTTACATGATTAGAATTACAGTTGTCACTTTTTGTCAAAATGCAACTTTTTAATGCGGTCAGCAAAATTTTCATGTTTTCCAAGAGAAATATGCTAGGAAAAATAAAATACTTAACCTCTAAAAAGCATATTGTCCAAACACTTATGCACATAGATACGATCATAAGGATGATTTTAAGGTTAGGGCCCCTCTAATAACATCAGTTTGACATAATATATGTCATTTAATCATGCCATCATTGTGCGGACTCGCCCCTATGACTGGTTCTTGAAGTGGGCAGGGCAGGTTCGGTGAAGAAAATGCTCGGTGGATTGATCAGACGTTTCGGAGAGGGCGGAGGCTCTTCTATGTTGCCCTGGCTGGGAGTGGCTCTTGAGTGCAAATTCTATGGCCGAGGGTCCCCATTTTATACGAATTTTCCGAGCCTCCGGCCCCCCCTCCACTTTTCTTTATTTTTCAAAGTTTTTCTTATTATCTATTACATACAATAATCTTATGTACTATGGAAAACTTATAGACTATGGGCGCTATATTATTACATATAGGACTTAACTATTTACTTATGAACTATGAAAATATTTACAATTTCGGGTTTTCGCGCCAATAGGTATTTTCCCGCCATTTCCACACGGTCGGGAAAATATCTACTGCGCAGGCGCGAACATCCCCTCTCCGCATGGTGGCCCTCTCTTGTGGAGGGGAGCCACGGCGCATGCGTACTGCCGGGTAGGTTTGTTTACATTCTGTAAACTACGGCAAAACCTACCCGGCAAGGGTTCTAAATAAGGAAAACACCAATACAAGACTCTTTATTGACAATCTACCTAATTAAACACTTAATGACTACTTACAAGCTAGGAAAAATACAGAAAACTATCACTAAAACTTAACCATCTATTCGCGTATCTACAGAGTCTTACTATATAAATTAACCGCGTGTTCGCGTATAAACAAAGGGCCTATACTGGGCGATGGGTGTTTAGAGTGTCGCCTCCTAGTGTGGGTGGATGGTAGGAAACCGCAAGGACGTAAAAACCCGAACGGAATACTACCAACTACCACGGCACACCCCGGGCAACATTGCTGGTAGACTTGACGGAGTTCTCTGTGCCCTCTCTGTACCAGCAATGGCTGAGATCTCTCGGCTCCATCGGGTTTGTAGGCAGCCCGATGGACTATCCAGCCTACCTGCGGTAGTCCTCCGCAGTTGAGCGCCGTATGCGAGGATGCAGGAGTCCTGGGGGGTTGAGTCGAACGTAGTCGGGATAGTACTACCGGGAGACAACACGCCCCCTTTGGTCCGAATTTCTGGCAAAACGGTAGCCTTGCAGCTAGCCACTGCAAGGTAATGGACACGCTTCCGTACGGTCGAGGTGGGTACGGTTTGCAGGCGAGACATGGGGGGGTCCTCTGGGAGGACAGGGTGTCGGCCATGCTGACGGGGCAAGGGCGTGTGGAACAACTGGGAAGGTCCGGATCGATCAACCCAGCCATACGTCTGCAGCCCCTGATGACGCGCAGTGATACCCAACCCAACATGTCTATATCTCTCGAGTACTCCTGGTGATCTTTTTCTTTTTGCAAGAAGACATCCCCAAAGGTGCGGGCTCCGTGGAGGGCGGGAAACTCGAGAGATGAACATAAAAACAGGACAAACATGGAACATGCAAGATCCAAAACCCCTATAGTGCCGGAGGGGAAACCCGAAGGTGCTAAACATGAGAACGGTGCTCCTCTGGATGTGCCGTCCTCTTCAAACACACACAACACACATGGTGCGGGTACTAGTAACGCAGGAGCCCACCACAAACAAACATCACACAAAGGTGGCGGTAGGGCGAAAGCCCGGCCAGCTACCCAAACAAACCTAACACAGCAGGAGGTACGTGGCACGAAAGTGCCGCTACCGTCCTTCACACGTGGCTTCAAGGCAACGCCTTCGACCTCGAAGACCACAAACACTCACCCATACGGGGGCGGCGCCAAGGGACCGCCACACACAAACAAAAAGTCTGCGAGGGGCGGTAGATCTGCAGGGAAACCAGCAGGACCGAAACCCCGAGCGTGGACCTCACACTCAAACACAAACTCCCACACACACACAACACCTGACAACAACAAACAACCCGGAGATCGTCCCGTTTGCGGAGAAATTTGCAACCACGGGGCAGACACCGGCGTTGCCACCCACAACATCCTCCCAGCTAGACTCTAGCTGGTCTACCCCAGTGCTGACCACGTGGGGGAAAAAGGAGCAACCGGCTAAACGGGATGCGCCTAGCCCCAGCGCGATCGGCCTCGGGGAGAAGAGGCACAAAAACAAAAAACAGAGGCGCAAGTATCGCAAAATGCTAGCGGAACAAGCTGCCTCTGTTGCTCCGGTGCCTGATACCGCATCAGGTGCTGCCAACGAGGTGGAGGTGCAGGAAGCTGCCGATGGCCCTAGCCAACCGGCAGCTAACCGTGTCCCACCGAAAGGGAAAGGAGCCCATAACAACAGCCCGGTGGCTCGGGCCCCTGTGAAAAGGATGCGCCTTTACGAGACCCTGTCTCCGAGAGGCGAATCCAAGAAGCAGAGGACCGAGTCCACCGTCGGGACCCCGCGAGCAACATACGCGGACGCAGCAAAGGCTGATCTGATGGTTGCAGTAACATCCGAAACCACAGGTCACCTCTCCTCACAACTCGCTGACGAGGCGCTCAACCTGATCCAGGGCCACGTCATGGCTGAGGCCATGCAAAACCCCCAGAGTGGAGCCGGACCACAGTTCCAGGGTAGACCGCTACATGTTAACGGGACCCTGAGAATGTGGTGCGGCGACCAGGCGGCGGTGGCTTGGCTCAAGCGGTGCGTGGCCGCCATCACCCTCTCATCAGGGGACAGGCTGGTGGTCAAGCGCCAGAGCGAGGTGCCGCGCAGAGTTCGCTGCGGCATTCTGCTCCCGGGGTCTGGGACAATTTTGTGGTTGTAGCCAGCTCCCTTAGGTACCAGAACGCCTAGTGGCTGCTAATCAGCGCTGACAGGCAAGGTTCCGAAACCTTCGCCATTGTCAGTATCCCGGAGGCAGAGGTGCAGGCTATCCTGGACAGGGACCGCCGACTCACATTCTTGTGTGGGTCGGTGTACCTGAAGTTCCAGGGACCTAGGGGGAAGTTTCTGGAAACTCCACCCCCTGGCATCAATGTTCCGGGATGCAGCACACAACACGAACCGATGGACACGGCCGCGGTGACCGGGGAGGCTGACGACGTAGTCGTGGCTGAACCAGAGTCCCAATCCCTGACGCAGGGCGCCCCTAACTCCGAGCTTGACGAGGAGGAACTCCTCCGCGACCACTCGGAGAGCGGGGAAGAGTGCGCACAGGGACTAGGCAAGCTGGCCATCGGTGAGGGTGAAGATGGGGAGGGTGCGTCGGGGCTAAGCTCCAATGGCGACGGTACCCCCTTCGACCAGCTGTAGTGTGCTACAGGCCAACATCCACCACAGCGAGACCGCAACGGCTCAGGTCCGGAAGTGGTTGGAGGCCAACGACACAGCCGTAGTACTGATCCAGGAGCCTTGGGTCAGGAAGGGCGCTATATGCGGGCTCCGGAACATCGGAGGTAAGCTCATTGTCTGCACGGGTCCGGACAACCCCCGGACCTGCATTTACATGACTCGTAATATACATGCGCAACCCTTAACCAGCTTCTGCTCTAGAGACCTGTGTGCCGTCAAGGTGCGCGGGGCGCAAGATTCCAGCCTGCCGGAAGTAGTACTAGCTTCGGTATACATGCCAGAGGCAGAAGACCCGCCGCCGCATGACATGTCCAGGCTCATTACCTACTGCGAAGAGTCCAAGCTGGAACTGATCATAGCCACGGACTCGAACGCACATCACCCCATCTGAGGCATGAAGACAGGCAACGAGAGAGGTAAGCTTCTTGTTGAATATCTAATAACAACCAATCTCAATATCCTTAACAGGGGGTCAGAACCCACATTTGTGAACAAACGCAGTAAAACAATCATTGACTTGACCTTAGCAACTGAAGAAGCCTCGAACCATATCTCGAACTGGCACGTATCTAGTGAGATGTCGTGCTCGGATCACAGATGGCTACGATTCGACATTCAGGTAAACACAATCACCGCAACCCCTAGACGAAACCCACGCAGGACCAATCGCACGCAGTACGCGGAGCTACTGGACCTGACTCTGCCGCCAGCAGAGACTCTACATTGGCTAGTGGGCTGCGACGAGATTGAAAAACAGGTAAACCTCCTAACGGACTCAATAGTGGAGTGTTACCACCAAGCATGTCCCTTATCTAACCCGCCTAGCATGCGCAACGAGCGCGTGAACTGGTGGGGCCCGGAGCTGGAGAGACTCAGGAAAAAGATGAGGCGGCAATTAAACAGAGCAATGAACACAGGCGCAGACCAAGACTGGGGCAATTACAAAGCGTCCAAGTCCAACTACAAGAAACGCATAAGGTACAGAAGTACGAACTCATGGCGCAACTTCTGCAGCAGCATTGAAACTTGCACACAGGCTAACAGGGTAAGGAAAGTTCTCTCCAACCAGACAACGCATACCATGGGCTCCCTACGAAAGCCAGACAACACCCTAACCGGCTCGCCAGAGGAAGCAGAGAATGTTCTCATACAAACTCACTTCCCTGGTTCCGTAATATCTGAACCGGTAAACTGGACGCGAGAGGAGATCGTCCCCACAGAAGCTGACTGGGAATATGCAAACCAGGTAACCAGCCCCACGAAAATAAAATGGGCCATCAACAGCTTCGACTCCTTCAAATCACCAGGCCTGGATGGAATATTCCCCGCCCTACTAAAGTGGGGCGGCGAAAATCTGACACAACTGCTCACGGTGATCCTAGCAGCCTGCCTTGCGCACAGATATGTGCCTCAGCGCTGGAGGGAGGTCAAAGTAACATTCATACCAAAACCAGGTAAAGGTGACTACTCGGACCCCAAAGCATACAGACCTATCAGCCTCACCTCGTTTTTACTCAAAACTCTGGAGAGGATATGCGACAGGCACCTGCGTGAAGGGGACCTGGTCAACACACCAATACATCAAAACCAACACGCCTATAGTCAAGGTAAATCCACAGACTCTGCCCTGCACGCAGTGGTCTCCAGGCTTGAGGAAGCCATCAAGAACAAATCACTATGTCTGGGCGTCTTCATCGACATAGAAGGAGCATTCGACAAGACCAACTTCAGCAGCATAACAGTGGCACTGGAAAGGCACGGTGTAAGCGCAGTTATGACGCAGTGGATAGGTAACATGCTCAGCAAAAGGATTATCAAACTAGAAGCGGATAAGGCCCAACAAGCACTAGTGGCGAAAGGATGCCCCCAAGGGGGCGAGCTCTCGCCACTGCTATGGAACCTGGTCGTGAACGAGCTGATCACCAAACTGAACGACTGTCACTACTACACGGTGGGTTACGCTGACGACATAGTAATCCTCACGAGCGGTAACGTCACCGGTACGGTATGTGACATCACCCGTTCAGCCCTGCAAATCGTGGAACGCTGGTGCATGCACAACGAACTATCCGTCAACCCAAAAAAGACGGAGATGGTAATGTTCACAAACAAACGAAACCTAGGCAATTACAAACTCCCCAAGATATTTGGCACAGACCTGCACATCTCTTCTCTGAGGTAAAGTATCTCGGAGTAATATTGGGCAACAAACTGAACTGGAGCAACCACCTGAACAGCAAAATTGACAAAGCCACGATAGCATTCTGGCAATGCCGCAGAATGGTAGGTAAAACCTGGGGACTTACCCCCCAGATCACCCTATGGCTGTACACGTCAATTATAAGACCCATCATTAGCTACGGCGCGGTGGTCTGGTAGCCACGCACCAAACTATCGACCGTCGAGGCCAAACTACAAAGACTACAGAGGTTGGCCGGCATGGCAGTTACAGGATGCATGCGGACAACACCGACAGCATCGCTGGAAGTCATACTCGACCTGCCACCCCTACACCTCTTTATAAAACAGGAGGCAGCCTCGACCGCTGTACGTCTCAAAAAACTAAACCTATGGAAAACTACAAAGGTGCCACACACCGAAATCCTATGTGAGTTGGTAAGTAACGACCCACTAATAGAAGCGGTGACCGACAGAGTGCCGAAGACATTTGTCTTCGACAAGAAGTACAAAATACAGCTCCACGAAGATCCCTGGGAGGGCCTGAACCCAAGGGAGGTAAGAATCTTCACAGATGGATCCAAAACAAGGTCAGGCTCCGGCTCCGGTACATTCTCGGAGGACCTAAACATACACATCTCAACACCATTAGGGGCCCACGGCACAGTCTTCCAGGCAGAATGCATGGGCATCATAGTGGCTACGACAGCAATAGAGGCACGGAAGGAATAGATCTCCCGATCCGAATACTCTCCGACAGCCGATCAGTGCTCCAGGCCCTACAGAGCCACACCGTTACCTCAGGGCTGGTACTTGAGTGCCACAATGCCCTGACGAAGGTAAGTAAAAACAATCCCATCACACTACAATGGATAAAGGGGCACAGCAACTCACGTGGTAACGACGCAGCCGACGAGCTGGCGAGGAAGGGCTCAGAGATGGTAGCAGTGGGTCCTGAGCCCATATTGCCTCTCCCGTTCGGATGGCTGCGTAACAAACCGCGACGCTTAACCAAGGTAGAACACCAACGATACTGGAGCAACCTAAGCACCTGCAGGCAGGCCAAAGAAGCCCTCCCGACAATAAATCCCGGATTGTCACGGAAACTACGGAAGTTGAAAAGGACTCAACTTAGACTCGTAACTGGGGCAATAACCGGCCATGCCCTATTCAACAAACACTTACACACTTTCGGTGTTACAGACAGCCCCCTGTGCAGAGCCTGCATGACAGCGGAAGAATCCGCTGCCCACGTCATCATGTAGTGCTCAGAGGCGGCAACATACCGGGCGCGACACCTCGGACTGGTACCGAGGTCGCTACCAGAAGTCGTCGGCAACGTCAAGGGTCTGCTAGGCTTCCTGGTGGAACTGGGTTGGCAGGAGTAGTGTCACCAACCCTCTCACGCAAAATAGGCGCACATTTAAGTCGTCGAGTTGCGGAAAACAGCCCGCCACAACCTATAACCTATATACTGGGCGATTTCGGTCGCCGTGTGCGGCGTTTTGGGGCGTTCCGCACAATCATTCTTCCGGGAATTACATTTTTGTAAAAAGATTATTCCTCTAAATTAATTTAAACTGGTTTAGCTTAAGCGAGAAATTAGAAATAAAATACTTTACACAAACCACAACAAAAACCTTTTTTACTTCTCTTAAACTAATTAACGCGTTCATTTTTGACCCGTGAATTAGACGTGTGTATTAGGGATTCTTGATAAAAAAAATATAACTTCTTCTAGGTACATGTGATAAACTACATAATCCGGTAACTGTTAAATACTGAGGTTCTTAATGTATACAATAATTTACAGAGCTATAGAGTTATTGGCTGATTTTAAAAACGTGAACGTGTTAATTAGAATTTACGAGAACCAAAACGTGTGAATTAGATACTTACATTTGTAGTGTGCGATCCACACAGCACTAACACGTCTTTCTCTCAAGAGGGTCTTGACATGACAGTCTGCTCACGCAAAATGCATTACAGACGTCTCTATATTTCTTCAATGGCCTTGCAGGGACAAGAATGAAAGCGGCGCGTGAATTAGTACACGTATCGGGACAAAGTTTCTTTATTTTATATCTTAGTGATATATTACTAAATAAATTTGGTAATTTTTTTGTAATTTGGATATCTTATCTCTCATTAAATAAAAATACTTTCATTCATCTTTCCTCTTGTATATGATCGGGGGAAATAGGTATATTAGTGATTTCGGAAGTGGGACGCGGGGTGTTAATTAGGAGAATGGGGTATTGAATATTTTTTTCTCCTAGAAGGGTATTGAATATTTACTTGAAAATTCATGAACGCTTCAATACGAGCACCTTCTACGCTTAAAAAATATAAATTATACCAAATTCAATAGTTTTATATTTTTTAAGCCCGAGGACATACAGAAATGGCTGTCTGGAGACTGACCGTAATCTGCAAGCATGCAGCAACTGTTTTTAAAACTGTATTTTGAGCGTCTACTACTTGGGTATTGCCCTAAAACACACGATTTGATGTGCAGGAATTTCCCGTTTTGCTGTAATACCTATTATTGCGTCAGTCATTCGTAAGCAGTCTGTTTACAAACAACGTGTTGTGGACTTGTGACGTAGTTTTAACGCGTATTAATTAAAACCACGTGTATATTACTGAAACCATGAATCGATCAAGGTGCAAAAAGATGTTAAGTGCGGATGAAGAAGATAATACAGACAATAAAGGTAAGGTGTAGCCCATAATTTATTTCTACCTAGTTTTGTAATAGGCACCCTTGAAATTCATTAACCATAACTTTCAATTCAAAAACGAACACGGTGGTCGATTAAGTGTGACCGAAAGCGAAACATTAAACTTAGCTTAGGTAAGTATACGTGTACATACCTACATAACCATTGTATTCCATGGCAGTTAGCGGCGTAGGTATAATAATATAATAGGTATATCGTGCAGAACTGATCAGAGGAACCCGTAGTGTTCGGCGTGACCTCCGGAGCTCTAACACATGCCTAATGGAGCAGGCGATAGAGCAAAACCGAGGGTCCAAAGTATTCACTCAGCAGCTTGGAAGGAGCAACCTGAAGAACATAACATAACATAACATAATATAACATAATTGAGGGCAGGGCCGTGTTGTCAAAGTCGGAGATTTTTGCTGAGATCGAGGACTTCGATGGGCGACTTTACGCCGCACATGTCCCTCAAGCGCAGCGTGACAGCTATGATTTCAGAGCCACACTGACACGCCACTATACCGACAAACTGCCAGAAATCAGCGAGAATGAAATCGTGTTGGCATAAGGCAGCTTAAAAATGAAAAAAACCCCCGGTGAAGATGGAATTACGTCAGAGCTTCTGAAGGCAGGAAGAGTCCCTGTTGTCAAGGAGCTTCGAAACCTATTTAATTCCATCATACATTGTGGGAAAACTCCAAAGGCGTGGCATGGGGCAAAAGTGGTATTGTTCTTTAAGAAGGGAGACAAAACCCTTCTTAAATACTACAGACCCATTTCTCTCCTAAGCCATGTCTATAAGCTGGTCTCCAGCTGAGTTCCAGCCACCAGAGCAGGCCGGGTTTCGCACGGGCTATAGCACCGTCCCGACCACATTCACACGGTAAGGAGGATTATACAGAAGTCCGAAGAGTAGGTATAAGGCCTTCGATTCCGTCTAAACCTGGGCTGTTTTGGAATCCTTACAGCGATGCCAAGTAGACCGTCGGTATATCGCAGTGTTCACATTCTTATACGAATCTGCGTTTATGTGTGTACAGGACAAACAATCTTAACCAATCCAATTGCGCAGAGGGGTGAGACAAGGAGACGTTAATTATCTCCGAAACTGTTCACAAGTGCATTTGAAGATTTGTTTAACACGTTAGACTGGAAAGGTAAGGGCATTATTATAGTCGGCGATTTCATCTCGCACTTGCAATTTGCAGACGACATAACTAGTCTTGATGGCGGAGTCGCTGGAGGAGCTGCAATAAATGCTAGACAACCTAGCATCCGCGTCAGAAAGCGTAGGTCTCAGCATGAATTTGGATTAAACTAAAGTCATGTTCAATGACCACATTGGTCTGAGACCTATTGCTGTGAATGGTCATCTTCTTCAAGATGTTTCTGAGTATACCTACCTCGGGTAGATCCTTCAAATAGGTAAAAATAACTTTGAGAAGGAGGCCAAGAGAAAGGTCCAGTTGGGCTGGGCAGCATTTGGAAAACTACGTCAAGTCTTCTCTTCACCCATCCCGCAATTTATACTAATTAATTACGGTGCCGAGACGTAGACACTAACAGTGCGGCTCCAGTCGCTCAGTGAGCAATGGAGGATAAAATCCGCAACGATGTATCCGACAGAGAACCTAAGTAACTGACATAGCACAGAGAATTAGCAAGCTGAAGTGGCAGTGGGCTGGCCATATCAATAGAAGAACCGCTAACCGTTGCGGTAGACGTGTTCTTGAGTGAAGACCGCGACTCGGCAAACGTAGTGTAGGACGCCCTCCAGCAAGATGGAGTGATGACTTTCGGAACGCTGCTGGCATGTTGGTTGCGACAGGCCAAGGACAGGGTAAAATGGCGCACTTTAGGGGAGGCCTACGTTCAGCAGTCGACTGATATAGGCCTTAAACACGGATTAAATTGGTGTTACAATTTTTGTTATTAGATATTTTTAAGTATTTTATGCTTAACAATGGTTCAAGTTAAATTTAGTAAGTGTATATGTTATAAATAATTTAAAAACCATACTAACATTTATTTTTTGCATGTTAAAATATGAACCAGGTATAAAAAATGCTTTATCCCGATGTACAAGAAACTAACTAACACAATACTAAATTAATATGTCATACAAATTCCCATAACAAAATCGCAACAATTAAATAACATAACAGATGTTACTTAAAATACACAAGAACACCCATGCAAACGTTTATTAAATATAAATATCAAAACTAATTTCTCACTTATACAATAGTATATTGTTGACATACCTAGTCGATCGCTTATCGTTTAAACACGAATAACAGTGTAAAGGTTTTTGATATTTAGGTTACAAATGAATTTTCACACGAATAAAAAAATAACATGATTTTCTCACATTTTCTTGAAAACCCATAAATTTAAAAATTTATTTAGGTCATAAATATATTGGATTATTAATTTCCATTGTTTTTTCTCTACATTGTTTTAAACTAAATCCATCAGGTAAAGAGATATTCAAGATTTTCCGTATTTTATTTTTCCTGTAAATTTGGTGTTTTGATAATACACGTTTATTCGCGGGGACCGTCGACATAATATAATATTAATTATATAAAATAATAATTTGTTAAATTGAATTCTTTTAGTCGAGATCAGTGTCTTCTTCGTCAGATTCGTTTAATGCATCTTGAATATTTTTAGAACGTAGATTCTTGTACTCGGAGTGATACATTCGCGGTATAATATTTTTGTCACATAACTGCTTAAGATCATTATATTTCTTTTCAGAGATTGGTAAATTTGACTTATAAATTGGTAGTAGTTGTTTAGAACTACCAACTACTTCTATTTTCTCTGCTTGAGACTCCTGCTGCATAGAATATTTCACCAGTATCGGTTTTCCTTTTTTCAGAGTTACGGTGGTCAATTTGCTTATTTTTCCGGTTAAGTTTCCTTTAAAATATTTTTCACTCATTTTATCATAACCCATAAAATCCGTATGATCCAGAACCGATACATTATAGGGACCAAAACTTTTTCTTGCTAGTTGAAAGATGGTTGCCCATTGAGACGGGGCCCAGACCATACCTGTGATACTATTCTCTATCACAGCATGCATCGAGTCCACTGGCATCATAGTGTGACCGGGTAAAAGAAAATTCATCTGTATAGTTGATATGTAATTACATTTTTGAAGTATGTAATGCAATGCCGCTAAAACGGTCTTATTTTTGTTTTGCCCCGGGCATGAGTCACTGTAAAGCAATAAATGTCGGGCTTCATTACGTCGATCCACTTCTTCGACATACTTGACTAAAATTGTCGCAACCTCATTGGCTCCTCTTTTTCCTTCACTCTCTCCCCATGTATAGCAATAACCATTCCTAGTAATACTTTCGTAGAACGTCAAGTTGTATACTGCATATTTTCGTGAGTAAAATAATAGCATATTGTCACCCATTGGCGTGTTAAGGACTTTCTGCATGTCGAAAGAAACACAAAGTGTGTATTCATCCCTGAGTCGAATAGTTTTATGAAATTTGAATCGTGCGTCACATGCTTTGCTTTCTTGGTCGTGTTTTTCTTTTTCAATCTGTGTTTTCTCATCAAGTTGTACATTCGTTTTCACAATTTCGTTGTAGGCTACACATTTCTGACACTTGTCTTTCTTGGGTACGTGGATACCTATGTTAAAGTCATTAGTAAAGATTTTTCTAAATACTTTTTCGCCAACATAATCAACCAAATCATTTTGTTGTTTTATTTTATACTTCTCGTACACATTTGTAATATTTTTCATTTCACTAGGCAAGTAAACACGCGATGAATCTTTCCTGCAATAGTGAGACGGTACTGCCGGTAAATTCATAATGAACTGTTTTACTAATTCTATAGCTTCGGGTTTTGTTTTATTGGGCGGAATTTTTTTGCCTCTCAGGTCGTCTAGAGCAGAGCCTTGGTTCAAATTTGATAAAGTGTAATGCACAAATCTCTGTGTGGTGTCCAACGTATTCAGAAGGAATCTTAAACAAATCTGTCGCCGCCCTTCACCATCGTTGATGAAATATAAATAGGAATATACACGTCTTTGTGCATTCTTGTCTTTTTTCCTTTTTGGTAATTCTTTAAGAGTCATTGCCACCAACCAATCACGTTTTTTTTGTAAATTTAAGCCATTGAAGTACGTAAATACGCTATTTCGTTTTTCTTCCGAAATGTCATAACATTTGTAAGGACATTTCTTTGCATTTATGCAAGGATTAGGTTTCATTTGTTTGGCTGCGGCAATTCCACCACCCGAAGTTTTATATGCCTGTCCCTGATTCCGTGCAATAGACTTCTGTTTTTTAATCTGCTGTTTTTCTTTTTTAAAACCTCTTTTTCCTACTACTCCATCTTCTTTGCAAGAAACTTTTTGCCGTTTCGATTTTTTTTTCGATTTCTTTTTTTCAGCTGTATTGTCGTGCTCGCTTTCAGAGTCACTTATTACACTTCCTTCCCATGAAGATGATTCCCATACATATTCTTCAACATCGTCATCAGAGATATAATCAAAATAACATTTTGTTACCTCTTCTTTAGGTTTCCTTTCACTAGTGCGTTTCCGAGTGTCTTGTTTATTTGCGTTATTTTTATTAATGCCTGGAAAAGGAATTTAAAAAATATTTACTTAGTCTTAATTTGACTTTAATGTTCAGCAGGCCTATTATGTAACTCGCTCGCAATCGCAATCGATTTCATTTTTCAAAATCGAAGGCTCGTCTGCATACAAAATGAAAACAATTGATCCGCAATTGTTTTCAGTTGTAAAACGATCGTAATGGCGAGTGAGTTACGTGATAGCCCTGCGATACTATAAAAATCATGGAATGAAACATTAAGCTACAAAATAACGGAGTAACAATTAAATAGTTAGTTTGCAGATTATAATATTTTACAGTTATGTACCTTTTTGCACGAGGTCAGATTCAATCAGTACTTCAGGATTTTCTCGTTCTAATTCATTTCGTTCACCATTTAGGTTCTCTATTGTAATATCAACAGTATATTCCTGGATAATATCTTCAATATCACAAGGATTTTCCATCTGAATGTTATCATTAGAGCTTAATTTACTTGCGGTTTTAATAAAATCTGAAAAAAAAAACAGTTTACTTAAAAATAAACGTCTTTACTCTGATAATCTAAGAGTATTTTTTAGTAAAAATAATGTTGATAAATATAATTTAAGAAAAAAAAGGTAAGATACCATCTCGCACGCCTTCTGAGTCCCTAAGTATTTCTGGATCGCTTTGTTGGATTTTATCATTTTCAGAAGGATTTTCTGTTGTAACTTCGCTATTGCCAATAGTATAATCCTGTATACAGTTTTGAACAATGCTAGCATTTTCAATCTGTACATCATCATAGTGGCTTAAATTTTCTGGAGCTTTAATAACTTGAACTAAAATAAAAATACAGGTTACAATTGAAATAAAAATTCAACCAAACGCAAATTGAACGCTTAAGTCATAAAGTACCGTCAAGTAATTTGATACGTTTATTTGCTGGTATTTTTGTAATTGGTTCATCGTGAACATCAGCAACAATTACATTGGTATTCAGTAATTCTGTATTAACAATTTTTCTTACAAATGTATTAATATCATTCTCTGATGAAATGGTTTCTGCATCTAAAATACAAAAAATAGATAAATAACGATAATAAATACTCGTCGCCCAACATTATAAACACCTAAGTGATAACATACCGTGAATTAATTCGATACGTTCGTTTGCTGGTACTGTTTGAATTGGTATATTGTCAAATTCGTTAAAAAAAAAAGTAGTGTTCCAAAGCTCTGAATTTATATTTTCTCCTTCAAATAAATCAATATCTGTATTTAATGTAATCTTTTCTGCATCTACAAAATATAATAAAGCTTTTATTTAAAGTAATTTTCTTTATAATTATAATATTTTTAACACCTATATGAGTGGTAACGATTACTAGTAGGTACCTAGTGTTTTAAATGGTCCACCGTGAAATTCAATGCTCGATAAATTTAATTCGTTAAACAGATCAGTCTCCGTCTTGACTTTAGTGTTCTCTTGATCTAAAAATATGTTGTACAATTTTTAAAATAATGGTTAGTATTAAAAAGTTTCAAAATAAACCGTTCGTATGTTACCATGTTTTGCATGAGACAAGCTGTCGCATTTTGTTGTTTCTTGTGTATCATCATTATTACGGCGGTCAACTCGGAAGACATCTAAAAGTATTCAAAATTTGAGACTGACAGACGGACGGACATATATGCCAAAACTATAAGGGCTCCTAGTTTGATTTCGGAACCCTAAAAGGCAGTGTAGGTATGTTAAAATTTATTAAGTAAGGGTTTAATAGTTAAAAAGGTCCCATATTATTGTATCACTCGCCTTCATGCAATTGCTGTTCATGCGTATATTTTTCGTCGTTACGTTTCATATCAAAATCCAACTTCCTTGCACAAGCCAACTTCACGTTATTTTTCAAAGCATTACTTAAAATAACTGCATTACGATTAGATCGTAAATTATTAGGCATAGTGAAAGATGCTGAAAATGAAAGAAGCAAAAGTAAAAAGCCGTTTAGTAGTAAGTTAAGTCTCCAGCTATCCATGGCCATGGTTATCATAATCACTTCTGCTTGCTGTGTGTCTGTCAGTGCTTATATTTGTATGAAGCATTCTAATTTCCATGAAACACAACGAAAGCCGAGAACGTGAGTGCTAGTAATATAGATTAGCTACAATTAATATTGTGTGTTAAGCATGTGTCATAAACAGCACAAAAACAATAATATAAAAACATCAAACAAAAGAAAACAACACCAAGCATAAGCATCGACCGGAACCACATACATCGTAGTTAGTTGGTAAAATACCTAGGTAAATAGGTACCCTTTATAATTAACGTCTGCTACACGAGAAACGTGTAGGTAGGTAAGTACCTATTTATTTCAATATCTTTGTATACTTTAGTAAGTACATACAAAAAAATAACTTAAACTTCTTTTCCAGTTTGTCGTGTTACGTGGTCTTCCGATAATTCGGAAGACCAGGTACCAGACGTTAATGAAAGATCAGAGAAAAAGAGAAGTAGATTAGAGAGAAAAGGACAGCAATAGTAAGTCAGGGTCTGGGTATTTATTTAACACTTAGGCTTTCTTCACACAGATAAAATAATTATGACACATAAATTAAAAAAATAAAATAAAATTAGTCCCTAATATCACCAGGGTAAAGTTAGAGATTTAGTGGTGAAGGTGAAGGTAGTTCCTCCGGGACTTCCTTTAGTACGCGTCCCGGAGTCGTCGGACCAGGAACACCGCTGGCGCTGTAATGAGGGGCGCTAGAGGCAGCGGCCCTGGTGGTACACGAAGGTAGGTGGGACCCGTCAGAGTGAGTAGCGGTTCCCGAGGAAAGCAGGAACCTCGTAGATGAAGGACTCTTGAAGCGTAGGGCCCGACTTGGCCACACACAAAGTCGACTTTTGGTATGAGTGAGATAGAGGCTTCTAGGGGTCCGACTTGACCCTATCTTCAGAGTTTCTAGTCACCACTTAAGAGGCTGAGGGAGAACTGATCGCTCTAGTCCGAGCCGCCGTTTATATACCCAGGTGATCTAGCTTTTTTAATTTACAAATTCTAAATTCATAAAATTTCAAAGTTATACATGCCAGATATTAATTCTATGGTAAAACTGTCGTTTTAACTCCATGGTCTAGTATAAACCTAAGATATCGTCTCTGCCCGTTGTCTAGACAACAAAGATAACAAACGCTGTCAGATGGAAAAATATAAACAAAAAGTGAATATTTTCGGCTACAAAAGTAATATCGTTAAAAAGAATAGCAATTATTCAAAGGAAAAAGGTACGCAAGAGCCATGGAAAACCAATACACCGTACAGCTTCAAAAAATCAAGAATTATACGTCTCTAAAGTTAGTCGGTCCAACCGACATGTGAACCGCGCCCGCGAGATAGTCAAGAGGAACGGGACAGGAAACCCAGGAACGCAGGTACAATATTACAAGTTTTCGACTATATTCATAGGATATTAAGGTCCAAAATTGGATAACGAATTTCTTGGTCGACTATACCTTAGGTACTACTACCTATTCAACACAATAGCAACATCACAAGTAGGTAAGTACAAGCAGGTTTACGTAACGGCATGAAAGTTAACGTCGGCACTGTGTTCACCTCTCACTCACAATCTTAGTGTATGAGAGAGATGCAAATACTTTTCCGACCTCAACTTCCGTGCCGATACCTATACGTACGTTTATTTCAATTATTACCTAGTGATATATTGCTGTCATAGGTACTCGCTTTCGTATTTGACATAGGCAAAATAAGTAGGTACTTATCCCTTAGCATAGAATTACAAAAAACCTTTGGCTATTGATAACTATTAACTTAAGTAGAATTTATTATCAAAGAATTTAATTATTTACTACGTAGGGGAGACCAGGTATGAAAGTAACACGGGATGAACGTAACAAATTAGTTTTTGAACGAATTATGTTGGCTGCACTGATGGCTGTATCGCCGATATGCGCCATTTTGAACCCCCCAGGACCTCCATTGCGCTCACGGCGCTGTGACGTCAGGTTGTGGATGTAGCGAGTCGGTGCCACAAAAACACCTCCAAAGTAAGTTTTGACCGCTCTTATTATCTGTGTTTGTTTTTATTGTGGTAGGCTTAAGCTTGCGTTTCTTGTGTCAAGAAATTAGGATAACTATTCGTCTTTCTATTTCGGTGGTCAAAACGGTTTCTTTCTAACGGTTTTTTGGGATATAGGTCATGTGTTTCTCATATTCGGGAAAAATTCAAGTTAGGGATGAAAGTAACAACTTGTTACTTTCATCCCGATTACGATCGTGATATCTCAAAGCACGTTTTATTGTGTTTTTTTTATATTTAAAAGTACTACAGATTTAATGTCTTATTCCAGAATGCCTAATATACACAATCGAACGACCAGTAGAGGTTTAGTTTCTGCAGAAATAATGGATTTGCCTGCTGAAGAAGTACTTCTTACAAAAGTAATATTTTGTACATTTTTGGCTATAAATCAAAAAGTACATCATGGAAATTAAAAAAAATATAGTTTTGAAATGTGCAGATTGAGCCCTTTCATATGACACCCCATTTGCTATAGTCAAACCATTTTCATTTTTCAACCCCCCATTCTAGACCCCTCTTCAACTATTTATAAATTTCATTTCATAATTTTTTACTAGAAAAAGATGCGGGCAAGCAAGTTGAATAACTATGCCAAATTTCAAGTTGATAGCATTTGTAGTTGCTGAACCTGCTGTGACATACAGACAGACAGACAACGAAGTCTCACTATTCACCCTAAAAAAGATGCTAAAGTAACTAAGGATAGTCGTACTCGTAATTCAGACAGCGAAGATTGTTTCTGTTTAGTTTGTATGCAATCCTTTCCAATCAGCAGGTCAAATGAAAAAGGAGTTCAATGCGTAGAGTGTCAGCTGTGGGCTCATGTAGACTGCACTAAGAAAGAAATAAGTTAATAAGATCTCATTTTTAAATATTGTTGATTATTTTAGAAGACGGTTGTTTCCTAGATTTTTTAAATTATAGGTAATGATATTTGTGATACAAATGTAAAACCGTAAAGGCTGATTATAAATAAATAATGTTGATTATGAAAGAAACTTTGTTTTTATTTACAATGTTACAACCATCCCCTTACACTGTAACAACCAACCCTAGGGGTAGGGATGGTTGTAACAAATTTCACTTTATGAATTTGGTAGTTTTTCTTAAAATCTGTATTATATATTGCATTAAAACTGATGTTAAAAGATAGCTGAAATACCAACCTATCATGTGAACTGCTTAGAATTTAAATATTTATAAAGCTTTGTCAGATATTACGTGAAAATCGAAAATTGTTGCTTTCATCCCTGGTCTCCCCTAATAACAATCAAAAACCAATTTAAATAATACAATAGCAAATCTTACCTTTTAAAAATTACGAGACTCGACGCTCGGTCAGAGCTCAGAGGGTTATCGATCCGTCTTCACTCGATCGCGACCAAACGTTGACTAAAGCGCCACTTTCACCGAAAGTCATATAAAAAATAGACGCATTAATTCCCGCCAAAAAAATATCAAACGGCTAACGTGCGACCAAATACGATAGCCATTTATTTCAAATCCCTTATGAAGGAAAAAACCGTTACCTATACGATGAATGTATTGAGTTCGGTAAAAAGCCTAAACGGTAAATAATTGAATATTAGCTTCCAAGTTATTTGCATACATTACATAATTTTATATTTTATCGGTTTGGATAAAAGACTGACGTGAATTTATTTATATTGTGCCAGTGAGTATAAACGTCTAACGTGCAAATGTTTAAGGACGCGCACCGGGAAAAACGTCTAACGTACCTTTCAAGGTATTTTGGGCCGTAGTAAAAATGGCTAACAAACCGTCGGGTTTATAACTCGAGACAGGAATAATGTCTTAAAGTAAAAAGTCATATCAACGATTGATTAACGGATATTTTATAAATAAACGTTGAATAATTGGTCTTCAAGACCCTGCCTTTCAAAAAGCTTCAACATTAGAATTGCTAACGTCCAAAAAAAGTGCTCCGATCATCTTATAACCCAGTTCGTTAGACTAAGTCAATATGCCCCAAAATGTCCCGTTAGACAATTCTCCTTTCCAGCGTCGAATTATTGACAACAATAGCAAATTTCAAGCCTTGATCAGCCCCTGTTTTATCATGGCCTTTATCGTGATGTCTAAAATAGTAGTGTCACTCTCGCACTTACAATGGTCAGAAAGTGACAGATATTTATCCACGTTTATCCGCATCGATAAATACGATAGGGGCCCGATCTGGCTTCACTTTTACCGTTTCATGAGTTTTGCACGGAGTGTGAATAAATCGTGATTAATATCGCTAATGGCGTGTTTTCTCTAGATAATACTTTGGTTTCACATAATGTAGGAGCTGTCGAATGAAATTTTAACTTTATGTTAAAATAGTATAATTGGGATGCGAGCTGCTGATTATCCCTGAACATTTATTTTATTTTTTATTTAACTTTGTTGAAAACGGATAAATTAATTAAATTGCATTTTTGGCGTTTAGAAATTGAAATTAATTTCCATTGGATATCCCATAAAACTGCATGCCTATTTATTGATTTATAACTGAATTGTTAAAACCGTTTTATGAAAACTCACAAGCAAACCTAGAAAAGTAAGAGGTAGATGTCTCTATAGCAAAAGAGAGAATTCTGAAGAGTCATCAAGTCAAAATGCAAGGCATTGAAAAGGTAAATTACCAGTTGTAAATAATTTATACCAGTTTACGCTGTAATTAGTAACCGTTGTTGCCACATAGTGTTGTACTTATGCCCAAAAATGATTTTTTTTCCGTGCCAATCTGCCCCACTTCCCCCTAAACTTAAGTAAAAATGATAGTATTATTTTATACTTAATAAAATCATAGCCATAAATATTTTAAAGTTATTTTTTAATGCAGTTTCTCAAAAATTGCCACTTTTTGTAGTTGTATATCGTGCGTTTTTTTTTCATTGTATTTTTTTCGCAAGTATATTAAAAAACCTCGTGTGATACACGTACGGAACTGTCATTTTCACTCGTCCTGAGTCTTGCCCTCGACCTGAGACCTCGGGCCTTGTGTAAAATGACACTTTCCGCAATTGCATCAAAATCTGCTATGGATTTCACTATAAACGCATTTTATAAACTTGTTTACAAGCAAAAGCTCTTCTAGCCGCAACCGTTGACTGCTTTGGTTTCCGATCGGCCAGTGATAAAGTATCTGAACTCCTCCTACAGAATAGTCTAAGAGTACATTACTACCTTAGAGATCTTGATTTGGCTAAAATGTTGTGTTTTTGTAAATGAGAGTGTTAAAAAACCGTAAATATTGATAAAGAATTTTAAAATAAAAATCAACATAGACGATAAAAATTAAAGTAAAACAAAAGTTGTACAAGTACAAGTTGGTATAATAGAAAAACGCACGCATCTGACGAAATTAAAGTCGTTTAAAAACAATAAGCCAAGTGTGTAAATAAAATTTAAATATTATATACAGTCAAGTGCAAAAATATGTATCGAATGAATCCTCTTATAAATATGTTACGAAGTTTTTATTACACTGGAGGCGCCTTGGGATATATTTTTGAGATGTTGCGTTCTGCCATGTTTTTACACTTGACGGTACCATCCTCGTTAGTCTCCGCAAACGTTAAAAACTAAATATATCACCTATGATATAAGGCGCTTTATTGTTTATTTGACAAGATTGCAATTATAAAGTTATTAAAAAGGTATTGGGTCTTACTAGGCTACTAAAAGCTTAATAGTGCTAAATAATCTATTTTGTAATGGCCCTTGTATCAATACTTTCTCGATATTTCCCTAAAATAACATTTTAATATATGTATTTCGAAATTCAAAATATCATAACTTATTTTAACGGCTAGCTCTTACCCTATTCTTTTACGTCTCCCGTACGAATATAAAGCGACGAAAAAGAAAACTCGCCTAATAAAAGTGCAACAAGAATAATGGAGCGACGAGCGGTCGGGCGGTTGGAATATTTTCAAGTGGCGAGTTTGGGAGATTTATGCGTTGGGTAACCAGAATAGGTTAAGGGGTAATGATTGGATTTAATTAGGTAATGATAATTTATCCTGTTGGCTGGATGAAATGGAAATCAATTATAGTTTTAAAAGTTCTTTCTTAAGTGTAGTGTAAATAACTGATGAAGAGACTGCAGCTATCAAAATTGATGGAATTTACACATGCGAACGCACAACAACTTACTTTCTGCAGTTGTCATTTTTAAGTACCTATCTAAGAACGCTACTTGTCTCCACTGATGATTACCGACATGTTGCATGAAATTTATATTGGCGTTTGACTCATAGTTTTTTACTCTTCCAGGATTTTGAAGAAAAGAAGTTGGTTCAGTATTCTAGGTTTTAGATACTGCTTCAATATTACAAATATTATTATATTTTTATTATTATTCTTTCTGTTAGGCCATGGGCTTGCGACCTATTACTAATACACTGGTAAACATCTTAGCCTAATTGTGCAAAATGTGGTTACAGAATGATCATTTTTTTTTAGAGTTGTTGGTAATTATGTAGCTCTGCCTACTTCACTATGGGAATGAAGGCATCAGTTTATGTATGTATGTATTCTTTCGCTTCAAAAATAAATTATCATTTTCATAGTCTTAATTATATTTTATAGCGAGTGGTGTCATGGCAGCTTAGCCGTTACTATTCAGGGATTCATTAAGGCTAGAACATCGAAGAACGATTCGAGTAACGTTGCATAGAGATATTAAATTTATTAAATCATTATTTACCGACTATTACTGAGTTAAACTTACAGTCTCTGCATTTAATGATTCAATTGTGATTCAAAGTCTGCATTTCATTCAGTAAAATATTTCAAACATCAACGAAAATAGATCTCCGTTTTCTTACCGCATAGATACAATTTGAGTAGAAAAAGGAAGGTCACATTCAACGTCTGGACGATCGGAATCCATACTGAATATCATTTTAAACGAATATTCTATGATCTTGACAAGATGTTTCATCACGTCCCACTAAAGAACAAATCATACTCACCCTTGTACACCAGGCGAGAAAGTTGAAATCAGATCATTGACTATCTTGAAAGAAATGTTTTATGCAACTGTGAAATGTCGGCTTTGGACATAGAGTATAGAATGGGTTGTGGAAGCTAAGGATAGTGTATCGCCACGTCCGGTCAGTAAATTTGACTCAGACAGATTCTAGGATCGGGTATCAGTATTTCAATAAAAAATACTGCTCTGAAACTAGCATATTGATAGGTATTGGACCTTTGGAAATGAAATATTGAGACAACGCGAAGTAATAAGTTCGAATAGTGTTTGTAAAACTCAACGCTTTTGGTTTAATATAAAAAACTTAGCAAACCAATTCTACTAGTGACACTGAACAGCTGTTTGAGACAAGCGGTTGGTTAATTTATAAGATCAAATGTTAATTATTGACTGAAAATCTAAGTACCCAACCTTGTGTTGCACTAAATTATCTCATAAACTGAGTACTAAATTATAAGCACTTCTGACGTTATACAGTGCCATAGATAATTTATTGGCAGCTATCTATTACAATGAAGGATTAGGGTTATTGGCAATCTACAATAGAAACCAATTAATACAGTTAAGCATATGTACTTCAAATAATTACATTTATAATAAATAATGCCTCGTGTGGTTGCCGAGTTAGAATAGTGCCACTCCATGTCTTCCCGTGGATGTCGTAAGAGACGACTAAGGGAATAAAGGCTTGTAGTACTGTTAGGCGATGGGCTTGCAACCTGTCACTAATACGCTGGTAAACATCTTAGCCTAATTGTGCAAATTGTGGTTATAGAATTATCAACAAGTTTTTAGAGATGTTTGTAATTCTGTAGCTCTGCCTACCCCACTCTGGGAATGAAGGCGTGAGATTATGTATGTATGTATAATAAATAATAATTGGGGCCAATTAAGATCGGTCTTCTAAACTTAAATTTGTGAACCTCAAACTCGATTCTTATCGCTAATCGAACATTAATAGCGTTACACTTATATAAATTTCCGTTCTCATCGTTTTCTCCTTCAGGGATAATCTGTCTCAGATTTTTATGAATTAAAGTCTTATTTAACTGAATGATTCAGTATAAAACTCTCTTTAGAACAACTTTAATGTCTTTTTTCCATTTACATACTTTTTAAATCACCATGAGCACACAATAACCAACTGACATTAAAAGACCGTTATAATGATTCCATGTTTAAAATTCAAAGGACAGCGCCGTAACTTTATTCCTTTTCAATCCTGTTATTTCTAGCCAGCCAGCACTTAAAGAAAAAAAGTACCGTTGCACTGCAACTCTATTACAAGGCTGATGGCACCTAACAATATTACGTTGTAACTGTGAACTTCTTGCACTTATTTATTCAAAAACTGAGAAACGAGTTCAGTTGCGCATTATTGTATTGTAGAAGGAGATATTAATGCTAATTTTTCTACTTAAGCCGTCACGCTTCTTCTTTCTGCTGACAGGATATAATTACAATTTGTTTTACTTGCACTGTTTGTATACATATAAGACAAGTCAGTAAGTAAGTGGTCCGTTTCAAAATATGCAAGTGAATTAAACCAGTTCCGGTTAATGGAATAACTAGGCTTAAATTTGGACGACGATGGTGCATTGCTACTTGTGTACTTTTTTTAAAAAGTAATTATCTGTTTATCTGAACCAAACTAATGAGCAGGGATCGGAAATTCGGATAGATATTTACCTAAACTTTGGCGGCGGCGTTGTTCTTCAATTGTATGGCAGCGGACCCAATTTTAGTTAATTAATAAAATTTCCGAGATTTACTTATTAATTAACAAATTACTCCAACACAAATTCATATTTATGTTTTTACATTAACTATTTGAAGTTATTTTCCATGTATAAATTTACTAATGTTATTTAATTTACTTGTAACTCATTAAACTAACAAAGTTTCAAGACCTAATTGACGTAAAGTTTTATCCAATTATACAAGTGTAAAGTAATAAATTAAACGTTTTATAGAATCCCGGATACCCTGAACATATATTATTAAAATAATATTTTTAAGAAGCCGACGCCATATTTGTTTAACTTTTTCCGGGATTATGCCAACTACTTATAGGTAAATCTATCCGAATTTCTGATCCCTGCTAATTAGCATGTAAACACGTGGAGGGTCAGGTAAATGGTCTGAAAAAGCCTACACGATGACGATGTTGACTCGAGCCACATAAGACTGGTCGGACAAGCTCAATCACTGCATAGGAAAATAGCACCTTAAAATACCCAACTACTTAGGTAGGTACAGTCATCAGCATAAATAAGTGATCATTTATGTACCTTATCGCTTTCAATCATTTCATAATTTTGTATGACATTTCAAACACGACGTTAAAGTGACAAGATACATAAATGATCACTTATTTATGCTGTTGACTGTACTTAGGTACTCAACAGAAAAACGGAAAGGTCAAGTTCATAATTCATTTAGTTATGGGTTTTACAAGATCCCCAGTATTAACACTGTTTGGGCACAGCAACATATATAACTTATTAAATTGTTTTCTGAACTTCAATTCATTCAATGGTGGTCTAATTGACGTCAACAGTCAACACACGTTAAATTTTTTGTTCAACTCGATCAAGAGCAACGAAACCTTGATTGAGTTGTGTGGTTTTTCTCTCCGTGTAGAATATTTGCTTTGAAATATCGTTGTATGTTTACATGCTATTCATAAAGTATTTAATATTAAAGCAGAATTCCAATTCATTCTAGTCTTTACTGGGAAATAGAAAGAAAATGCAATGTGAAACAAAATTCTGGACATCAGAGCCAACTGGTCGGATGTGCATTTTTGACACTTTTCAGGACAAGCAAAAGTAACTTTAAAACGTTTGACACTGACTAACAGTATTAAAATAAAGAAAACTAGTAATTAATGTTGAAGGAGCATATAACTGCAAGTATTTTCTGACATACAAGTTCTTTCTTACGCTATCAATAACATTGCAATTCAAATTTGATTATCAAAAGGGTGTGACATCAGACCTAAAATTAACAAGGCATATGCTATGCTGTGGTCGGATATTAACATCCGATATTTTGGTTGTAAGAAAATTCTTGAACACGCAATAAGTATAGGACGTATGTTTAAATCAGACTATATGGCTCGAAATGAAATGGAAATATATTCAATCTTATGTGAACATCAGACATTTTGCTCCGGGGAATCTCCAATAAAAGAATTATTGGTTTTAATTTTTTCTTAGAACGGAGCCCTTTTAGTTTGGGGAATCTCCACAATATCCACAACAAACAGAGATAGCGATAAATTTTAATGGGCGATGGAAAGAGACAGAAAGCAAACATACGCCCGATGGTTCTCTATCGTTTGACCGAATTTCATTGCAATAATTTCATTTGCCCGAATTTTATATGACATAAATTTATATGCCATAAGTCATAACGAATCACGTGCCATAATGATCATTTGGTATATTTTCACTTGACATAATTGTTAGGTGCCATTCCGATTATAAAGTGTTATAAAATTGTATAAATTTTAAACGCCATAATAATTATTTGCCTTAAAACATAAAGAATGCGTATTATGCGTAGTACTATAAAAAAATCGGGTCTGGCCTTCCTTAAAGTAGGTAGGTAAGAATAGGTAAGTTATTATAATAGTAGTACGTAATCCAGATTGTACCAGTACTTCATTATACCCACTGAAACACACTGATACAGTCTGGGGGTTTGCTTTTTCCGAAATTATGGCAAATGAAGTGTTATGGCATTTAATATTAGGGATTATGAACATTATTGAAAGTAAATATTATGGAAAGTGTTATTATGGTATATGATATTAGGGAGGTTGAACATTATGACACTAGACTATTATGGCATTATGAAGATTATAGCCAGTGATCATTATGGCAAATGAAAATAGTGCAAATTAAATTATGAAAAATTAACGGATACCACGCTCGACGATTGCCTAAACCTTACGATTGACCGAGCGCGGCCGGCCAGCGATTGACAAGTATAAACCAATTTGTGTCTAGACCGTGGATGTGAAAATTCGGTGCGAATTAATTCATTTGTTAACAAGTGCAAGTGTGCCCAGGATATTCCAAGAGTTAGTTCCTGTAGCCACCTTCTAACTGCATCATCAGACGAGCTCCGTGTTACCATACCAACTATTGCATTGTTCCCGAAGATACGCAAGTATAGTAAATTTCAGCTCAATCGGAAACCGGGAAAAGGGTCAAATTTAACTTGCAAGATTTATCCCAAACTACCTAACTAACAGGCCACGTTGCATTAAAGCTTGTAAATACTATGTAATTAAGCAGTAGAAATAGAAACTCAAGCTAACGAGTTCAACGACACAACTTATGAAATTTTGCAACTTTTTCCAGTGTGTTTCTTTTTGAAATTATAATATCATCAACATGCACTGACAGTGAAGGTCGTCTTTTGTTTGGTTGAAAAATATCATCTGAAACAACAATACAGGTACTGATACTTCAGTCTAAAAATCCTGTTTAAAAACGAATGCACAAAACAAAACTTGTAGGTAGGTAATGAAATAACTATTTGAGTTTAGACACCTTGATTTCTTTTATTTTCTGCCTTTCGTAACTTTTGGAATATCCTGATGACATGTGGATTCATGTCGTACCACTTTAACAATAAATGCACTTGCAATTGTTAACTAATTAATTAATTTGCACTGAATTTTCATATGCGCGGTCTAGACACGAACCGGATTATACATGTCGGGCGTATGTGTGCTATCTGTCTCTTTCCATCGCCCATTAAAATTTATCGCTTACTCTTTTGGTTGTGGATATTGTGGAGATTCCCCGAACCAAAAGGTCTGATATAAACATCCGACGCTCCGTCCTAATAAAAAAATAAAACCAATATGTCTTATGTGAACATCAGACCTACTTTTAAAGCCCTACATTAAGATTACTAGAAGCAAAAAGTCATATTTAAACATCCGTTATTTTTCTTCTAAGGTATTGTGGACATCCGACCTTTTTTAGTAAATCTAACTTCGTTAATAAAAGAGATAGCCATATAACGGTTAGATGGCCTGAAAGAGGACAAAAAATTGAGTATGATTCTAAAAAAAAGTGATTTTGGTCAAAAGTGGACATCCGACCAGTTGGCTCTGATGTCCAGAATTAATGGAACAAAAACAGCTGTATTTTCTATTCAGTTAATTAATGGAAAGCGTTGCGTTCGAAAACGGGATAAAAAATAACCGATTTGGACATCACTTGGCCAATGTATTGTCTGTGCTTGCTTTATTTTGTTTAAAATAGCTGTTATAGCCAAAAAAGCTTCGCGTTAGTAACGCCAAGAGCATTCATGCGTTGCCGGTCTTAAAGAAATTTTACACAACTAAGCAAAGTAATAACTAATAAATAGTTTTAAGTTCCGATAAGTAAAAGGGTGACCCTTACTTTAAAAGTTGTCAACTTTTAAACGGCTTCATCAAACATCAACCTAGATGGTTGACATCAACCACCACTACTATCTACCAACCATCTTACAAAACCTACCGCAACGCAGCAGTGTATGAATTGTTGTCTTCCACTTATTACTGCGATAGAGGTATTCCATCTTAGTCCTCAGGGTTGGCAACGCATTTGCTGTCTTAGGATTGCAGTCTTAAGATTGTGGTATTGAGAATGCAAATGTCTATGTCACTGACCCCACTTACCATCAGCAAACCTGTGTGATCGTTCGCCTCCCCCATGTACATGTATGTAAGAACAACCGCTAACTAGCTTTTAAAAAATAATCGTGTCCAAATCGGTCCATTACCTCCATTTGTGGGCAAAGACACTTACATATAAGAAAAGTTAGCTTAAAATACAAATTTGCTGCTCCAGCAATCTACACCAATAGGTCTCAGTCTACCTACTCGATCTCCCGCCAGTTCAACGTCCTATTTCCGTCAAAATCATCCGAACCACAAACGATAACCCTCGATCAGGGCAAACTATGATCATTACCGCTAATTCGCGAGCGATGGAGAAACATACGATTCGGTAGCAGATCGCTACTGATTTGTCCTTGTAATGGTAGCATTAGTCTGGCGGGATGGAACTGATGGTACAAATCAATTCCCGCCTATTGTCTGAATGGTTTATTGGTAGGGAGTTTTTCTGGTGCTTTGAGGTTGTCTGCTTTTGAGTTTAAATATTTCACATTGTTCCACTGCAAAATGGAACCATATAAATTTTCCAAACAAGTAATCACAATAATAAAATGTAACGTTTTCTTTTTCGAAATGAACTATTAGGTTAGCGACTTTTATACTCCACTTGCTGTTTCTCCTAAAGTAAATATTTTTTAAGAGGAAAGCATTTAATAAATTTATGTTTTACCTTAACTACTGTTAAAATAAAAAGATGATTTTAAAATGATTCGTATCAGGCTCGACAAATTATATCCAACGCAAGTTGACAAAAGAAGACCAAAAAGTCGCGAGCTTCTGTAATTTCTTCCAATTTCTGCAGCAACGAGTCTTAAAAAAAATCAATATTTCATTTGAAGCAAAACTGCATGTTTTGATCTCGCCGTTTGTATTATGTTTATACCGATGTAGTATACTTTTTAATAGCTATACCTCGTTTTCCACATTCGGGCCATCAGTTTAGTCTCTATAAGGGAACACAGATATACATGCATACTCACATACTGGACAAAAACATTGTCCCCCTCTTGGGCAGAACAGTAAAAAAACACTCTTATCTCGCTCTACGAGCCACGAGTGCAGGCTAGCCAAAAAAAAAAATTTGAATGTTTCAGTCGCCACTCTTCACTGTCGCAACTCATGTCATAAATAACAAAAACGCATCAACGTTTATGACCGGTGGTCGTATCTTTTTTGTTTTTTATGTGCTCCACTTTGTAACAAGTGAATGCCTTGTGTTTATGCTATAGCATTGTTGCTACAAAAATTTCAAACAACTGCGTTTCACAGATTCACCGCCTGTTTCACAATCGACAATTACATCATATTTGATAAATAAATTTAGCCTTTTCTCTTACTTACACTTGAAAATAGACAAGGAGAGAGCCAACTTTAAATGGCAGATAAATTTACTCGTCGATTGTGAAACAGGCCCTTAGTAATGTAAAGTGAATAAAAGAAAATAAATCCCTTAGCAAAGAATTTCGACCAGTTTAAGTAGTGTAAGGAAATTAAATGCTTCTGTAGTGGTGGGGTGTTTTTTATCAATTAAAACGTTTAAGGCGGTGAATAAATATAATTGTAGCACGCGGTTGCTTAATTATTCATCCATGACAGCTATCTATTAGTTCCGTAAGGCACATTCCGTGTTCCTATTTTAAATATCGTGTCATAGAGGCAACGTCATGGCGGTATTCAACCTTCACACTACTTTCAATTTTTTTTTTCATTTTGTAGCGCCAAATCTCATTTTCTTATACTATACTTAAACTAGGGAATAACGGCTTGTAGTACTGTTAGGCGATGGGCTTGCAAGTCACTAATACACTGGCAAACATCTTAGCCTAATTTTGTGCAAAATATGGTTACAGAATTATCAACAAATTTTTAGAGTTGTTGGTAATTCAATAGCTCTGGCTACCCCACTCTGGGCATGAGGGCGTGAAGGTATGTACGTGTATTTGTATACTTAGGCCGCATTTCACACAACTGGAATAAGTTCTTATACCTAGATTAAACGCTGAATTTTTATAGACTAATCTCGGAATAAGTCTTATTCCAGTATGGTGAAAAACGGTCTTACTTAAACTACTCGAAATAATCGTAAGTTCTCATTTTATTTGTAGAATGTTACTGGATGAGCTTAAAGAAAGGGGATATACTATGGGTAAGTGCAGAAATAATACCAAATGGAAAGTTCATGCGATGATTACGAAATGGCGTGTTCGCTGTTTTGCTGCTCTAAAAACAGAGTAGATGGTTTTTCATTCGGCTATCGTTCTTGTATCAGGAAATTATTTAATCAGTGGTATAATATTGTTTTGTTTTCAATACATACATACTTAAACTCACGCCTGCGTTCCCAGAGTGGGGGAGGCAGAGCTACAGAATTACCATCAACTCTAAAAACTTGTTCATCATTCTGTAACACACACATTTCATCACATTTTGCACAATTAGGCTAAGATGTTTCAATGACTTACTTATTATTTATTGTTTTGAATAATAAGTAATTAATGCCTTACCTCTTTTTTCATAACCGCTTAATAAACCTATTCTACTTATAGTTTTTTTTGTCCCTTTCTGTCAAATTCAAACTCATAATGACAGAAGGAGAACGTATATTTCAAGCATACTTTAGCTATTGTGTGTTTATGAATAAGATAGTTACTGTTAAGCTATTCTCAACACTAATGAAGTTTTGCATTGCTTGTTAGTGACTGGTTTCTGAACCCGCTCGCCGCTCGGTCTTGGATTCGATTCTCGGAAAGGGCAAATAATTGTGTGATGAACGTTATATGTTCCCGAGTCTTAGATGCTTCTTTTTATATTAGTACATTCTCCTTTATACATAATGTACCTATGTTTAAGTATGTTTAATTTTGAATAGTACCCAAAGTTTAAGCATAGAGCGTAGTATTGACTAGATGTATTTGTGTGAGTTTGTCTCTTAGTATTTTGTAATTGGATTTGTCTGCCTACTTTAATAAAGAATCTGTGTAATGTTACAAAGTTGTGTAGCAAATAATCCACACAAAAAAAAGCAATATCATATAACACCAGGTATTTCAAAATGGTTGTATAACGTTATTTATCCACGAAATTTCAGTAAAGAATGGAAACAATAAAGCCATATTAAAACCGACTGTAATTAATACTGCCAAGCAAATATCGAAAACAGTCCCGAAACTTTCACCTTGCCAGACTGTAACCCGAGTATCTGTATAAACATAACACCTAACATGAAACCCAATATAAAAATAACTCAACACTACAATATTAAGCCGTGAGCCTAAAACGGTTTCGCAAAAGAACAATAAAAATGTTCCACGTAATGCAGTCCTATCCCTAGGGACCGGGATAAAAGTGTATCCCGGCGATGATATTAGGGTCCTGGCACATCGCCGATATGCGTGCGGAATTTCTATTAGGTACCTAAAGGAGCGTTTTGCTTTATGTTCTGCGTGTAGTACATACGGTCAAGTAAGGCAGCCAACATACAAATTTGGCTTGATTACTAAAAAAAATAATTATCAAAAATCAAATAAAATAGTACAAGAAAAGTTGTATGGCACTTTACTAGTCGTATTAACATAATTTGGTTAATATTTGAGATAGAGTAATGCAATTTTTTTTGGTTCGCAAAATATAAACAGTATCAAGGAAACATGATCAATTTTAATATATCCAAATGTTCTTTGGATATATAGGCGTTACTGTTATTGAAATCCAGCGGTCGAAAACTGACAAAATGTATGGAATTGACTTAAGCTGGACGCGGCCGTCCGGCAGCTTACGTCAACCCTATACATTTTTGATAACCATAACATTCGTCGAATGCATCTGTCTACAAGTATGTGACCTTTTTAGCGACTAGGCTACGCGATGTTTCCTAAGAAACCAGGGCCTTTATTCAACACGGTAAACTATATCGTTTTTGATATTTTTTCGTATTGTCAACGTTTTAATAGCTCTTATTAGGTAGCTCTTGACAGTAATCGCGGCCGAGTTAAAAACAATACCATTACTGGTCAAATACCATTTGGATTTTTCGCCTAGAATAGTCGCGCTGGACGCTATGACCTCAAATTCTTTACAAAGATACCCATATTATTCGCTCGCTAGTGTACACTTCAGTGGGTATAAAACGGCTCTCTGCCTGGATCAGCAAGAGCCGCGGACATCGCAATATGAGATGAAAGGGATGCTGCCCCCGCATCACAAATAAGCTCCCTTACTTTACGATAACAAGTTTATTGAACTGCCCATTACAAGTTCTTAATATGTCGCTGGTTACGAGGAAAGGTCTGATAAAGCTTTGTATGGATTTGAAATCAAATTGAGATAGTTTGCGATTGGAGAAATCTGACCTTGAACCTTTTGCCAAGCAAGACATTAAACTAAATATCTATTAGTATTTATTACTTACCAATCACGGGACTATGGGAGTCCCTGAGGCCTAGTCAAGACGCATAACGCTAAGTTAGCGATTTTCGAAAATCGACATAATGTACAGAGGCAGCCAAGATGCAAACGCTAATACTAACGTTTTTCATTTCGTTCACTCCAAATATATGAGATGACATTCTTGTGCGAAGTGATAAACCACGTGGTAAACTGTTATTCCACACATTGAGTGACGGAAAAGAAAAACGATCGTAGCATAGCGTTTGCATCTTGGCTATGGCCCTAGGATTGACGTAAACTTATGACAGATCGCTCGACTCGCTTATTATCAACTGCATACATTTCGAGTTATTAGAAAAAAAAACAGCATTTTGCATCTTGGTTACGCCCTGCGGACCTTTGGAAGATGTTCATAGAGCGCAAACTAACACGCAGAGGCTTTTAAGACAATGTTAATCGAGTAAAGTTATTGGAAACTTACTGGCGATTGTCCTTAAACTAGTACGATAGAAGGATGCATCCAAGGACAACTACCGGTTAATCCAAGGACAATAAAGAAGGATGGAAATATGAAAAATGGGTTTTAGAGATATTATTATTTCAACCCTACGTCGCTGTCCGTCATTAAATATTATTTATAATTTCTGATAACTGTGCATCACCTTAACCAATTCTTTTGGGACATCTCCTCTACTAATATGGGTATCTTGAGGAGATCGCTATGTAGTGATAAGACAGCCCGTTGTTTACACCATGTGGCATAAAATTGATATTAGTTGTTTCAAATCGTAATTCTTTGTGACGTGCAATGTGTAGTGTATTGTAAGTTGTGGTCAACGCATTTGCACATCAATTGACATCAGTAGCCCGTTTCACGAAGCTACAAGTTACAAATTACAAGCGGAAGTCTCTTTCTAACTCCTTTTGCTAGAAAAAGAGTTCTGCTTGTAATTTGTAACTTGTAGCTTCGTGAAACGGGCCACAGGATTTTTGTGGAAAAGTAATCTGATAGAAAACATGCTTAAAGAAGTTTGTCTAATTTTTTATTATTTTATTGTTATTTACTGACCAAAAAACAAATATTATCAATTTTTGCTACACGCCTGTTTAAGACTAGTGATCGCAATGACGTAATTTTGTTTGCAATAGCTGTGACGAAGAAAAATTGTGGCATTTAAGCTCTTTACACATTTGCAGAAATTAGTTTATACATTTTCTCCGTAAATAATTAACTTAAAAAATAGTATTCTTCTGAGACAAACCTCTTTAAGCATGTTTTTTTTTCAGAACACCTTTAAAAAAGTTTCTATTGACAATATTATACATACGGGGTCTTTTCCTTATAGGTTCCGATCTATCTTTCATTTTTTATTAACTCACGTATAATACGTATATATACTACGTATTAACGATACCGTTTAAGTCTGGTTGAAATAAAGGTTCAGTTATTCTGTCAGTCAGCTTTCAATACTATTGGAACTGTCCTTTAAAAGCCACACATCATTGTTTTATAGTCATTTGATTAAAAAACCTGCCATTGCCATGTCACTTTAATCTCAATAGGGCCGACGTAGAGAAAAGCGCTTTTATTTTTTGAAATATTAATTTCATTTTGACGCCGCACGTGAATGAAAGTCATCTATTTTCAATTAAACCTCGCACTGCCGTGACTTAATAAAACATAATTACATATGGAAGGTGACAAAGATATAGAGAGTGCTTTTAAATGAACGATGTAGGTTTTGTTGAGGCGTATTCTGATAAATTGAGCCAATTTTACTGTTGGGCGTGATGTAGAAATAATACGGGCCTTGGGTTTCTACGTGATATTAAAGAACATTATAATTTGAAACAGAAATTATGTCGTATTCGATTTCATCATCATCGTCATTTCAGTAAGTCACCCAAAACACTTCCACAGCTAGAAATCGGCTAAAACATTAGCGGTCAAAAGTGTTGGAATCGCGCGCTGAGGTTTCCGTACCACCTATTTTTCTTTAGGGTTTACACTATAATTGCACTGAATTGGATGCTTGTATGTATTATAATTGTTACAAAAAGCTAAACATATTTTTTTTTACCATTGTTATTATTTTTTTGGAAATCCGCCTCAAATAAAGGTTAAAAAGATACAGTTGATTAAAGGTAGGGGTGACGAACGAACGGATAGACAGCGAAGGCTTGGTATTAGGGTCCAGTTTAGCACACTTTGTGTACGGATGCCGAAAAACAATATTATTTGTTTGTTACTTTCAAATACACAACGCTTATCGTATCGATTACTGCTGTTAGCTAAGCTCAAATCAATATAATAAAATAGTTCCGCCACACTCAGGATCTGCGAAAACTACTACCCTTCAGGAAGTTACAGTCGTGAAACTGCACAATGCACGCCAAAAACTTAAATCCTGTTCTTATTCCCGACACTCAGTGTAGAGTGAGCGCGTCTCACAAAGACTGCACTAATGCAATGCTGACCTTCCAAATGGATGCACTTTTGGCTACTCGTTTCGGTTTTATTTCATTTATCACTGAATGTTTCAGGTTCCTTTGAGTTGAGGTTAAGAATTGAATCTTTTCGACAATTTAAAGTAAGAGTTAGGACGGTAGGTGACATAAAATGTTATACTTAATTAACATAGCTTTTATTTTAGGGTATTTTTAGGGTTCCCTATCACGAAATGGGAAAAAACCCTTAAAGGATCACTTATCCGAATTTCTATCCATCCGTCTGCCTATCTGTCTGTCTGTCAAGACCCTATTTTTCAGGAAGGCGTATAGGTATCAAATTGAAATTGATATCAAATACTGAGGCATACAATTTCTCCTTGGTGTTGTGAAAAAAATCAACTTCTAAATAAATACAATCAAAAGATAGGGCCGTTTATGCGACCTTTTCCGCACTCGCAAGGAAATTAAAAATTACAGATCCCGTTGACCTTAAATTATGAAATTTAGCAAGCAGCAATATCTTATCACACAAGAAAAGGAAAATAACCATATATGAAACCGTTTTTTTTTGTGATTAAAAAGTTAAAATTGCAGTGGGTTTTAAATATCTTTGTCGTTATATTCAGTTCATGATCGAATTTTACTATGAAAATTAGTTAAAACACCCTATGTACATTTAAAGACAGAAAAATACTTTGTAATTAATTGACAAGTTTTCGTTCAAGGCTAAAGCTTCACCATTTAAATCACAATAAAATCCAGTTTTTCATCCCATAATCTGTGGTTAGTTTGCTCGACCCTCGCAAATCCTGACCCAAAAGATATCTATCGCGTATTGGTTTTACGTTTAGGTAAGTTGATTTCACGGACGACTGGGTAACTCCATTCTACGCCAACATTACGGGGGTAGTTAATTCTACAATGTATATCGGGAGTGCTTAGGTATTTGCGCGCTCTATGGAATAACGATAGTAATCTTAAGCTAGCGATCAATATGGCTGCGAGGTGTTCTAGGTCGTTCAAATGAATTCTGCGAAACTATTCTAGTATGAGCTTTGTCACAGAATATAGTAGTGAATGTACAGAAGGTGCTCTTTCTTCACTTGTGTGTTTGTGACTTATGCAGCCTTGGCCAAAAGTCTTGAGCACCCATGCTTTTTTCATATAAAAGTCAAACTTTAAAAGGTGCATTTATATCTTATATTATAGAAAGTTGTATATCTATCGGAAAAAATAGTCATATTTATTGACGTTAAGAGTAATTCCGTGGAAAAAATAAAATTAATCATTTTGTTGTAAAACCCGATTTTTTCGAGCTTCAGATTTCAAACAAGGCCAAGGCGCCTTGACCAAAAGTATTGAGCACCCCACTTTTTCCTTTTTAACTTATAAATAAAGTATTATTTTCTAATTTCAAAAATACACAAAGATGTTAAATATAAAATAAGTTTGTATATGTTCAAATTATTAGTAGATTATCATTTTGAAGTAACTATTTTCATGTGAAATCTGGAGCTCGAAAAAATCGGGTTTTACAACAAAATGATTAATGGTATTTTTTTCCACGGAATTACGTTTAACGTCAATAAATATGACTATTTTTTCCGATAGATGTACAACTTCCTATAATATAAGATATATAAATGCACCTTTTAAAGTTTGAATTTTATATAAAAACTAGCTTCTGCCGCGACGTCGTCTGCGTAGATTTCGATAATCGTTATTCCAACGGGATTTTTTTAATTTTCCGGGAATAAAAGTAGCCTATGTTATAATACAGAATAATAAGCTATCTTCATTAATTCCGTAGCCAAAATGGCAAAAAAGGAACCCTAATTGTTTCGTCATGTCTGTCCGTCCGTTCCGTATAGGTATCACAAATTTACTCAAAACTCCAGGAGGTAAATGAATGAAATTTGGAGTAAAGGTGTCTTGTAGAAGCCGTTACTTAGTTTGGTAGTTAAATAACAAAAATAAATATTTCTAGGGGGGCAGTCCATACCCGTAACGTAAGAGAAGATGAAAATTTTTTTTTGACCGTATGTCATCGTCTGGCACAAATTTCGACAGTTCTTTTGAAAATACTAAGTTTCTTCTGATTAGGTGAATATTTCCGGAAATAATCGCTCCGAAAGTTTCATGCATTGTATCCCCCCCCCGTTTATGTTTTAAACCGTACCTATGTCTAAAAATGATGATAAAAATCACAAAGGTAACGCTTAATCAATACTTTCAAAGAAAAATATTTTCAATACGATCGGATATACCATTTTTGAGTTAGGTATGTCCGAAAAATTGCGCTTCTACACAAAAGGACTTAAGTGGCATGAAGTTACGCTCCTTTACTGGTGCACTTTTTTGAGATAGTTTTTGTGTAGCAACGGCTTCGAAACCCTACATTTAGCATGGTCAGACATGCTCTTGCCCGGTTTTTAAACATTATTTTACTTTTATCAAGTTCCAAATCCAGTTTCTTTTTCATTTAATTTTAACAATATGTTTCGTAGTATAGATTTTTTTACTCCTAAATATTGTTTGAACTTAAATTGTAGAATTAAATGCGACATAAATTGAAACCACTCCGCTAAGTAATGCACCTAAGATAGAAGCGCAAGCGGCTCGCTACTACGTAAGCGGTCCGCCCGCGCGCGCAATCCCCTGCGGCGCCTGACCGGCCAATATAAGCGCCGCGCCACCGAGCCCCGGTCACTCCACCCGACGGGCAGGAGCCCATCAGTGCGGCCGTCGCCGCACTGACAACAAACAGGTTCGGCGTGCCTCTCAACTGAGGCACGCCACCTAAAGCCACAGTGAAGTAGTGACGGTGAGAAACCCACCAACTACGCAAATCAATTCCAAAAAAAAAAAAAAGGCCCGGTCTGTTCGCCTTGCGCAGTTAGCCGCTTCCAACGACTTGGAACGTCTCAACTGACCTGACGAGCGCACAGCGTCCCGACCGCCCGACACAGCTTTCGTAGCACGGAACTTGTCGTTCGGCCATGACGTACCAACGCTATTTATTTCGTTAGGAGGTACACTTCATGTACTTAGGGTGTAGCTGCGCGACAACGATACTTCCGTAGTACGGAATATCCGAAGCGCACTACGTTCGACGTCGCCTCCGTCCACGCTTAATGTACGTGTAGGAGTTACTTCATAAAATTATTGCTATTGCTTGTTATTTACTTTTATTACCTTGCCTTTTAGCTTGCCTTTAGTTTGTTAAATAATCAGATCTGATCTCTCTGCTTCGCTATAGTTTCCTTTGCTAGTTTTATTTCCTGTTTTGTTTTAAACGTAACGCCTTTTTGCTTGTTTTTTATAGAACTTTGTCTTATTAAGTTACCTACGCTTGTGCTTCATCTCAGCAAATACGTTTCTTCTAATATTAATGTAACCGTTTCCCTTTGGATGCCCTTTTATTATTGTTTGCCTGTTTTTTTTTGCCTTTGCTTACCGTACTATTTAAAAATATCTACTGTGGTCCGATTCTTTACCCAATATACGTCTTAAACTTTTCCGTGGTGGTTTCAATTAAGTACCCGCATTACAATTTGGCGCCCAGTCGTGGAGACCAGACGGCATAACTTAAGACCTAGGAAGGTTACGGAGTCTAAAACCACGAAGGTAAACAAACCAGAGATGCCGCGCGATAATACCGAAGATCCTTGATATTCTGGGAGTGGTACTCCCCAGTTGTTAGGCATAACGACGGGACAGCTTAGGGAGCTTCTACAAGCGGTTGGCAATGGGAGGAAGAAGACATTACTCAGTGAATGCCCCGCAAGATTTAATGGCACTAGGCATTCTACAGCTGTTGAGGCGTTTTTATCCGGTGTTTCAACATTTAAGCAAGTTGAAGGATTGGATGATAAGAGCATTATACAGGGCCTGTCGTTGATCCTACAAGGTGATGCTGCGGTCTGGTGGCAAGGAGTTAAGCATGAAATAGACACGTGGAAGGAATTTGAGAATCGTCTACGCTACGCTTATGCGCCTCCTAAACTAGCTTACGAAATTTATCAGGAGATCATTGAAGTAAAACAAGATGAAGATACTCCGACGGAGATTTTTATACAACGAAAAAGAGCACTTATAGCACAACTACCATTACCTCGTCACACAGAAATGCAGGAAATAGATATGGTGTTTGGTCATAAACGTTTTGAAATAAGAGACAGGATAGCAAGAGAATCGGTAGCAGATTTTAAGGATTTGTCCGCGAAGGCCAGAAATATTGAACAAAGTTTAGGTGAAAAAGCAACGACAAAGGACAAGAAAGAAAACGCTCACAACACAAAGCCAAGATTGCGTTGCAATTACTGCAGAGCTCCTGTTCATACAGCTGACGTTTGTAGAAAGGCATCAAGAGCGGTCCAAAAAGTGAAATTGGAGGATAACGTCTACGGCCTACGATTCCCATTATTATTGGACCCATTAAAACAATTGGCTATGTTGACACGTGCGCAAAGTCGAGTGTTGCCTCGTACCAATTGTATAGAAGCCTCTTAAAGGCAGGATACGAGTTTAAAAAAGAAAGGATGTATATCACTTTTGCTGACGGAATAGCGAAGATGCAGAATGTCCTTACAGTCACGGCACATGTCGTGGTATATGGTAAAACCGTACCTACGTCATTTATAAATAGTGCTGCCGGAAGCCAAAAATAATAAAACCTTGTTGGGACCGAGTAGGTTTTATCCAGGATGCCATGATGGTCATCAATCTGCCTCAGCTCACTTGTCGCTTCTTAGACGATCCCTGCAGCGTTTTCGACCTGACCCAGGAAGACATCACTGAAACGATTATCGGCGAAGTAGTCTCTGATATTGCGTTACCGGAACTACTGTCACCCATGTTATCGACCCCAGAGAAATGCACGACTCCGAAGCATTGTACCTCTGTGACCGAAATGAGTTTGGACCGTCCATACGTCCTGATGAAGCCCCATCAACCTCTGCGCAAGTCATGTATTCGAGCCACCTGCCGCCCGAACAGAATTCTGAGAGCTTTGGACCTCTAATAGCAATCGACCTGCGTACTCCACATAAACGTCAATGTTATAAACATCTTGATGGACACTCTCCCATTATGGACGCCGTTAATAGACATGCTGCAGAAGCAGTCGAAGAATCTGCTTTGTTTAATTCCCCGAGCACAGACATTGCATCTATCGACGTTGACGACCGTGTTCTAAGTCATGAGGAGAATCAGCGGTTGAACGATTTTTTTAATCAACACGAACATGTGTTTGTTCTGAACGGCAAGCCAACTACGCAAACAGAGCACATTATAGACACTGGAAATCACCGTCCCATCTCTGTTCCACCGTATCGCTTGCCGCCCGCAAAAACCGAGATACTGAAAGAGGAAATTAACAAGATGCTCGAAGAAGGGATAATAAAGTCATGCATGTCACCATGGTCCGCACCTGTTGTAATGGTCCCCAAGTAATGCGGAGGAACGCGAGTGTGTGTCGATTATAGACAACTCAACGCCATCACAACGCCTGACGTTTACCCCTTGCCTCGCATCGACGATCTATTGCACAATGCTAAATGCTCCATGCTGGCTATTGGCAAATCAAAGTACGAGAAGAGGACCAAGCGAAAACCGCCTTTGTGACGCCATTTGGCATGTATTTATTCCACAGAATGCCCTTTGGTCTTCGTAATTCGCCAGCGACGTTCCAACGTCTTATGGATGGTTTTCGTATTTCCTTGAGTCATATAAAACTATTGACAAATCTCGACGATCTCATTATTATGTCCACATCATTTGAGGAGCATTTAAAAGACTTACAGGATGTCTTTGCGCAACTCAAAGAGTATAACCTGACTGCAAATAAAGGAAAATGCAGATTCTGCTGTGCAAGGATTAAATATCTCGGACATTATATCACGGCTGATGGATTAGAACTCGATCCAGAGAAAATTAGCTCCATCGTGAATATGCCAGCTCCTTCTAATCTGAAGCATTTACTGTCCTTTGTACAAACGTGCTCATGGTATCGAAGATTCGTGCCGAATTTTGCTGGAGTCGCTGAACCTCTCACGCGTTTGACTAAGAAAAACGCTGAATGGAAATGGGAAAGAGAACAACAATCTGCGTTTGAGACCCTGAGAAATCTCCTAGTTACGGCTCCCGTATTAGCACAGGCTGATGATAGTAAGCCCTATGTAATCAAAACGGATGCTAGTAACTATGCAATTGGTGCAGTCCTGGTGCAGGGGGAGGGGGATAAAGAACATCCCGTCGAATACGCAAGTCGACTCTTAAATCAAGCTGAACGCAACTATTCTACCACAGAGCGTGAGGCCTTAGCGGTCGTATGGGCGGTAAATAAGTTCCGTGGCTATATCGAAGGGACAACGATAACGATAATGACGGATCATCAGGCCCTCAAATGGCTCATGACCCTTAAATCTCCCACGGGTAGACTAGCCAGATGGGCTTTACAGCTGCAGCCGATTGACCTTACCATAAAATACATACCTGGTCGAACAAACGTTGTAGCCGATCTACTATCACGTCCTAACTGCGACTCGGAAACAGAGGAAAGCTGTGGAGTTTGTAGTATTGTCATAGATTTACCTACAAAGAGTCCTAAGGAGATGAGAGAGAAGCAAATTGAAGACGAAAACATAGAAAAGACTATTAAGGCACTAGAAGGAAATTCAGAGGAAGATGCAAAATACTGGAGTTTTAAAGGATATATATCGAATAACGGTCTATTGTACAGATATAATCCAGATAGTGATGCTGAAAATAGTCAGCTTGTAGTGCCAAAGCAGGAACAAAATAAGGTAATCTCTGTTTATCACGATGAGCCTACTGCAGGGCACTATGGAGCAGAGAAAACCCTTGAACGTATCAGTAAGAGATACTTTTGGAAAGGCATGAGGAAGGACATAGAAAATTACGTCCGTAACTGTCTACTGTGCCAGCGATACAAACCTTCAAATATGAAGCCCGCTGGACTACTCCAAACTACAGCAATGAACAAGAGATTTGAAGTAATTGCTTTCGATCTATTTGGCCCGTTACCGACTTCGACTGATGGAAAGTCATGGATTTTGATCATAGAAGACCTGACTACCCGATGGGTTGAATTATTTGCCTTAGAAGGCGCAACTGCTGAACAGTGCGCCATGACGCTGATAAACGAGATCTTCTTGCGTTACGGTATGCCAAGACGGATGATCAGCGGCAACGGCACTCAGTTTGTCAGTGCTGTTATGCAACAAGTGACGTTTGTACTAAGAATCAAGTATGCGTTCACACCGGTATACCATCCCGAAACCAACCCCGTAGAACGTAAGAACAGAGATCTTAAGACTCAACTTGCAATCCTCGTTGGTGATAATCATCGAATATGGTCCGAGCAGCTCCCGAGCATTCGTTTCGCGATGAATACGGCAATAGGGTCAACCACTGGATATACACCAGCTTACCTTACATTCGGTCGTGAACTAAGAACTCCTGATGATAACGCATATGACTTACGTGAAATAATCTTGTCAGAAAACTTCATTCCGAAAATAACACCAAAATTAATAATGTTAGCGGACACATTGAAGAAAGTGCGAGAAGTTCAAGAGATGAAGGAAGAGAAGAGGAAGGAATTTGTGGACAGGAATAGGAAAAGTTGCCCCAATTATAAACCTGGAGACCGAGTGATGGTAGAGACACATGCTGTCAGTAAAACGACTCAAGGTTTCAGTGCCAAGTTTGCTCCACGACGCGATGGCCCATATGTGATCATGAGCAACCATGGACCGAGTTCCTTTCACTTAGCAGACCCTAACCAACCAGATCGTAGCATCGGACTGTACCACGCCTCTGCATAACGCCAGTACCAATGTGATAACGCCGACTTACCGTTGCCATCACCAGTTGTACCGATACGCAAAAAAGGTCGCCCACCAAAGGCTACACCAGAGCCATCCCAAACTTCGCGTCCACGTGGTCGTCCACGTCGTCAACGAAACAATCTGGCTTCCTCGCCGAGACGTCTTCGGAGCCAGAGGGGGAGATTGTAGTGCGACACCGGCCAATTTTCTTTTTAATACTGTTCATGTATTGCCACAATTAATTAGCGGACCGCCGAAAAATAACATGATGAGATGTTTTTTTCCAAACGATCAAAATAACCGCCGTAATATTAAATACCTAACAGCCGCGCCGTAATTAAACAATACGCCTTGAATAAGTCTTGAAAATGGCGGAAAAACTTCGGAGAAATAAACTGGATATGTCAACGCTGTCAACGTCAATCTAACACCGCTGCTTTTGACATAGACTAACAAAACAGAATGTACAAAGCCTATCCCATGTTGTCACACTGAGTGGTAGAAGCCAAAGGAGAAATAAAATAATTAATTAAACAATTTGGTCAGATAATAGCGGCCTTTACACGGCACAGTTTGGACCGCGGGAAACGCCACGCGCCTTTCCACGCGCCAGTCCGAACCGTAGGTTTTTTACTATTTTGCTATTACAGTTGCATTTACACGTACGGTTCGGAGCTAAGATTGAAATGGCGCGTGGCGTTTCCCGCAGTCCGAACTTTACGTGTGCAGGCCGCTAATTACTAATATAGAATAATATTTAATATTACTAACAATTTATGGAACTCTATGATCCTGAAATAAATACATTAATACAAAAATGTTTGCGTTATTAGGGTTAGTTTATGCAGTAGGTACTGTTTTTTTACTACTTCTAACGAATTTATTTTTTTGTTTCAAAATCTGATTGATAAACAACTAACACCCAAAAAAAATAGGTATTTGTGACATACGCTATAGATGTGAAATTATAAAGTTTCTCTTTTTACTTTAATGCTGCGGATCCCAAAGGAGTGAATTAGTAATGATCTAAATTGGGGTCCCCTTCGTTTGTATAATATTTTTCAGAATAATTGCATAAGGCATAATAACTTTAAGCATAAGTACGCATACGGTATAGTATTGTTTCGCAGAAATCATTACGCATCATATTTGTTGATCGAATAATCTTAATGCATAAAATTCATGAGTCGAATGTTCGTAACGAATAAATAATAAAACGCATAAACTTATTAAGCAGAATAATATTTTGGAATAAACATTTTAAACAGCATAAGCATGAAAATAAGGCAGGAAGAAGTTCCCGGCTTATATAAAAAAAAAACCTAACAACCTAACCTATCCTAGTCGCTTCTGCCCTGACCCATGTTGCTCGCTTGCTGCGCTCACTCCCATTATGCTACACAACATTTTATACGATTTGATCATTATACTAAACGAAATTTTATTCGTTATGAAATTCGGTCTTACCGTTTACAATATAAAAATCTACCGAACAATCATGCGGATACCTATTTACCAATATGTTTTCTATGATATCAACATTCGTCTAATTAATATAAGGTGTAATAAATATGTTAGTCCAAAGTCGTTTAGAACACTAAAATTGCAAAATCAAAGCTAAGTTAAAATAGGAGATTGGTTGTCCAAAATATTGTCTTCGTTATAGATTTAAACTTTAACTCTCGTTATTAAGCATTAAAACAATGGTTTCTAACAAATGTCGCTTCAACGTTAATCTATGATCGCGTGCTTTTTTGTCTTGATCGCTCCAGTTATGGCAGAGATATGGTTGTCTTAAATATCGCATTATCATGGCGTCGCATTTATTACAACAAAAAATTGGAACAATTTATTTTGTCAAGTTTCTATGTAATAAACGGTGAATAAAACTTTGATATTTGAAATCACCCAAATTAATCGACGGCCCTCATATAATGTATACCTAGATTTTTTTAAATCTGTTTGTGATTTATGGACCATGTTAAAACTAAAGCATCCCACAGACTAACAGGTCAACGGCTACTTTTAGCTTGACAGTTCACCGTATTAGAACACGAATTGTCAGGTGGCCGCCCATCCAACGCGGCCTGACAATCTGTGGGAGCCTTAAATGCGAAAATAGTAAATGTTCAACTAAACAGTAAAAGAGAGAGAGAGAAAGGTGACACCGTTAGTTTGTATTGCAACGTCGCTTGTGACTTTAATCTATGATCGCGTACTTTTTTGTCTTGATCGCTCCAGTTATGGGAGGGATATGGTTGTCCTTATCTATGATGTCAAATAACATGGCGTCATATTTGTTACAACAACAAATTGGAATAATTTATTTTGCCTCTTTATTACGTTTTGTACATTGAAATTTAAAAAATCCTTGAATTTAGTTTCTATGTAATAAACGGAAAATAAAACTTTGATATTTGTAGTCACGTATATTAATTGACGGTCCCCGAATAGGGTTTTAAAGAATTACCTATAATTGGACTTATTTGATAATTTCTTAACTGTTTTAACTTTAATCGAGAAATCCTGAAATAGTTATAGCTTAATTTGTTACGAAGAGTAAATATACAAAATTTCAAATGACCAGCTTAATCCGGCAACTTTTTTCCATACTAACTTTGACCCCTCTTTTCCCCCCCTTTTGTTATCATATCTTATTTTTTTAATACCTACATATGAACCTGGTCACCGTTTATTGAAACCTTTTAGTGAAAACCACATTAAAATTAGTTCAGTGGTTTTCAATTGATGCGAGGAGAAACAAAATTAAACAGACAAACAGACACCAAGTCTAAAAATTGTAGTAACGTGTTCTGCTGTTCATTCTGAGGGCCCCTATGGTATTTTTATTTTTTTATCTAGAATGTACAGATTTTTTCCCTTCTACAACTTTATTATATGTATAGAATACATGGGTGCTCAAGACTTTTGGCCACGGCTGTACTTTATTTGGGAGGTACTTACCTAAATATGCCATTATCTTAAACGACAAACAAAAATTCATGTTATTTCAAGTTGTTGGTTCATTTTAACTATTTGTTATGTCATGACATTTTGGATCTGCTTTTTTCCCCCCAATTTCCATTCAGGTTTCTATCGCTAGTTTCTGAGAATGTGTCGTGATTTAGTGGATATTATTATATTATTACAAATGTTCCATAAACAGTTAAAATTAAAAACTGGAAATTTGTTGCGCAATTTCAAACCTTAATTTAAAACGATGGTACAAAATTGAGAAAAAGTTTCGCAAGCGAGCGCGGGGATCGGGGATTGCTAGTAGGAAATACGTTCCGAAGCAATTGCTAGGATACAGTTTTAAAGACCAACGGCAAATATCCGAAGTTAACTTTGAACAAACTATAGCGACGCCCGCATGGTCCGATCGGGACGGTACAAAAATAATCAATTTCAGCAGTTAATTGTTTTTGATCATAGTAGTACTCTAAGCGCATATAGGACAATAACAGAATCGAGTAGTTAAAACACACCACCCACTCACCCCCCACCGCTTACATGGTACCTACATACATTACAAACTTTCACGCCTATCTCCCAATGGGGCAGGCAGAGACTATGGAGCGCCAGATGCCCCGGTCTATATACAACTTTCGCTTCCTACATTCATCAACCTCCTCATGCACGTACGTCGGTTTCGGCCCTTATTCAGTACACATTTCGTATTTTTACTTAAAGATTTTTATGTGAATAGGAGTAAGTCAATTGAAACTATTCCATCCTTATTTTTCAGTCTATAAAGTGGTGGTAGTACCTTGTGCAGGGTCCGTCCGCTACCTCCATCTTATCCTTTAACCTACCACCAAGCAGCGGCGTTCGCATTATTATGTGCCGGTAAGGGAATAAGAGAACCCGTGAAATTACTAGCATAGAGGCATTACATATTAGTCGCTAGGGTTCAACTAGGTACGCATTTGGAGTCTTAAGAATGCAAATATCAATGGGTCTCAAATCCCACTTACGAGTAACATCAGGTGGCTTGTGTGCTCGTTTGCCTTCTCTATACCATAAATAAGGGGTTAAGGGAAGGAGGGTCTAAATGGCGAAATAGTTTAAGGAGGAATTATTGAAACTAATACCAAAATCAAAAGGATAGTTTGAGTTTTTTTTCTCAAAATACCTAATTGTTTTTGTTGCAAAAATCTGTCCATTATTTTATATTTCTTCATTCCTTTTGACGTACTTTTCATTTTGGAATTTGGTATAATGTTATTTTATCGGAGTTTACAATTAACACACCATATTTTTACAAATATATTTATGCTTTGGTAGTATTAGATTGATCGTTTTTTTAGTATTTATTTTTGACATGCCCTTAGAACTTTCTATAAGTATTTGGTACAGTCTCAGCCTAATGTAGCTACACACTTTAAAAACCTTTTTGCTTTAACGCCTTTGCCAAATAGTTCAGCAGTTAAATCATGGCGTTAAACTGACTAACCAACCAAAAACCGTACTAGAAGAGAGATAATCAAACTCGGTGATGAATAAATAACTTGTATAATTTTGAAATGCGTTGACCCATAAGTAATTAGAGCAGAGTAAGACCACATTTTATGGTATTTATACTGTAAGATACGCGCTAAAACAACGAAGCGCTTGCTGAAACCTTGCTAAGGCATATTCTGCAGACGTGTTATTTCAACTCGTGCATTATTAATTCAAATAAAGTATTGTTACGAACGCAGGGGTAGGTAACAGATAGAAATGCAGAATTACACCGATAATTAAAAGCTAGATTTTATTAACGCACTCGCTTAGCCGTGAAAAACAATTATCGCACAACAAGCTACGATTACGCAGATCATCACTCAGTTCGCTCTTTTTCATACTGTTCGCTGTCCAAGTAAAAAATGATGCGTAGCCTTTTCGCTTTTTACTGGGCCTTCACTGCTGGTGTAATCGTTACAGTTTCATCGAGTTCGTGACGGAGGCTCCCTTTAGTGGGCGCCTCGACTAAGATTACCTTCAAACTAAGCAGGCTGTCTAAGCTCGGCGAGGGTGGCTGAGTCGTGCTGGCTTGATGTGAGTGTCGGGTCTCTACTTATGTCGCACGTGGAGGTGGGACTGAAGGTAAAATTACCTGCATCCCGCTCCCTGGGTGGTCGTCCACGGTGACGACGACTGGGCGGCCTTCTGCCAGCTGATATAACTTCACCTTACACGGCAAGTTGGATCAGGTCATGGGTAACGATATGCTTGGGGCGCCTGAGAGGAACTCTAAGCGGGTCAAGAATGTTTTGAGCGGAAGGGATGCGTAGCCGCCATCGTATCGCCTTTTTTACTCCCAATCTCCAACTGTTCCAGATTGCCTTCTGGAATGACCGATGTCCTTTGACCCGCTGAGGACGATCTAAAGTATTCAAACACACACATGGAATGTCCGATGTATCGCTGTCTACTTTCTAATCGCGTTACCTCTAAAAAATTCGCCATTTACTGAAATGGAGGTACTTTTAAGGCCCGTTAGGGGTCCTGAAAACACTTGAGAATGGGTTTTCAGGTTATGGCAAAATCTGATAAAAGGTCGCCTGAAACGGACTGAATACATGTTTCAGGCGCTTGAAAACAACGGCAAGTTAGTCGAAAATGTTGTTACTTAATCTAGAATGTGATAGAGTTACCTCTAAAACGGACTGAAAAGATATTTCAGCCGGCTGAAACCAATTCTGAAGTACCTTAAATCACGTTTGAAAATTAGACATCTTAATCGGACCGTATGAAAAAAAAACAACCTGTTATTTATTACGGTACAAAAGATACAGCTCTCTTACGGTAGGACAGACAGACAGACGGACGGACATCGTAGGCGTATTAATAGGGTCCCATTGGACGTCAATCGGGTACGAAACCCTAAAAAGCGTCTCCGCACTACCAGCATTAAAAATAATAAACGAAGCTGTCAGAACTTAAGACAAAATAATAGTTCCTCGTGTTATCCTCACAATAAGTACCCACAATATATTGCTTGCTTAACAAAACACAAACTAAGTTAAGCGCTGAACAACTTTAGAGTACGCTCATTCTTCTAAATAGAACGCCTCGCTCGGAACACTCTCAAGGGGTCACTAACTCCGCTAGACTATGTTCATAACTTGATTTTGCTCTATTTCACTCCCATAGATAGATAGTTGAATTTTAACCGCGGTGCCCGTCGCAGTTAAACTTTGAGAAGTAAAAGCGCTGCGTTATGATGGCCGGGTTGAATTTGAACCAGCGTTCGAGGAAGTTTGACCCTGATACGATAGTGCGGTGGAATCGCTTGTTTATTGTTTTAAAAGCGATAAAGATGGGTTGAATGCATTATTAGGGCTCTATTTTAATTCTAAATAACGAACCCCTAAAAAAAAGCTTTGTTGTTCATCTACTCAATAACCCCCTTACTAAGGAACGTTGAGTAACGGTGGTATAGTTATACAATGTTTTGTCCTTGTCTGTCAAATTCAAATGTCACAATGACAGATAAGGACAAAACATTGTATAGCTATACCACCGTTACTCAACGTTTATTAGTAAGGGGGTAAGTGTATACTTAACTATGTCTCTGTGCATTCTGCACCCACTGTTTGTTATTTGTGCAACATAATTAAAAAGTAATTCCTCGTTCTCAAGTTATCTCGCTGGATGCTTTGGCTGACGATGTAAATCCACAGGGGTGTACAAAAAATACTATGTAGTAAATATGTAAGGTCTGTTCATTCTTACTTGTCTCACATAGTAAACAACTTTCTAACCTCAAAATTAACCTTTTTTTGGCTTAAACAGCTCTTTTATCGTTAATAAAGTAAACTGAATAAACATTTTGAACATCACTTGGCCAATGTATTGTCTGTGGTTGCTTTATTTTGTTTAAAATAGCTGTTTTAGCCGAAAAAGGTTCATTTTGAGGTTAGAAAGTTGTTTACTATATAAGACAAGTAAGAATGAACAGACCTTAGAACTTCACCAATGGCCTGATTGTCAGAATTTTGGAACTAGATATTAATAAGACAATACAAAAATAAGTTGCTAAAAAATGCTTTTACATCGATAACGACAGAAATTGATTGAAAAATAACGAATGTGAATGCGGCCAAAAATTTCATTATGAAAGGACTTGAATATTCAAATTTTTAACCGCTTCACTATTTAACTTAAGTTTGAAGCATAGCTTCAGCTGGTTGAAACGGTAAAATATTAATCGCAAAATGAAAATAATGTTAAGATAAGACATAATATTACTCATAAACTTCCGGAGTTGATTGCTATTTTAAAACCCTTTCAAATTAGCTCTTCATACCTTCAACATTGAATGTATTGGTAAGCAAAATTTGATAAAGTAAGTTTTATCCCAGCATTTGCAGGATCATCTCATTTTCTTGGTAACATAATATTTGTGTAAGGAAATTGGACCTATGTCAATATCCTCATAGCGGAACTTTTCACGAAGCTTTACACACGTGGAGGTTTTCCGTTCTTATACAAGTGTCAAACATTATACTTTGAAGTTCCTTTACTTTCCGGAATAATCAAATAATGTTTATTATGAAATTATATAACTCAATATTGAATATGTGAAATTTAGTATTTTGTTGTTTGGTTACAGAATGATCAACAAGTTTTTGGAGTTGTAGGTAATTTCGTAGCTCTGCCTACCCCACTATGGGAACGAAGGTGTGAGTTTATGTATGTAGTTTTTTGTCGAATATTCAGTAAATCTAATTACTACAAGATTTTTACTATGCAGAGCAATCTAAAAGAAAACTTATGAAAACAGCAAAATAACTACCTATGCAATTATGCATTTACTTTAATTTAGACACAAGAATTTACATTTGCTGATTTATTTAAATTACTCCTAAAGTTAACTTACTATGGCATCAATTCAAATGTCTTTGGATGCTAAATGAAATGAAGAGTATATTTAAAAAATAAAAAATAAATTATCTGCACGTACAGCCTGTGCATTATGTTAAGGGTTAAAGTGAGAGATTTAACGTTTTATCCTGGCTTTTTAATAAATTTCTATATATAATAATATTCTATTAGGTATATACTATATTATACTATACGAATATATTTATATACAAACATCATTATTATAAAGAAAAAAAAACAGAATAGGGACATTTCGGGCTAAGGAATCGATCTGTCAAGTTGTCATCTTCGGGAAATTTCGTTGTCGACCCGAGCGACGCTCGGTCTCTCAGATAAGTACTTATTTAAAAGTTAAAAATCTCAAAAGTTAAATGTGAAAGGTAAACACAATGTAATATTAAATGTAGTATCATGTAAAAATATGACTTAGGTTTCTAAGCTTTCTACTTGACCAAAGCCCAAACTAAACTCCAGGTTTATACTATAGATTAACAACGATAACATAAGTTACTTGTACTGATACATTAAATACTTATTCATACACATATAAATACTGTTAATCTTTTCTATGTACACAAGTATATAGAAAACATCCTAGACTCCAGAACAAATCCGCGCTCATCACATATTTATTTTCCTTTCCTTTACCGGGGACCGAATCCGGGAGCGCTAGCTGCGTAGGCAAGGTACACTACCAACTAGGCAAACCACGTTGTCTCCACAATATATATATGAGGTCCTATCCCTAAATGCGAGATTAGGTTATTAAAGTTTATACGGAACCATTCACGGGTGTCGTAAACTGACAGAAGGTAATTACGTCCGCTACTGTCCTTTACTCAAAGTGTTGAGGAACTAAGGGTACACGGACTTACAACTTGAAGCAATAAGTTTGATGTAGAGAAACTATAATTAAAGTATTACAGTTTTATGACACTCATTAAATTAGATCCATGTTGAGTGAAAGATCAATAAATGGAAGAAAAAATGTAGGAATCAATTGTTTTTTTTTAATTTATTCCCTAAAATAATTGTAACATTAAATACCAGTTCTGTAACGGGCGAAAATTGAACACAGTTTATCTGCCACTGGTGTCACACGGGATATACAATTATTTGTCTGGTTAGGTAATTATTATAACACATCTGGTTTGTTTGGAATCTGGCCCAAGATTCTAGGCGGTAAAGTTTAAATCTTTTGTAGGAAGAGAGAGAGAGGTCAAAAGCGATTTGGTTTTTACCGCCTCTGAATAGAGGCCCTGATATAACGCTAACAAAGCTTTAATATTTATCATATTTAACTCTAGATGAGTTTATTATATTGAATTTCAGTTGTAATGAGTTGAACCATCTAGACTTTTGTTTAAAAGCACTACAACAACTTTAATTAACTCTACAGTACCTAGCCCTATATATGATACATTTGACGAACGTAATAGCTATCGAAGATGTACATGGACATGATCTGTCAGTTTTCGAAAATCATTTAAGTTAGCGTTAAGGCTCCAGGGTAAATTACACTAAGCGTTTCTATTCGTTTCGTTTTTAAATCAATCGCGTCACTGGTAGATGACGTGATACAAACGGTCACGTGATCTACCAGTGACTCGATTGGTTTAAAAACAAAAGATATAGAAACGCTAGTTAGCGTATTTTCTTGGCAAGGGCCTCAGGGGCCGTAGACAAGATACTTAACACTAAGGTAAACAATTTTCAAAATATTAATATTTTTAAGCCCTCTGTGATCCTACATAAGATACAATCGACTAACGTTATCGCTATTGAAAATGTGGGATTGACGAAAACTGCCGGACAGACGCGTCAGGCGCTTATATATTTACTAGCGACCCGCCCTCGCTTCGCTTCGGTTAAAATAAGTTAAAATAATCCAAGTTCATCTGGAATAATATACTTTTCAAATTATAGATAGGTGCATAATGCATAGAGGTTTTATTTCATGACGATTTTAGAAAGACGTCCAATTTTGCGAAATTGAGTTCTTGATGCCGTTAGATTTTAAATTCAATTCAAATCATGACTGCCAGCTTTCACAGAATCTCTCTATATACAATGTTTACAGCGGACTTCTCATTGCACAATACAAACAAATTTTGCCTGGAAGTGACGCGCGAAAGGGCTACATACCTCTATGGAAAAAACACTCAACGCTCAGGCCTAGTAGCATGGCTGCGTCAATATCGCTCGTCAAATGTGTATAAAGCATCCGTCACTCTCGTTCTTATTTACGTGTCAGAAGGTGACGGATGCCTTATCCACACTTTGTCACGCGATAAACGCAGCCATATTAGGCCCACAGGTCTAAGCCCGCAACTTTGAATGTTTGACCTTGTGCCTTGTAAATTGTCATTGCAGTCGTTTAAACTGGAAAGTATGGAATCCTGGGAATTAAAACGACTTTTCCAGCCGCACATCCGGTCAGTATTGTGCACTCTATTATCAACGTTTTTAAAGATGTTATTTGGGTGGATTAAGGTTTCGTTGTGAAATAAAAGGACACCCTTCTTTCAAAAGTTGTAAGGAATTGAGAAATTCCGTTGGGAAATCTATACCTACTTGACTATTAGTTGGTGATAAAATAGCTCTCTCCTTAGTACAGTCTTAGAATTAATATTATTAATTTCGGAATAAACATTGTCGACTAATTATTTTACTAAAACGCAAAGGTTCTCATTTTGAAGATTAATGCTCCTATTATCTTGCGGCTTCTGTCCATTTCCTATTTTGAGCAACGACTCTGCAAAGAGCCGTTTTCATACGTGCAGACAACGAAACTCATATTTGTTTTGAGTTCTAATCGATGTTGCGCGTAATTTTGAATCTGCCATATATTCTAAAGTATTTATTTAAATAATACATTTTACGGGACAATATTAATCTACATTAAATGCCCAAGGTAACCGACGTATTTATCTGGATAAGGTTAAATATTGAATCGGACAGAATAGCTTCGGTAATAACCTAATATTTTAAAATAAAATCATAAACATAAAAATGGTTACTGTGAGTCAATCTTAAGAGATAGATTTTTTTTAAGAGAACTCCTATTCTTCAGTACATTATTTTGACACATCTCTTAAGGTTTAGCCAGCGTAAGCTATGTAAGGGCCCGAAAAACGATTTTTGACGGCGTGGTAGGAAAACATTGAGTTTTCTCAACTATATTAAAACTTAATTAGAATGAAATGTACATATAAACCATCAAGAATAAATTCCCTAAATGACAGTGAAAACCGTATCATAATCCGTTGCGTGGTTTAGAAGGAGTTAGCGGAGGAACAGGCAGACAACGCGAAACGACTTTAATTTATACTATTTAGAGAAGAGATTAGAGAAGAGATGCATGGTTTCGGTTAAATTATTAGATACTTAACTAATAGATTTCTCATCATCACATACACTCTTGAAAGTGAAAAGAAAGAAGTGGTATCTGCCTACCCATCTGTGAAACAGGCGTGATTTAATGTACCTATGTAGGTATGTCATACACTCTTTCATGCTCTGCTGACTCATTTACACAATATACAGGAACCATTAGCCAAATTTTACGTGTCTATCTAATTTCTGTTGTAGATAAAACCAATTAAAGACACTTAGAGGGCTGTTTCAGCCTGTTTCTTAAATTTCAATTTTGATAATTATTACACTCATGATAACTTTTGAATGGTGTGTCCGATTTGAATAATTTAAAAAGTAATTTACAGGTACTGATATAGCCTTGAAAACAAAATATTTATTTGGATACGGATTAATACCAAGGTACGAATAATGGAGCCTAGTTAGAACCGGCGTTACTATTGCATATTTTAACATGAAAAAGTAGTTATTGTGACATAACTGTAATAGTTAGACATACGCACCTTCAGAACAATAGTGACCTAATTGAGAAATTTTAAATTTCGAGTTAGGTCTCTATGATAATAAATTTATGACTCGAAGTTTGAAAGCACAAATTTTGAATTAGGTCATTATTGTTCTAAAGGTGCGATGGTATTGTGAACTTTTTTGTAGAAATTGATGTCTTCTATAAAACTGTAGTACAACACATTGCTCGATTGTCAATAGTTTCCGCAGCGTACGCGATATAAGCTTTTTTTTTTGGTATATTTTTCACACCTTGGGTTATATTATCGAAGCTTTCATACGGATCCCTAACTTTTTTGAAAATATTGTATAACCTATGTTCATCAGGGATAGTGTAGGATTCTAATGGTGAAAGAATTTTCCAAATCGGTCCAGGAGTTTCGAAGTCTATTCAATTCAAACAAACAAACAAAAAATCTAATCTTTCCTCTTTATAATATTAAGTGTAGAAGTGTAGACAACATAAAAATAAAAATATATTTTAATCAAAACCTAAACTCAATCGAACTACCTACTTACCCATTTCCCTAATTTAACAATTTGAAAAGCTTAATATAAATATAAGTACCTACGTAACTAACAGGAGAGCTCCGGTATTTGATACTATGTGATGCTGCAGGCTGTAGGTACTAAAGGGCGAAGCGTGGCTATACGTAGCTATAGGACCGGCGGCCAAGCGTTTCGATAATACAGATTTAGGTTGCGCGTAATTTTGAATCTGCCATATCTTCTAAAGTATTTATTTAAATAATATAGTGTTAAGGACAATTTTAATCTACATTAAATTCCCAAGGTAACTAACGTATTTATATGGATAAGAATAAATACTGAATTGGAGAAAATAGCTTCGCAAATAACCTAATATTTTTTAATAAAATTTTAAAGATAAAAATGGTTACTGTGATTCATCCTTAGGAGATAGACCTATGCCATCGCGGACTTTTCTTTAGGTTTTTTGAAGAACTACAATTCTTCCGTACATTATTTTGATATATCTCTTAAGGTTTAGCCAGCGTTTGCAATGTAAGCGCAAAAAAATGTGTTTATTTACGACATCACATTAGAAACCTCTAAAATTATCAGTGTTTCTGTACTATATTATGCATGTATTATACATATAAACCTTCCTCTTGAATCACTCTATCTATTAAAAAACCCGCATCAAAATCCGTTGCGTACTTTTGAAGATCTAAGCATACATAAGTACAGACAGACAACGGCAAGCGACTTTGTTTTATAATATGTAGTGATATATCTTGTGCAGGGCACTGTCCTATTTGATCAATTGTTAACTTTCCAAACCATTTCAAACCAAGATCACGTTTGTCAAAGTTTGACAGATAAAGTGTTGACAGATATGAATAAAATTGAAAGTACCTATAATAATGAGAATATGGAGAGGCCTTTGCCCAGCAGTAGGACACTCATATAGTTTAGGAAAAAATATGAGAATTGTTATATCTCCACCTACGTAGTTAAGGAAATTTGAGTAATACAGAACATATATGCATTAATAACTGCCTAAAATAACAAATTTTAATGAGTTGTGATAAGTGCATATCTATAAACATCTAACTTATGAAACAGTCAACACCGTAAAAAAAGATATAGTGTTATGATGGAAACCATTTTCAACCAGCGGGCTTATAATATTCGCGTTTATAGCTGTGGATTAAAAAAAACATCACTCTCGCACTTACATGTTTATATGAAAATGACTTATGTTTTATCCACAGCTGTGTATTTTCAGTTGAGAAACTAGACGGTCGATAAATGTTCGATTTTGATTTATCTCTAACCGACGTTTTTTGCGATGAATATGAAGACTTCTCTGAAAATATTCTAAAATCCTCTCAAATTCGGCAGACAACTAGATAACTACTCTAAAATATCTAAATAAATGTACAATCGCGTTCCATCATCCTTCCATGTACTGTGTACAGACAATAATCTGTATTTCTGAAATGAAATCTCCAAATTTCTATTCTGAACATGTCTGGGGCCTTAGAATGTTACCCTCTGAAATATACCAGAACAGCGCAACCACTTGTTAGAAACCGTGGATTGTGGGCAGTTGACATGAGAAAATTACTAAGGTGCTTGTGTCACATTGAACACTCTTAAAAATAATATAATATTTAGTTATCAAAAATTGAAATTCTTTTCACTATATTAATTATTACGTAAACATTTAATAAATAGTAACCGATGTTCGTAGAACCAATACCCGCAGAGGTGTAAAGGTTTCAAATTGGCGACCACGTAAGTACAGGAAGACGCAATGTGGATCAGCGATCTGATAAGGATCACAGGAAACAGGTGGTTTTTCTTTTGTCGCGGTGACCTAGTTGGTAGTGACCCTGCCTACGAAGCTAGCGGTCCTGGGTTTAATTCCCGATAAGGGCAGATATTTGTGTGATGAGCACGAATATTATTTTCCGAGTCATGGATGTTTTCTATGTATTTAAGTATATATTTCTCTAAGTATATAAGTATTTATATCGTTGTCTAGTACCCATAGTACAAGCCTAGAGCTTAGTTCGGGATTAGGTCAATTGTTGTGACATTGTCCCCTGATATTATTATTATTATTATTGTCTGACTTGATGATGATGATGTTAAAATATACCAGATGGAATCGATGAGTGTTAATAAAAGGAAGCGCGTTATGAAATAAATGTAGGATTTGTAACAAAAATAATTTGAGTTCTTTAATATTTGAGCGTTTACTAATAGTTAGTAAAATATCTTCAAATATAAATCCTATGTCCTGTACGCCTCGCACGAAGCCGGGGTTGTGTCAACGATGTCCTATGATAATGGCCTGTAAATCTCATACATTTTTATAGCTTAATTTGAAACAATTCTGGGCGGGCCAGTGTTAGAGTAGTTTCGGATTAACATAATGTTTCTCTAACGGTTGGGGGATGTGTGTGGGTGATGTGTTTGGTAGGAAATGACCAAGCAAGAGTTGAGTGGGGAAATATTAAGTTTTTCAAGATGTATTAGCCAGAATATATGTATCGAAGAAGAAAAACCGGCTTAGATGATTAAAGGAGAAGTTGACATCGTTTGACAGATTATAGATCTGGGTTTTATTACACAGCATTTAGCTCTTCTTGCAATGTTACTGTTTACAACTCTGGTACCTTTACAGTTGAGATAAGTAATAGCTATCATAATATTTTTTTAACAATACGGCAATAGTATAGAGGCAAAACCTAGTAGAAGTAAGTATGGTGATGAGCGAGTGAAAAAGAATGGCAAAAGCCTTCTCAATGTATGTTTGGCTAAGAATCTCTGCGTGACAAACACTCTGTAAGAACACAAAGAGATTCATCAGTATATGTGGAGACGACAGAATGAGAAGTCTATGATAGACTTGATGATTGTGGATGAACGTTTGCGTATCAAAGTTGTAGATACCGCATTTCGGGGGGTTAGCGTAGGTTCACATCACTTCTTAGTGGTAACACGAGTAAGGGGTGTATTCACACGTAGGCGCCATCGTGTTCCCTGTTGAATGTGTTAACACATTCAAAACATAAGATGAATAACGGTGAAGCAAATAATGATATAAATAATGTATTATGAAGAATGGCATGGTTAAATCGGCCATTGAAGTATGTGGTGTAGTACCTCTAAAGAGAAGAAAGAGCAAAAATGAACGTTTGGAATGGAATACAGAATGAATGATACAGAGGTAGATGATGTAGTGAAACTGTTGGTTGAATTTTATATCTGTAGAGCCAGCACAAGATCTAAGCGACGGAAAGAAAAAAGAGTATAATCGATCGAGGAAAAGAGTGAAAGGAGTTGTGGCTAGAAAGAAAGATTTACTGAATGAAAAGTATGATAGGAGTTTCTCTGATAACTTCCGGTCGAATATTAAACTCTTTTGGAACTTGATAAAATCGGCTCGGGGGAAATCTGAGAAAACAAAATTAAGCGCCGTGAGGGATGAGTCTGAAGACTTGATATGTGAGGAAGAAAAAATGCTTGATAGATGAAAAACTTATTTTGGAAGCTTGTTTGAATGCGAAGATGTTTGCCTTGAGCCCGACAGTATGAGAAAGGATGAAAATAGCGAAGATGAAAGTCTGATTAGCATGAGTGAAATCGTGCTTTATTGAGCTTTAAAAAGTATGAAAGCGAGAAAGTCAGCAGGTTGTGATAGAGTGTTCATAGAAATGCTGAGGAGAGGAGATAATGTGGTGGGTAGTCTGTTGTACCGCCTTTTCAATGCATGTTGGAGTAGCGGCCGAGTCCCGGAAGATTGAGTCAAGGCCGTTATCGTCCCTCTGTATAAAGGAAAGGGGTCATAGCAAGACTGCAAAAACTACCGCGGTATCAGCCTCCTTAGTGTTGTCGGCAAAGTCCCTATACGCTATGATTTTAATTGAAAGGGTATTGAATATTACGAATGACAAAATCTGGGATTTACAAGCGGGATTTTGAAAGGGAATGGGATGTACGGATCAGGTCTTTTCACTACGGTCTATCACAGAAAAGTTTTCGGCTGTGAACTAAAAGGTTTTCTGTGCTTTTGTGGACCTGGAAAAGGCCTATGATTGGGTAGATAGACGGTTAGTAGATAGTTGAGGACGGTGCTGTCTATGTATGGAGTGAGCAGCAACCTGGTGCAAGCTTTGAGGTCCCTTTATGAGGGCTCCAGAGCCTGTGTCAGGATCAATGGGGCAAACTCGGTTGGTTTAAAATCTCTAGAAGTATTAGACAGGGCTGTGTTGCCTCGCCTTTGCTGTTCAATCTATTCATGGACATTTGTATGCGTTATTTGAAAGATTGATAAGGGTTTGCGTATGCAAGAGTTGCTAATCAAATGCCTCTTATATGCCGATGATTAAGTTATACATGCTCCATCGATACTTGAGTTGCAGGAGATGATGGTGACAGTGATGAATGAGGGATTTAAGCAAAAGGGGACGAAAGTAGGTAAATGTTGCCATGAGCAAGGTCATGGTGATAGGGAAGTTCGAGGAGATGACTGAGTGCGTGATAAATATAAATGATGAACTAGTAGAGCAAGAGAGTGAATTTGTGTACCTGGGAAGTATGTTTACAAGGGATGGTAAGTGTGATAAGGATGTCGAGAGGAGGGTGAATGCGGGAAATCAAATTAATGTTCCCTGTACTCCTTTGTGAGCAGAAGGGGCGTTTCACAAAAATCGCGACTGGCTGTTCACAATGGAGTGTTGACCCCTATTCTGATGTATGTATGGTAGTGAATGTTGGGTGTGGTAGGACAAGCATGAAAGTCGTAGTTGAAATGCGCTCTCTGCGTAGTATGTGTGGTGTGAAACTGATTGATAGAGTAACGAATGAAAAGGTCAGAGAGAAATGTGGACTAGAAGACTAAGATTAAAAAGGGCATGCTTCAATGGTTTGGTCATTTGGAAAGGATGTATGTAAGAAGATTGACGAAAGAGATATACAGAGCAAAAGTGAGTGTGAGTGTCGGAAGGGGTTACTTTTTCGAATCAAATCTGACAAATACTGGAAGAGGGCCGGATGTTAAGTACCCGAAACCGACGTGCATGCATGACTCGATGTATGAATGTGGAAGAAGCGGAAGAGATTTGTCAGGATCATAGCAGGTGGAAAGAAGTGGTCTTTGCCTACATCTCTGGGAAACAGGCGATTTTTATTTTTGTATGTATGTACATAGTAGAATAAAGCCCCTGTTCCAAATTTTGAAATAAAAAAAAGAAGTATAATGTAAATAATGTAATTATGTTTATCTAACGTAACGTAACATATCTAACGTAATGTAATTATGTTTATCTAACGTAACATAAGTTCAATAAATCTAAAGCGTATCTGCTTTACAAATAATCGAGTACCTATCTGCTATTTTTCGATATTTGGCATGTCAATTGGGAAACGGTAAAATTGACTACTAAAATGCTGCGTTAACATTAAATCGATGACCAAATTCGTCGGCCACATTCGGTTTATCCGGAATCGTTATTTATGATGGTAAAGCCGGTTATACTAGTCGGTGACGGAAAACGGGCTGCAGTAGAATAAAGTCACATAGAATACTGTAAATTCCCCAAAAGAATTTCCTATGTCTAGATAAACGATTCTGGCCACATAAAAACTGCCCCTTATTTTTAAAGAATTACTTTAATCTCAAAGCACTTATGCATTGCATGTGCTTTTACTTAGGTACTATACAAATATATATAAGAAGAAACTGATTGAATGACTGACAGACATATCAACGCACAGCCCAAACCGCTGGTTCTAGAGATCAGCAGGTAGGTTCCTTATGAGGTCTAGGGGTGCACTAAGAAAGAATTTTCCTAAAATCGACCCCCATCGGGAAGAAATAGGTGGAAAAGCAGGAAACTAATTATACGCGGGCGACCTCCAGTTTCAAATAAAAAAACAAAAAAAAACGATCAATTTGACAAAGTTACTTATAATATTCCTCCGGATAAAAACTACAATGGAAGCAAACTCTCGACGTAAATTATGTTTGAGCGGGCGCGTCGAGAGTCAACATCCGACGCGAATTCAAAACGGCTTAGAGCTGTGATCACACTGACGGAACATTATTTAAATATGTTATTTCAGCTTAGTTGAATAAAAAAATAGTACATAAATGAGTTCTGTGTCTCCTCTTAAGAAACATGTTATTTTCCAACAGTGTGGCGGCATCACTGACCACCTTGTATAATGTTTTGGTTGCCTTGTGGGATTTATTTTTCGCTGTGACTTGTCTATTTGTAAGGATTTTTGTTAAATTTATTCACGCGATAATCACAGCCATACTAGGCCCCAAGTTGAATTTTGGTGCACGGAAAACAATTGTCTGAAGTTCATAAATCGGAATCCTTTCTCAGTAGGTACGGATATCTTTGAATTCTAGGCGAATATTTCTTCATATAGTTCTAAATATTAGCAGTGTTAGTTTTTATACATACTAGTGTTATCAATATCAAATAATATAAAAATATAATTATCAGAACAAGTCTTCGAAGATTGAACACACCAACATAGCCCATTACGAGTATAATGCGTATCTCCCTTTGCTTTTGTCCTTTGCTTCTTTTACTATACAATCGGGAAGGTCGTGTTCCGATAGACTTACAAAAAAGTGCAATAGAACAAAAAAGGCTATAATAATTATATGATTATTTTTGATAATACAAAACATTGTGAATTTGTCCGCCATTACTAATATATAGATATATCAATATAAATACATACATAAATAAATAAAATAATATATAAACCTATAAAAATAACACCAGAGATTAAAACATATTCCATGATAGGTACAGTCTAAATTTCTACGCAACATCTTGTTCCGCATTCCAGAGACGATTTCCCTGAAGGGCGAAGAGTTTGATATAAAACCAGCGTGGTGAAGAGGAATATCGAGTTTAAGAGAGCGGGAGGAACGGACGGGGAGTTACAAAAGTAAATTTACGTTTAAGATAAAGAGGGGTCGAAGATTCAAAAATAATCGAGAAAATAGTGGACAGTATTCTAAGGGACCTACGATGACAAACTGGAAGCCAGTTAAGCTGACGCCGAAAAAACGAAATGTGGTCAAACTTACGTAGACCAAAAATGAAACGAATGCCATTGTTAAGGAGACGATCTAACCTGTTGAGAGAATCCTGGCTGATGTTAGTTGTGCACACACATAATCAAAGAGAGGCAGCATAAGCGCCTGAACAAGTAATGTCTTGGTACTAACTGGGAGAAAATTCTTATACCGATATTATTTAATTATTTTACTCATAATTGGAAGATAAATAGTTCTGGTATCCTTTCAATTTAAAAATAGTCATTTGTAACTTTTTAACAATATTATTGAGTGTGGCAAATAACTTGTCAACTCAAAGCACCAAGTTTTTCTTAACAGCAGTGACAAATTAACAATAAAATAACCTTCCTTCTGACGCAGTCGTAATAAAGTAGGTAGCCTAAAACCATCGCACAATAAAGACGAATCGACAGACCTCATTTGTCAAAATAGTTTAATTAGTAACGACGCTAGAGTGGAACATCCAAACATATTAATATACATACATACATACAATACATGCATACATACATACATACAAAGGGTGTCAAAATCCTACCGTTCCTTTGCTTTTCGGTAGTCGGGTTAAAAAAAACATGATTTTATTGAATTCTATTAGGTACAAAGGTGTAAAACTTTATTTACAAAAGTTAATTATACATTTTTAAATAGTTCCGATATAGATTCGAAGGATTTTTGCACATTTCCGGTGTAGCTTCTCCTTTACGTCCCGTACAGTCGATCTGGGGTTTACTAATCTTTGGTCAAAAATATTTTCCCAAAGTATCACTTCCCAAACAATTTTACTGAATATACGTTATATCCTCGAAAATAACGGCATTTTGTATTACAAATCATGTAGGTATCCATTACAAATATTTGAGCCTGAATAAACACTCCAGTAAATTATATTATTGATTAGCCTGAAGTTACCTTCAAGAGATCACAACAAACTGAACATAAACTGGTTAGTTGTATTTGTACTGCTTCCAACTATCTCTAGTAACTTACCTCGTCTTTCCACTTTCAGAAACAGAACACTTCGCGAACACAACGTTAGTTTGTCCGCAGAAGTGTAACGATACATTTTTTAGAGCCTTCATTATGCGGATATTTTATGCCAATTCCTTAAAGGATTTTTTTACTTTTCTGGATTAATAAAGTGGTTCATATTTATAGCTCTCCGACTATTCAACCATTAATGACCAATAAAAAATCAACAATGTTATGCTCGTGTTAATTTTTTTGTAGTAATAAAAAACAATATTAATAAATAAATGAATATCCAGCTGTGATATCACACAAATTGACCTAGTCGCAAACTAAGCTCTGGGCATGTACTATGGGTTGGTTAAAGGAAGTTTTCTATGTATTTAAGTATTTATTTCTTTATCCAACACTCAGATACTAATAATCGTGCTCATCACACAAATATTTGCCCATACCGGGAATCTAGCTAGCTTTGTAGCCAAAGTCACTACCAAGTAAGCTATCACGTCGTCATATTGACCTATATTTGCCCCTTGATTCGAAAACGAACAATATCCAAAATAATTCTAAGCATATATGGTGTTGATCGCTTTCGAAACTGCAAGCATTAAAAAAAACTTTTATAATTATATGGGTTAATATAAATCGATCAATTTATTATTTAGTCAAATTCTACAATTTGTGTCATAGTTGAATCTTATTTCGCAACTATATAAATACATAATATTAAGTAGTTGACAAGCTACCAGATCTCCAAAATAATGTTTTCCTTTTACCGCAATAAAATTAAAATTTAAGTTTAAAATATTTATTTCGTAAATTGGCCATTGGCTCTTTCACTCGTTCACGTCGGTAGTATAGAATTAATCTATTATAAAAAATGCCTTATTCAAACGATTACTGCGCCTCCATCTCTTGTATCAGCAAACGGAGAAATAAAAGATCCGCCTTACAAGAGTGTAATCCAGGAACGTGTGCCGCGAATGGTCAGTGAGATAAGACGGCTAATTTATAGCGTTTCAATACCTCTACTTGGAGATATAGAAGCCCTAGAAGCGCTAGGATATGGCACGAAATAAAGGATTTTAATAGTACGTAACTACGAGTCAAAACTGTGGAAGATATACAGAATTTGTACGCCATGTAACAGTCACTTTCCTTACTTTCTAACTCGATGGACGTATTATATATATATATAAACTAATATATACTAATATATAGATATATCAATATAAATACATAGGTACATAAATAAATAAAACAATATATAAACCTATAAAAATAACACCAGAGATTAAAACATATTCCATGATAGGTACAGTCTAAATTTCTACGCAACATCTTGTTCCGCATTCCAGAGACGATTTCCCTGAAGGGCGAAGAGTTTGATATAAAACCAGCGTGGTGAAGAGGAATATCGAGTTTAAGAGAGCGGGAGGAACGGACGGGGAGTTACAAAAGTAAATTTACGTTTAAGATAAAGAGGGGTCGAAGATTCAAAAATAATCGAGAAAATAGTGGACAGTATTCTAAGGGACCTACGATGACAAACTGGAAGCCAGTTAAGCTGACGCCGAAAACACGAAATGTGGTCAAACTTACGTAGACCAAAAATGAAACGAATGCCATTGTTAAGGAGACGATCTAACCTGTTGAGAGAATCCTGGCTGATGTTAGTTGTGCACACACATAATCAAAGAGAGGCAGCATAAGCGCCTGAACAAGTAATGTCTTGGTACTAACTGGGAGAAAATTCTTATACCGATATTATTTAATTATTTTACTCATAATTGGAAGATAAATAGTTCTGGTATCTTTTAAATTTAAAAATAGTCATTTGTAACTTTTTAACAATATTATTGAGTGTGGCAAATAACTTGTCAACTCAAAGCACCAAGTTTTTCTTAAAAGCAGTGACAAATTAACAATAAAATAACTTTCCTTCTGACGCAGTCGTAATAAAGTAGGTAGCCTAAAACCATCGCACAATAAAGACGAATCGACAGACCTCATTTGTCAAAATAGTTTAATTAGCAACGACGCTAGAGTGGAACATCCAAACATATTAATATACATACATACATACATACATACAATACATGCATACATACATACATACAAAGGGTGTCAAAATCCTACCGTTCCTTTGCTTTTCGGTAGTCGGGTTAAAAAAACATGATTTTGTTGAATTCTATTAGGTACAAAGGTGTAAAACTTTTTAACCGGCGGTTAACCGGCGAGTTTAAGTTGTCCTGTCAGAGCGTATAAATAGCATTTTAATGGCGTGCAATCTCAATTAGTTCGCTCGTTACGGCATAGAATTGGATTACTTAAAATCTTGCATTTTTACGAACTCTAGTGCCGTATTTATGTTTCTAAAAGAGTTCATAAAAAAACAAGGAACACCAGCTTGTAATATTCGATTTTGTCTCGCATTTTTTCATTTATCCTGGCTTAGAAAAATAAAAAAATAAAAACTTCGAGGTCAAATCAAAAGATACGGCCTTTTATGGTGCATATTTCATACAAAACACAGGGCAATTAAAACCTATAGGGTACTTCATATTGACTTAGAATCATGATTTCATGAAATTTGGCAAGAAGTCTTATAGTACAGTAAAGTTAAAAATAAACGAAAATCGTAAAGGGGTTTGGGTAAAAGTGTTGTCATTTGTAAAATTCATATATTTTCAAGGTGAGCGGCCATTCATAAAAGTGGTAAATTATGATAGAATTATTAAAAATAAACATATTTTGTTATGTAGTGTAATACTCTAAAGTGCATCGGAGCCGAGATATTTAAATATTCATACTTGGGCGTACTTTTGTACTAAAAACTGAATACTTAAATCTTTAAAATCTCCGCTCCGATATTATTTACCGCCATAAATGATATATGTGCCATATATGTGTATTTAGAGGTCCTCTAAATAACTATGTAAAAATAATCCGTGGCCGCTGAAAAAAAAAAGATAATATTCTTCAAACAAATTTACCCAATGCCATATAAAGATATATAAAAAAAAAACAAATACTTTCTTATTTGGAGTGTTATCAAACTGAGTGCGACCCATGTTTATGTATCGAGGCAACAGTTTTCCAACGGCTAAGTCCCCTGCCACACCGGGACGCCATGGCGACGTCGCTGGCCACGTATCCCATACAAATTAACGTAGCCAAACCGTCGCCGAGTGAGTGAGGCCGCCTACTTTTCAATATGAATTGTTTGGCTACGGTGGCCGGCGACGTCGCCATGGAGTCCCGGTGAGGCAGGGGACTAAGTTTAGATTATATCAATCACGTTTATCTTTTCGTTAGAACTATGTTACATGCCGGTTTTAAAAAAAAGACACTGTAACAAAGTTACATCAGTCTTCCAGCTTCATGCTTAATTAACAGCATTGAAACCCCATTGAAATGCCTACACCCGTACTGTCACATCCGGCAACAGTAAGTCGGTAATCCCCAGCTCCCTCCGCACATGTCGAGAGTTGGCCCCGGGTGTTATTCTTACCAGTTATTTGTATCCCGGACATTCTGACCTCTTGTTTCTTTCAACCGGTGATTACGGCCGTAGTCATTTGTCATTTTGGTGTTGCCTCTCTTTCGTTTTTATATGGCTATTGTACTTGACTACATTATTTTGTAGGTTCTCCTCTTTACCTACAATCTTTTCGCCGAATTTCACTTTGAAAGCTATTTTCTGCTGAAGTCCTGTTGTTTTCAGGTTATCTGAAATATTAATTACGTAGTATCAAAAAATCTAAACTCCTGCGCTTGGAAAAGTCTGTCAATGAAATGAAAGTTAATAATTAATAATAAATAAATATAATAAATATAATAATATATAATGTTATTCTATGTAATGAGTGTCGGTAAAACAAGGGTAAACCTTTTTGTAGTTACTATCTGCTAATCGAGACTAAATTTACGAGTCCACGTTTGGTGAGCCTCCGTTTAGTACCTACAGCGGAGATCCTGTTACCAAATATCGACTTCATTATCGGATCATCTTTCACACAGCATAATATTTAATGCCATGGGGTTTACATAAACATTTTAAATTTTAAAAATAAAACAACAATACAGAGGCCTTATTAGAAGCAGTTAAAATCTGACAGTTAAAGAAATACAGCATTTATATATCTCTGTACTCTGTGCCACTTACTGCCTGGAATATGTCAAGTTTTGACGATATATAAACAAAACGCTAAACGTTATAGTTTAGTTAAGAACGCAATTCTAAAGCTGTTTGGGCAATAAATCATTTTTCTTTCTTTCTTTATTTCATACGAGTATAATACGACCTCAGCAAGCTCTCACAAAAGTACTAGGATTTCGTACAATACAATAATATTTTTGCAGGTGAGGTATATGAAAGGACACTAGATATAACTTCAGTAACTGTATTATTCCTTTGAAAGCATATTCTACCATCCTTAAGTGAGGTTTATACTAGCTTTAAAACTACAGAAGTTGAATGCTGTCTTACTCTAACTTTTAAATAAGAAAAAGACAGCAAAATTGTGCTTCTTGCTCTGGAACTAACCAATCAACGGCAACTTTTATTACCATCTATTTCGCACTTTATAAGACGCAACGATCAGCGACATCAGTACAATACTTTACTCCTCGTAGTATTAGTTCAATAGCCTTTTATTAAGAAACCGATTATAAACCCTCTTTTCCAATCCAAATTTTAAAAGCTATTTCACCATGCCCTCTACTTGATAGTCCCGATGTAATATTAAATCACTATATCTCCATTACCCACACCCTTATTTGACCTGAAAATTCATACATTAATTGAAGTAACAGGTGGCCTTCGTATCGCTGAGGCCATAATCCAAAAACACCAGTAATTTTAGCCCATTCATTTATCATGCCGTGGCCAGCTAAACGTGATGTATAGGGCCTAGGTGTCCTGTAAGGATTAACACAGAATTTATAGTCAGTTCTGTGAACGCACATAAAACTTGGGTCTAATGAGAGGTAATTAAGACCTTGGTAGGAACTTGTGCAGGGTCCGTCCGGATCGCTACCACCATCTTATCCTTTAACCTACTACCAAGCAGTATTCGCATTGGTGTGGGTATAAGACGTATAAAAAAACCGGTGAAATTACTATTATTGAGGCATTCCACCTCAGTACTTGGAGTGGTTGGCAACATATTTGCTGTCTTAGCAAATCTTAGTCTTGATCAGTCGACTGTTAGATGCAACGCACGTTTGGCCTAGTTGGTAGGTAGTGACCCAGACTAAGCAGTAGATGGTCCCGGGTTCAATTCCAGGTAAGGACAGATATTGGACTGATGAGCGCGAGTGTTTGTTCATATTCCCCTAGTCTTGTTTATATTCCTGAGTATTATTTTAATTCAATTAGATTGTAACCAACTAACAAAATGATGATCTCTCTCATCCTACTAACATTACCTAACTCTGGTAAAGTCCCGCGGTTAAAGTATAATTTAATAAAACTGAACTGAACCGAAAGCTATTTTCTACTGAAGTCTTGTTTTCAAAAACCATAAAAAAAAATATAACGTTAGTTAGGTGAAATCCTATAACTTATTTTAAAACTGAAACCTACATGTTTGTGGGTATGCAATGCACGGTGGCGCCTGCAGAACTGTGTTCACATATTTATCAAAGAACTATTACTAATTATATTCAGGTTTAAAATAGGCTAGTATATTTTTTTACTTTTAGAAACGACATTATCGTGGACTGAACGGTGCACTAATAAAAAATAAAAAAAATTTTTTTGCAACGATAATGAGAAATATTTTGAAATAATTGCGTTACATCTCACCAATGTCGTACAAACCAGGGTAAAATAAAATAAATATGACCCAGACAAAATGCCTCTTAGAAACGGAGTTTTATAATGCTCTGGCAACACCTTCAGGCAATAACAAACAACACATTGCGTCATTACCGAATCACATTCTAAGCCTTTAATGGCCATCACCCGACAACTAATCTCGTAAACACATGGTAGAATACACCCTACAAATTGTTACAGACACTTGGAACATAATATGGATGACTCTTTCGAGAATGAGGCAGTCTACCATAACGTAGGTGAAGATTTTGTAAAATAAGGAAAATTTGATGATGAAAAATCAGTTTGCAGTGGATTTTATGACTTTAAAGATAAAAAAAATATTTAAAGCTACAGTTTTTATACTTTGTTACCGCAATACTAGACAAATTTATGATTATTTTGCAAAAACAAGGCTCATTAAAGACAGGATTTCGTAGAAAAATCTGCTTATCAATATCAACTAAAGAGTAAAAATTCAGTGGTTCAAATTTACGTTAAGTTTAGCGTAATAACCGAACTACTTTGACTAAAAGATCGAAATTAGTAGGTAGTCTAGGGACGCCTATAATAATCTTGATAAGTAAAAGATAAAAAGATAAAAGACATTTATTTAGTAATGGTGCCTGCAAGGGCACTTTTGCTGAGAAGAAACGCCGCAAGAAACTCAGCAGTCAGTCATTTTTTAAACGTATTTCTTATTACAATGGTACTACTACTACTTAGTCTAGCATTATATAAAGATATAAATATTAAATTAAATATAATAAAATATAAATAATAAATAATGAAAATATGCCAAAAATCTTACGAGAGAGACAGCCCTCTATCGTATGTTATTATTAGAAAAGGAAAAAGAACACCTACTTATGTGTATTTCAGCAGGTATATGAATATATCGTCCAAAAGACACATTTAAGCCAACCAGCTTAACAATTATCTACCTAGGTACTTTAAACATACCCTTACTTTACGCACTTCACATGGTAACACCTAACTTCACCGGATATCCCTTGCCTTCCTACCGATATCTTGAAGCCCGTATAATCTCTTCGAAAGTTACCTAACGCTTGAATACGTTGGGAATCGATAATGCTAATTTTATGCAAAGAGACTCGAGCGGGCAAATTTTAGTAAGGCTCAGTAAGGCAATCAGCGCGCAAATCTTAATAATATGTATCGAATGTTTACGTAGTGCCAATGTAGAGTTTATCGGTATTGGCACAATTTGCGTACAATGACGCCATTTTTACACGGTCTGGGTTTTATAAAGATTTATTACTTACGGTGAAAGTAGAAAGCTTTCTAGCGCATTGTGTGCGTAAGGTGAGACTAGTTTTAATCTTAGATAGCTTGAAAAGTTCGATTTCAGCTAAACGCATTCGTTTCTTTTGATTAAAGCAGAGAAGGCCAAAGTAACACTTTTTATGGTGTGTATTTGTGTGTGTTTTTGTCTGCGTAGAACTTATTTATTGTGTTCCCTTAGGAACTACGAAACGGATTTCATTCAAGCGTAAAGAGACAAACAAAAAAGTCTTACACATTTTCACATGAATGTTATAAATGTTATCCAAAAATTATTGAGATTTTTTGTAACACAATATAAAATAATGATTATGTAAAACTAATTAATTTGAGTCATTTATAAGATACAGATTAAGGTGTACTACCTTTTTGCCGAATTATGTTTCGTCAAATTTCATTTGTCAACCAACTTTTCGCCGAAGTTTTATTTGGCAAACCAATCTTTGGCATAATTTTACTTCGTAATTTTTTTATTTCGCTATATTTTTATATTGCAATATTTTATTACGTAAAATTTTATGTGGTAAATAATTGTGTAGCAAATGATTTGCTAAGGCAAATAACATATTGTCAAATAATTATGAAGCAAATGATTTGCTTGGGTTACATTTGTTGGTCAAATGTATAATTTCCCAAAAAGTGGTTTCCCGTCGCAGTTGATTTATTTTTTATATAGTCACAAGTGTAACCTAACCTAACCTAACGTAACCTGTGTTTCGATGGTGGCTCCCGATTTTCTTAGTTAAATAACGATTCATCAAAAGCCATTTGGGCAAATTACCTACAACCATTGCCTACAGTGTTATGATAGTGCAAAATGAAACACAAATATAAACAGATTTTTCTTCATAAAAATAAAAATTTCATCATCATGATAAAATATAAAATATGCCCAAATAAAAATATGGAATACGTAGTTTGGGGAGTTAAGAATTTGATAAATTATTTAAACATTAGTCTACCAATCAATATATTTGACGAAAACATAATTGACATCTTAAAATAATCCCAGGTAATAAGTAATTTGTCTAACAATAATTTATCAAATAATTCGTTGGGAAATGATATCAGTGCAAAACATTGAGTTGGAAAATAAAAGTTTGACCAAATAAAAATATGGGATACGTAGTTTGGGGAGTTAAGAATATGCTAAATAATATTTGTCGAAACATTAGTAAACCAGATATTTAACTTTTAAACTAATGTAAAAATAGAAGAGGATGGCAAACCCGTTCCCTCGTTTTATCGACAATGCTCTTAGTGCAAAGTGGAGTATTCAATTAAGGACATACTTTTTGGGCTTCCACTGAACCCACATAATCATTCAATGTTGGACAAAGTGGCCAATCAAGCTTTGAGAAAGAAAATTATTTAAGATCCCTTGATTATTTTTCCAGTAGAAAATTTACGTTGCACGTGGATATTTAACTTAATAAAATGATTCGATATTTTAAAACATGGCTACTAGTTCTCATAAGTGTAAAAAGGACTTAAAAAATCTTATTATTAATTAATTGTCGTGCACTTTACAATTTAATTAATGGTACCCAACTAACTATATTTAATTCTGAAGTAACCAGTTTTTAATCAAAATAATAACACATTATTAATATTAAGTCAGCAAAATTAGAGTTATTATTAGTGATAACATTTGAGGCTAAATCTGTTTTTAATAATTCAAATCAAATAAAACCTTTATCTATAATTGCTTACTCATTAATTATCAAAAAATATTAATTAAAACTATCTTAATCTATAGTATTTTTTGTGAAATTCTCATCACTCACACATTCATTTATTCATTGACGTGCAGACCTATTATGACCGTGTTTATCGCTGTGGATAAATGTGGATAAAACATCTGTCACTTTCTGACCAGTATTGTAAGAACGAAAGTGACGGATGCTTTATCCACTGCTATAAATGCGTCCATAATACGAGCCCCAAATGCTTATTTTTATTACTCTTAGGACTTGTTGGTAAGACGGTAAATTTTGCAAATTAAAGTTAGGTAAATAAACTGACATACAAACACGTGAACATCAGCAGATGAACACTATCATTATCGTGACGTGCTGTAACCCTCCCCCCTCTAGCACTCTTAAACCTATCCCTTAGATTCGAAACCTAATACCTAACTAACTAACGCTAAACAAAGCCTAGAGCTATAAAAAGCACTGAAAATTATGTATGACAAAATAATAAATGAAAAACTATCTATTATTTTCCTGCCTTTAGATATAGAGTAAGAATGCTAGGGTAACTTTTATTGATTTGGCCATATGATCGTCTAGAGACTAGGAACCTACATTGTGAACCTGTTATAGTTAGTAACCTAAGAACTTTTCATGCATATAAGAATGGTATAGTTAAATAAATATATATAACCTATCAGCCTAGTATATTAAATAAGAAGTAAAGAGAAGATTTGTATAAAGTGATAATTAGTTTAATAATTAATATAAATCAGTCTTAAGTCTTGAAACTAGCTAAGGATGTATGGTTGAACCTGGAAAGTATGTTTAAGGCATTTTATTTTGCGCCTATGGTCAGAGCCCAAGACTCATGACCGTGGGACTCGTCTACCAGACTGGACATCCCTCCAGCGCCTATATCTTTTTTTTAATTTCTTTCCAGGGGGGAAATAATTGATTTTACAGTCTTTGTCAGTTGTTAGTAGTAGTTTAGCCAGATATAGTCTGTCATGAGTCAACAAGGGACAAGAGGGTTTTCAAACGCTCCATACTCAATGCAAGAGTGAAATATATAATGATAATCATATGGTATTGTAAGTAAATCATATTAAATTTACTTGGAGCTGAATTATTAATATTTCATAGTCAAACTGTCAGGATGTAGATAGTAATGGTAAGTAGTCATATAAAGCCAAGTTTATGAAGCTTCAACATGTCAAAGTATTGGTAAGTAGTCATATATGTTCAAGTTTATGAAGTTGCAGTTAATTTCAATACCCTGCATTTTCTAAGAAGAGTTTTGTTTAGATTATATCAATGATAATTTCTCATATGATAGTGAATCTTTCTAGTCATGATGAATGCTGGTTTTAATGATGATTTCAATCATAATTTGTAGATATTTGCTGTAGTATATTCCCGTAGGAATGGTATGGTGGTTTCAACTGCTCACTGACTATAAGGCCGGTTTTCCCTTGAGAATAACCAAGCAGGGTGCGTAACCTATAGTGTGAACAGAGAAATCAGTTGATGTAAAATATTCAATATAAGTTGAGAGAAATCAGTCGATCGCATTGGATCTTTCATTGCTGAAGTATATTTGGCTATCTGCCATAAACTAGAAATAATCACGTAACATTAGCTTACTTTGCTCAAGCTTTAGATTTATTGGAACTTTCGTATATAATGAACAATCTGTTTCATTGATATTATATACAAGTTGAGGCTTACTTTGCACAAGCTGTTTCGTTGATATTATAATTTGTCAGTAACGGTATTTGCAGTAGATATTTAATTTACTTATTATTGGAAAGAAAGAAACCAGTTCACTAAGTCACAGTTAAACATTGGTAATGTAGATTTGAAGATATAGTAAAGATTTCCAGTCTAGATACTATTTGATGTTTTAAATACATTTACTAGAAGGACTGACCTCGGTCATTGAAGTGCATGTTTTTATGCATAAATTCCCATGGGAAAGGCTGAGTGAAATTACCATACAGTGACTAGCCGATGCTCGTAAGCAGTGACCGCCGAGTCGTAACTCAGTATGCATAGCAAATCACCTGCCCAGAAGATCAAATGAGGGAAGACAGTCCAACTCATAAATATGACTATGAAATTTACTATTGAATGCTGATTGTTTGATGAAGACTAGATATATTTACTTTCTGATTAACTTGCTCAAGCGTTATTGGTTAAGTCAATGTTCAACTGAATCACAATAAACTGAGAACTCCTTAGGGTAGAATTGGAATATTTCCCCAAATTTTATTATAGTTATGACGAATATTATAAATTTAAATTAAACTTCCTACAACTTTTTCTATATAAATGCGGTATAAGACGTGACGCAGACGAATCTAAAAGATTAATTTAACATGAAAGATTTATTCCTACATATCTAGTTAAGATCCTACTGGTTTAACCCTTAAATGCATAATGATGTAGATGTACATCGTATATTTTAAAGCTCATTTTCAAACGTACATTTTAATTAAATTTCAAAATTATAATTTATGCAGTAAGATTTTTAGCTTTGCCAAAATTCAAATTTGGAAATGAACTTTAAAGACGCGTTTCACTTTCGACATGCTATGCTTTAAAGGGTTAAATGCCTAAATCCCTATTTTCCCTAACATATGAAATTACCCTAATTCTACTGTCAAAGGCCTATTCTACGACCTACAACCTATGGGCTTACCTTTCCCAGTAATTAGCTAAGTCCCTAAGTAAACTCTAGAGTTCAGCTAAGTCGGCTGATAAAGGCAACCTAACACTTGAGTTTTGGTCTACCTCCTCACAATGGCCGCAGCCGAGACAGTGAGAATAAGACGCCATATTGTGTTATTAGTTTATATACATATATAATAGTTTTATCGGAACTCATTCTCAACTCCAACAAGGCTTCCGTGCGCGCGCGCCCGTATGCCAACTATGTGGACCCCACTTGTTCCTCTAAGGCTGACATTGAGAATAAGTAGGCATTATTGTAGATATCTGTGCCGAATAAAAAGATATCTAGGCTTGCCCAAGGCTTCTTTTTGACTCTAATAGTTCCGAATCAGAGGCTCCGTTAGGCTTCCTCGGACTTGTCAGACACTTACTAGTGGTAGTCTGACCACCCGCTCTGACACAATCAAATGCAATCTAGCTTAATTCAACTGACAACTCCCACCATAGTAAAATTTACCAGTTAAACCCCAACTAATTTAAACAATATATCAAACGCAAGTGATAACTCACCTAACAACGGCAAAAACTAACGTGAAGAAAAACCTTCCGTCACAATAGCCCCAGCCCGAATGCCCTATCCTTTCCGAACTCTATCTCCCTCTCTATAACTAAAATCTCACCACCGCTATCTCCCTTCAGTACTTCAGACCTTTCTTGCCTTTTGTGCCTCCTATGCCTTTTAAACCTTTCAGTTCATAACTCTGAAAATAATCCTTACTCCAATTAACATAAAATTTACTTTTAAATTTCGTACTAATCACTTAAGTCATTTTGACAATACAAACTTGTATTGTAAGATTCAGAATTCGAACAATTCTAATTCAAATTTAAATCCAAATCATTTATTGCGTGATTACATAATTGAAATTAATCCTTATGCTTTCCAACATACAGTATATTTTTCTTTACATTCGTTTATATATTTTAAAATAGTAGCCGCCTGAATCTGTATTTCGGTCGCATAAAATATGCGAGAGCAGATATTGCCATCACTCTCGCACTTATAATGGCGTCCTAAGTAGTTCCTTTCCACTCCCAATCGCGTTCGTACATGTAAGAAACTAAACCGCGCTATCATAATGCCAGCAAAAAGGTTACAATTATTAAATCTAATTTTTGATATTACATAATTATGATCGTTAATATAATTGTTTAGATATAATGTTACTTTATTAAAAACAGAATTTATATATTAAACATCTCTCGTTTGAGCTTAATCTGAATCAAATTATATTTGTGAATTTAACGGGCATATCTAGACCGTTACAGTGCCAACCGTCGTCATAATTATGAGTGACGTTATTAGATTTGAACGTGTCGGGACATGTTGTAATCGGGCCGACGGCAACGCAACTTGGGTCCTTCTGTGTTACTCTCTTATAGTAGTTTATGTGACTGTACATAATGAAGGGCATAACACGAGTGTGGGTTTACACATAAGTGTTTTAATGCCTAATTATGTACAGTTACATACACTACTTTATCTACCCACATATCATAAGCCTCCATGATGCATTCAGGAGCCGCATATTAAATTTTAATCGGTAATGGCGGTAATGAAAAGAAAGAAAAGTTTTCTGGCAGCTGTCATAGTTTTTTTTAAATTCAGAGACAAATTAGAGTCGGCTCCAACTATCATATCGTTCGACATCTTACATAGGTACGTGCGACATTTGTCAAATTTGTATGCAAATTGACAATTCATTTCCAACTAAACGTTATCTCGACTGATGTTAAAATAGAGGTCAAATCAAATTTGTTTGTTTTTCAGAGATGTTCGAAATTTGAATGTCATAAAAACATCGAAATTGATGTTCTTAAGCTTGGATGAAGAATACCCTGGATCTGACACGCAAATGACAATACCAAGATAGAGGGAGATAGTTTACGGAGTTCTCAATCAGAGAGACCGAGAAGGATACCTTAATTTTTGTCTTTGTCATCGACGCGCCTCTTTTATGTTTGCCACTTGGATGAGTAGCTAAACAAACATCTGTCATTTCAAATTGTTTTCGTGAACGTATGTTTTAGAAGCAAAGGACAACGCCAAAAAACAACCCAACGTCGATTAAAATCAATCATATATGGTTAGGTAGAGCATATCCAATAGGTCACAAATGTGTAATTGGTTTTTGAGAAAACAATCCCCAAGTATTAAAAATAACCATATGAAAAGCAAGCTTTAAAAACCCGACTGCATTTTTTATACTGTCGTCGATATACCTACATATGTTAATAATTGTCATTTTGCCATTGTTGTTACTTCAATTTTAACAGTTTAGGTATCCTATGTCACCCGGGATGACGTAAGGATTCTAACGATACCTCACACATCTAAATCGGTCAAAGGATTTAGAAGTTATAGTGGAATAAAGAAACTCACATACATACATACATACATACATACATACAAACAAACATGAACACCGAAAACATTACACTCCTTTTTTGGGACAGTCGTGTCAATTAACCTTTTAGTAAGCAACTTAACGGAAAAAGTGAACACCTTTTCTGATAAGTTGATTACACGAAGGTGAAATGTTATAATATAAAGTTATCTAATGTATAATCTCATTAATTGAGTATTCACTTGTACCTCAAATCAACTTTGATTTCAAGAAAATATTTTAGATATTACGAAACACGATAATAGTTCCTAACGAGGACGACGCGTTGCCCTAGTTGGTAGTGACCCTGCCTACGAAGCTAGCGGTCCCGGGTTCGATTCCCGGTAGTGGCCAATATTTCTGGGTCTTGGATGGTTTCTATGTATTTAAGTATATATTTCTCTAAGTATATCAGTATTTTTATCATAGCCTAGTACCCACAGTACAAGCCTTGAGGTTAGTTTGGGACTAGGTCAATTGGTGTGACATTTTCCCCTGATATTTATTTATTTATTAAATGAGGGCGGCACTGGATAGTCGGTGTTTGCTCGTTGTAGTCCCTAACGTATAAGCTAAGCTAGTCAGCTAAAGTAAACAATGATTTTAATGAACCTACGGCATTAATCATTTACGGAAGAGTAGTCTAACAAACGACGATTATATATTTTAGTAAATGGAAAAACGCTTAAAACTTTGGAAAGTCGCGTTCGGATACAAAAAAAATGGTTTATTTTATATCCCGCTATGATATAATCTTTTATCGTAAAGCATTCTGTTAGAGCCATCTATTGAGTTACTTTGTAAATAAAACATCTTGCGAATAACGTGTTGTTACAATTATTTCTAAATAACTTTTTTAGAGAAGTACTTTAGAAGAACGAACACCACAGAATTGTCTAAAATATTCTACTACATCAAATAAACCTAATTATATAATTATCCGTCACAAAACAAGCACATCATCTACATAGGTATTATTTTCTGACTATGCAAAGTTTTCAATTTTTTTAATACTTGGGGATTGTTTCCTCTAAAACAAATTATACATTTGAGACCTATTTAATATGCTCTACTTAACCCTATATGATTGATTTTAATCGACGCTGGGTTTTTGGGCCATATATTTTTTGGCATTGTCCTTTAAGACAGGAAATTGTGTTTTCAACGATTTATTTGGTGATAGGATGTTTATGTTATGTTTGTATTTTATTAATAAAATGGTGAATTGTTGTGTGATCGGCTGTAAAAGCCGCAGTGAGCGAAAATTGGAGAACGCAACTTTTCATACGTATTTATGTACAGTATTTAGCCATTTCTCAAAGTCATTTTTGTGTTTTAAACGCGGGAAATACAGCAACTAATCTCTACTACGTGTATAATAATACAAGATCAATAAACCAACTCTAAAATTCGCTTGATAACAATTAGATTATTGCAGTATTAACTACCCAAATTACGTAAGTTGTTTAATGTCAATAAAGAACGGCTGGCTGGCAGCTATGTCTGCGGTAGTGTGGAATACGCAATTTGGCCAGTTTTTTTTTTTGTAATTTTATGGCCTGGTTACTAGACCTTTAAGCCAAATCTTTATTTTCATATTGTCATAGCGGTTATTTGCTCATTGATAACACCATTGATTAAACGTCACGTCAGTCAATTTCACTTCACAACACATTATTTTCACATCAAAGAGTAGTTAAGTATAATTATGTTTCACATTTCACTTTCACGTTTTTTTTTTGTTATGTTAAAGTTCTTTGAAAGTATTTTTAATATATTTAAAGATTGGTATAAAACAGTCCACATTTTTTTACAATTCACTGAGGCGGCGAGAGGGGTCGTTAGCTGATGATAACACTTTGACTTCACTAGCCAGGACTAACCTATCCAGTATGCCGGACAGGAAAGAATAAGATGGTCTATATCGCCGATACCTGCGCAGTTGTTGCATTTATTATTATGTACAATTCCAAGTCTGGTCAGATGTGCAGGTGTCTTAGTATGGATTTGGCCAGTTTATGAAATGATTTGGGGTTGCCAGATAAACTTTTCTTTTTATTACCTCATTTAACGAGAAAAAAAAATATTTTTTCACACACTATCAGCCACTTCGAAAAGAATAGGGTAGATGCACCAGTTACCAAATGAGGTAAAAGGATAAAGGTAATTCTGATAAATACCAATCTAAAACTTAAAACCCCCCACCAAAAATAAGAAGAGTTTCGTGGAGTAATCTTGTGAACACAGTTTAAATAAAAAGTATAATTGTTTGATTTTGTGATTGCTTAAGCTCGTACATTTCGTTCGATCTCGTATGGAGCGTTTCAACAAGGCCTCGCGAGGTAGCTTCACCGTCAATTTTCAAATCATGTTATGTCAAAAACAAAAGCTAGTAGTGCAGTAATTTAAATGCAGTTTTGACAATTTCTGTCGATATTTTAAATCTAAAATATGCATATGACCTATATGGAACTTTCTAACATGGGGTTATTTTTTACCACTTTGGCAACCCCATGTACTCGTATTTAATGTAGAGTATATCCATCCCTTACGGTAGTACGCACTTGTCAAGTCCAGGATATATTTAGTTTATGTCCTTAAGAATCCATAAGATTACTGCCGCAGATAAAAAATATGCTCTAACAACAGAATTGATTATTATGCAGGTCATAATTTGCGGTTTTTGAACGCATCATAGAGGGTTTATGATATGAGTGTAGATAAAATAAATAATGATACTCATAACACTTGATCTTAATATCTTATCTGGACCTATCTTCTGTTCTGGGTATTATTTGACTTCTGCAAGCACTCTGAAGTATTTGAAAAACGTGTTATGCGTGTAACCTTGGATAAATTATTCTAAAACAGAGGTTCTAGATTAAATAGCATATAGTTCATAAAATATTCTAAAGAAAAAACTACCTCTAGCTTAAGGTGTTGATTAAGTGTTGCCATACACAGTATAGTTTAACATTACCTATCTGTTATGATTATCAGCGTCAATTAATTTATTTCGGTTTGTGTATTTAATTTTATTATTTATAAATATCACTGTATTAAATTAGTTTTGAGTGAACCGCGAAACACTGATAAGAGAGGCCTTTTTTATCTCTACGAGTAGTGTTTTTGATTTATTTTTATTCGTTTTACTTTCCATTTTCTGCTTACTGGGGCTGGGGTTAAGGACATGTTTATTTCTTTGTTTCTTTAAAATTTTATCAGTAGACAACCTTACACAATTGACTTAGATAGTCCTAAAGTAAGCTATCTATAAATACGACGGTAAAAATACTTATGTAGGTAAATATATATTTAGATACATAGAAAACATTCCTGACTCAGAAAGAGATACTCGCGCTCATTACAAAAAATATTTATTTTGACTGCTAATCGATACCGGGATCGTTAGCTTCGTAGGCAGGGGCCATAGCCAAGATGCATTACGCTGACTAGAGTTTCTATTAGTTTCTTAAACCAATCGCCTTCGCCCGTGTAGAATTCGTAATTTTCTCAACCCATTGGAATCCGTTGAGCCGTTCTTGCGGGATTGAGTAACGAACATTAACATTAAATAATTTATCATATAATTAACATCTGAGGAATCAGTGATTACCTGTCAAGAAACACTTTCTGCGCTACATTTACTAGATGTATACTTTACTTAACGGGAACCGAAGAATCTTATATATATTACTATTGGACTACTATTGGTAGGTACTAAGATTAACGTTCGGCGCGTGACGCGTCTGTGATCAAAAAATTCTGACTCCTATGCCGGTGACACATATGTTGTGTTTTTATTTTCAAGCCTTTTCCTCGATAAATTTCCATTTTTTTTTAAAATTAAATGTACAGTTATGTTATTGAAATAATAATAGAATTCCGCTTTGGTTTTAAAATCTGTAAGTTTTTTAGATTTCATAAAAGTTACCCATATACAATGCCGATGACACAAATCTGTGTAATTTTTCGACACAAATCGGCTTTTCTCAAAATTTGCATTAGGACTTTCAATACAATTTCAATGCATTCCACTGCCTTATGGAAATAGTCAACACCTTTACCAATTTTTATACAATGGCAAGCTAAGACGCGAAGTAGCGTATTTTATATTATGTACATATTATTATACATATATTACCATTCAGATTCCAGCTGACTGGTTTTTGTTAGTAATTGGACGTAGTTATGCAAAAACGTTCCAACCCACAAGTCACACAAAATTGAGATAAAGCCACTAGTGTACCTTTTTTGAAACCTTTCATCAGTTTAGCAAAAAGGTTCCAGTCTTTATGGCTTATTTCTATAAAAAAAATTTTTTGATTATACGTTCCAACCCACATTTTTAGCAAACAAGGGCTTGCATAGACAAAAAAAACATAACATGGAAACTGAAACGTTTTTATTTTATACAATCCATTAATAATACTTTGTTAAAATGATTCAAATAGTCTTGAAACATTATATACTTTTTTATGTGATACTTGTGGTCTTGCAAAAAATGTCCTATGTATGTTGGAATGTTTTAGTAAAACCCATGTGACACTTGTGATTTTGCAAAAAATGTTTCATATACGATTGGAAGTTTGCTTTGCTAATTAACAAAGTGATGGGTAAATGATCCAAAATATGGGGAACCTTTTAGTTCAATCCAATACAGACTTTTATAGTAGTACAAAAAATTTGGAAAAAATATTTCTAATCGGAAGAAATATAGACCAATAGACCAGTACATTCCTGAGAATTGTCTCCAATTTTATAGAACGCTTAAGACTTAAGACTGATGATGTACTTATTTATTTATTTATTTATTTTAATGGAACAGTAACAAATTACAAACTGACACTTTTTATTACAAATTATTACTAAATTATAGAAGATAATGTTTGCAATTTAATAACAACTGTCCACAGCATTAACAAATTACAGCATGTTTGCTTTAAAAATAATGATTAAAAACAAATATTATTATTAACCTAATCCTTTACATTAAGCGCAAGTGCTGCAGCGGTTCAAGCATTCAGTCACATGGAGAACATGACTGTCACATTTAGTACAGATAGTATTAAATGTGCGGATGGTAGGACTATTTCTGGAAACATTATTATTTGTAAGAGTACAAGCAAACAATCTACAATCAATCTTTTATAATTAATTATAATAATATTTCAGCTCCGTATTTTTCTATTATTTCTTATTTATTATTTCAGACTATTTGCACCACATTTTATAATTTAAACCTGCACATTACACATTACATACTTGGTGGGACGTTTTTACAGAATTATTTGGAATGAGTGTCCATACAAAATAAAATCGTTCCAATACTATTTTGTCTAAAAACCTACCGTTTTATTATAAATATTTAAAAAAACAGGTACATATTTAAGTAATGACCTTATTTATTATATTTCTATAATAAAACTTATAGTATTAGTCTATTCTAGTTTGGGCAAAAAAGTGTACAGATTAAATCACTAAATTGCGTTTATCTCAAAATGGTGTCAGTGTGGGTTGGAACGTTTATGCATAACAATGATGATGATGTTCTTCTTTTACAATAATGATTTCGTTTCCTTTTGTTATTATTTTAATTCGTATTTATAACTTCACCTATTCATAATCTTTATTCTTGTTAAAGTTTTTAATTTAAAGTAAAATACTCGATGGAACGTTTTTGCTAAATTATTTGGTTCGAGTGTCTATACAAAACAAAGACGTTTCAATACCATGTCGTCTAAAAATCCACCATTTTATTAAAAATATTTATAAAACAGGTACTTCATTAAGTAATGATCATATATTTCTACAGTAAAACTTATAGTATTAGCCTATTCTAGTTTGGGCAAAAAAGTGTACAAATAAAAACACTAAATTGCGTTTATCTCAAAATGGTATCAGTGTGGGTTGGAACGTTTTTGCATAACTACGTCCAATTAATAAAAAAGAATCTGCTATTTTCGGCTGTTTGGTTATGTTAAGCCGCGAAAGTTGGTGGTCATGGGTTCGATTCCGGCTACCGTTGGCATATAAAATAAATAAATAAATATAAATAAATATTACGGGACAATCTTACACAAATCAACCTACGCCCACGGTAAACTCAATAAGGCTTGTGTTGTAGGTACTAGGCGACGATATATATAATAGATAAATACATATAGATACTTATATACATATATAACATGCATAATTCAGGAACAAAAATTCGTGATAAACACACAAATAAATGCCCTAGTACATAGGTAACAATTTATTTTCAGTTGATTAGCACTAAAGTTTGAGGTAAACTGAATGATAAACTAATTACTTACGGTTTTCTTCCATTTAGTGAGTTTTCAAATATTTTGCAGTATTTTTTTCAGCAATAGCACCATTCGACTACACGTTAGAAAGACGACTGACGCCGCAAAATAAAAATAAACGCATTTTAATATTTTACCTATAAACTATGCCAGTTGACACGTATTTGTGTTCATGTAATTCGTACTCCTATGCCAGTGACACAAATACGTGACCACGATAATTTCACCCGGCATAGCTTAGGGCTCAGTGAATCACTGCCGGCGCCGAACGTGTTAAAACGCTTAACGGTTGACGACTAGTTATTCTAGGTACCGTCGTACGGATGAAGAAGTTACAAAACTACGGTCCCTGCTTTTAGACGACTTGGGGAAAATAGTCCATAAAAGGAAAAAGCGTCACTTTGTATTGGATTCCAAGATCCACTTTGGGTCGTTAGGATAGAGGAAGTAAGTTTGTTATTGTCTCACATAAAAGACAATGGTCAAATAAACGCAAAAAACGTTTGTATTTTGTATTTATTTCATTTTTGACAATTCTTGTCTGCTGGTTAAAAAAGTAAAACCAGTGGATTAAAGTTAAATTATACAAAAACACGTGTAAAATTTACATTCCATTTAACGATAAAGCCATTGAGCTGCAAAATTTTGGCTTACGTCAATTCTATAGGTACGTTTTTTCATATTGTTATTATTTGGACGGGAAAGGAACTAAACTAAACCAGCCCCGGACCTATAATGGTCGTGTTTATCGTTGTTGATAAACGTGGATAAAACATCTGGCACTTTCTAACCAGTATGGAAGTGCGAGAGTGACGGATACTTTGTCTAGCGTGATAAAGGCGACCATAATACGGGCTCTGTGGGCCTGTACGGCTGCGTCTACTGTATGTCGCGTGTCAATTGTGGATAAAGCATCCGTCACTCTCGTACTTATTTACGTGTCAGAAGGTGACGGATGCCTTATCCAAACTTTGTCACGCGATGAACGCAGCCATACTAGGGCCCCTGGTGTAGACCAGGATGATAATTAGTAGTATGATCGTATCTTCGGAAAAATCTTTTATCACTGTTCATTAATACTCCCTTATAAAACATATCTACAATATCATTATCAGTCCGTAGCTATTTAAATTATGAAGAGAAGTTCAAAAGTTTCTTCAATATTTTACCTAAGTAAGTTATTCAAATTATTCAATCCCCTTTTAGTACAAATAATTACATAAATGAAGGAATATGAAAGTTTTCTACAATATAATACTTAGACCTCGCTTAATAATGCATAGGGACTCCGGATACTTTTCCTAACTTATCATAACTCAGACGCCTACATAATGTATCACACTCTATATCAATTCTTAAACTTCGAATATTCCCATCCGAGACCGAAACTCCAAGTAATATCCATATTTGTCGATCACAAGAGCGCCTGATTCCCCGACAAGTAACTTCTCGATTTAATTTATAAACTTATATACGGTTTCACTCTTATCATGTGGGGAAAAAGTTCCAGTAACACAAAATTACGACTGGCATTGTATGGGGAAGTTCGGAGAAGTCCCAGTCGCGTTTGAGCTTAGTTTCGCGTGTTTGGTTTAACATGACATATTATATGATGCGGCGTTGTGTTACTTAAAATATTATTGGTCGTTAGAAAGAAATTGTACGTAGTTTTACCTACAAATTGTAATAAAAAAATTTTTTTACGTAATGTGAGGACACAAATAAATTTAATTTGGTACTTTGTTTATTGTAACATCTTTGTCTGAAAGTAATTCAAAAAAAACATTGTGTGTGTACCTTCAATTTTTCTTTCTATAGAGAAATAATAACAACGAACTCAAATTTATTCATTTTACGGGCTACTCACTCTTACCAAAAATTACTATACCAAAAATATTTTAACAAAAAAATACCGAATGTTTGCTGAGACATGTCCTAATGGTTTCGGATTTCCCCTTAATGTTCCAGTTAAAAAAACACCTTGTGACTGTTTCTTGTTGACCTTTCGTAGGCTTAGCGGCTTTACAAATTTTTGAAAAGCATAATTATCTCTCTTTGCTAATGCGTAGATTTTTAGACTTTAATCCTCAAAATCGAATGCTGCATTTTACAGCTTATTTAAAATGTAGATTTAAATATTTATAATTATTTGTTCAATACATTAAAAAATATAAATGTAGATTTAGACTTTTAGTAAGTAAATTTCCAGTTTTATCCTCTGAAGTCCTGATTCGTCAGGGTGTGGTTTTTAATTCGTGTTTGTTATCAAAATTGTTTAAACAGAATTCATCTTTGTTTGTACTTTAATTAGCCAGGCATGTACCGTCAAGGAATTTGATTGATTTGACGTGGAACTGCTAGACGTAAAACGTCAATTTGCCGGCTTATACATTTTTCACGTGTCATTAGTCGCATCACGCCGAGAAATGTATAATAACACGGCTATTTTGCGTATTATGTCAAAATTTCCTTGACTATACATTTAAAATTGAGATCGAAGGAATATAAGGAATCGACTCAACCAAATGACCAGCTGGATCTCGACTGCATAGAAAAGTTATGTTACGAGCAAAGTTAACATCCTAACCCGAGCTCTGTGTAATCACAACGAACGCATTATGCAAATTGGGATAAGCCTAAAACGGGATAAAATTTAAATAGCAGAATCGTAAAGTTAGTGAGCGACCCAAACTTTAATCTGAACAATTAGTTGCCAAAACCTAGTTGGGCAATTGTCGCTCTGGAAATAAAGTTGCCATTCGCTCACTGTAACACTTAACACCGGCTTACCGTTACATCTACCATGTCTTCTATTCTGAGTAGCTTAAGGTTTAATACCGTGCGCTTGTATTGAATAAGTTATATTTGTAATTTTCTAACTCGGCTTAAGGGATTTTGGATTTCCACTTTGATGCTAAACAGAACATTTTGAGTTTAGCTAAAGGAAAGTTTCGTCTAAAACTATTTAGTGAATTATTTTACAATATTAAAGGACTGACGATTATTTGTGCTCGAGGTGCCTGACTTAGATTTATTAGTTGTGTTACTACTTAGTTTATGGATTGATATTTACACAATACTACGACTAGGTAAGTATAGTTCTGGTGCCTAGTTTAATGCCAAAGTTATTAGAAAGTTTGTTTGTAGTTAAAATATAATTCCAACGTATTTTAATTCGCAATTAAGCTCAGTTTTAACTTTAGGTACTATTGCTGCATTATTTTAGAGAGAGCTTTTATAGAATTTTAAAACCATCCACGAGTGACTGTTTTTATATTAATGTATGTAGGAGGCGAATTATTTATAAAGCTATCTGTAAAAAGTGGGCCCTGAGTTTTATGGACCCTTGCAATCGCATTTCAAACGTATGTCTAACCCAATAGTACACCATACTTAACAGTAATTCATTTTCAAACAAAGATACATCGCGCGGCGTGCATTTGAGCGTGCCTCGACAGTACGCGCCTAGAACCATCATAATGCAAACTCAAAAAGATGGCCAAGCCGGCTCTAGTCGGGGTAGCGTTGTCGATTCGATTGGTTGCGTATCGAGGTAGTGGTAAATAACCAAACGACGCAAAAATCTACCAAAGCTCTTTATAAATTCCGCGCGACGCGTGCTGCCAATAGACAAAGGGAGACGCCTGATCAAAAGATGCTGAAAGGAAACTTATACATAAAATAGGTGCCTATAAACATATTTAGTTACAACAGACATAACAAGTGCGTCTAATAATTTTAAGTAAATACCTGGAAAACGGAGCGGAGCTCGAACGAATTTTCACAAAGATGACAACTTGACAGATCGATTTTTGTCCGTGTAACCTCCCCCTGTATTGCAAATTCACGTAATTACAAATATATGTACCTTCGAGTACCGGTACCGAGACTGATACAGGTTTCACACCATTGTCACTGTACCAGTTCTCGATAATACCGGTATTTCAATCCCTGCTTGCAGTTTAAAATCCGTCAGTGTGTGTGTGTATCCGTCAGGATACAGGAGGTCACAATAGTTATTTTTCACTACAATCGTGTTCTAATACAGAGCTTTTTAGTCGAGTACCTACCGTGTTTAGGCCACGAAGCTTGCTGAGTAGCCTAAGTAAGGTACGAGATTAACAAGCTTGATTATGCCACTATTGTGAACAATACTTTTTGTACGAGTTCATTAAAATTAAAATAATACGAGTATATAAGAAAACTAAATATCGTAATTACCTACTATATTGCATAGTTCTACTATCCGACTTCGCGTCCATAATGTTGCAGTACTGTGCTATGATTGGCTAAATACTAGCCAATCACAAAGCGTAGTTTTGTTATCTTTTTATGCCCTGGATTCAGCAGCAAATTTAAGTAGATTTTTGACAGATGACACGACGCTGCTACGTTCCGAAACGCCATAGATTGTCAATTTTGTATCGGATCGAGTCTCCGTAAACAAGGACACATATTATTGAAATACGAAGTTCTATTTTCAGTTTTTTTTCGGTTGTCTAGAGCGTATCGAAACAGTTACTGTTATTTCGGTTGTTTCGGAAATAAAATAGACTATTTAACGATGAAAAGAGTGACGTTGCAGTATTCGCTATGAAATCTTAATACACAGATTTTAATCGACAAATACAAAAAGAAACATGAATACATAACATTCACCCGAAAATCATTACCATCACCCGGGTAAAAATGCAATCTCGTCTTTATTTTTTTATAGGTCTTTGCACTCATTAAAAGTATTTACAGTCGCTTAATTAACTTTTCTAAGCAATTTATTCTGTAATCAGTTCATTAGTGAACCATCTCCGCAAAATGCACAACTTGCCACTAATAGCGCGTCTCGTCACTTGATAGCTATTTCAAAGAGGGCGTGGTTTAATTAAACTTTTAAACGCTCCGTGTGAACGTACCCTAAAGAGAACAAAGTTTCATAATAAGCCCCTGTAATGCCTTGTAAACAAGTTTATGCAATATCCTGAGATATGCTTTACTGCTGGGATGTTTATGTTAATGCTAGTAAACTAAATAGTTATGGCAAGGTCTACTACGTAATGGCATATAAATGGCATATGAAGTCAGTTATCTAATAAAAGGTCTAAGGATTAAACATCTTAAGTATACTGTAAACGCTTTTAAGTCGAGACACCTGTCTAGTCCAACATTATTTTTGTTTTAATGTAGTAGTTGGTACTTAGTTTTAATTGCGGCGACAATGTTATGCGTTTTTTATGTGCTTCTAACTTTTTTTATAGCATAGAGAAAGCGAACGAGCACACATGCCACCGGGTGGTAAGCGGGACCTGTGACCCCAAGACTGCAATTTTAAGACTGCAATCCTAAGACTGCAATCCTAAGACTGCATAATTATGCGTTGCCAACCCTGAGGACTAAGATGGAATACCTTCATGGACGGGCTCCCTTCGGGTACGGATCCCTAAAATACAAAGTTACTTTCCAAACGAACCAACAACTAATCTAAGTTCATCATATAAATTCATTGTAAACACAAACAACTCAAAATTTCAACTAAAGCAGGCCAACATCACAAGTGCACCCGGCGCCAGTGTTAATACTGCAGATGGGTAAAACAAATTAAATTGCCTTCTTACTACGGCAATAAATATGGCTCATTGGCCAGTTATTTAACTGAGATTTATAAACCGTGGCCGAGCGGTACTGTGAACGGTTTAACGACCAAGTTGAAGTTGATTTAAATAAAAGCTATTTCAAAATTTGAGGTTCCGTACGATCAGCTTTTTAAGTAGGAAACTGCACACTTTTGTGCTTTGTCATTTTAACGTCATGTTTGAACTGCTGCACTAATCTGCCAAAGGCATTAAAGCGACGAGGTACAACAGTGTGCAGCTACTTATTATATCGACTGTAACTTTACAAAGAATTGCTTAATATTGATCCTGATGTTAATTATAGTTGACGGTTCCTTTGGTTGATTGATGATGAAAGGGCGTAAATAAAAGACTTAAACATATTAACTAATATATATTATTATCCAAGGCATTTTAATACAAAAAGTTAGGGTCATGGTATAGTTGCTTATTATGTACGGTGATGCCAGGTTCTGCATTTGGCTGCCATGTGTTTCGGCTCAGGAAACATGGCGTCGGCCTAAATTGCAAACCTGCTAAATCCATTTTTAGTATTAAGCAGTTTTGCATTCTAAATAGATGAAATAAAGTGAAAACCTGCTAAATCCTAAAAATGGATTTAGCAGGTTTGCACTTTAGGCCGACGATTGGTGTTCCTAATTTAAAAGGCAAGCAATAGAGGAAACGAACAGGTCAACTCTATAGTAGTCAACAGATAAAGCTTTGTGGTATCATTCCTAAATAATAGCATAATTGTAAACTTTAGTCTTTTTTTATAATTACAGATCGGTTAAAGATTTATTCTAATAACCATAAAATTATTGCATTGATGTTTTGACATAGCATTGTTGCAGCTATCCCATTATAGCATTTTTTCTTGATTACGGGCTGTGGAAAAAATAATCTTCGTTTCGTTAAAGACGAAATACACTAGTAATTGCAACTTCTTTTTTTTTATTATCATTGCTAGTTTTTCTACCTACTGATACGAAATTCCAAAGCATTCTTTTACTTAATTCAATTAACTTTGCTCAACTATAAACCAAACGAGAAATATCTAACATAACCTCAAATTTCACCATTCAACCAACTCTAGGTCAAATAATCTAGCGTTGAACCATTAAATCTCTATCAAGAGACAGATCATGAAACCGCAATGCCATCACCGAAATTGCGCCAAATAAAGCAGTCTGGCATAAAGCATCGCGCACACGGGAGCGTTTAAGGAGCTTACATTAGTCGCGAGCCGGTCTCATCCTGTACTCAACGCGATAGCATCAACACTTTCACGACATGCAGCGTTCCGCCCGGCTAGAGATGTGGGAATGTTGCTGAAGTTTATATTTCACTCGATGATTTTGGTTGATACTCATAAAAGATCAAAGAAAATTACTGGTTAGTTCAGTACAAAAAAAAAGGCCGCAGGGTAGCTAGTGGCAAACTGTAAATGAATAGCGACACCACGGACTTGATTGCTCCCGAGGGAAGGTCATGTTCCTCACATCAGGCTTGCCTTCATCGGCCAGCTGGAGTGTACGATGACAAGGAACAGACCCTCACCTCTGACTTGCCTTTACCTATTGATCGATCAGAGTGGAGATGCAAGAGCTATATGCTCGAAGGGCGGATGTGCTGCGTAAGTGGCGAGTTAGCACCTTATGGTCGTTCAAATTTGAAGTCCAGAAACATCTCTCGACCCTTAGCCACTCTGGAACTGTTGCCTCTCTTCTGCTATGTATATGCGGCTATTTTAGGAGGCTCATTCTATGTTGGTGAGTCACCGTCTGCCATTTCAACCAAAGTAATTAGCGTTGGCTAAGCAGACGCCATAGTTTCATCTGTAGCCTAGTTCACCAATCCATATCAATTTTTGCCATTATTAAGTAGTCCTTAGTGCGCGGTTTTAAAATTTGTATATACTGTGCCAATTTTTGAAATAATATGTCACATTAATCTATTGCATTTTTAATACAAAGAGTAAATTTGAGACGTTATCTATGAAAAGGGACCTTATTGTCTATGGCGCTTCCGCCATTATTAACGATGCTCCGATATAAATACAACGTCACGTGACGCAGTGCGACGTAAGCGCCATCGACAATAAGGTTCCTTTTCATAGATAATGCCACATTTTTGCATGTACAACAAGAAATGCTTCAGTAGCTTAGAAAACATGTTTTTTCTCAATTTGGAATTGTGTGTGTTCAATTGTTCTAATTTTGAAACTGCAATTTAATTTAGTAAATTCCTAGATTGCTTCGAATTAAATAGCTACTTATGGAATAAAAAGTTGTATCACAAGTACTTTACGAGCATCATTAAAATTTTAATTACTCCTTTATACTGATTAATATATTCAAATGTACAAAATATATTCTGGACTACTATGCAAGGGGTTCTCTTACGGTGTAATATATGCGCTAAGTGCTAAGACACCAGTATAAAGTTCACTGTAAATTGATATAACGTCACACACATGATTCCTATATGATAATCAGTGATCGGAATAGGTAGAGCTAATTTGCCTAAACTTGACGCATATTCATTCATGCGTGAGAGAGATGGGAATACATTATTGAATGAACATGCATCAAGTTTAGGCAAACTAGCTCACCTATTTCCGATCACTGATGATAATCGATAAATAAAATAAAAAGTGTCCCCTGCCTATCAAGAGTCGGCGAACACAAGGTAAGTGGCGGCGGCTATCGCGCGATACATCACTCTAAGCCGGTCCCCGGCACAACATTCAGCGTTCTGAGAAACGATCTGATTACAATAAGGAAAACACTTCACCGCCAGCTGGAATTATTCCTTTGCTTTGAGGACTGTACGGTGGTCTAAGAAAGTTCACTTTTAACCCAAGTTTCTTTCAACTGGTTTTTTTTTTAAATCGACAGCCATTTTGTTTCTGTAGCGTGCATGTATTTATCCGTTGGATGGTAGGACCACTTATTTTGAGAGTTGTACAATAAGTGAAAGGAAAAAAGCGTAATGTTATAATGGTTCCTTCAGTCGCCGCGTTATTAATGGCCCGTTGTTTGATCGCTAGTTAAACTAACTAATGGTCAAAAAACGTTCCTAATGGTTAAAATCTCAAGGAAATGTGTCAATTTTCGATTCCTTTTTCGAATTTTAACAATTAGTTGAGTTAACTACTGATCAAACAACAGGCCCTAATTGTCAAACAAAAGCTTTGAAAATCTTCGTGAGTGATAGGCATTGCACTATAGCAATTAATTGTATATTAATATCCTTGGCTCGATTGCTTTCTGGAGCATGACACTTAAGAATACGGCATTTTAATTATGTATGGACCAAATTTAAATTAATCATTAACCTAATACGACAGAAAATGATACTTTAAATAAGTAAATATAAGGTGGAAAAATATAGTTGACACTTAAAAATATATTATAATTCTACCTGTCTCCACGTCAAACACTTTTGCACCGAGCTATAATGGCACTGATGCAGTATTTTGATAGTAAATAGTTCGGTTGTTCATATTATTTGGTACAAAAATCGTACTTAATTAATTAAATGAAACTGAAACTGATACCACCTGAGACCGTTGTTAATAAGTAACAGTTATCGGTAGACATCACGTCCAGGTATGTGTGTCACGTGCCATTATCGCATTTCTTCCTTACAATGCATTACATGTACTTAACTTTTCATTTTGTCCACGAAAATAATTATCTATAACTGTAAGCCCATCCTATAGTATAGTCACTATTTAATTTTTGTGTCTGATTATGCTCCTCATCTTACCTTGATAGACAACTTTTTCCCTCGATTTCAATCGATATAATATCTTTTGTTTCCGCTGACAAGCATTATTGATAGCACAAAGAAACGTTTTGTATTGGAAACATAGTGTTATTGTTCTAAATATGCATTTCCCGCTAAAAGTTTGGCACTTTACCGCATACTTATCATTTGAATGGTCCACGATAACTTCGCAGTCAATTTACTGTGTTATTTACGACTCTGAAGTGCATTTTAATTTTGCACCAACTCCATTTATAAAGTCGATAGTGAAATGTTGTTTTCGAGTGAAGTAAATCACGTTTCAAATTGAAATGAAGTTGAAATAAGGTAATGCGTTGGGAAATTAGTGCTGAAAGCAAAAAGGTGCAGTGCTTGGGATATTAAATATTGTAACAAAAATGCAAAAGGTGGAAATGGAATGACTTTGCCAATATTTGAATACTATCTAACAGTTATGTAAATTTACAGTTATGCAGTCTAAAGAAAGTTAAGTTATTAAGTAAGTTTACTGTGTGAAAATTGTGCTTTATACTTAAACTTAGCTGTATATTTAAACTTATCATAGCATAATAAATCAACCAATTTTTTAAATAATGGGTCGGACATAATAGACGCAAACGAAAACATCTAGACACATAAATTAATAATAATAGAAAAAGTCTTCAACAGAAGCAACTTTGACAAATTGAAAACATTGACAAGTTCTACCACAAAATTGATGGTATGTATTTGATTTTGCAAAATATTTACTTATTTAATCATCCTCATAAAATATAATTAAATAAATACGTCCTTAATAATTTGAAGGATTCTCAAGAGGAAGGTAATAGCTTGGCTAGTGGTTCCTTGATATTATGCTGTCAACAATAATTGCCACTTGACAATATTATTGTTTCATCTGTCACCACGTCAAACTTTAATTGGCTTTCTCTGACCAGTAATAACCAATCAATGGACTACAATTTTTCCCACTACAAGGTAATAATGTAACCTTCTCAATATTGTAACAAGGAAATCGTCCATATAAAAAGGGTGATATTTAATTTTGTGCAGTGGTTGTGTCCGCCCCAGGGGCTTTATGTAGCATTTCCGTTCGCACGAAACCGCGGAATGCGAAATAGCGTGTGTGGTGAATAGAAAGAGGAGAACGTACCACGATGTGTGAAGAAAACATGCTTATTTTGAAACAATTTATACGTGGAGCGGATTCGTATGTTTAAATGTTTGTTCGACGATAACTTAAATAGGTACAATTAATCCGATCTTTATGAAATTCGTTAGGAAAGTAGTTAAAACGTATACAATTTGTAAGTTTGAACATGTGCTGGATCGGTTCGGGAGTCGAACTCTCCAACAGAAAGGTCGGGGGAAATTTTAAGGTCTCCATTCGATTCTATTCTATTCTTTTCTACTTTAATTACTAATTAATTTTTATCGATAATAATATTTTTATTGCAAAGTTACCTTAATTATACCGTATTCATTGAATTTATCACCATAGAAGGATAATTATACGTTTTTATTGATTAAATTTTTAATTCTTAACCTCCCAGCATCAGTTTTCAAGTTTGTTTGCATCAACTTGACACCGGGATGCGGCTTTAGTTTTCAACACTCATAAATACATTTCAGTTTTAACCAGCTTATTTTTTAATTATTCCACGCGATTTTCCCTTGCTACTATACTTAAAAAAATAAAGTCAACATTTAATTTTTACAGGAAAACTATTACTTCTAACTTATTTGTTTTCCTACTAACGTAATTGTTATTGCTTATCAAGCAATCTTTTCGTATGTACGTAAATTATTAAAATAAAAATATAAAATTGCGGCTTTCACCATATCTTACTGAATAGAAATCTTTCAATGCATGCAATTTTCAGCGAGCACACAAAGAATTCATATTATTGGAAAATCAGCTCGTTAAACGAACACTGAATGCTCCACTATTCGTAGGTCTAGAAACCACTAAATCCACATTTTACAATACACTCACTAACTGAGCCAAAATCCGTCTCCACAAATCTTATAAGATCCATGAACGGCGATTGGGTTGAAATATGTTTCATAAGCGCGGCCTCGTGGTGAGAGAAACAAAACTGATAGTCTGCTGTTTTTATTACTAGCGGTGTTTTTAATATTAATATCAGGGAAATGCATTTCATGGATATCAGTGGGCCTAGACAAAATAATCCTTAAGCTAAGCTGACTATACGTCATACGATTGACTTAAGCGGCTGACGCAATAGATCTTCAGCTTACATCGACTTTATATATTTTGAAAGTTTTCAAAAATGGCTAACGTTACTACATTTTATATATGATCAAACGAACTTCTTGAAGTGAAGTTCGATCGATATTATATGAGTCGCTTCATTCTCGATATAAATATTCACAACGTAGTCCCTTAAACCTACTAGGTAGCATACGCACATTTTAAGAGTATTCTTTTTGACTATTTCCGTTAAAAAATACTACTTCCGGTACCAGTTACGACTGGGCACGCGGCCATCTTGTTCTTCATTCTTTTTAGAGTAAGTTAGTGAGTAGTATGAGTACCAAAACTTTTATCAGGGTAATTGGGTGGGCGGGAACTTATATCTTCGAATGAAGCGACTCATATAATATCGATCGAACTTCACTTCAAGAAGTTCGTTTGATCATATATTATATTTCGTCGCTTCATTCTCGATATAAATATTCACAACGTAGATGTTTAGAGGTTAAACTTTTGGACTATGTAAACGAAGTAATACATAAAAGATGATTTCAATTTTCATTACAATCATCATTTAAACCAAACAAAATCTTCCATAACAGATGTAATTACGTAACAATTAACAACTTTATATTTTGTGAATTATACTATTTTATCTTATTTGCAAAACAAACAGATCTAGCAAAATTCAGTTTGGTCTACAACAAACCTGTTGTAGAACTTAGCGAAGGTGAGCGACGAGCGCGTCCAGCCCGCGGTCTTGCGGATCATGTCCGCAGACGCCGGCCGCGCTCGCCGACGACGGGGCGGCGTGACGTCACCGAACACCGCCACGTCCACGCCGCTTTAAGACAATACTTTTTGATCCATTTACTGATGGTCTGTGATGTACCAGTTTTATAAGGTCGCTTGGTTGTTAGAAGAAGGTTGCTCACTATAGCCGCCCTGATTTAATTGGTGGCTAGTAAGTATTCTTGTAAAGATCGTGGCCGGACAAATCGACGTATCTTCTTTGAAGTTAGGAAATACTAAGATCGGCTGCCCGTGATTGGGACCTGAAGTTTTAATAATACTAGTGACAACGATAGTTGGCCCGATGTTACTAACATGTATGGATTCTATTTTTATAAGCGACCGTGTTTGAACGCAATGAGCCGTATATGCACAGCGCAAGTAACATCACCAATTTTTTAGTTAAAAATATCAAGAGGTACGTTTTGATAGGGAAACCATTTTGAAATATAAGTCAATACATTTTGTGGTTCCCAAGTGAAATATACTTCGGCACGGTGGGTCTAATGTTTGTAAACACCCTTTAACAGTCGCTTAACGGACTCGTCAGTGTTGATTGTATCTTTTCCCGATGAAATCGACAGGGCTGAGCAATGACAGTTTATGATACCATATGAAGCACCCTTAAAAACTGCTCAGTCAAAAAATATGACCGATTCAGTAGTGCACTGAAAAAGAGGTATGTTATGTTATAATAATAATACCACCAAAGTTTGAGCGATGGGCTGTACTGGTTAAAGATGCTGTTAGCGAGTGACAATATCACCAAGTCTATCGCGGGATCCGCGTGGTTCGGTGTGCCCTGCCGCTTGAAAACCGTTCGCAACAAGTCGCGGCACCCAGGGTAAGGTGGGTGAACAGAGGATGATGGATCCTAAAAGAAGATCGTAACAGGTTCTTACTGGGATCCGAATATACTGCCTCTGAACAAAGTGTACTCGTCAGCAGTCGGTACCAAGGCTGCGAAGCCCATACTGGAAATACAATAATCCCGGTTCCTTTCTCCTCGATTACTTTTTGTATGCATTTCAGCATTAAAGAAATAGGTGGAAAAGCATAAAATAAAATATCGTGACCAACTTGTTGTCAGGGTATCGATTAATAAAGCATCCGGATCCCTTTCCCAGAATAACTATATAAGAATAACATTTGGCGTTGGCGCGAGATGCGAAAAAAAAATCAATTTGAGACTGACCAAATTTCTTAACTATCGTTTGGAATCCAGGATCTGAAAGCTCACACTCTAAATATATCTAGCTATATAAATACCTTTAAACGAGCAATTCTTGTGTGTATATATATATCTCGGCAACGGCTCCGACGCTCTGTCTTCCAGGTACTCGGATTATTCTACGAGACTCTTCGTCCACCTCTACATTGTCTTTGGTGTTAATATAGGACGCATGCAGCCAAATACTGCGTTCCTCGCGCCAACACCAAATATCTCTAGCCAGATCATTAAGATAGGGGTATTGTAAACCACCCATCCTATTAACGTAACTCAAGGCCGTTATATTATCAACTCTTAACAATATTGCACAGAGAGTCAAATTTCGAATGAAAGCTTTTAACCCTAAGTAGATGGCTAACAACTTCAAGTAATTTATGTGGTTCACTATCCTTCCAACGACCATTTACTCGCTCGTCATCACACACTGCGTCCCAGCCCATCAGGGTTGAGCCAGTGAATATAACCGTATCGTAATTTGAAACCCTCACTGGACAAGACGAAGTAAATATTTTTTCGGACCAACAATTTAAGTCAAGTAAAATATTTTTTGATGGGAGTAATTTTCATATTCGAATGATTTATTTGTAAATATAGGTAATAAGTTGTTACAAAATTAGCTATATTTTGCCACTAGGCATACAAATATTATGTCAGGTCATATATAATTATAATAAATCGTTTCGTATCGGAATTGTCGAATCTTAGTAGAACTAATAATAGAAACTTCCCGTTTTAAATTTTTTGTACATATACCCAACCATAGCGAACTGCTGGGCAAGCAGCTGTTAGAACTCCAATAAGCTGTGCAAATTCTTCTGACAAGAATTTATTAACTAACTGTGCAATTTTGCTTCGTTTATCTGAGGGTAGACACAATGTCAAATCGACCGTTTTAAAAATGAAACATTAGTATCTGCAGATCTGCTCAGGCTGTAAGCTGTTTTTATAATGGTTTATCACGAACCCTGAACAATACCATAACTTGATAATTTCATGAACATTATTTAAGCATTCATTATAAGTACTGCCGATACAAAAAATATCGAATAAGTAATACTGACGTAAAACCACGTGATCTAAGAAAAAATATAACTTTTCTCATTATAGGTGTAAATTCATACGTCATTCGGACCGTAGGTCATGGCTGTAAATTCATACGTCATCGTACTTAAGCGGGCTACATACCATCAGTTTTAACTGCACAGTTTCAACGGCACAGTCGAACTGTTCAGTTAAAAAGTATGTGTGTAGGCACTGCAAACTGTGCATTTAAACTGACGATCTAAGAAATATCTAATCGAAATTTAATTAGATAAAACTGTACAGTTAAATCTGTGCAGTTAAAACTGATGGTATGTAGCCCGCTTTAAATAATCAGTTTCGAACTCAAACCTTAAATACTTTGAGATTGAGTAATAGGAATTAAAATATATGCTTCTTTTAGATTAATTATGGCTAAATATCCGTCTTTCTGAATTAACTTTGAAGCGGGTCTGTGATTTTCCATTTTAAAATTATTTGGGTGTATAAATTTATTTAGCGCCTTTAAATTCAATTAAACTGTTCTGCCACCATTAGGTTTTTGAGCTAATGATTCTGATAAAAAATTATCAGAAAAAGGGAAGCATTCACGTACTGCTCTTAAGTTAAATAGATTTCGCAATGGCCTAGGACATTTCATGTTTTTCGTGACGAGACCATAAATCATTATTAGGTATCGTATTTTAGGTCACTTGACAAGTAAAAGGAATAGTATGTCCTTTAAATACCCATTGTAAGACTTGTTTGTTAGAAGTAAGTCTGAACCAGCATTTGCGGAAAAACAAAGATCCTATCAGCATGAGGTACCCTCGCTATTGCTGTGTCGCTCGGGCCCGCCCGTGTGGCTTCTTGGGCGGCCCGGGCTGCGCGGCGCGCGCCTGGTGCGGCTGGCGGTGCTGCGTGTTGCTCGCCAAAACAAAAGATATACCAAAAAAGTGGGTATACTTAAACTACTTTCATTGCTGCCGACCCGCTAGGCGGGTCCATTTTGTATGAAAATCAGCATTAAAAGTGATAATGTAACGTAATAACAAGGCCAACTTGTTAGTTCACGACTAACAAAGAAGGCTAACGTTTCGATGTGCTTGGTGTTCAATCCTTGCCTTCGTGTTAATTCTCGATTAACCCCCAGGTATGTAGGATTAATGAACTAATTCCATCGTGTTGATTCTCGATCAACCCCCAGGAAAAGTCATGGACCACTATGACTTTGCACAATTTATAAAAGTTGAATGACTTACCAGATTATTCTTCGCTATCCGATTAATCTGACGACGACGTCAAAATCCATATACATCGACGCGGCTTATATTTTTTTTAAACTTCCTAATTTTTTGCTTATATTAACCCCCAGGTATGTAGGATTAATGAACTAATTCCATAGTGTTGATTCTCGATCAACCCCCAGGAAAAGTCATGGACCACTATGACTTTGCACAATTTCCACACATTGACTCACGGTCATCACTATGGTATAAAACGTTAAGTAAGTTTAAAATTTAAAATGCACTTTTTGATTATTATAAAAGTTGAATGACTTACCAGATTATTCTTCGCTATCCGATTAATCTGACGACGACGTCAAAATCCATGTACATCGACGCGGCTTATTATTTTTTTAAACTTCCTAATTTTTTGCTTATATTATAATACTCAATCCTAGCTTCAGCGGTACGCTTCGGCATTTTGAGATTGGTGTGCTTCCTACCACGCACGAAAAAGGAAATGAAGAACAAGATGGCCGCGTGCCCAGTCGTAACTGGTACCGGAAGTAGTATTTTTTAACGGAAATAGTCAAAAAGAATACTCTTAAAATGTGCGTATGCTACCTAGTAGGTTTAAGGGACTACGTTGTGAATATTTATATCGAGAATGAAGCGACGAAATATAATCCACGACCAATATTGGATCACTGTGTTAGTAATAATTAAAAAAACTTATACTAGTGTTAGTAGAAGTTGCATAGCACCCTCATTATTATTTATTCCCTTGAACAGTATAAAATAAATGTTTAAAAAAACAAAAACCCGCCTTCAAAAATGCATAAAATAACTTCTTTTAAAATGGTAGGTCAGTCCAACTGCATTCGGCTTTTGGTTTAAAATATTGTGGGACGCCGACTTCAGTTGGACTGACCTACCATTTTAAAAGAAGTTATTTTATGCATTTTTGAAGGCGGGTTTTTGTTTTTTTAAACATTTATTTTATTTTATACTTTTTAGTGATCCTATTTATGCTGTTACGTAGCTCCACTTCTAAATATTAATGAGAAATTATAGAACATTTCAAGCTCGCCGCAGACAACGCCGCGGGAATGTCATAGTCATATTTAAACCTAAATGTGCTTCGTCATAGTCGCTCAATTACCTTAATCGAAATATCTTATCGCCACCCTTGAAATAGGTACCGTTAAGGAGTTCCGGTGGCCATCTGTGGTCTTCATCATCAGTTCCACTTCACCATATAGTACTTTTCAAAAGCAAATGCACGAGTTACAGTGAAAAATACCAAAATTGCTATAGGTGTGCCTATAATATTTGAGGAGTTCTCTTGATTTCTCCAAGATCCCATCATCAGTACCTGACGTGTTGACAATGGGACCAACTAGAAAGTATACTCATTCAAACAACGAAAAAAATTTTCAAATCGGTCCTGTGGTCTTCGAGTAAACATATATAAAAAAAAAATATCCCGACGAACTGAGAACCTCCTCCTTTTATTGAAGTCGGTTAAAAATGTCGCATTTATTTAAATACGCTGTCCGCTGTCAATTTCGGGATGCTGTTGGCGCTGGTCCGCACGCTGCGCACGAGGGTCGTGGCTCGCTTGCGCATGGTGGTATATACCAGTTTACCCGTGCCCCGGCGAACTTCCCCAACACGCTCCGTAATCTGGGCAACCCCATCAGCACCCTGAACGCGTTATATATTGAACGCACAGAGCGCTGTACCGCCTGTATGCATATGCTTATGCATCTTGTTTAGGCCCCCTGGTTTTCTAAATTTACATACTATATATACATATATATATATATACCTTCACGTTTGTCTCCCAATGGGGTAGGCAGAGAATAAAGAGCGCCAGGTTCACCGGTCTAAACAAACCAACTTTCATTCCTCTTCATTGATCAACCTCTTCGTGCACGTACGTCAATTGACAACATTTCAAAAAAAGGAGTATTTTAGTTTTTTCGCGATTATAATAGCTGGTTAAAAATTAGACTACCCCTGTTTCTCGGTTTTTTTTTATTTAACTTAAATTCGTCGTTCATAATTTATTAAAGAAATAGTCATTAAAAAGACCGTATATACAAAGTTAGGAATACTGATGTCGTGATCTTAGCATGATATAAAATAAAAATAAAGTGTCTTAAAAACAAAAACAGAACTGACTGTCATGTCACGTCGCTTGTCAACAATAACAACTGTAACAACATAAATTCGTCGACTTTGGGCAGATTGCGGCTATCCGCTTTTACAAATCCGTTAGTCACTTTCATTTTAAATAGCGTATATCAAAACAATAGTTTTACGAGAATCGAAAGCGTGTCGTTAGAATCAAGTAATCCGTCAGACAGATAAAAAATCGACATGACAGTTGTATATTTTTTTCAATTCCTATGGCAATAAATGGACTAAGGGCACTATAAGTGTATTCCTAACATACACAATCCAACTTTTTTTACTGTTTTTCCTAAATATAAAAAAAACTACAGCATATAAAAATCCAAAAATATTTTTACTGTAATCAGTAGTGTAAAATCTACAAACGGTATTTTAATTTACTACCTTAGCATAAATGAATTGTTGTCAATTTTGGTCTAAGATCCGAATAGGACAAGATTTGGACCGGGCTGTTTATTCGATGAAAAGTATTTTATATCAAATTGAATACGCTAAATAATATGTGGCGAATAGGTAGGCTGAAAAAATTCAGTCCAGTACTTACATTATTAAAAAAAATAATTAAAATGAACTTTTTTTTAAAATTGCAAATGTTTGTTTAATAGACAAATTACATACTAATCAAAAGTATAAAGTCTAAAGAATATGCAAACGTTAGGTTTGGTGCAAATTACTAGTACCGACTTACCTGTTTTTACCTGCCTACCCAATAGTTTGACGGGAAAAAAATTGTCAAACTAACGTTTGCATATTCTATAGGCTTCATACTTTCGATTGGTATGTAATTTGTCCATTAAACAAGCTATTATTGTATTTTTTTTAAACAAAGTTAATTTTTAAATTTTTAATTTATTATGTACTGGACTGAATTTTTTCAGCCTACCTATTCGCCACATATTATTTAGCGTATTAAATTTGATATAACATACTTTTCATCGAATAAACAGCCCGGTCCAAATCTTCTCCTATTCGGATCTCCTACTATTTCGGGTGCTTTTAATTTGACCATTATTCAGTACATCGCAAATCTGATCACTGGATGTGCGTAGAAGCGGCCCCTATTGACATCTCCATTCGCTTTCGCTCGTCATACCTCTCTCGAAACTATTCTATCACCCATACTTTTTAAATTACCGAAACCCTATAAGCATTCCTATTTTTTTCTCCTAATCTTTTCTAATTTGCAACTTAGTATAACTTCTTGACTGATTGACTGTGAAAGTATGATCGCGCTTGGTTGCTTGTTTTATTTATTATAATTAAAAGCATCTCTACTATTAATATTTTATTTATTTACATAAAAATAAGTAAGAAAATATAAAAACTACAATGTGTTGTTTAATCCCTATCTGTATACATATCAATTATTAAGTTAAAGTTATGACTCTATTTCTGACTGGTTTTACATATTTGGTGTAGTTGCTTTTTCTCTTGCGTAGTTCTGGCTTGTATTTACCTGAACTTGTAATCCTGGTTGTTAAAATAAGTATTGCAGGTGGCGTCGTCACCACTATCTGGTCAGGGCTCTTTATTATCTTCTGTTTCTCTTCTGCTATTCTTCTTTGTGCCGCTTCGAAACTTGACATCTTCATGCTTTTCTTCTTTAATGGTACCAAATACTTCTTTGGCCTATTTTTGAAAGGTTTTCTAAAATTATGATTATTGGATCTTTCAATTTCCACTTTGAGCTTGTAAACTATAGTCAAGTTTTCTTTTTCTGCAAAAGCATTAATATCACTCACATACTTATGGAAATCCTTTATATTATCGTATCCTGTTACTTCAAATTGACTTGGTATTTCACTAATCTTTTGGAATGAAACATAAGGTTTTTCTGTGAAATAAAAAAGGAACATACAATCGTTGGCAGAAAAACAATGTTCATTATATTTCAACATGTTCAACGCTTGCGATATGCTTTGAGTATCCAGATTTAATAAGGCACATTGTTTTTTATCTTCGGCTTCGTCCCCTATCCTAATTACTTTCCTCTAGGGATCTATTCTACTCGGTAAACCATATTGCTTTTGACATGTTATGATAGCTCTTATTTACTTGACTGTAATGATGGCCGAGTTCAACAAATACGATGTGAGAAGCAATATGGTTCTGGTTTTATTGAGTACACTACGTACTATTTATTTTGATAAAACATCTTTTTTTAGTAGAGATAGGCCCTTAAAAGCAGTCACGAATTAGCGGCAAAAAAATCTTTAACGTACCTTTATTTGCTAAGTACCGCTCGGATACTACGCATCTCCAAAAAGTAAGAATGATAAACCATGCTCTACGCATTATGTTTCTTTTACTAATACATATGGGAAGGTCGATCAGGTGCTCTTATATCGCAAATGATTGAAAAAGGTAAAAGATAAGAATCGAGAACAATGCCATTTGTTCCGTGGCGCTAAGTTGGTTAACCCGTCGTTCGTTTAGGTGCATTAGTGCATTAGTGTAATGTTGAATTTTATGCGGAGCAAAGATTTCCGTGTTGTAATATTTCGTATTTTTTGCATAATTATAAAGAAAATGAAATAAGATCATGAACGTTTGACATGATATTTTAAAGGATATTTTAAAGTTTAAAATTATATCCCAGCGATAAATGTAAATAATAGCCCTATTTGTGCCGCGTACATTTTAGTGTTAAAATGTATGCGATTGAACATCTGTTGCGATTGTACTCGTATTGTGTTATGTTGGAAACTAAAGATCAAGGGCACAGCTGTGTCGTAGAATTAGTAAAAGTAGTTTAATAATAATAGTTTTTGGGAGTATAAGGACTGGTGGGAGGTTGCACTGAACAGGAATGCACAGAAGGAGGAAAGGGATGCCTTTAGGACCAGCAGAGGGATAATATTAGTTTATTATTAAAGGATATTATAACACCTGTGCTGATTTCGCTCTTTTATTAAATCCTTTTTACACACTTTGATGCTACCACTTTGACAGGAAAATAAAAAGGTACGTAAATGTTAAGATTAAGTAAAACTGAAAAGTGTGTATTAAACTAAAATAATATGAAATAACCCGATTTCAGTAAAAATATCAGCTGAAAAGCGAAAAACGTGAGCAATGTACTTATATAACTTGAATATTGTTAAATATTGAAGGTGGGAATAACCTAACAGTGCAAATGTAATTTTTTTCCAAGAAATATGTTTGTAATTCATTTCTCGTCCGGCCTGCAATACTTTTTTCAATATTAAATTTTCAAGTTTATACGTACATTGCTCCTAAAATTATCTATAGATCTTATCGATTCATGATTACGGATCACTTCGTTACATAATGGATATTTTTCATTTTTCTTATACTCACCTACGATAATTATTTATCAAATTTACTCTTTTAAAATTAATAATTTACAGCGGACTAATCCACATATATTTTTCTGGATTGTCATGTGAAACACACGTGTTTATTTAATAATTCAAGTGGTAAATACGTAAATATTGTTTAAACCAAAAACTAAATTAAGATTTTCTGCATAAGGTCACATTAATCGTTAGTATAATATTATAATTGTAAGGTATGAAACAAAAAGAAGAATATCACTAAGGCCCTGTTGTTTGATCAGTAGTTAAACTAACTAATTGTTAAAATTCGAAAAAGGAATGGAAAATTTGACACATTTCCTTGAGATTTTAACCATTAGTAACGTTATTTGACCATTAGTTAGTTTAACTACCGATCAAACAACAGGCCATAAGTGAAATAATCTCTTTTTTTTATCCTACATAGACAGACAGTTGAAAATGGTAACGTTCCCTTTTAAAATTAAAAAGAATCCTTTTTGTCTTTGGTATTTTAAAACGCGAGCTCCATAGTTCGTTAACTCAATAAGTTAATAATCTGAAGTTTGGATATTTGGAGACGTTTGTTGCCTCTAAACCATACCTACCTACATTATTGATATAAGTATCACCGAAAATTATTTTTAAATTATTTTGAGTGCAGGAGTTTCTTATCTTACCTACTATAAACTTACGGTGTTATCGTCTGCAGCTGATTAAAGCAAAGTTCAAGTAACATTCTGCGACCCTAGTGAAAAAGAATATAACGACTTAGCTTGTAATAAAAAACGATAAAAGAATATACTAAACTTAAACATAAGGCCTATGTTCAGCAGTGGACGTCTTTCAGCTGATAATAATGTGATGATGATGATGATACTAAACTTACACCGTTTTTCGTTCAAACCTGGGGAGACTTCGCAGAGTTTCCTCTTTTGCTAGTGCCTACGAAATATGGTGTGGCTGTATAAAACTTTAGGTGCGTAAGTCCATCTAGCAGTTGGCCTTTTTTAATATTGAAAATATTATTCTAAAATATTACTTCTTTAAGTACAGGTTCATTCAAAATCCTCCAAATTACTTCCAAATACGCAAACCATCTCCGCGGCGAACAGCCCTTGTTGGAAAGTTCGGCGTTGCGCATTGAATTTTCGACTTCCCGACGAAACTTTATTATTAACAGTCGCAAGTGGAACCAGCAAGTTTCTGTTAAGTAGTTTAAACTCGTAATGACGTGTTTTGGATGCGAAATATTTCCCTTTGGGTAGTAGGATCTTGTGCAGGGTCTGTCCGGATCGCTACCACCATCTTATCCTTTTAACCTGCCGCCAATGAGCAGTGTTCACATAGGTAATTGGATTTCATTGTGAGGGTAACACAACAGGGCCGCTATTTTGCAGCGTAAATCGATATTACCTTTGACCTATAATGGTATTGTTTTTAACTCGGCCACCATTATTGTCAAGCTTCTGTCAAGTAAATAAGAGCTATCAAAACGTTGACGATACGTCACCCGTCAAAGGCAATAACACACCCGTTAAAAGTAGTAAGGTAAGGCCATGTAGAATCTCAGCCTTGGTAAAAATACTAGCATAGAGGCATATCTATTTAGTCCTTAAGATAGTAATTAGTTTTGAGAATGTAAATGTCTTTGGGTCTCAAATTCCACCGACCAGTGTGCTTGCTAACCTTCTCCTTAGACCTGCACATCCAATATCAGCGCTAGGGTAGACCGGGGACAATAGTAACACGGGTCAATACTACCATCGCCTATATCTCTGCAACTACCTACATCGAAATATGCATGTCTTTGAATACACGAGTGTGCCTCGACCTGCTCACTAGCCGGTCACTCGCTGCCGCGCGAAACGCACGAGCTAGACGACGATTTGTAATTTTGACTGACCAAAGTAGGTATTTACGATTTACGTTTTGTGCTTCTGTTTACAATTCAATAGTCGTAGTGTGAAAGTTTAACAGAATTCTGATTCTCTAGTTATTAAAGATTGTAATGTGCCACAGATATAGAAATCGAGATTTGAGAAGTTTAGTGAGTGCGAGTAAAAAAGGACAATTGTACCACCACATTCGGGGTCAATTGTAACGTTACAATTGACCCCGTGCCACAATTGACCCAGAGTTTTTAAAAATAAGACAATTGAAGCGAATTAATTTTGTAACAAGTTACATCTCGGGTATTTAAATTTGTACCTATGATTCATCCCGACGACTCATTTCGATACTTTGGGATGTATATAAATTATAATACCCACAATGTCATCCGTTTCAGTAGTATTATTTAAAAATAATTTGCTGTGAAGGATGGGGTTGATTGTACCAGGGGTCAATTGTAACTTTATGGGATTCGTAATTGTTAAATTATTCGATATTTTGGTTGTATTGAGGTGTTGTTATTTCTTGAGAGATGTGCTTTGAGGACCCTTAAGTCATTTTTATAATAACTCGTCACAATATGTTTCAAAAACTCTGAGAATATTATTTTTTCTATAGTTCATTTCATGCTCGCTTTGTCTAGCCTAAATACGAGTCTCTATGTTTAAGACGGATGTAACGTAACAGACTGATTTGTCTTAAGAAATTAACAATAAATACTGATTAATTAGTCCATTATTTTGGGTTTTATTTACCTGTGTTTTTCTGGTACAATTGACCCGTACTGGGGGTCAATTGTAACACAAGGACTTCATGAACGAAAACTCAATTTGCACCATTCTGATGAGTTTAAATGAAAATTATTTTCTAGATTCGGATAGACAATTAGACTAGAATCTTATATCCTAAGCGATTTTTACGTGGTAGCTTTAGATTCTGAGTTACAGGTAATTATTTCTAAAATGGTACTATTGTCCCCGGTCTACCCTACTCCTAACGGTCCAAAGATATACTCGTACATACATACTTTCACGCCTGTCTCCCAATGGGGTAGTACACACTATGGAACGCCGGGTACACCGATCCAAACATACAACTTTCGCTTCCTCTACATTCAATAAACCTCTTCATGCACGTACGTCGGTTGCGGGGGCTTTTGTTTTGGCCCTTGTTCAGTACATGCATCGCGAATCAGATCACTGTAAGTCTGGGGCGTCCCTTACCGACATCTCCACTCACTCTCGCTCGCCATACCTTTTTCGTAACTCTTCTTTCATCCATCCTTTTTAAATGACCAAACCATTTTAGCATACCCGTTTTGATATTTTGTCACTATATCTTCTTTCAATCCATATCTATCGTGATTCAACATCTCTTTCAAGAAATTACTTAATAACACAAAATAGTCTCCGTTAACTGTCCATTTTTAGTTAGTAAACTAATCTTGTTAATGCTAAAGGCGACAACAATCCAACTTCACCAAACTTACACTGAATTAGGTCACCTTTTGATTTCAGAAAAACAAACGCATAAAGTTCGGCAAAACAGCAAAATATCGGTGAGGAAAAAGCAAAAATTTGTCTCGGGTACTAACCAAGTCCTCAATCACGCCGCATTGGAAAATCGAAAGCTATGAAATTCTCGAGCGGAATATCCAAGGGAATTGGGAAAAGTTTCCACTCTCGATTTGTAGTGGTTTCAGTATTTCTATTGATTCTAGAAAATTTCCATGATAGGATTTGTGCAATGGATAGTTTTTTGCGCGGATTGTTGATTCGTGATTTTTATCTCGCTGAAGTTATTTTGGATTCAGGTTTGAGAGCCCCTGAACGCCGAGTAAATAAATACAAGTGTAGAGGATACTTGGACCCGGGAATTGGTATCTATCACTACATATATATATATATATATATATATATATATATATATATATATATATATATATTATATAAAACAAAGTCGCTTCCCGCTGTCTGTCTGTACTTATGTATGCTTAGATCTTTAAAAGTACGCAACGGATTATGATGGGGGTTTTTTTAAATACTAGGTAGAGTGATTCAAGAGGAAGGTTTATATGTATAATACATGCATAATATAGTAGAGAAACACTGATAATTTTAGAGGTTTCTAATGTGATGTCGTAAATAAACACTTTATTTGCGCTTACATTGCAAACGCTGGCTAAACCTTAAGAGATATATCAAAATAATGTACTGAAGAATTGTAGTTCTTTAAAAAACTAAAGAAAAGTCCGCGATGGCATATGTTTATCTCCTAAAATTGACTGACAGTAACCATTTTTATCTCTAAAATTTTATTAAAAAATAATAGGTTATTTGCGAAGCTATTTTTACAATTCAGTATTTATTCTTTTTCCTAAAATACTTTATTTACATCCAACTAAGTACAGAATTCAACATTAATACAATTAAAAATTAAAACTAAACGTATTTAAAATAAAATAAAACTAAGCTACTCAAATATTAAAGATATAAATAATAATCACCACTATAAAAAGAACACCCCCTCTAGCAGGTCCGTTTGCGGCATGGTCCCCATGACACTGGCTGCATTACCTCTCTGGATAGCTAGCCCAATCCTTGGGAGAGGACTCTATGAGCCGAGAGGACAGGGCCTTAATAAAGCTTTTCATATCAGCTGGCCAAGGTCCCATGGTTTCCACTGCAAGCGCCACTAATTCGTAATTATTTAATAATGACGAATATTTGCGGCGCTTGAGTGTTTGGGTCTGATCAGCTGCTGCACCGGCCCGATTACGGGTTGACTGGACGTGGGAAAGGGCGAATGTGTCAACGCACGTCGCGTCCCACACCAGTGCCCTACCTAGTTTCCACGGCACCAATGTAGCTCCGTCTGGTCGCTTGCCATCGTCTCTATGCAATCCTGCAGGTTCCAGGACAGCTGGTACAGAGACAGTGGCAAGCGAACGACGGATCAGATCATTAATTGTGCCATGACGGTACAAACGGCCGGCACTTCTGAAGCATGAAAGGCCATGTCGTCCCAGCGTATTTATTCTTATCCAGATAAATACGTTGGTTACCTTGGGCATTTAATGTAGATTACCACTGGGCTGAATTCTTTCAACATAGACTGGTTGTGTTTAGTGGTTTCCGACGGCGAATACAGAAACAGAAACTGAGAATCACACATAGCTCCTGATATCGATATTTAAAGCAATAATGCGAAGTAAAGAAAACCACGGTAGGCTTAGGGAATGCAAAGCTTTTCATAGAAAGAATTGACAGGAGCTGGACCAAAAAACTTTGGAAACTCAGCAGAAGCCAACTCCGATACATTATCGGAGTTGTTCCTGGGCACTTTGGGGCAAAAAAAATCCTAGCAAAGATGCGCCTTTATGACAGCACAGATTGTAGAATGTGCGGCAAAGAGGTGGAAACAATGAAACAAACACTTATTGTATGAATGTGATGCCCTCGCCGGAGTAAGAATGAAAATCCTCGGTTGTGGCTACCCAGATCCAAACGATTTCAAGCCACTGCCATTGCGATTGCGCTCGCTTGCCTCTTTTGTATAATTTAGCATCGCGCCTGCGACTTTTCCACGCCTTAACGCGCCTTGCCTGACCGCGCGTACGCCGCGCCTACGCCGCGCCTGCACCGCGCCAGCACCGCGCCTGCGCCGCGCCGCTTCTATTTATTTCACGCCTTAGGTATTAAGAGTTTTTAATGATTCTGGGTTAGTTACATAAGACTTATAACTAAGGATATCGGTCGTGATTATCTTTTTTTACATTCCGATTCAGATGTTTCACAATGCCAAAATATACCATGACTGATATAAAGGTACTTAATAATAATAAGAGGGTGAATCATTATCTATAAGAAATATCATCACAATAAGTATGTCCCATCCCTACTCGGTCGGTGAAAGATCGGACGATCTTTAAATAACCAATCACGTCATCGCTTCCTCTTTCCCCGCATCCCGTGCCTACCTCCATGTTTGGTGATTTAGACGTTTAACAAAAGTAGCATTATGCGGTAACAATTGGCGGTAATCTGTGGCCTATAGCCACGCTTCGCCCTATAGTAGGTACCTACAGCCGACAGCCTACCTACAGCATACAACAGTAACAAAAAAATTGAATCATCAGACGTGCACAGGAGCTCTCCTGTTACTTACTTATATTTATACTAATAAAAATTACAAGCTTTTAAAATTATTAAATTAGGAAAATTGGTAGGTCCTGTAGTTACTTTGAGTTTTATTTTTATGTTGTTTTTCATATTGTTGAATACAAAGTATATATAGGTAAATAAATTAATAAAGGTAAATAAAATAAGTTATTTTTCCTAAATGTTTTTTTTAATATTAGGTTATCAACGAGAGGTAGTGTTTATTATTTAATTTTGTGGATTTAATGGATAAACTCAATTTTTCTTATTTTTAGATTGTGTTGTAAATATTCAGAATATGTAAGTAGGTAACTACATAATTTTTTTCCCATTTGGTTATCAAAGAGAAAGTCTGTTGATTAGGTAGTTAATAAAAAAAAACTTATTTTAAGGTTGTTTGTGTTGTAAATAATTCGAATAGGTATAGATATATTACGTATTTCCTGTTGTAAGTTTAAAAATAAATGTTAACTTTTATGCTTTTAGCATATTACCTTAGCCTGGCTGGTGTTAGTTTAGTATTTGTTCCATCAACGAAGCATGTAGTTAATTTTGTGGATTTGGGTTAATAGGTATTGTTTTTTTTTAAGGAGAAAACTCAAAATATGACGCGAAGTCCTTCTAATATAGATCGTAGAATTAGGGATAATAGTTAATAGAAACAATTTACGTCTTAATGATGAAATCAAAGAAGAAAGGGAAATCAGGCTGTGTAATAGAACAGAAAATAATTATTTGCGAAGAAATAGGGAATCGTCTATTGAAAGTGACGTTCGTCTTATAGTTGAGAGGGATATCTTAGCGAGCCAGGGAATCTTCTACTGAACGTGATGTTCGGCTTATAGGCGACAGGGATAGATATAGATCTCAGAGAGCCAGTGAATCTTCTACTGAACTTGAACGTAAGTCCACAAGTACTTCTAATTTATAGCCAAACAAAGTGAATTCTGCATTCCTCTGCAAACCTCTTCTGCAAACCTCTATGCAAATGCACCTATCTAAAAATTATGTCACCGTTTGAAAAGTATATTATTCCAGATGAATTTGGGTTATTTCTCTACTTATATTAACCGAAGCGAAGCGAGGGCGGGTCGCTAGTATTATATAAAAGGCAAACCTAACTGATTGACATATCAACGCACAGCCAAACTTACTGTAACTAGAAACTTGAAATTTGGTACAGAGTTCCTTTCATGATGTAAGTGAGCATTAAGAAAGGATATTCCGAAAATCGACCCCCAACGGGAATAAATAGGGTGAGTAGCGGGAAACTAATTCTATGCGTACGAAGTCGCGGGCGTCCTCTAGTAGGTATAATTATGTATATCGCTTTCCTATTAATTTTTTTCTCGCTCAGAATAAATTTTCGTAAAACCCGTTTTAACATTATTTACTCTATTAAATCGAGGGCTACTATAACTGATAGTAGAGGTATACTTTTGAGTACCTAACATCAAGTTAATTACTAATATAGAACAATTTTGGTTGTTCCTTTTAAAAACGGTAAATGGTTTTAAATTATAGAACTTGTACGATTTATTATAAATTATTACTTAGCTACTCATATTGTGTCTGCGTTAGGTGTTTATTTAACCTTCCTTTGTCTGTGAAATTTAATTATTTGAGTTGATGATTAAGAATTAATTATTTTTTACCCAACTACCCGAAAAGGGGAGTAATGTTTTTTGAAGCTTGCCGTCATTTTTGAATTAACAATAATGAAATTGGCATTGAGCATAAAAATAATCGAGTTGTTTCCAAATTAAGAAATCGTTATGACGCTTAGTTTTCTTTTAGTTTATGATCACTTGTTATAGAAGAGCGAGGCCTCCTTTCACAGGTATTACTATACTTACTAGGAGGTCTCAACCTTTACAATTTTTGTAACCTGAACTTCTAACAAAAATAAACATTTTCATATTTTCATATATTTTTTTTCATGGTTTAATAATTCATTCAACATTCAAAATCATGTAAAGGATATACCCCTATGAAGACCCAACAGTTGTTTTGATTAGTTTGCCGGCTCATACATTTGAATCTGATTATACTTCACAAGGCTTTTCACGAAAGGGGAAATTAAAAGCTTCAAAAGCTGCATTTCGTGCAAAATTATGCAGAATGATAAATCTGATGAATTGTTTAGGTAAAATTAGATAAATCAGCAACAAGAAAATGGATCTGTAAAATGTAATAATAATAATAGACTCTTATGACACTAATAATAATGATAAATGGGTTCTTATTGGATCGGGTGAGAACCCGTTTATTATTATTTATGTCTTAAGTTATAACAGCGATAGGTTAAGAAAAGTGTTTTATTTATATTAATGTTACCTAATAGGTAAATATGTAGATTTTTGAAGATCGTTTCCCTGCAAATTCATTCTTCCAGTCCCTCCTCCTTTTTCTTTGAACATTCAAAAGTGTAGTGCCCTTTCAAGGTAATTTTTATTTTATTAACATTTACAAGTACCCTAATCAGCCTCGTTTTGCATTTTATTATGATAGGTTTGCGTTTTGCATTTTTGCTTCACTTGGTCACGCGTGAAGAGCCTCTATTTCTACGGGTAAAACCATATTGCCTTTGACATGTTATCGTTTTTTTTTATTGCCAACGACGGGCAAACAGGCAGACAGCTCACCTGATGGAAAGTGGTCACCGCCGCCTATGGACATTTGCAACGACAGAGGCGTTACCAATACGTTGCCGGTTTCGAACCCCATATCGTAGCGCATTGGGAAAGTCCCAGCAGGCAGCTTATTCCAAATTCGTATAGTACGCACTAGAAACGTTCTAGAAAACCGGCGCGTAGTTGAGCGCAGTGATTCGAGAAAATGGGTATAAACAGCCTGCCGATGACGAGAAGTACGATGGTAGAACGAGTCCGTTGACACCAGTCTAAACAGTTCCTCGGAACAATCCCCATTATACAGACGACGATCGTATTGTCAACATTAGGATAGCTCTCATTTACTTGATAGTAATGGCAGCCGAGTTGGACACAATACGATAACAGATCAAAAACGATATGGTTTAAACTGTGTTGAATAGGGGCCCAGGTTGTTTGACGCCGGACTAAGCCAAATAGTCTAAATATGTCAGATTTATGTAATACAATTTAAGATCAATTTGTTTCAAAGAAATACAAATATCAGACAAGCTAACAGAATTATTCCTGCAAGTGGTACGGCTAGGTCAAATGGAGAACAGGTCAATGTATGTCATTAAAAGGATCATGCGTATGGTATGGTATGTTATGTAAAAGAAAAAAGGACCGAAGACTCATCATCGATATTTCTGGATAAGAAAGGCAAGCAGAATCGATTTCTATTACAAAGGAAATAAAACTTACAGAAGAAGAGTCAAAATAAAGTAAACCAAAGCAAACCATTATCAATGCAAGTAACAACTTTTCGAAAAGACAGATTTTTACGAATTACTTGTGAAATCCGTTCCGAAATTGCAAAACCAGCTGCGGCATTTTCTCCTAAACGCTTCATAAACCCCTAGTTTCCGACTTACTCCACTTCAATTATACCAAAATCCCCACTAATCAGAGTAATCAGCTATGACATGCTCTGATTAATACTTAACAGCTCCGTTTGATGTAAATCCAGCCCTAATTGATATCGGTTAAGGTCCTATTACGCCATTTTACTTCTGCCAATTAATATTGGAATGTGTTAGTAGGTTAATGTTTACTGAGTTCGTATCGTAGTTAGAGAGATTTCTTCTAGGAAGGTGATTGCGATTTTTATAATTTAGGAGTTTTTTTTTATAGAACTATACTTCAAAGTAATCTGGCAGACGTGACTTTGGCAGCGCTGTGTCGAAGTGAGCCATCCTACCTATAGATAAAGTTGAAATTATTTGGTAACCCAGTGGAAAAACCTTTTTCAAATAAGTAAATTATCTGTGTGCTATGGTACCCGATGTTCATACTTAGTAAATACATCGTTAGAGAACCAGCATTTTTATATACAGCTCAGTGTGTTAAAGAGGTAATCAAACCAAAAAGATCCTATAAGATTAGGGGGGTTACCATGATATGACTAAGCAATTCAATAGGGTGTAACGGATAGTGGTAGTTAAAGCAGTTTCACGGCTCAGTCTCATTCTCTCACCGTAATATTAATTGCTTAGCCAGGTCATGATAACCCTCCAGACCAGGCCTACTTTCCCCTTAAGCTGTAAAGCCCACTTTCATGCACCTTTACATAATGTATATTTTGTATAAAATAAAAAAATGACATTTTCAATACACGTGCAACATAAATTTTACATGTTTCCAACGATTCAACAGTCTTTTCGGCAGGACTTACTGTGGTTTAACCATACACTGCGCTTCATTTACCTTTTTACTAACTTTTGCTAAGTAAAAAATCTAAAGGACCTTGAAATTCCTTCTCACAATTCAAGACATGGGCGGGTGGGAAAGGAAAAATCCATTTTCGTAAAGTGTCTAACTGTGTTCCGTCGTAAGCACTTTAAAATAATTCGATCCATCAAAGATTTTACACTTTTCCGATATTCAACGTTTTCCTTTTCAGAAATATTATTTTGGTAGAGTTGGCGCGGTGTTACAATAATAATATTTTAAAGGCTTCAGGGGGGTTATTATAACATAGTTATTATTGCAGTTTACGCTGACAAAGAAGGACAGAGCTATATAACTGCTGTAGCTCTGTCCTTTACGCTCGCCGTAAAATTAACTGCATAGTTATATATTATGAACTTCCTGGGTACGAAAAAAACACATAAATAATGTAGCTCCGTTTTGATGTCAAAATACATATAAATTAACAAATACCATCTGAAATAAAGGACTCATTACACGCAGACGTTTCATTTATAACTACAGAAGCTCTCTAAACCTGCAAAATTCGTTTTTCTTTCTTACTCAACTGTTCGAAATCACCAAGGAACTCGTCACGTCAAATTATACGAGAGGAATAAATCTGGGGCTAAGGCAATATTCAATAACGCCACCCGTTTCATTAGGGAAACGAGGTCCCTTCGTATGAACTCAGACGCGGCTCTGCGGTTTGTTATTTAACGTTAGGCTTATATTGAGTTTTGGCAGAATTTCTGTAACGCGTTGTTAAAAATACATAACTCTCATTGATTTGAATTATGTGATTGAAACTATACTGCGAAAAAATTATATCAATGGACAATTTCATTCAAATTACTTTAGGCTTGTAATATGGGGTACTAAACTTTTTTTTTTTATCAATTGACCTAGTCCCAAACTAAGCTTTAGGCTTGTATTATGGGTACTAGACAACGATATAAATACTTATATAGAGAAATATATACTTAAAAATCATCCATGACTCAGGAACAAATATTCTCGCTCATCACACAAATATCTGCCCTTACCGGGATTTGAACCCAGGACCGCTAGCTTCGTAGGCAGGGTCACTACTAGCTAGGCCAAAACGTCGTCGATGCATAACAACGCATAACATACTTATATAAATAGACGACATCTGAGACTCAACGATATATCGTAAGCGTAATTAATAAGGAAAATCTCGAAATTTTCTAAAATAAATCTCGTTTTATAAACTCTTACTTTATTAGAAAATATGAAATTTGGATTCGCACTGACGCACTCAGTTAATGACGATTAGGTTCCTTACTGCCGCACTCAGAGACGTCAATTAAATTTAATGCTTGATTAAAGTTGCTGCTGTCACTTTCTTTGCTATAGCAATATAATAACCCCCTTACTAATAAACGTTGAGTAACATTGTATAGCTATACAATGTTTTGTCATTATCTGTCATTGTGACATTTGAATTTGACAGATAAAGACAAAACATTGTATATCTACTTATTCCACCGTTACTCAACGTTTATTAGTAAGGGGGTAAGACAACACGTCACTAAACAAGCAATAAATTTATTTGACGTCTCTGAGTGCGGCAGTTAGTGACGATTTTTCATACATAAGTTTAAAAACCGGGCAAAAGCATATCGGACCATGCTCAGTTTAGGGTTCCGAAGCCGTTACAACAAACAAATTAGATCTCACGACAAACTTCAGTGTCTCTGAGTCTCTGAGCTAGGCTGCGGACGGACAGACGGACGGCCGGACATGGCGAAACTATAAGGGTTCCTAGTTTGACTACGGAACCCTAAAAAGGAACGAGTTCCTTGTCTCTAAAATGTTTCCAAGTATAGCGGTACAAGTCTTTAGGGCTTGCAGTTATTAGACATCGGGGTTTCGTTACAAATTTGATTTGAGTACTATTTGACAAGAAATCCTATTCTTATTATTTGCTTTTTATAAGGTTTTAGATTATTATTAACATATTTTTATTAAAAATATATTAACTCAAACGGAAGTTGATATGACTCAATGAAAAATCAAAGTCAAGTGATGACCAAGATTCGACTAAAGACGTTATCACTTTAAATTAATATATGGTGGTTATTCATATTTTGAAACAATTAGTACATTTTTGTACTTTAATCGTTTTACTAAATAATTCAAATACTTAATAATAATTCTCAAAATATGTGTATGTATGTGCAGTTTTAAATTAATGCTACATATACAAAGTTAGAGTAGAGCGAGGTTTTCTTTAAAATATGACACATGATCTCAATCTCATTAGACATGGCGATTGCGTCTCTCTCAATAATATCCTGCGTCACGACGTTTGGTATTCGACTCGTATAAATATGCTGTCAATGCGATGTCGTAAATACAAAATCTACATAATATTATTGATAAATATTTCAAATGCGTTAGAATTCGTAAAAATATTTGCCTTTGTAAGCAAATGCCGAACAAATGTCCAAATACCTACCTATGATATTAGTAAAGAAATTCAACTAATAAAAACATTTTTGTTTGAGTATAAATATTAGGGATTTGTCACCAATAATTCATCCTTTCGTTACTAAAAGTAAAGGGTAAAAGACGAAAACAATTGTATTGATATATAGAAATCTACTGTTCGGTTACGATAACGATTCGATATTGAAAAAATAATGCACCGAGAATAGAAAACAAAAAAAATAAAGGACTGTTTTTTTTCAAATTATGATTTGTTTCAATTTAACACTGAATTTTACGTAAAATTGCATTAAAATCAGGTGTTTCACTTGTTCCATCCAATCTTGACTTTGAATTTTATTATAGGATCTCATTTGTCTGTAATTAATATAAAATTGAGATTTGATGAGTATTTACTTATCCGTACCTATTTAAGTTTATCGTTGTCTAATAGGTATCCAACGTACAAGCCTAGAACTTAGTTTGGGACTAGATAAATTTGTGTGACATTGGCCCCTGATATTTATTATTGATTTATTTTATAAAGACATCCCGTGATATCTGTAAGTAATGTAATAACTTTTTTTACATTTGGATAGTCCTTTATCACTCTGTTAAAATACACTACATACCCCTGGTTATAAAAAATCCAAAGCCAAGATATTAGAACATTCAGATAATACGTCGATAGCCTAGTGTGACTTAAGAGGATTGTGAAGCGCCGCTAAAATCGCGTAGCTGTCAAAAAAAAACCATACAAATGTAGGTCCGGGCGTTAACGTTTCTCACCCCCTAAACCAAGTCTGATTTCCACGATTTTGGAATATGTTGTAGTTTTTATAAAGAACTAGGTCTGTACGTTTCTGCTTTTTGTTTTTTTATATTTGTTTCATTCTAAGAAATATATTCGTGTAAAGGAAAACGTACAGACATAGTTTTTCATGATATCTACAACATATTCAAAAATCGTAAAAATCGGACTAGGTTTAAAAGGGGAGAAAAACGTTTTCGCATTTTGTATGGAAATTTTTAGCTTCACAATCCTCTTAAGATGTCGACTCGAGATCGTAAAGTTCCTAGTTCGAACTCCAGCGTTTGCCATCTACCTACCAATCAGGTTTCCTAAGTTATGTGCACTACTCGAAGCTCATACAGTGAAGGATAACATCGTTAAAAAACCTGCCCATTCAAAAAACTGAGAGTGTAAGAGGGGAACAGAAGACCCTGCAGGTTAGAAGTGTATAAAAAAAAACTTCACAAAGATAAGATCTAGGAAACTATTTTTCAATCTAATGATGTATGAGTAATATTTAATGATGTATGAGTTGTATTTAATATCATATGCTTGAAAATTTTAGTCACCGGTGAGATTCAAAATACGGTCTTGAAGAAATCAGTTAGAATTAGCCATTTTGGTGAGCTGTAGTCACCGAGTAAGATTTATCTTCTTCTTTACATAGTACAAAACCAAATCGCTTTTAGCGTCTGCCTGTATATATCCGGTGACTCCTCTTAAACCAGGCAACGAATTTTAAGACGGTTTATTTACATCATAAGTTGGATAATTTTTCACACAAGGAGTTTTTGTGTAAGATATTCTGGTTTAAGTGCGGGTGTTACGGAAAACTCACATAAACCGAAGCGAAGCGAAGATGGGTTGCTAGTATTTTATAAATCAACCCGAAAAACAATTAAAAAGGCTAATAAATAGCTATCTAAGCCCTTACATACAAGCCATCAATGTCCAAACATTGTTACCAGGTCGCACGGTCAAAACGTTACCCAAACTTTGGCAATAACCAGGAATTTCTCAACAATCGATGTAGCTAATATTCGTTTATTTGTTTACCACTGCCTAACGGGAAGACTTTGGGCATTTGTAGGAAAAACAAATATTTGCTCGGAGGGTCCGCGTAATGAGAATTGAGGCCGATACATGGGGATGCCGCTTTTTTATTGTTTAACGTATGTGGTTACACGACATGTTTTATAGAAGGTATGTTTGAGTTTTAATTTAATTTGTGCTACTAAGTGTGTTAAAATTATGTCAAGAAAAGTAGTCATTGTAGATTTTTTTTAATGCAGCTTGTTTATTTATCCCTGGAGCGTTGGCGATTTTAGACTTGCATACATTTAGTATGGACCGTGCGGCAATGACCCTATTGCCACCGACGTCCGAGGGGTTAAAGAAACTAGAAAAGCATTTTTTTTAAACTAAACGAGATTATATTTTGACAATTACTTGTTTTTCCATCGCGTCCTGAAACCGTATGATGCACTGTCTACACCGGCCAAGTAGGTATCTGTGGTTGAATGGAGATTGTAAGAGTCATAGCTCTATCCATTTCGCGGGCTCGAACTTGGCAGGTTCTGAAGAATTGCCATTGCTTTATTTTATTATTAAGAGCGCTTGCGATGCTAGGTAAAATATAAAGAAAACGAGCTCCTGAGAAAGTATCGTTTTTCTAAAAAAGATTTAGTTTAGTTTTACATGTTTGTTTGTATGTAAGAAATATACATGTGTTTTTTAATCTTATAAGTCAAATTTAAACCAGTTTCCGTAATAAGAATGGGTCGAAATTTGGTAAGTACCTTGTGTACTCGACGACAATATATATTTGGTTGACTAAAATCTGTTTTTAAGACCGAGTTGGATGGCAGCTACACGACCTGGATCTATATATTGGTCTTGATAAGCAGTTACGTGCAAACTTAAATCTACAAAGAAGTTTAGCTCGAAAATTCAAATCAAACGCGTTCGTACTAGTGATGGGCGATTTCTGAAACATTGCAAAACTTTCCTTAACTGCGAATATTACCTACAGCGTATGAAAGTTACATAATTAGATGGAAATGATTCTGACACAGCAAAAAGTTTCCGTTTCTTACGTTACATGTCAAAACTATAGTAATACCGATTTCACTTTAGTAACTTTCAGAATATTGCATGAAATTTTAAGTGAAAGTTTCTAAATTGAAACTTTCACATTATTGCAGAAATTTAAGTGAAAGTTTCACTTTTGAAACTTACAAGCTGCCCATCACTAGTTCGTACCAACGAGTTCCAGTTTGAAATGGGAACTAATATCAGTCCACCAACTTAAAGGATCAAATTAGAGACTAACGCCTCACTTCTCCGAATCGTTACCATTCCGTTCGATTAGAAAAATGGAAATTTATCCCGTTCGCGTTCGAGAAAGTAATTTTCGATAAAACAATTTGTCGTGGGGGTCGTTCCACACATCTGTGCCATGAGCCAGCCTTCTGTTTTTCCGCTTGAATCAATTGATTTCGTAGCCCGCTTGTTCCTTCTGTGGTTATAGTTTTACCACGTTTGTTGACATAGTATAAATAAATCTACTAATATGATACATTTAGAAATTTATGATAATGTTTCGATGTCTTAAATGATTCTTATATTTTTCGATATTTAATCCTTAACAACAATTTATGGTAGATGAATTTGTACAGTTTAAGATATATTAAATTTTTGAAAAATAATTTAAATTTCAACATGCGCGCACACACATCACTGCAAACATTTTTTATTTATTTGACGTCCTTTAATTTTTTACAGTTCATCATTAAATATGAAAAAAAAACCGACTTTCGAGGTCCGTTAATGTAATTGAAAAGTGTTTCGTTGCTAGTATTTTACTTGTAGCAATTTGTGTTACAGACATTTTAATTATATTTTAGTAAACCCTTTTACAGTTTTATCCTACTTTGTAATTTAATTGGATTACCAAGTAAAAGTAAAATAAACTTGAATTCTTCAGGTGAAGTTATTGCTGTACATTAAATGGGAAAGATAAATGAAACAACTAAAATAAAACATTTAATTAGCCCAACTCCGCGGATCCAAGTAATCGATCTTGGGTTCTCAAAGTAAGAAAAAGTGGGCGGAAGACATTTGAAATGGAAAAGTTTTATTCCTTTCGAGAATTGAAATGATGAATTATTTCTTGCCTAAAATGTTTAATATTTATTAATGCCATATGATTCTAAAAATAACAAACAAAGCCCCACAATATCTAGCACAATGGGCTATAAACAAAACCAAATCGCAATGTCACACCATCTAGTTAAAGAAGTGTGCCATATATTTAACCCCCGACGCAGAAATAGGGGTGTTATAAGTTTGACGTGTGTATCTGTGTATCTGTGTGTGGCATCGTAGCTCCTAAACGGATTGATCGATTTGGTGCGGTTTTTTTTATTTGAAAGCAGGTTATCTAGCTGCGGGTTTTAGCCAGGTTTTATGAAAACCGGTTGGGCCGTTTCAGAGATATCAGCTCTGAAAGAAGGGTTCACCATCATATCAGGGGTAATAATAGTCTCTTGTAACTTTCCATAAACGATTTTTTATAAATAAGTAACTGGTATAGGACAGGTACTTTTATTAAATGTGTACTAGGAAGTTGTTCGTGTTTTATATTTTTACTATAGGTCAAGTTGAGTTTTTACCCAAAAAAGCTGTTGAAATGGTAACGAGTGAAGAGGGGCCTGCTAAGAACCAGCTCTGTGCAGTCGCGGCCTGTTCGCACTCGCAGCAAATGTTGAACTGGATTGGCTGCTTTTGCCGCAATACGCTCGTATCTGCTTTGGGTATCTATATGCTGCATATCTATATGGTACTAATGTATTGATTGGTTGAAAATCGTTTGGTCGAAAACGGATTATACAATCAAAACTATTTTTTAAAATTATTACATGAAAATAACATTGCCTTTTTATTAAATTCTGTAATTTTAGTCTAAAAAAATGTAAGGCGATTATTTTTAGACCAAACATTAGCGTAAACAATTTTATGTTTAGATACCTAATCTTTTGTAACAACAAATCTATGACGTTATTATTGTGTTACTAATTGAATTGAGAAACAGACGAACAAAAACTTTTAAAAACAAAAAATCCTAAAACAAATGACGCTCTGAAACATTCACTTGTTTTTCACTTAAAAGAGAGTGAAAGTTGGAATAAAAAAGAGCAAGTTAATCGTCAAAGTTAAACGAGTCGTTGTCAACGAGAAGTGATCGGCGAGTAGAGTTGGTGAGTTCAGTTGCGAGTGCGCGATTAATGTCGAAGTCGAAAGTCATTATGTTGGGAGTGGCTGCGAAACTCGCTGGAGATTAGGGTTTGTTGTGTTTACTACAAAAGGTTGTTTTTAGGGTTTTTTACCCAAAAGGAGCCCAATGTTAAAGATAAAAAGATAAAAGATAAAAGAAATTTATTCAGTAAGTAGGCCGCACGGGCACTTTTACACGTCAAGAATCTACCAGCGCTTCCCAAGAGAAGACCACTGCTGAGAAGAAACGCCGCAAGAAACTCAGCAGTCAGACATTTTTTAAACATATTTCTTATTACAATGGTACTACTTAGTCTAGCATTATATAAAGCTATAAATATTAAATTAAATATAGTATCAAATAACATGCGTAGTTCAGAAGGAAAACATGCCAATTAAGAATCTTACGGGAGAGATAGAGAGAAAAAAAAAACACATACTTATGTGTATATAAGATGGTGCGAGACGACCACATAAAAGTTTCGATATGTTTTCCTACATCAACGGTGTCCCCTAGACAAGATAAAGATTTTGGATTTGAATAAATTATTATTGACTAAGTTTCGGGTTTAGGCCATGCATTTTTGTCTGTTAGATAGTCCTCGATCCTATAATACGCTTTAGACATTAACGACCTTTTCAAGTAATTTTTAAGTGCTGGAAAGGGTAACTTTAAAACTTCGTCAGGTAATTTATTATAGAAATGAATGCATTGACCAACAAATGATTTATATACTTTACGGACGCGGAATTTTCGGATAGCGATTTTATTTTTATTTCTGGTATTTAAATTATGTATATCAGAATTTTTGGTGAAAGAATCTAAATTTCTAATAACGTAAATAATATTCTCATAAATAAATTGAGACGCTACAGTCAAGATATTAATTTCTTTAAAAAGTTCTCTTAATGAGTCACGGGAATTTAAATTGTAAATAGAACGAATGGCTCTTTTTTGTAACACAAATATAGTTTGTATGTCAGCTGCCTTACCCCAAACCAGAATACCGTACGACATGACACTATGGAAATAACTATAATAGACTAAGCGAGCTGTCTCAACATTGGTTAGTTGTCTAATTTTCCTAACGGCGTAAGCTGCCGAACTTAGTTTACCTGCCAGTACAGCTATATGGGGACTCCATTGCAAATATTTATCTAATGTTATGCCTAAGAAAATTGCCTTATCTACCATTTGCAAACACTCGTCATTTAGAAAAATACTAGAATGTACCGGTTTAACATTAGGCAAAGCGAACCTAACACATTTCGTTTTCTTAGCATTTAGTAGCAAATTGTTGCTAGTAAACCAATTAAGTACTTTAACTAGTGTGGTGTTAATCCTACTGTAGTCTACGGATTTTCTACTTTAATATCCCTACCCTCATACCCTGTCCATCCGTCCTAACTTTTAGGAGCTGTATCTTTTGAACCCTAATAGATAGCGGGTTAATTTTTGTTTCAAAATGTGTGGTAATAATGCGGTTTCACGATAAAAAACTTTTTTTTTTCTATGTATTTTTATTTTTGTTGTAAAACGGTATAACAAACAAACGACAAATTTGGTATTACAAACCCTGAAGAAAAACAACAAATACTAAAAAAAATATGCATGATGAATGTTTAAAAATGTCTGACTGCTGAGTTTCTTGCGGCGTTTATTCTCAGCAGTGGTCTCTTAGGGAGCGCTGTTGTGATTTTAGACGTGTAAAAGTGCCCGAGCGGCATTTTTAATTAATGAATAAATGTATTTTACATTTTTTATTTTTCATTTGAAATCGAATTCAAATCAGAATTTAACTATGGGTACCTTTTGTGCGGTGGTACGGAACCCTCGGAGCGCGAGTCCGACTCGCACATGCCCGGTTTTTAAATTTACTCTTTACGCCATGAAAAAAATAATGATTACCTTACCTATTTGAACTGTAACGAAACATTTGTCTAGTTTATTCAAATAGGCGCTTTTAGAAGTATACAGTGTGTTACCAGCACCCTGGCTTTTTTTAAAGGAGTTTAAAATAACGTATATCTGTAACGTAACAATGACATTAATTTAATAAATAAACAAATTTTCAGGCTTTGTTAACTTTCTAACAAAATTTTACAGCAATTTGACAAGTGTTAAATGACAGTCGGCGGATACTTTGATTATTATGATTTTCCCCCGTACCACGACATGCCGTGTACTAAGCAACAGCAATACTGATAACGATGAACACGCAGCACATGCACTACCTTAAAAATGGACAGTATCGAAGAAAATGAACTGTGAAGTTATTTTAATTATTTTTTAATTGATAATACCTACTTGCAAACAATTGCTAAAGCAACATATTATCGGCAGTTTTAATAAATGCCCGCATGCCGGTAACACACTGTATAGTTATTTCTAATTGAAAGGTCTTGTATTTTATTACAATTTCCATTTAAGGCAACTACTAAGGAAAAAGCATGTAGGTAAGGTAGTCGTACTATGTGTTTTAGGCAGTAAACACTTACGTAAAAAACAAACCTTTTTCTGTTTTTTATTTAATTATTTATTTATCATGCATCTACATAGTAAGAAGCATGAATTTAGTAAATCTAACTTAAGCCAGTTTAACTCTCGTTTTTCATTTGTATAAAGCTAATGAAAACGCTTAACGTATTTTTATTTAACAATACTCCAATTATTCAAAAATGTAAATCCCGCCTCCAAATGAGATTTATCCCTAATATGCTAATACATATTCATATTTAAGGCAAAGTTGGAACGTTGCTGTGCCAAAACCCGATACTCTACACAAGAACGGGGTATCGTTTAAAAATTCAAGCTTTTCATCAAAAATGCAGTGTGATTTCACTCCCAATTACGCTCGTTATTTATGTATTCGGTAAAATTTAGCAACCCGTTGTTTAAAGTCGTATTCTGAACGTCGGTTCATAATGTAAGCGATCCAGGGGGTTACGCTGGAACACGGAATTTGCTTCTTCGATTTAACTTTAGAAATATCTATACAAATAAAACAGCAAAAGCAATAGACAATTATGTACATTACTGTAAAATTTTACGTATCAGTCTGAATAGGATTGAGAATAACTAGATATTAAATCAAATAAAGCTGTCACTCTCAGTTCGCTTCAGTTTGATATTTTATATTAAGAAGGCCAATGTTTTTCTTACTACTTAACCAGTCATGTATTTGATGTGACAATTCCACGGAGAAGTTTGTGGTGGACCACCTGATTGGGACGTCCATTGACATTTGTAATCTTAAGACATTAAAAAAATTACTGTTTTTTTATGACTGCGTACAAGGTTGATGCCCTCTAGTAAGTATAACATTACCTGTGTTAGAAGGTCTCGATCTTTCTCAAACTGTGCTTAACTATTTAGTTAAAATCTTGACCCACTTTTAAGGTGAAATTTCAAGCCTAACCTATTCGCGGTTTGGATATCTAGAACGGCTATAGTACAGTAACTCCTTTTTAGAGAACATCTGTGCCCAATTTAGGTTAAAAATATTAGTTAGCGACTCGTATCACTATCAGAATAGGCCCTCATGCTACGCAGGAAACATCGGATTTGGCAGACGCCACGAGCACCCTGTGTCACTTTAAATGAGTTGCGTAATCGTGGTACCTTTTTAAATGAGTCGTATAATCTGTATAGGTCTTAATGTGCATTGCGAACATTTTAATTTACGATAAGATAATATCACTAAATATTTTTTTTATTAATTAATAAATTTGATACACAAAATGATGTAATTAGCGATATTTTTCTCCTATGTATTAGAATAGTTTCCAACTTTAAAAAAAATGCGGAGCAATGGATGACTGACGGTAAAAGAATCTAAATTGTTAAAAACTCGTTTTACCGATTCTTTTTAAATTTTATTGTGCTGATCATAAAATTAGAACATTAATTAGTCATCCATTGCTCATATTATGCTCTTATTTCAGGGGTAAAATAAAGAATTGTAAACAATATCGTTATTTTCTATCCTCAATATTTATTTGGCTCTTTGTTTGACAAAGGTCATATTCAAGTTGGTGATTTGTAATTTAGAGCCTGTCCAGACGGAGCGTTTTGCGCGCGTAAGCTCTCTCGCGTAGACACTCGCGCGTTCCCGAAATACTAGAGCTACATTCAACCCGTCCAGATGCTCTCGCGCGTTTCAAAACTCGCGCGTAAAACGCGTGCCATGCGCCGGACTCTCGGCTCGCTCGTTTTACGCGCGAGCGCCGCGCGAGTCGAGATACTCTGGCGCCATTGGAGCGTTCAGTATAACGCGCGTATGAAACGCGCGAGAGCATCTAGAGCATCTGGACGGGTTGAATGTAGCTCTAGTATTTCGGGAACGCGCGAGTGTCTACGCGCGAGAGCTTACGCGCGCAAAACGCTCCGTCTGGACAGGCTCTAAATTGAAACGCGCGAGGGCTTACGCGCGCAAAAACGCTCCGTCTGGACAGGCTCTTAGCGTAATAAACAAATAAAAATTCCCGGTAGGTTTTTTAAGTTTGTATATAAAAATAAGAAATTACAATATCTTTACAATAGTCAAGTTCACATGTAATTATTTTTCCATCGTATCAGCAATACGTTTAAAAACTAGGAAATAATTACGTCAAATCCGTACTCAGGTAGTAAAAAAAACTTTTAAAAACAATTCTTCGGATAAGGGTCGCGGAGCCGAGCCGAGCGACGCCTTTTCCCTCTTACTGCACGGACATAAAACTTTTTCTTACCGGCTCAAGCCGATTCCACGTCGATAGGTCTGAGGAGACCCTAAAAGTCCTTAAGGTACGATTCCGCTCGGTCAGAGTTCTATTTAAAACAATAATTAAAAGCAAACCAAATTAAGTAGATACCTATGCTATTAAATACAAAGATATTATATATCTCAGGAAATGACTAAAGATTGAATTGCTAATTGTCACCTTTCTTTTTACTTTCTTCTTTAAACTTCTTTTTATTTTAATAAAAAAAAATACTAAAAAGAAAATGTTAATTTTGTAACATTTATTCATATTATATCAAAATGAATATAGAAAAATATATTATTTATTTATTTATTTATATAACACCTGCGCTGGCCCTGTGCCGGCTCTTTTATGATTTGTACACCTCTTTCTTTACAAAACCTCTTCTCTTCTTTTTTTAGAATATTGTTTCTATTATTTTCAAGTCTCAGATTACATCCGACATTATTTTCTTGATCTCTGAACGTTGTTATTGTTTTACTAAAAGATCCTACCCCTGTGGAGTCCCACTATAAATTAACACGTGCGCTGGCCCTGTGCCGGCTTTTTTGTGATTTGTATATCTCTTTATTTACAAAACCTCTTCTCTTCTTGTTTTAGAATATTGTTTCTATTATTTTCAATTCTCAGATTACATCCGAGAAAAAAGAATGAAGAGAAGAGGTTTTGTAAAGAAAGAGGTGTACCAATCACAAAAAGGCCGGCACAGGGCCAGCGTAGGTGTTATATTTAGTTATTACCTTTATTGCACAAGAAGTACAATTGGTGGACTTAATGCCTAATGGCATTCCCCACCAGTCAACCAAATAATCATACAGAAACTAACAAAAGTGATGCACAGACAAAGAAAGACAGAAAACAAAGCAAAAAACATAGGTATTTACAAAATGATAATATCTTAAGCAAAAAGGACTAACGTATACAGGGTGAATGGATATTCGATACAATCCTTTTATGGAGGCATAGTAGAGCTCATAATTTGTAGCAAATTAGGTCATGTAGTACCCTGGCCGAAAATTATTAATTCTGACATAATTATTCATAATTTTAACTTGAATTTTGGTGATTTTCCCTTATGTCACAAAAAATACTTCAAGTCATGTTTTATTTCAGAAGTTTTTTAAAGTGGTATGTAAACCTATAAAAATAATCCAGCCTAAAATTCTACGCAACATCTCTTTCCAGCAAATGCTTAAGAAGCATTTGCTTGAACGAAAGCCTGCCAGGGACTCGTCGTATACAAAGTGGGAGCGCATTCCAGAGACAGGATGCCTAAAGGCTGATTTGACATGAAACCAGTTGTTATTTATTGTGGTTAGTTCAAATAATTGTTTTTAACATCGTATTCTGCCCTACTAGAAAAATATTTAAGAAACTCAAGTTGGTATATTAGATCCATAGTATTCAGGTAATAAAAAACCTTTTTAAAAACAATTTTAAATCCGGATAAAAGGTCCTAACGGCACTATCCCGGTCCGTGTTCTATTTAAAATAATAATTTAAAGTACAAATTAAGCAATTTCCATTCCAAACGCGTCCATAATTTGAGGCACACACAATTTTACCGTTAGCAATTTGAAATGCTAATACAAACTTATTTGTATTCAGTGAAAAAAAATAGCCGCTAGATTGCCAAGGCGTTCCATTCACCACTAATGAAATATTATTCAGACCGAATATTAATGAGAGTAGTTGAAATTTATGAAAAGTAAATAGAATATTACTTTTATTTCATTTATAAGTAAAATATCGGTGATGAGATATTCTTATTTCGTGATAAGTTTATTCCACTCTTGTCTTTGAGTATTTGAAATCTAATTAGAATTAATCACTTTAGGCGTATTTTTTACTATTTAAAATTTACCTAAAAGAAAATAAAGATTTCACGAATTAAGGCAAAATGTAAACATGGCCTGCTCAGATAAAATCGAGCTAACGCTTTTTTTTAAACTCCGTGTAAACTTCCAGCCAATTACTTTACACAAAGCCTTTCTTTGACGAATCTATAGGTTATGAAGGTTTTGACTTACCTACGCATTTACTTTGTCTAGCTACTTGCATACACCTGTTTTATACAACCCACCAATTAATTGGTCCATTATGTAGGGAAAGAAAGAAAAAGAATGTTCAGGTTTCTAACAAAAGGACGAAACAACTAGCTTAACAAAAGAGACAAAATGATGTGGCCGACCCGATGCTAGATGACGTAAAATGGTCCCAGCTTAACATGTTGCTGGTTGCAAGACCAACGCTGGTTTTCCACTGGAACCATTTTTAGTGACTTCACACAAAAACAGAACATTAAACTATTTCACTTGGCAAAAAAATAATTAAAACTTAGACACAAATTGGATCATGTGGCCAATTTATTTTTAAAATATATTAACACAAAAATATGTAAAAAACAAAATAATGTAATAAAGCTAAAAACAGAAACAAAACAAGTCCAAGAGAACCTGTCGGCACTGCGTCTTTCGGTACGAGATCGCTCCTCCAGAATTTTCCATCTAACTGAATACAAAATTCCAAAAACCGGACCATTCTTAAATTTTCACCGTCGTAGATGTCCTACCGAGGCGTAACCATGTGAGCTCAGCATTAATATTTTCGATATAAAGAAACTAAAAAAATAAAGCTTAAGTAAAACAATAGTTTTTTCAGGATGCTCGTAATCGAGATGATCGCCGTTAGCGCGAGAACAAACGGGCACATCCGAGTCCGCGTAATATCGATGAGTTCAACTTTAATGATCCACTTGTCTCCGTGGTGCATTGTCTCCAAGCGACAGACGTTATGGATACGACGTATTAGATCAAATAAATTTGTAAAACACGTGCTGGTATTCCTGGAAAAAAAGAATCGGTTGTTTGATATAAAAACTAATAAATTAGATAAGACAGAGAGAGAGAGAGAAAAGAGAGATAAAATAGAGAGAGTTAGTAACGTCACTGCAATTCGGATTGTACTCCCTAAAGTTATTTGTATTCGGGACTCAAAATAAAGTCACATGTTTAGTTTAGTTTAGTTTATTTATTCATCAATGTAATATTACAATATAAATTGCATTGCATGTCAAAAAATACGAAATTACATTGATATTGTCAAAATTAATACTAAATAATAATATAATAATACAAAAATAACACTCAAATAATCAAAGTCAACATTAATAAACAAGTAATAAATGGTCAGTTTCCGATGTCAATGTACAAAAAGTAATAAAGTCAAATAAACAATAATAATTTTACAATTTAAGTTGCATATATTCGTCGAAGGAGTATAGTGGATTATCCAATAAAAGGTTTCTCAGCTGATGTTTAAATGCTTCGTCGGATGGTACATTTTTAAGTTTAGCGGGTAGACGCTCATAGTATGTGGGACCGATGACACGCGGGTTCTTACCCGCAAGTGCCATGCGACGTGGAACTGTTCTCAAACGCCCGGTGTGGCGGAGCTCCTTGCCCGGAATGTTGACGCGTGCAAAAGATGAAATATTGTTTCTCACGAACATTAATATTTGAAAAACGTAACAACCACAGGCTCGTTCGTTGCATAACGACCATTTGGGCATAAAGATTACATACGTTGCATGGATAACTATAAGTATCAAATTGGACGTAAGTATGGGATTATTAAATAGTCTATCTAAATTCATTGAAAAATAAATATATATATGTTTTAAAGAATACTCAAGATCGATACTATATTCAATTTCTATATTCCTATGACATTGTGTGCTTAAGCCATAAATGGTAAGTAGGAAATAAACAAACATAGCTGCGCCAACCGAATGAAATAAACACTTTAAACAGCCTCACAGCCTCACAGCCTCACCCGCCATAAAATAAGACTTCTTTTCAAACTGTTGATTTCTAAACCTAATCATAATGATACTAACCCATCATGCATAGCCTAGCATCCTACATTGAAAGGTCGGTATAAAAATCGCTCGATTTCCATTCAAGCGACGGGTCACAAGTACCTACACAGCACTTCAGTCTGGTGCATACTGGGTTCAGCAGACCATAAACATGAGGGTCGCATATCAAATATTCGGATTTATAACCATTTGGAAAAGTAGAAATCTTTCGGCATCCAAATGTAGTAGAAAAAAAAGTTCAATACGTACCTAAGTTAAAAAATATAAACCTGACTTAAGTTAGTTCCAATATTTTCTTTTCTTTTCTAAATTTATGTTCCTAACTTTTTTTTAAGTTTTTGTATCTTATATTTAGAATGGACTGACATGTTGGAATTTAATTTAGGTTTAGGTTAAAAAAAGACGCTTTAATTTAGAATGATTCGAATCAATGTTCTCTACAATTAAAAGATGGATTGGGGAGTTCAACAAGCTTTAAATTTATATTTTTGTGATATTGTCAGTAAAGCAATAAATAAAAAAATACGGACTTGTTGAACCGAGGCTTATGAATAAATATGAAACTACCAATATATTGGGATTTTTTTAGTTAGCAATAAAACGAAGCGTTCTTTTTAAAAGCCCACTCAACGGTAAATTTAAATAAATATGAATGGTAATATTATTCTTAATCAAATAAGGTTGAAGTGTTTTTCCATGTTTCAGATTCTAAATTATTTATTTATTTACGAGTTTCTATAATTTTTTTAAATGAAGTTTTCTTTTCTATCCTGCGAATTTAAGAATTAAATGGTGGTGGTGGAGGTTCAAGTGGTGGAAGAGCCTTGTGCAGGGTTCGTCTATCTTACCCTTTTTAACCTACCGCCAAATAGTTAGTGTTCGCATTGTTGTATTCCGGTGCGGAGGTAAGACAACCGGTGTAACGACTAGCAATAGATGCCTCTTTTTCTTCTAAGTCCTTAGGGCTGGTAAGGTATTTGTAGGCTTGTGATTGTCATCTTAAGATTGCCATCTCGAGATTGAAAATGTCTATAGGTTTTAGAGCCCACTTATTATAAGATGGCCTGTGTTTGTTTGCCTTTTTTTTATCATCATCACCATCATATACTATCAGCCGGAAGACGTCCAGAGTTCTAGAGTGCTGGCCGCGGACCGGAAAGCGAAGTATTGGCAGGCCTACCACAAGGTACCTTCTCTATGGCATAACAAAAATAAGTCACAAATAAATTAACAATTTAGATGTGTAAAAAATAAATAACTTTAAACTGTTGAGATAAACAAAGCTCTCTACTAAAATTAATTAATCACATAGTGATAATAAATAACATTTTAAATACCAGTGGCAAATAACAGTTATCAGAACAAAATCGTCTTTACTTTACTTAACTCCCACAAAATTATAATTATCCATTATTCAATTTATAAACTTAGCATAATAAGCAAACCGGCGGTTATTCTGCTTTACATTATTTTGATTTAACATTTCTCCATCCGTTCCCACAAAGCGAGTTTCGATGGAACATATCCCGACCGACTAGGCGGCATATGGCGCCACATTTTTACATTTTTTCTTATAAATTCGATTTCATGTTACAAGATTTAGGGGTGCGAATATGTTTGCACTTTGTGACTGACGACCCATTACGTAGATGCTTTGTGATATTTGAGAGAAATCGTAATCTGCGTTGCTTTCGGATATTTTATAAAACGTTTAATGTTACTGAAGGAGCTTGTTAAAATAATAGGGTTTTTTCCAACCATTTTTACAGGTTCCCATTGTTTTAACTATAAAAATAGTAAAGTTCGCTAAAAAGGAACCACTAATGTGTTTTAATTCCAACTTCAATGTTAACTTTCTATCTAGTTCTAAAGAGTTTGATGAAATCATTAATCGTAATAGACCCAAGGGTTTAAAACTAAAACGCATTTCTAATAGTACATTGTGTATTAAGGGTGGTAAAGACAGCATTACAAACGAGAGTCTGTTAGAAGGAAGGATAAAAGGTCCTAACGGCACTATCCCGGTCCGTGTTCTATTTAAAATAATAATTTAAAGTACAAATTAAGCAATTTCCATTCCAAACGCGTCCATAATTTGAGGCACACACAATTTTACCGTTAGCAATTTGAAATGCTAATACAACCTTATTTGTATTCAGTGAAAAAAAATAGCCGCTAGATTGCCAAGGCGTTCCATTCACCACTAATGAAATATTATTCAGACCGAATATTAATGAGAGTAGTTGAAATTTATGACAAGTAAATAGAATATTACTTTTATTTCATTTATAAGTAAAATATCGGTGATGAGATATTCTTATTTCGTGATAAGTTTATTCCACTCTTGTCTTTGAGTATTTGAAATCTAATTAGAATTAATCACTTTAGGCGTATTTTTTACTATTTAAAATTTACCTAAAAGAAAATAAAGATTTCACGAATTAAGGCAAAATGTAAACATGGCCTGCTCAGATAAAATCGAGCTAACGCTTTTTTTTAAACTCCGTGTAAACTTCCAGCCAATTACTTTACACAAAGCCTTTCTTTGACGAATCTATAGGTTATGAAGGTTTTGACTTACCTACGCATTTACTTTGTCTAGCTACTTGCATACACCTGTTTTATACAACCCACCAATTAATTGGTCCATTATGTAGGGAAAGAAAGAAAAAGAATGTTCAGGTTTCTAACAAAAGGACGAAACAACTAGCTTAACAAAAGAGACAAAATGATGTGGCCGACCCGATGCTAGATGACGTAAAATGGTCCCAGCTTAACATGTTGCTGGTTGCAAGACCAACGCTGGTTTTCCACTGGAACCATTTTTAGTGACTTCACACAAAAACAGAACATTAAACTATTTCACTTGGCAAAAAAATAATTAAAACTTAGACACAAATTGGATCATGTGGCCAATTTATTTTTAAAATATATTAACACAAAAATATGTAAAAAACAAAATAATGTAATAAAGCTAAAAACAGAAACAAAACAAGTCCAAGAGAACCTGTCGGCACTGCGTCTTTCGGTACGAGATCGCTCCTCCAGAATTTTCCATCTAACTGAATACAAAATTCCAAAAACCGGACCATTCTTAAATTTTCACCGTCGTAGATGTCCTACCGAGGCGTAACCATGTGAGCTCAGCATTAATATTTTCGATATAAAGAAACTAAAAAAATAAAGCTTAAGTAAAACAATAGTTTTTTCAGGATGCTCGTAATCGAGATGATCGCCGTTAGCGCGAGAACAAACGGGCACATCCGAGTCCGCGTAATATCGATGAGTTCAACTTTAATGATCCACTTGTCTCCGTGGTGCATTGTCTCCAAGCGACAGACGTTATGGATACGACGTATTAGATCAAATAAATTTGTAAAACACGTGCTGGTATTCCTGGAAAAAAAGAATCGGTTGTTTGATATAAAAACTAATAAATTAGATAAGACAGAGAGAGAGAGAGAAAAGAGAGATAAAATAGAGAGAGTTAGTAACGTCACTGCAATTCGGATTGTACTCCCTAAAGTTATTTGTATTCGGGACTCAAAATAAAGTCACATGTTTAGTTTAGTTTAGTTTATTTATTCATCAATGTAATATTACAATATAAATTGCATTGCATGTCAAAAAATACGAAATTACATTGATATTGTCAAAATTAATACTAAATAATAATATAATAATACAAAAATAACACTCAAATAATCAAAGTCAACATTAATAAACAAGTAATAAATGGTCAGTTTCCGATGTCAATGTACAAAAAGTAATAAAGTCAAATAAACAATAATAATTTTACAATTTAAGTTGCATATATTCGTCGAAGGAGTATAGTGGATTATCCAATAAAAGGTTTCTCAGCTGATGTTTAAATGCTTCGTCGGATGGTACATTTTTAAGTTTAGCGGGTAGACGCTCATAGTATGTGGGACCGATGACACGCGGGTTCTTACCCGCAAGTGCCATGCGACGTGGAACTGTTCTCAAACGCCCGGTGTGGCGGAGCTCCTTGCCCGGAATGTTGACGCGTGCAAAAGATGAAATATTGTTTCTCACGAACATTAATATTTGAAAAACGTAACAACCACAGGCTCGTTCGTTGCATAACGACCATTTGGGCATAAAGATTACATACGTTGCATGGATAACTATAAGTATCAAATTGGACGTAAGTATGGGATTATTAAATAGTCTATCTAAATTCATTGAAAAATAAATATATATATGTTTTAAAGAATACTCAAGATCGATACTATATTCAATTTCTATATTCCTATGACATTGTGTGCTTAAGCCATAAATGGTAAGTAGGAAATAAACAAACATAGCTGCGCCAACCGAATGAAATAAACACTTTAAACAGCCTCACAGCCTCACAGCCTCACCCGCCATAAAATAAGACTTCTTTTCAAACTGTTGATTTCTAAACCTAATCATAATGATACTAACCCATCATGCATAGCCTAGCATCCTACATTGAAAGGTCGGTATAAAAATCGCTCGATTTCCATTCAAGCGACGGGTCACAAGTACCTACACAGCACTTCAGTCTGGTGCATACTGGGTTCAGCAGACCATAAACATGAGGGTCGCATATCAAATATTCGGATTTATAACCATTTGGAAAAGTAGAAATCTTTCGGCATCCAAAGGTAGTAGAAAAAAAAGTTCAATACGTACCTAAGTTAAAAAATATAAACCTGACTTAAGTTAGTTCCAATATTTTCTTTTCTTTTCTAAATTTATGTTCCTAACTTTTTTTTAAGTTTTTGTATCTTATATTTAGAATGGACTGACATGTTGGAATTTAATTTAGGTTTAGGTTAAAAAAAGACGCTTTAATTTAGAATGATTCGAATCAATGTTCTCTACAATTAAAAGATGGATTGGGGAGTTCAACAAGCTTTAAATTTATATTTTTGTGATATTGTCAGTAAAGCAATAAATAAAAAAATACGGACTTGTTGAACCGAGGCTTATGAATAAATATGAAACTACCAATATATTGGGATTTTTTTAGTTAGCAATAAAACGAAGCGTTCTTTTTAAAAGCCCACTCAACGGTAAATTTAAATAAATATGAATGGTAATATTATTCTTAATCAAATAAGGTTGAAGTGTTTTTCCATGTTTCAGATTCTAAATTATTTATTTATTTACGAGTTTCTATAATTTTTTTAAATGAAGTTTTCTTTTCTATCCTGCGAATTTAAGAATTAAATGGTGGTGGTGGAGGTTCAAGTGGTGGAAGAGCCTTGTGCAGGGTTCGTCTATCTTACCCTTTTTAACCTACCGCCAAATAGTTAGTGTTCGCATTGTTGTATTCCGGTGCGGAGGTAAGACAACCGGTGTAACGACTAGCAATAGATGCCTCTTTTTCTTCTAAGTCCTTAGGGCTGGTAAGGTATTTGTAGGCTTGTGATTGTCATCTTAAGATTGCCATCTCGAGATTGAAAATGTCTATAGGTTTTAGAGCCCACTTATTATAAGATGGCCTGTGTTTGTTTGCCTTTTTTTTATCATCATCACCATCATATACTATCAGCCGGAAGACGTCCAGAGTTCTAGAGTGCTGGCCGCGGACCGGAAAGCGAAGTATTGGCAGGCCTACCACAAGGTACCTTCTCTATGGCATAACAAAAATAAGTCACAAATAAATTAACAATTTAGATGTGTAAAAAATAAATAACTTTAAACTGTTGAGATAAACAAAGCTCTCTACTAAAATTAATTAATCACATAGTGATAATAAATAACATTTTAAATACCAGTGGCAAATAACAGTTATCAGAACAAAATCGTCTTTACTTTACTTAACTCCCACAAAATTATAATTATCCATTATTCAATTTATAAACTTAGCATAATAAGCAAACCGGCGGTTATTCTGCTTTACATTATTTTGATTTAACATTTCTCCATCCGTTCCCACAAAGCGAGTTTCGATGGAACATATCCCGACCGACTAGGCGGCATATGGCGCCACATTTTTACATTTTTTCTTATAAATTCGATTTCATGTTACAAGATTTAGGGGTGCGAATATGTTTGCACTTTGTGACTGACGACCCATTACGTAGATGCTTTGTGATATTTGAGAGAAATCGTAATCTGCGTTGCTTTCGGATATTTTATAAAACGTTTAATGTTACTGAAGGAGCTTGTTAAAATAATAGGGTTTTTTCCAACCATTTTTACAGGTTCCCATTGTTTTAACTATAAAAATAGTAAAGTTCGCTAAAAAGGAACCACTAATGTGTTTTAATTCCAACTTCAATGTTAACTTTCTATCTAGTTCTAAAGAGTTTGATGAAATCATTAATCGTAATAGACCCAAGGGTTTAAAACTAAAACGCATTTCTAATAGTACATTGTGTATTAAGGGTGGTAAAGACAGCATTACAAACGAGAGTCTGTTAGAAGCCCGAAGCCGAAGGCTGAGGGCTTTAATGACTCGAGCTTTGTATTTCCTTTACCACCCGTGTAACATACAATGTTTTTCATCACAATTGCGAGGAAATGAAATAAAATCAGTCAATAGATCATATTTTTAACTTACGATTCTCACTAATAATTTTAGCCGCGTTGGCGATGTCCGGCGGAGTCGCATTATCCATTTCTTCTGGTGACGACATGTTTTTATTGATATATAAATTTTAATATGTGCACAAAGATGCCCTTTTAATTATTATTTTGGAATCACGAGTCACACAGTTTATAATCAGTATTTATAAATTTGCGGCAGACTACATCATTGTCTATGACTTACCACAGATAATGTCAAACGTGGTCAGGAGTCCGATTCTAGTGACAGTCGAGATCAATAGTTTATATGCGAGATTTTTAGAAAATTGTATGCAACTGACATTTCATCTCGAATGAAACTTCATATCGAATGGCACAAGAATTGGGGTCCTGGCGTATTATGATAGTTTGAGTCTACGTATAATATTTAAAAAAAAAGCTATTACGCGTAAGGGCGTAATGTTAAAAAAAAAGGCCCGCGGGTATTATTTTGTATTTACGGACGATTTTTCTAGCACGTTAGGACACTATTTACGAGCAAGTGTGATGAAAATAAACCCTTTTTTACCAAACTCATGATCAAATTATCGGCAAAGACTGAGCAAATTCATTTAAACTTGCAACAATAAAACTACTACAGGAGTTTTATTACGCAAAATATATTTGATGGCTCTTATTTAAATGATAGTTATAGTTAGTAGCCGACTTAAAAACAATAAGATAATATGTCAAAAGCAATTAGGTTTTTCCGAGTGGAATCTAGTCTCATTGCATGGTGCAAGAGGTTTTAAAGTATTTCGGGTTCGGGTAAAGTCGTTCAGACTAGCATAACAGCGCATGAGAGTGAGTGAGACAGTAAAACAAATCTGAAGGTTGTTTAATATGCTATTGTACTCTACTCTACACAGTGGTTAATACCAGTAATGCCTGCGTAAGACAGAAAAATATTTCTTGAAACCGAGAGAAACCTAAATGTTTAAGCATAAGAAAGTCCCTTCTATACCGGTCCCGAAAATAGTTTTAACTTTCCAATATTTTAAAGTTAATGAAGATTTTAATGATACTGGTACATAACGCTACCCTGCGCTACCTACACCTTAGCCTCCGTTGGCTAAAATAGCTGTAATTTGTGATTCAAAAAAACTTGATATCTAACCTTGAATAACGTAAAATAATTGTCATATTGTAAAGTTAAAACTATATTCCGAACAGGTAAAGGGGTTTTCTTATGCCGTGATATGTTAATATCATGTCAAGTTCTGAAACATCAGTTAAGGCAAAGCTTTACCTATTCTTATTACCGCTTGTGATACTAGAAATAAATTTTCCAGACACTTACAAATAAAGAGATTCAGAACTCCTCAATAATTGACTGAACAGCAATTCCTCAAATATCGAAATCAAGAAGAAATAAAACTCAGCACGGAAGGAATAATAAAGATGCCATAAAACAAAATGGTTCTGGATGATGATGAAACGGATAATCATAAAAATGGAAACATAACGTTACTCAGTTGAAGCCATAAATTTTTAATTGGCCGAACAGACAATGCTGGGTTCTACGGTTGATTGGTATACTTCAATTGTCTAGATTTTATGAAGACGTTTTAGATGTTCAATTATATTAATTGATTTTGCTAAGTACTTGTAACGAAACGTACTCTACCCCTCTCAAGGAAGAGTCTATAAAGCGATAAATAAATACATAAATACATTTAAATAATAATTGGCCAGCGTGATCGTCTAATTCTAATATAGGTGGGACCCTAAGTTATACCCGATTGTAACTGATTATTTTAAGGAATACTTGAGTGTGCTGGATAGGTACTTTAAAAGAAACGCTAACTACATAGATTTAATGATTATTAACATTTTGAGAACTTTATGTATGAGTCTAATATCTAACTAATTAGCTAAACATTATTTAATTAAACATATTTCCCATATAACCTACCTATCAAAACGTAACCACATGAAGTTATTTATAACGCCTCAGTATCAATTTCACCTTCCGATGTTAATGTTAATAAACCGTGAATTCATACACTACACAAGTCGTTGACAACATTCGATATTTACCTAAATCGTAAATCCATAACTAAATACCTAGGTCAAACTCAGTTTTTGTTACCCAATCATATCCTATAGATAATTTAATTAAATATAAATAACATGACTTATAGTCATAAAACTATCTAATTCTCTTATTCCCTTTAAGTTTGATTATGAAGAGGGATAGAATGTACATACAGGACGCTATGTAGGAATACTAAAGTCCCTATTGGTCCCTCTTCTCAAAAGAGTGAAGAGGGAGAGACGTGCCCCTCCACGCCTCAACTTAGGCATCCGCACGTCTCTGTGCGACTCGTCACCAGACTGGTCATCGCTCCACCAAAAAGCAAAAGTTGCTATCCCCAATTAAATAATGTTATTGTTAGTGTCTGTCAGTTGAGTCAACCCAAGAGAAGACTTTACCCATAAAACCCCAACAAAAGGGGTGCAAGGCGCTTCCACCAAAACGTGCGCCCCAATCAGGACCAAGTTCGAGAAGACTCAACCATGCCAGTCCCGCAACAGAATTAACCACACATTGCGTACGCCAATATGTAGCCAACCCCGACAAACAACTGACGAAGCTAAGCTCCGCATTTCCGACCCCAACCGGAACCCACTTCTCAGTGCAAGCGTCCGCACAACCTTACTATAAAGTCGTGCTAAACTAAATTTAATTAATCTCCACTCTAAAGCCACCTTAAGTAGAGACTTAGGGGATTCCGGCACCAGGAAATCGAATCCTAGGTCTTCTAGGTGCAAACCTGGTATCCTTACCACTAGACTATACGGGGCTCACCCGTACCGAGTATCGCTCGGTACGGGTGAGCCCCGTATAGTCTAGTTGAGCTCGGACCTCCAGGAATGCAAGCCAGATGTCTTTACCTCTAGACGATACGGGGATCTCCACTCAAATTACCTTCATGGAGAGATTTTCCATTATTTAAACAAACTGGCGACTTGGAAATGATGCATCAATAGCATATTTATTATATTAAACCTACCCCTGGATATGCATCCTATGTCCCAGTTTCCTAAATGGCATGTCTATTCGATCTAACTTAATGAAAATTAATCAAAACTTGAACGAAAAGTAAACCCTTTTATTTCTAAAATTGTAAACGTCTAAACATCTCCTATTCTAAGTCTGTTTATTCCTATCTCTCTCCTCGGGATATGCATCCTTGCGTTTCCTAAATGGTATGTTTATTTGAACTAAGTTATCGAGAAATTAGTCATAACTTGAACGAGAAGTAAACCCTATTATTTCTAAAATTGTAAGCGTCAATACATTTCCTTTTCTAAGTCCATTCTCTTTCTTAACTAGTAAATCAGTGTGAGACAAGCGGCGTCGCGGTGTTAACATTTAATTTCGTAGCAGGCTATCGGTTCAAAGTTCAGAAGCTACCGAATGTATGAATTCACATTCCGATTACTTGATTTAATTGGTCTATAAGCTACGTCCTTAAAATATTGCAGTATCGTATTGAATGGTACACTTTATAACACACACAGCAGTGTATCGCAATTATGAAGTGCAGCTCTCTCGCTCTCCGGGATCTCTTACACAAAAACATATAACACAATAAAATAACCACCTAAAAATAAAGAAACCAAATAATATCGTAAATAACCTCCAGCTCCAAGATGCGGCAACAACTCACCCGTCCGACGATCTCCAGTAAAAAAGCGCGCTAATTACCTTTCCACCTATATTTATAGACTTTTACTTATCCATACGAAGTTATTTTCTAATTTCGATATTATTTTAAATAACTTAAGATCTAATATCAATCTACAATTTCTCCCTTTCATCTTCCCTCTCTGACAAAATTTTACGACTGCCACTGCCACTGCCACTGCTTTTTTATGTATTCAAAATCCAAAATTATGACTTCAGATTTAATGTTCATTTTCGATTGGCAAAATTCCCTCTCTAAAATTTTACGACTGCCCTTCTATGTATTCAAAATCCAACATTATGACGTCAGATTTAAAGTTCATTCTCGATTGGCAAAATTTCCCTCTCTGCGTCCATGATAAAATGGCGTATTTCCTCAGCTGTTTTGCTTAAAGCTAACATAACAATTAACAAATAAGATTCACCTTCGCCTGTCTAGCTGATTTCTCACAATATTTATTCCTAAACTTATGCTTTTTCGCCCTGACTTTCCCTATTAATTTAATATTTTCTTGATTTTATTGATTTGTTTGACTTATTTTTGACTTTTCTTAGTTATTTATTATTTAATTAATTCCTTTTCCTCTACCAATAATGGATTTGTTTTTAGATAATTTTTATCTTTTAAATGAGACCTAGAATCCTTATTGTTTTAGTTTATTTTACCACATATTTGGATTTAACTTGATTATTTTAACTTTTCACTACTTCTGTTTTAATAAAGTATTTGTTTGCCTTGTTCCTAGAGTTGTAATCGATAATTAATAACTCTTACCATCCATATTTTTATTTTGTGAAGTGATGGAATTAGCTTAAGATGAAGTTAGTTCCGTTACAAGTGTAATCTACATTATCTATATTTCCGTTAAACAAACCATAAACACAGATCATAATTCCATTGTTGGTTTTAAAGAAAGTTTGTTTAATTAATTCCCTAATTTAATCAAATTATACCACTGTCCATCATGATATAAATGTCACTGTCTTAAATATTACAACTTAAGGATTTCATACTAAATGCACGTAACCTATTTTGTTAATATTATTCTCCTGCTCAACGTGTCAATATATGACTTTCAATACCTAGCTATAACCACATTAGATATGTGTTTTTTAAAGCTCCATCACGGTGTAATGAGGGAAACTTCTAACTACCTAAACATCCCTAAAACCTAAAGGTCTACTGTTTTAAATCAAAACTAAAGAGTCACATAACTCTTACATTTACATTAAATTGTGTGGGTGAGTGCTGTCAGAATACCTCGGTGTAAAGATATTCTGCTAGACCAATTAAACCTATCATAAAAAGACTTCGGAAACTAGGTTTCCTATGTGTGGTCCTAAGACTTTTCCGCCGGCTAATGAAAGCCTTAAGATGGCATCCAAGTCGGATAAATACCTAAGTTGGTCGATATATAAATATATAAATAAGGGGACCAACACCAAAAATACTCCACAAATCGTCTTTACCGCCTAAACTAGGCATCGGATCCGACTGTATGGGGCCCTATAAAGCAAATTTGCAGAATATCGCCGGTGTTGTCTGACATACCGAATTAAGGTGTCAGTCCTTTTCGCGTAAAACCCCAACTCACTTGATTGTGGAGATAAAACCGTCAGATTCTCGATTGCAGAATCTTTCTAGTTTCATCACACAACCAAAAAGTAAGCGTAGTTTTATAGTTGTCTTCAACGTCTGCCTGGAGCTCAGCTTACTTGACTACCAATACGGCGTCATAGCGGAGATCTGGAAATTAAAAGAATATTAATACCAAGTAAATAAATTACATGATACACAAAAACCATCAAATAAGATTCCTATATTGGAATAAAATGAAATAAATAGTTTATCGCTACTACAAAGCACAACCTATATATTACCTAAAGAAATTCCTACATAATATTAATTAACAGAATTAAATAAACCACATAGTTTATCGCTATCACGAAGGGCACCCCGCATTCTACCTAAAGAAATTCCTACATAATATTAATTAACACAGTTAAATAAACCTCATAGTTTATCGCTATCACGAAGCGCACCCCGCATATTACCTAGAGAAATTCCCACATAAAATTAATTAATATAATTAAATAAACTACATAGTTTATCGCTATCACAAAGCGCAGCTCACATATTACCTAAAGGAATTACCACATAAAATTAATGAACACAATTAAATAAACCACACAAGCAATGAAAATCAATTAAACCATCAAAGTAACCTTCAACTCTAAATTACGCCTACGTGTTACCCCTCCGATGTTCTCGAACAAAAAGCCACGAACCTAACGCCATTTTACTTTCCAAAGCCAATGACCAAAAAACCTTGACCCCTCCACAATATCGTATTTTCATATACACAATATCGCTCCTTATACACAATTTCAATTTTAACGCTCTCAATATCGGGTTTCCATATACACAATTTGGAGGTATTTCACAATATCGTCTCGTTAATTCTTAATAAAATGGTCGCTCTCGACCGCCAACGGAAACATAGTATGGACTAGCCCAACAATTCTCCATACAAATTAAACAACTGAAACAATTATTTTGTTCTTTTAAATTACCTTTTCCATTAAGTATCTCTTAAAACAATCCAAATCTAAATTAATATTCTACCCCTTTATTGTATTGATCTTCCATTTATATAATTTAAGTTGATAGTTCAATCTGTTCCTAACTGACAGAAAAATGAGAATTAAATAATCTTAATAAGTAAAGGTGAAATAGATTTATATGCAATTTATCTATTTTAATATATCTCCGATTAGTTACGCAGCAAAACATCCAAAATCAAATATTATAAGATTGTTTATCAATTATGATTTAATGATCAAAATACATATATATGTATAGACAAATTGCAAAGCGAACGCAATTAATAAAACTTATATTATATGATAAGTTTAAAATCTCTATGATTTAAATACATAACGTTTATAATTCATACTGCTCGCTATGTTTAACATTCAAAACACATAAAGTCAAATTATATCGATCGAAATTCAGGAAAACCTAGTGTCATATTTAAATATGAGATAGTTTTAAGTTATGTTAGGGCCAAAACACCCAGGAATAGGAGCTCCGCAAAAGCGGAGTTCCATCGATTCTGTTAAATTTGATGAAAATACTCAGAAATAGGCACTCCGCGGAAGCGGGACTCCGTCGACTATGTTAAATTTGATATTGAAATAACATTTAACCTAAAGTTCATTAACATATTTGCGTTTCGTATGTTATAGATTAACAACATTATTCATTCTGGCTTTCTACATTATGTATATATAAGTACCAAGTTTATGTCAATTAATCATTATTAATTTTGTACTTCGATATTATATTCATTCGAAGAGTGCTGTTGTTTGTAATTCGAACGTTATAGATTAAATACATAATTCATTTAGGTTTCCGACATTCTAGACGTATGTGTATCGACTTTATACCAATTGACACCAGAAGCTTCGCTACATAACCCTCAGTACACTATGTGTACTGATTACTTTTAATATGTTTCAATTACGCCTTAAATAATGAAGATATCTTAAGAAAATTGAACATTCGTATTGAATGTTTCACCCTTACGTACTTACTCGACTATTCATACCTTTCAATCAATATAAATTAATTCTAATCCAAAGATTAGTAATAAATAAATATAAAAGAAATCATTGTCGAACATATCCATGTTATCAACGCTAATCGGACAAGTACCCTCACTTATCAATCTACCCTACATGATCTCACGATTTTTTTTAAATGCTGTAATGTTTATTGAAATTTATTATTCCGTTTAGCACCTTTCATACACAATAATATCCTATTAGATATTCATATTGATAATTGGCTTCTCCAAAAACCCTCCATATATCTCGAATTTGGTCATGGACGGACTTCAAATAACAAACCACGTAGAACTTTATCGTATCGAAACCAACCAATACTTCCTACGTAATTTGTATCTCGTCACTCGACACTGTCATTATGACAAAGTTCCACCGCGGACCGATATTTAAAACTCCTGATAGAACGTGAATGATGTTTTGTTCTCGCATCTTTTGCTATTACATTTTTATAGGCGTTATAATTAATGTGTAATTTCCCAATTTGAATTTGCATTCAAGTTAACATTCGGATCAGTGTCTAATCGATATCCGAACGATTAAGACGTGCATTGTGCGATAAGATTCTGAGGGCGAGTAACCGGTTCAAGTTGTTTACTCCATAGCGCCTGTTACGTAACGCAGCGCTTCTTACCTTATTAGCCAGTGCATTGAGATTGCGGATTAGTGATTATGAACTTTATTGATAATGGATAGAAGCCTTCATTCAGATTGCAGTGTTTTAAGTGACGAGATGAACGATCCAGCAAGTGAGGACAATATACAAAATAAGGATTTAGAGAGTACTTGTAACATAATGCAAGCAGAAGATACAACGTCCAGGAAAAGAATAATTGATGATGATGATGGTTTTGAATACGTAGCTAGAAGAAAACCTAGACATAACTCGCAGCAAACAGCCCACCAAGTGTCAACAACATGTAAAAATGCTTTTCCCAAACAATTTGCCCTAGCAAAATTGCTGCAGCAATACGGCATATCTGGTATAACTAAAGTTAAATATGTTAATCCTTATAGGATGCTTATCAATTTCGAAGATGAATCAAATACGCAGAAATTCCTCACAAATCAAGAGTTGACCCGATTGGAATGGAAAAGACAAAACACATCGGAAGTGGCCGTATCTTATGGAATAGTTAGGGACATAGAATTAGACCTCACTGAGGAGGAATTATTGAAAAATATTACAAGTGCCTACGAGATAGTGTCGGCTAAACGGCTTAACCGAAGGTACCCGGAAGGATGGACTCCGAGTGAATCTGTAAGAATTGGTTTTAGAGGTTCTGTGGTCCCGGCTAACGTTCGTTTATGTGAACTCAGAATAAAGGTGGCTCCATATATTTTTCCAGTCACACAGTGTTCACGTTGTTGGAGATATGGGCACACAAATAAGATGTGCCCCGCTAATAGGGCCATTTGCCCCAAATGTGGAGAAAGACACGAAAACTGTGAAACTAATATATTTACATGTGTTAATTGTAAGGGTAGGCATATGGCGTTATCAAAAGAGTGTCCAATATACGCAAAAGAGAAACGCATAAGAGAACTCATGACTGATTTCCAATGTACCTACCGAAAGGCGCTCACTATCTATGTCCCACCGTCACCCATATCTGCCCCACAAGCAGAAACGGTAGCACCAACACCAAGTGACTACAACGCTGTCGCCGCAACTATCGCCCTCACCGCCACCACTGCCAACGTCGGACCCTCGGGTTCTTCCCAGGGGCAAGCTACTTACAGTGAAGTCACTAAACGTTCTCACAAGGATAAGATACACAGATTAAAGGAGAAAAAAGAAAAAGATAAAAGGCCGAAAAAGAATGGGACCACTTCAGGTACTAGTACCCCTATACCAGGTTTTGATTGGTCTGGGATGGAAGATAGCCGTAATTGGGAAGGAAAAAGTACAGTGCAAAGTGAAGATGGGAGCGAGCGAAGCGAAGAGGAGGTACAGTGCTGGACAGAGGTACTCGAGCGACTTAAGGAACTAATTTTTCTTAAAAGTATGAGCTATCAAAGTAAAATTGAAACAAGTTTAAAAATGATAAAAAATTGGCTTATTAAATGGATTGTTAAAACTATTAGAGACCTACCATGTTTGAACTTTTTTCTAGGATCTTTTTGCAATGGATAGAATCACAATGAGGCAAAATTACAATTTAAATTTATTCCAGTGGAATGCACGCAGCATTAGGCCTAAACTTCGAGCATTCGAAAATTTATTGATTCAGGAAAAAATACATATTGCCGCGTTAAACGAGACATGGCTTGAGCCTGACAGTCTACTAAATATAAAAAATTATAATGTATTTCGACGAGATCGCGATTCCTCTTACGGAGGGGTTGCCATACTGACGCACAAGTCCATTCATGCTCAAGCTTGTGCCGTACCAACTTTAATAAATCCTAGCATTGAAATAGTGTACGTCAAAGTATTTAATTGTAATAATCTGGAACATGTCATGTCCATTTATTGTCCCTCGGACATATCTACTTGTCAAAATGATTTTAATTTCCTGTTATCGATTGTAAATCGCAAAACGCTCATCCTTGGAGATTTAAACGGGCATCACTCGAGTTGGTCATATAAGACGGATGCCAGAGGTTCTCAAATTTTTGATGCGATACTCGAAAATGATTTTGCGTATTTAAACAAGGGTGAACCTACTCGTTTCCAACTGGTAGAAGGTAATTTGCGGTTGTCATCTCCTGATTTGTCCTTGGTCTCGCTAGACGTAGCGGCAAACTTTTCTTGGTCAGTGATGAAGGAAACTTTGGGCAGTGACCATCAAATAATTAAGATATCGACCCAATGTAAAAAAGAACTTGGTTCTTTAAAAAAAAGGAATTTTAAGAAAGCAGATTGGGATTCTTTTTCTAGTGATTTGGAAATACTTTTTACGGATTTAGTTCTTCCTGATGACCCCCAATCCGCGTATGATGCCTTTGTGAATTGCCTTAATATAGCAGCAGATAAAAATATTCCGCTTATTAAAATTTGTCGAGATCCGGAAAGTAAATTCACACCTAAGCCATATTGGAATTCGGTGTTATCTAGATCAGTAGCACTTCGTCGCCAGGCTCTGGCGCAGTTTAGGCGAAATCCTACACCTAACAATTTGGAGCAGTTACAGGAAAGGATTAAGGAGTCACAAAGATTGGTAAGAAATGCCCAAAATGAATCGTGGCGTACGTTTTGTGATGGCCTAGATAAATCTACATCCGCAGGTGCCGTTTGGGAGCGAATGAGATGGCTAAAAGGTTACCGGTCTCCTAGGCAACATGTAGATACTGACCAGGCGACAGAACTCCTGCTAACCTTGACGCCTGATTATGTCACACCGCCTAAACCCCAGTTCAAAGCTCAAAATTCACAACTGAACGCAAGAATTACCATGTCGGAATTGGAAAAGAGTATCAAGTCAAAGGACACCTCTCCCGGAAGGGATGCTATATCTTACTCAATGGTTAAACGTATTCCAAGTGGGGGTAAAGAGTTTCTGACCAGATTATATAATATCTTTTTAAACAACAGCTTTGTCCCTATACAATGGCGAGATACGACTGTGGTTGCTATCCCGAAACCGGGAAGACAGCCCCGTTCGATATCATCACTACGCCCAATATCTATGTTGTCATGCCTTTGTAAAATATTTCATTCTATTTTGCAAAAACGGATTGAGTGGTTCTTTGAGACAAATGGTCTCCTATCTGACAAAGTACTTGGTTTCAGAAGATGTCGATCATGCTTGGATAATCTGAGCCAACTCGTAACAAGCGTGCAAAAAGGCTTTGTAAATGGTGAGGTCACGGTGGCTTGTTTTATCGACATAAACAATGCATACAACAATGTTGACGTAAATAGTCTTATAGCGAATTTGGATCGGGCGGGAGTGGGTGATAAAATTTGTGAGTATTTGTGGGAATATCTCAGAGAAAGACATCTTAAAATGGACATAAATAACACACAAATGGTACGGCACACCAGTCGTGGGTTGGCTCAAGGAGACCCTTTGTCTCCTTTGCTCTTTAATGTTACGACAATGGACATTTGTAACAACATAAACAGGGTTAATATTATACAGTACGCCGATGACTTCGTCATTTATGCATCAGATCAAGATCCTAATACTGTAGAAACCAAATTGCAATCATCGTTAAATATGTTCTCTTGCATTCTTGATGGCCTGGGCCTTGAAATATCAACAACTAAAAGTCAAGTATGTATTTTTCAAAAAGGCTGTAAGTTGATATCAGTGAATCTAAAAATTTACGAGAACATTTTACAAGCTGTCCCAACTGTTAAGTATTTGGGTTTATGGTTGGATAAGTCATTGAGGTGGTCCAAGCAGATCAAGGAAGTGTCGGAAAAATCCCTTAGATTTTTAAATGTTATCAAGGTTCTGGCAGGACCTAACTGGGGTATTCACCCTAAGCATCTAAGACGATTATACATTGCAGTTATTCGAAGCAGAATGGACTTCGCTTGCTTCTTGTTTGATGATGGCGCCCAATGCCATACAAATAAATTGGATAAAATCCAGAACCAAGCCATGAGAGTCATCGGCGGATTTATAAAGTCAACTCCAATCCACGTGATGCAGAGCGAGCTGTGTCTTCAGCCCCTCACGATTAGGAGACTTTATCTGGGGGGAAAGTTCTGGTTTAAGTGTAAGTCACTTGAATATAACAAACCCACTATTGTTTTACTGGATGATTTATGCAGCAACATTATGGCTTGGAAAAGGAAAAAAGAGCCTTTGCTGTGGACAGTGCATAAGATCTTTAAGAACGTTCCGGTATTTTGTAGCCCTAGGTTGGAAATGTTTTCTCTTGATTGGTGGGTGAGCTACAGGGACATTTCAGACATGATCATGACCAACGTTGACGCAGTCAAAACAGCTAAGAGGCACTACAGCAAGAATGTTATTAGACTCATATGTACCCAGTACCTTAACAAGAAATACGCGGGTTTCTACAAATTATTTACTGATGGTTCAAAACATGAAGGTGGAATCGGAGCAGCTGTATTTGACCCACAGCTGGAGATAGGCATGCGGTTCAGGATAAAAAATGAGATGTCAGTCATGTCAGCTGAACTTCAAGCCATTGTGGAAGCACTAGCATATGCAGACTCTTTAGAGGATGCTAACATAGTCATTTTAACGGACTCTAAGAGTGCTTTACAACACTTAGCTCGGTGTACCTCGACTTTTCGAGGAACACCGACAGCTTATACAATCTTAAACCTCATGTGGAAGTACAAGTCCCATAGCATCAAGAATATTAAGTTGCAGTGGATCCCTTCGCATGTGGGGATTGAGGGCAATGAAGCAGCGGACCGACTAGCTGGGGAAGCTACTTCTGATGGAATCCCACTTTTCATTTTACCATATTATTCAGAAGTACTGGGTAAGGTCAGAAACCAATGTGCTACTAGTTGGAAAGAGTTTTTTGATAAAAGGTCTCAGGAAAAAGGCATATGGTACAGAACCATTCAACCCGAGCCGTTACAATCTCCTTGGCTGAGTGATTGTTCTTTGTCTAGGCAGGATCTGGTTTTGGCGATGAAACTGAACCTGGTATATCTGATACCCCTAACTGTCCAGACTGTGGAGTTGTGCAGGATGTGTATCACGTTTTGATGGAGTGCGTACGGGGCCAGTCTCGTCGCCTTACCTATAGTATTGGACAGTGCAATACTGCGCTAGCTGATCCTTTATCCGATGAAGCCAAGTTTTTATATACATTATATAAACTATCTACCTAGGCTAAGATTAATTTATTATTTGTAAAACTCACGGAGCGTCATGATCGTTACACGACCAAGCTCCTTAAAATTAGATTTAAAAAAAAAAAAAAAAAACATTCGGATTAAGTAATTGCTAGGAAATCCAGTATTGTCACTGAAGAAAAGACATACCTACTGATATTACTACTGGTATTATTATTTAATTCAATTTCTGACGACCTCAATGCAACTGCATATAATAACATGTCATGTAATTTATACTGTGTTATAATGAGTAATAAAATCTGAATCTGATAATCCAGCGGGCCTAAACTCCCTACTCATATTTATGTATAGATAGATATAAATTACGATTATGTACTAGAGGAAAAGAAATACCCAAAAAAATAATACACATATACCTATATAATATATAGGTATTGATCCCAAGTTAGCGAGCATATGTAAATATATTATATTTACATATGCTCGCTGACTTGGGATCAGTACATACTCTATAACATTTTTTAGTCAACTAAGACTTGTGTTTAACAATTTGCATTATAAATGTATTTGTCGTTATCTGGATAATGTTTGTTCGGTCTATTACGCTAGTACGTGAGATAATGATAAGAGGAAAGTCGTGTGAAATTAAATATGATGACAGTTTCTTTTGAGAAAAATACGCATAAATAAAGTATTAATACACTTTTTTTAACCGACTTCAAAAAAAAGGAGGAGGTTCTCAAATCGTCGGGTTTTTTTTTTTTTTGTTTGTAAGAATGGGGACCCGGTTTTCGGAACCTAAGTCTCAAGATGGCCACTTAACAAATCGATATCAGGGGCACACCTATAGCGGTTTTGGTATTTTTCACTGTAACTCATGCATTTGCTTTTGAAAAGTACTATATGGTGAAGTGGAACTGATGATGAAGACCACAGATGGCCCCCGGAACTCCTTAACGGTACCTATTTCAAGGGTGGCGATAAGATATTTCGATAAAGGAAGTTGAGCGACTATGACGAAGCACATTTAGGTTTAAATATGACTATGACATTCCCGCGGCGTTGTCTGCGGCGAGCATGTTCTATAGTTTTTTATTAATATTTAGAAGTGGAGCTACGTAACAGCATAAATAGGATCACTAAAAAGTATAAAATAAAATAAATGTTTAAAAAAACAAAAACCCGCCTTCAAAAAGCAAAAAATAACTTCTTTAAAATTATAGGTAAATAGGTCAGTCCAACTGAAGTCGGCGTCCAACAATATTTTAACCAAAAGCAGACTTCAGTTGGACTGACCTATTTACCTATCATTTTAAAGAAGTTATTTTTTGCTTTTTGAAGGCGGGTTTTTGTTTTTTTAAACATTTATCCCATTTGACAGAGAGTCGACGGAGCTTCTATTTATGGCTTGTTTTGTTGATAAAAAACCACCCCAACCTAACCTACCAACGTTTTACGATTAAAATAAAATATTTGGAAAATTTGCGAAAGGTCCTTGCTCCATACTAAATTTACTTTAAGTTCCATAAAATAAATTATTTACATTTCTTGAAGCTGCATTTCTTTTTATATATTCAAAATGTTTAAAAAAAAAAAAACCCGCCTTCAAAATGCAAAAAATAACTTCTTTTAAGATGGTAGGTCAGTCCAACTGCATTCGGCTTTTGGTTTAAAATATTGTGGGACTCCGACTTCAGTTGGACTGACCTACCATTTTAAAAGAAGTTATTTTTTGCATTTTGAAGGCGGGTTTTTGTTTTTTTAATCTACTAAAAATAAATAATCCTTACTCCATCTAAATGTTTATAAATATAAATAAATATTGTCTCGTAATTTAACAAAACTATCACAGATGACGACTTTTGTACCAAGTCGCTTTCACCCGTCAGACAAATTCATAGAGCAGTCCCAACCCAACCTTAAAGCGAGCAGGCACAAAAGTGATCATTACGTCCGACGTTGCCTTTACCACACATGCTCATATATCTTAATCTCACTTAAATCTCAGCGTTCATTGTAAGCATATCAATAAACAGCTCCCTTAATTAACCTTCCCAGATTAAGGACCTTTCCCGTATATTTTGCGGTAAGCTGGTCGTAAAGTCTTACTTTTACGAGTGTGTGAAAGATTTACTGGTGCCCACCATCTTTATTGGGATGCGGTAACGCACGTTTTAGTGCAAACCTAATGCTGGGAGAGAATAAAAACATCTTAGCCGGTACCTGTTAAGTCGTTTTAAGGGTTAAGTAGAGTGGGGCGAGAATCGTAGTTTTTACGTGCATGTGTATAGACACATAAAGGGCTTATTATTTAACATTGAGTAAACAGATACGATGAGATGATGTACAGAATGATTCGATGTTAAGTTTCTCAATACTACAGTATAAACAAATTATGTATTTATTTATTTGATATAAACAGTTACAAAACATTAAAATAAATGTAACATAAACCATGCAAGGTTTTTCTGTACGCCTGAGTCACCGAATACATCATTAAATATTAAAGTATTTAGTAAATAAATTACTATAATACACAAATTAGTTATTTTCAGACAAGAGAACCAAAGGGGTAACGCAAGGCAGCATTCTTAATGAGTATCATTAAAACCTAAATAGCTTCGAAACTAATTCACATATATTGGAAATTTAAAATTATATTACTGGCCGATCTAAAAAGGGCTTCTTTATACTAAATATATGTATCTCAAGTTCCAGGACGTACCTACCTATATTGCTTTGCCAAAAAAAGGAAATAAAGTTATTAACAAAACCAAGCAACAGGGAATTGGTAGAATAGACATTACCTGTAGTTTAAGACGAAGTATAATACATATATGATAAAAATAAATTTCGCGAAATATATCAAATTTCTATCCAAAGTAAACAAAACTGTTTTTAAGCATCAGATGAACCGCTGTGAAACAAACACTATGTTTGTAATTTTTTATTGCATCTCATCTAGCCTTACACATTACTTGTAAAAGGTATTTAACATTATGTACATACCCGATTATGAATCCTTTTTTGATCAGAACAGATTAGCAATTCATTTATCAAAAAAAAAAACATAAATAACCTTTTTTACCCGACTGCGTTAAAAGAGGGTTATTTGAATTACGATATTACGTCGGTGATACAAATTAAATAAGGTGCAAAATATACCTTAGCAAGTAATACGCTAAGGTATATTTAGCAACTTAATGAATTTGTTACTTACTTATAATGTACCTATAGTGTCATTTGATCCCAAAATTACTGTATAATACTCTTATGAACAGATAATTAAGAATGTAGGTACATTTCGACATACAATCGTACATTAAAAGCTATGCTTTATTTGGTTCATCTAATATGACCAAAACTTAGCAATAAAAGAAAAACTCGCCTAACACAGAAGGTGAATGTCCTCTCAAATTTTTACTACCTTCTTTAGTTTGGACATCTATAATAATATGTAAATTAGTACTTTTATTGAAAATGTCTTCCAAGAAGCAAGGATAGTCAGATGCAAAAACTATAACACAGAATAATATATCCAATCCTAAAATATGTCCATAAAAGTTATCTACTGAGATGAAACCTATTCGTAAAAATCTTCCTTTTTTATATAAAATAGAGGACGCCTGCAATTTTGTACGCGAAGAATAAGTTTTTTCTTCCCGTTGGTGGTAAATTTTCGGAAAATCCTTTCTTAGTGCCCCAAGGAATATTCCCTCCAAATTTCAAGTCCCTAGGTCGAGTGGATTAGGCTGTGCGTTGTCTGTCACTCAGTCTCGGTACTGATATTAAAATAATTATTTTTAACATGTTTATACTGCCCGCTTTATTTGTATATCTTATAATTAACCCACTAGTCAAATACATCGAGAAGTTCTTTTGACTACCTCCCATTCCCATCAGCATACCAGCTTGAAGCTACAAGTACCTGCATTATGTATGCAAATTTTCAACTCTATAAGGGAAACAAACTTTTTTCAATTCACAAAAACGTTCCCCGCCAGTCAAATAAACTTTACACACAGATATTTGAAATCTCATGACTGCCGCCTTATAACGGCCATCCCATGACTATAAATGCGTGACTCTTTGCTGGAAATTTCACTGATTGTCTTACCCCCTTTCCGGAACACAACTACTGCTATTTCAGTTATAGGCGTACCTACAACTTAATTGAGGCCCGGAGTAAGCACGAAGGGCGGGGGTGAGGAACGAAAAATCTCGACAAATCACCATTGGCCTTATTACGTACATTTATATGTAGGTGAAATCAGTTGAAGTGCGAGTAATCTGAAATAAGCGAACATTTCTGTAAATATTTACTATCCTATTTACTGAATTTCTTACCTTTCTCATTCGATTTTTAACGTGATCAACAGGGCTTGAACTTTAAGTGCCGATGACGTCAAAATTTCGAAATTTTGCGCACAGGGCGCTCTTATTTAGCACGAACTAGGATAAATAAAAATAAAAATATCAATTAAAAAGCGTTAATTTTTTTAGATTTAAATACAGCTTAATCGCAATCAAAATACGGATTATAGCAACAGCATACTCTTTTAAACATTTATTACATATAAAAATAGCAAATAGAGTTAATATTGGTGATTATCATTCAAAATAATACTGCAAGAATAGTATTTAATCATGCAAATCTTTATTACAATGTAGGAACCGTTTTTGTAATGGTCATTTTACTCAATGATTGCTGCTACTCTTCATCTCAATGTCAATATCCATGAACTCAGAAAGCTTAATAAGGATTTATGCAGAAGTGGTCCCGGACCAAATTTCAACATTTCATTACCAGTCTTTTAATTTTAATCACTTCGAAGCAAATTGACCAAAAGTTTAACCCCTGGTGTTCAATATAAATCCATTTAAAATAAACTAAAACGTAACACAAGTCTATCGTAACTAAAACTTTAATAGATTCCCGAAACTTCCCAAACCCTTGCTCATCGCCTATATTATTGCAGCGGCTATACCCGCATTTAGCCCTATAATTAAATGGCTGGCATTGTGGTCACCCTTGTCACTTGTAGACTGACCACATGATGCGGGTTCGTTTCGGACCTGTCTCATTTAATTTGAAATTCACCAAGTTCTTTAGCACTTAAGATTGTTTTATACTTAAGACGGTGTCTAGACGGAGATTTTAGGTAAGATTCTGAGTAATTGTTCCAGACGTCTTAAATTCATATTCCACCTGTGCCAAGCGCTGTTACTTTAGAATTAACTGACATGAAATCTGTATTTTGAGTCAGTGGGCTAGTTGACTGCCACTGCCAACTCAAATCAGTTACTTTTGCGAAGTGTCAAACCGACACTAAGTACCTACTGAGTTATGAAGTGTTAATAGTAAAGTGACGTCAAACCACGCTAATGAACTGATGAATTACTTACTCTTTAAAGTAGTTGTTAAATTTAACATTGTGACCAATGTTATTTTCGCGATATATGCAAAATAATGTATCTTGACTAAAGTCAAAATCCCCGTTTCTACGTTGATTTAATACTATTAAACTTTTAATAGGGGTAAGTATAAAGATAACCTAATTTATCTAAAAAAAAAAAATTACACTATCATGAACATTTGATTATTATGCGTAGAAAACGATTCTTGGGGGGTTACCCCCGTCTAGTTCCCCTGCCCTCAACCCTGTCCCTTCCCTCCCTCCCTATCCTGTCCCTGTCTCTCAGCCTAACCTCAACTGCTATAGTATATCATGGGAATCCCCCTGAAAATAATAAATAATCGATAAGTTTTAGGTGAGATCCACGTGCGTGCTTCTTCACCCATGCAGCGCAAAATCAATTCCAAAATATAAATAGAATTTGTTCTTATTCTATTACTAAATAATAATTGCCTTAGAAAGAGAAATACTTTCTACTTATTACATTTTGTTCCGTATAGGATCCGTTGCGAAACCATAATTATAAAGCGGGCCAGGGCCTCTATTCTAGGCGGTAAAAAATATATTATCGTCTACCTGTTATGGCATTGTTTTTAACTAGGCCGCAATTACTGTTAAATAAATAAGAGCTATCGAAACAATATGATAACTGGTCAAAAACGATAAGCTTTATACCACCTAGAAATTCGGCCCAGGCCTAATGGAGCTGATAGACTTGAGCACATTCGAAATTGCTGCTGGTGGGACCTTTGTTTTCCAGTGTGAGGATAAGACAACCGGTGAAATTACTAGCATAATTATACCAACTTAGTTCTCAGGGTTGGCAACGCATTTGCGATCATAGCAGTTGTAAAATGGTAGTTTTGAGAATGCATATTATTATGTGTATGGGTCAGAGATCCTAGATACTTAACATTAAGTGGCTTGTCGGCTGGTTTGTTTTCTCTATGCCAGTAAAAAAAAAAAACTTGCCGAATGGTTTTTCATTTGGAACGGTCATTTTGGCAAGCAATCTAGCGAATGTTCGAGTAAACGCTTTATTACATACATACATACATTAAATCACGCCTGTTTCCCAGAGGGGTAGGCAGAGACCACTTCTTCTTCCACGCTTAATTCTATCAGCAAATTTAAGGCCACGATGTTACTTTACTACGAAATGAACTGGATTCATCCGTTTTCCATAATATAAACCTATGATTTCAAGTTTCTGGTGTGTGTATTAAAAAGACACGTAGCAACAAGTAATTTCATAACTTTATTTCAGTAAAATAATGATATATTTTATAACTCTCAGATCCAGGACCAGCTTATCGGTTTACTTGAATTGAGGTAATATTTTACATTGAACAATTTATGAATACAGTACGGACGTAGTTATTTCACAAAGCGCATATTGAAATCCATGAAATTAACTTTCATAATTTTTATGAAATTATGTTTTTTATTTAACATTAAGTAACTTCATTACGACCGTGAGCGTTCATGCATACGCATGTCTAATTGTTACATAAAGAATAGTATTATTAAACACAAATGGTTATGTGCTGGCCAAGTTTTTTCAAATGTCTTTGAATCAAGATTTACACCAAGTCCTCCAGCAGTATTTTTCTTATCTCATATCTATTATCCTATTTGATTTTAATTTGGTTTATACATTAAATTGGCATTTTTTCGCAAAATTTTGGCTTTTAGAAAGTAAGTTACGTTGAAATTTTTTAGGTCTTTTTACCAAAATTGTAATTTTTAGCAGTAAAATAAGTTCGTTTATGTATATAGAGATTATATGTTAAGTTTCTAATACTACAACAGTACATACAAATAAATTACTTGTATTGAACATATTATAGCAAAATAAGTTTTCACAGTCGTGTTTGGTCACTGATTCCAGAAATCAATTAAATAGTATCGACAAGCTACGCTATTGCAGAGCTCCTATTTCTCGGCGGTTTGGCCCTTCGGGCCTGATGCAGAATTTACATAAACTAAACCTACTTACCTATTTTGAGGGAATAATAAGTGGGAAAATTTGCGATTTTGAGAATGATCGGGAAAATAAAACATTTTTATTTAATAAGTAGGTACATGGTATTGGGCATTAGCATTACGTCGTAAATTTTATAATCTTTGGCACCTTAATCAATACAGAAACAATGTAGATATTGCACATAATGACATAGAATTTCAATTTCAATAATCTAGTTCACGAATTGTTGTAAATAAAGGCGTGAAATAGTACATATTTCAATTGTTTTGCCTTATCAAAGTGTTGCACAGGGATCGCTGCCATCTACCCGCTATGTCCCCACTTGTGCGCACGCTACTCGCGCTGGTTTGCTTCGCGTTGTTTCACTTTACCACGTGCACAGAAAGGATATGCCAGACTATTGGGATAGGTAATATTATACAGAATGTGGCGGCTCTAGATTATCACATCAGGGGAAAGGAATCCTAAGGCGTTTTTTTGTGCTCAATTCTTGATGATGCCCTTCACCGCGTTATAAGTTTTCCTGGATTAAAACCACTACAAATTATAGTTTCATAACTCATAATTTTAGCCGAAAGATGTCCGCCGCTGGACATATGCCTCTCCCAAATTTTGCCGCAAGAACCGGTCCAGCACCGCTTGAATCCATGGGTTTCCCGCAAGTTTAACCACGTCTTAAGTCCACCTTCTTGGAGGTCTAGCCACGTTGTGTCTTCCGGTTTAATTTCTAAAGTCTAAAGAACTTACAAAAAAAACTTTTCACTCTAGAATCAAGCATCTTCATCATAAAATCCTCCACCTGAATCTCCTTGTGTTGCAGGTGTTTATGTGCGACGATGATCTCTTTTCTTCAGGTGACACCCCTTGCCTCAATTGTCTCCTTTAGCTTATATTGGTTTATTTTTTTAATGCGTGAAAAAGTTAGTACCTATTTAAGACTAATCAAGATGCAATTTGCAGTGTCACATTTTCCTGCTATTTGCACTTTGCAGGTGATGACCAGAATCTTGTCATACCGCAGGTTGTATCCACATATAACGTAATTGGAAAATGGAAAACGACAGTGGACATTAATGATGTAAGTTTTTCTGTATCGATATTTGTATGATAGGAAGGTACCTTATAATTTTGAAAAGAAAAACTGAAGTTTTTTTCCCATGGCCCTTTCCATTATCTTTATCCAATTGTTAGCGTTATCGTTACTTTTATTAACTTGACAGTAGAGGCGACTCATTCATAAACAATACGATTGCAATAGGGGTAAAAATGCAGTGAAATGAAAGTCCTGATTTAGTTGACAAACGCTACAACAATATTTGACCTTTGACTTCGAAATATTTTTTATTCCGTGGACTCTTCTTTATTTATATTATACTTATTAGCACCTGTAAATATTTTTTATCCACGTACAGCCTTATTCATAAATTAGCCGTTGAACGGTTGCGTAATTGTCAATCATGGTCTTTGTATTAATTATACTAGTTCAATATTAGATTTATTGTCGTCACCTACAAACTATTAATCCAGAGAGTTCTATTATAATTAATATTTTATTATGGATTGTTATGAAAAAATTGAGAAGGCTTGATTACGACTTAATTTTATTATACCTTGTTACCGAGACGTTTAGATCTCAAAACATTTCAGAATTCCGGTGTTTTAAAGGCGTTTTGGATTAACGTCGTTATTCATTTTCGGAAGTTTTGCAAATTTAGGCATTAGAAAATAGTCAGTCGAATACCTACTCCAAATCAGTAATCACTTTGAATTTTAAATTTCTTATTAAATATACAAAGTAAATGCATAAAAAACAAGTAGCGTGACGTGTCCTCGTAGATTGAAGACACTATACTTGGAAAGTGCTACTGCCAGCATTTCCAACGGCGCGCTCTGTGTCTCACAGTAAAACACCACTTATGCGCGCTCTGAAGCGTCTAAATACGCTCCTCACATCGGTACCAGACTGCGATGTCTTTGCTTGTAGTTGGGTAGTTCTGAGTGATACATGCTTGAGGTTCTGCGAAGTGTTGAATGTGCGTCTGACTTAAACTATTTTTTTTATAAACGTGTATTTAAAAAAAAAACAGCTAGAAAGTGTAAACACATATTTAATATTATGTAACGTTTCACAGTGCCTTAGTTCCTGTTACTGTTAAACTGTTTTATTTTTTGAAATAAATAAATTAAGTGCTCGCCCTCCGATCATTTTACCCATTGTAATATTTTATTTCATGTGCGGCAGACCTGTTATAATTGGCCGAACACTTCGTTAATATACGAAAATGTGACAGTATGTAACAATAATGGGCTAATACTAAAAATCGCAAAACCTAAAGCAAACAACTTCTCGCCTTTGGAAGTGCGTTGTCACGTAAAGATCTGGCTTATTGAGTTACCATGTTTTTTATCAACATTCAACATTGAAGTGAAAGTCACTCATTACTGCAAACGATTCTAACACCAATATTGTATTATTATTATTTAATCATTATGTAATAAATTGTTTATAGGTTAGTGGATATTGTTTTTTATTACAAAACCTTTTTTCTTAAAATAAGTTGTAAATAAGCTATGTGTAATTTGTTTTAATTAGCCCCAACCTTATTACCTTGCTATTTTTGTAAACTGTGGATAAGACTAGCAATAACAATTATAATCAGACTATGAGGCTGAAGTGGCAATGGGCATGGCACATAGCTCGAAGAACCGACGGCCAGTGAGGCACAAAAGTTCTTGAGTGTGGACATCTATAAGGGATCACACATACGCAAACACACATACACATATAAATAAAGCATGTTTTGTAATCGGTCATGCATAAGCATTGCAAAAGAATTACTTGGTGATTTAGATTTAGATAGCGATGAGATTTGTATATTATGAGTCAAGCAACATTAATCACTAAACTTTTATTTACAAGATTTGTTTCCCAACTAATTCATTTGTCCAACAAAAGTTCATAAGTTTGAAAAACATTATTTTCTGAGCCCATCATCATCACAAAATGTTTCAAGAGATTATACCTACAAACCTTGTAGGTTAGGAAAGTTAAAAGCTTCAGAAAAAATAGAATTTATGAAAATTAGGAAACGAAACGTTGGTAGGTAACTGAATTGGAATTCAACCTTGTTACAAACTTGGTACTACTGGAACTATTCTAGAAAAGAGAGCCTTAGGAATTGTATTGGATTCCCTAATTAAATTAAGTCAACAAATAACAGAAAACTAAATCGATTACCTACATTTTCTCGATAATCGAAAAGAATGAATTCGATTTTAAGTAGCAGCATCACTAAATTTCCAAATTCACAGTCACAATAAGATAATGTGAAAAATATTATAACACTAACGCTCGCTTAGTTAGTTAAGATACAGCAAGGAAATACAAACAGCATGTTTGCGACAGTGCCGCAAATTTTATATTTATTAGATTTTATTGTCTTAGTTTTATACCTGTTGTAATTTTGTTGAATTATAAAATTACAAATTATATTAAAAAATACAATAGAATAGGTAATCTTAAATTACACACAAACCGATTAAGTAATAACTCAATTAGTAATTCGATTGCTGTTTAAAGCATCTCGATCTACGAAATGAATTAGGAAATTATGATTTCATATTGTTTTGCGTGTCAAATTAATACCAACGTAAAATTTTAAAGTAGACATTAAAACAGACAAGCAAAAACTGCTTTTTATAAAGTTCTCTTTAAGTAAGATTTTTTATTTATTAAAGAGAAGGTAACCTAGCACATGTAGTTGCTAAGTATACCAACGACGTTTCGACGAAGCGTTATCCTAGTTGGCAGTGACCCTGCCTACGATGCTAGCGGTCCCGGGTTCGATTCCCGGTATAGATGAATATTTGTGTGAAGAACGCGAGCAATAATAAAAGCATGAAACCTATAGAATATTTTTTCCCGTCATAACTATTGGGTAGGTAGGTAAGTCGGTACTAATAATTTGCACTAAACCTAACGTTTGCATATTCTATAGGCTTCATGCTTTTGATTAGTAGGTATGTAATTGGTCTATTTAACAAGCAATAGCAATTTTAAAAAAAGTTTTTTTTTTTTTAGTCATATAAGACAATTTTTTCAGTCAACCTATTATTATTCGCCATTAATTTATTTCAAAATAATTACACAGCATAACAGTATAACACTACTGCACTGTGAATTACATCCTAAATATATATAAATTAACAAAGACAATCAAATTCATAATAAAAATAAAAACACAATATATAATACTTAGATAGAAGGAAAATATTATTTACACCGAAGAAACGCGGGCATCCATCTTCTCGCATAACTTCAAACATTCAGTACACACAACCTTCCATCCACTGGCAAATACATCAAAATCTGGGGCAGACTCTGCAAGCGTGTTCACCAAATGCAAGGCGTGAACCAGTGGCGACCTGGTGTGAGCTAGAGTGCGCGTCGCAGGCGCCGCTAGCAGGTGGCGGCAACGTGGACGGAAGTCAAATTTTATCACCGAGGGGACGAAAAGACGTACCACCTGCAACACCAGTTCCAGTCAATCGGAATCTCCTCACAATATACCGCTAGTAAAAGTCAGCAGTCCAAAATTTCGCCTCACCTCGAGAGAGTTAAAACCTACGACGCCAAGCAAAAATGTCGTAGGGTACAAAAAAGGGTAGTACCCATACGTTTTTTTATACAAAAACCGCAAGAACGCCTTCTGTACTTTCTCCAAAAGCAAGATATAAGTTGCTTCGTGAGGGTTCCAGACAACAGAAGCTGCCTCAAGTTTGCTTCTGACTAGAGCGGTGTAAATAATTTTTATAGCCCTGGTATCTGAAAAATCCCTAGCATTTCGAATAACGAACCCCAACCTCCGATAGCAATATTTAGCAAGCGCTTTCATTTGCTCGTGAAAATTGAGGTGCGTATCGAATATGCCCGTTGTCGAGACTCCACTGATTTACCCGGTCTAAATCCTTCTGCAACGAAACACAGTCTGACAGTTCCTGCACGCCGTAGATCAGTTTTAAGTCGTCGGCATAAAGTAGGCATCTAGAGTGCTGGGGAACCGAAGCAAGGTCATTTACCATTATGCCAAAAAGTAACGGGCCTAAAATTGAACCCTGGCTGACCCCAGACTGCGTATTGTAGGTCTTGGAAACAAAGCATCCGCGTTGCACGTACTGCTGTCTGTCGCGCAGATAGCTAGCGAAGAAACGAAGCAGCTTTGGCGAAAAATCGATGTCGCATAACTTCACCAAAAGCACGTCGTTATCCACGCGATCAAAGGCTTTTTGAAAATCAAAGTACAACACGTCAACTTGTATTCCCTTATCCAAGTGATTTGAAATGGAATCAACCAGGGTTATGAGATTCGTTTCGACTGATCGCCGGGATCTGAACCCGTGCTGTGAGTCACTAAGGTAAGGCTTTATTTGAGGAACTAGAAGTCTATTTACGATAGTTTCAAACAGCTTAGCAATCGAAGAAAGAATGGCTATGGGTCGGTGATCTTCCACGCAGTCCGCATTATTAGCTTGAGGGATAGGTCTCCCCCGTGTGATCTTCCATTGATCAGGGTATTCTCCAGTACAAAGAGCTAGGTTGAAAATGTGAAGTAGCGGAGGTAGTAGCCACTCTTTGCATCCTTTAAGGATAAACGCTGGAAAATTGTCCGGGCCTAGGGAACTTTGTGGCTTAAGTCGGGCCAGGCCGGTAACCACATCATGAAAGGTGAATTTGTAGATGTGGACATAATTGGCCGTACAAGTTCGGTCCTCACGAATAACCTTTTCGTGGTTTAGGAGAGGTTCAAGGGGCAGAAAAACACTCGAAAAGAAGTCAGCGAACACCTGAGCCACCTCTCTGCCCTCGTAAACTTTCCCCTGATAGGTAAACTGGGATTCGAAGCCACCCTTGAACTTGAGACTACCAATATGCTGCCAGAAGGCGCGAGGATTGCAATTAATCTTGGCTTGAATGTAGTGAATATAGTTGTCATAAGCCAGAGATATTCGAGATTTAACGTCCGCCCTGAGGTTAGAGAAAATAGCATATACGGCGCGATCTCCAGAGCGTTTCCACCCTCAATGGAGAGACGCTTTCCGCTTAATATCTCTAATTAAGTCTGCAGAGAACCGGAACGGATAACACCTGCAAGGTTTGCTAGACCTATTCTTCCTGGGTATACACAAGTCAAACATACCATAGACTGAACGGTAAAAGAACCCTACAGCGACATTAACGTCACAAGACTCCAGCACATCACTCCAAGATACTTCAGAAAAAGGTGGTAAAGTAGCTCATAATCACTTTTGGTAAAGTTCCAATCTCGTCTTGAGTCCACATTGCTGGGTTCAACAAATACGGGGTTACGCACAACTTCCGTAAGCGGTAAAGTTATATCGAGAAGAGGATGATAAGCGTCGCGATGAGTTACTAATCCACCTCCGTCCACCTCACCGACCTTGACACCACGGGTTCTCTCTCGCACGAGCACCACATCTAACACTCCTCCAAACGCATTTAGAATACCATTCGACTCTCGGAGATTACAAACTGTACTAAAATAGCAATAATAACTTAAAATGCTAATGGACGTATACCTAGGGTTTAAATTTAAGTCGCCGACAATTAACATAACACCATTAAGAGAGTCAATAAAAGATTCAACCCATATCGTCGGCCTAAATCGCATACCTGGTAACTCCATTTTTTTTGAAAAACATGTTTTGAAACTTCTAGATAGTACTATTCTGAACGCATCTAACAGCAAAACTCTTAAATACAAAAAGGAAACCGTTTACGTTTAAAAAGCAAAATAGAAAATTTTATAAAAGAAATAGGTACCTCGTATCTCCACTCCCTTCAGTACGAGAGCTGCCTTTTAAGTTCTGTCGTTTGCAAAACTCCCGTGATTATTAAAAAAAACTAGTATCATCTTAAAATATTTGAATTTAGAATTCAAAAACAAAAGAATGTCTCGAGATTGGCCGATTCGTTTTAGTACAGCGTCGGTTCAAAGTTAACAAGTCGGTTGTGAAAATGGAAATTTCGAAGGAAAATTTACGTGCGATAATATTTTACAACTTTAAAAGGGGTTTGAAAAACCTACGGGGACTACGGTTTTTAAAAATGAAGCACCATGCATCTGGACTGTGGAACGTTGGTATTTGGAATCTCAACGTGGTTGCTCTAGTCTTAGTGATAGGCATCGTGAAGGCCGACCAAAAACAGCTGTAACCCAGGAAAACATTGATGCTGTACGGCAACTGATCGTCGAAGATCGCCATGCGACATACCGCGAGATAGAAGCTTCATTAAGCATTTCAGGGACCAGTGTTCAAAATATATTGCATGATCACTTAGGTGTAAAAAAATTGATCTCACGCTGGATACCGCATTTACTTAGTGAAGACCAAAAAACGGCTCGCGTTAGATGGTGCCGCAAAACTCTGCGGCAATTCAACCGAGGAGAGTCTAAACACATTTATGACATTATCAGTGGTGACGAATCTTGGATATATGCCTACGGTCCGGAATCTAAACAGCAGTCGACTGTTTGGGTGTTTCAAGATGAGCCAAAACCGACCATAGTAATACGCTCACGGAGCACTTCGAAAAAAATGGTCGCCACGTTTGTAGCGAAAAGTGGCCACGTTGCGACCATCGTGCTCGAAGATCGTAAAACAGTTAATGCTGACTGGTATACCACTGTTTGTTTACCAGAAGTTATCGGCGAGTTCCGAAAAAATAACCCAAGACGTCGTATAGTACTGCACCACGATAATGCGAGCTCGCACACCGCCCGGCAGACAATTGCGTTTTTAAAAGAAAACACGTCGAAAATTTGGATCACCCGCCGTACAGTCCAGACTTAAGCCCTAATGACTTCACTTTTCCAAAAATCAAGCAACGACTTCGTGGTAAACGGTACCGGACGCCTGAAGAAGCGGTTGAGGCATACAAAACGGCCATTTTGGAGACCCCGACTTCGGAATGGAATAAGTGTTTCGAAAACTGGTTCGATCGAATGAAAAAGTGTATTACATATCACGGTGATTACTTTGAATAACAATAAATATCATTTAACACTTAAATTGTCTTTAGTTTTTTCAAACGACAGAACTTAAAAGGCACCCCTCGTACAGTATGCGATGGCGTTGTGACTGCACGTCAGTTTTGCGTAAATATTTAGGAAGAAAACGGGCGGTGAATAACAGATATGTGTAATAAAGTTTACGATTTTACTTATTGTGTATTCTGCCCTCCTAAGCAAAAATGCAATAACTAAATTCAATAGCCAAAGCAGATTCAACTCTCTTCTGTTTGTAACTAGGTTGCAATTTCTACAGATGTTTTGTTTGAGATAACGCCATTATGCTTAGTAGGGCAGTATTCTTGATTAATATTTATCATATTTAAACACATTAGACTATTGAAAATAAATGTCGTTTGGTTGCGTGCCGTGGACATCCGAGGTTTGCTTCGCGTGGATCTTTACGCATGAAGATTAGTTACGTGGTTTTCTACGCAAATTATTTAATCTTTCTGTGACTTTGGTCGAGACTTTATCTCGGGTTAAAATAAGTGTTTTCTGTTTAAAGTATAATAAATTTTTTTTTTTTTGTAAGTTTTTTTTTTTTATCCATAATTACCTTGTTCAGATGAAAAGCTTATCGTTTATTCTTACGGATTTTTATAGCAAAACTCTTAACTCCCGATTAACTTTCTAATATTTTCAAGAAAAACTCGTAACTCCGAATTTTCCAGGTTCAGGTGATTAAAAAAAAATAGGTTTAAAAAATCGGACGGCTAAATTTAACTTAACATTATGTTAAAAAAATACTAAGCAAGTCTTCATGCAAAATTTTTGGTTATGAAGTTTTTTGACCTCCTTGTAAAATTTGGTCAGATTGAGTTACGAGGTTTGCGAATTAGGCCGACGATATCGTCGGTTAAATTCGCAACCCTCGCTGCTGCTCCATTCATGCTGACAAAACACATCAACACTAATTACTCCATACCTGGAGGGGAGTTACGAGTTTTTCTATTTGTAGATTTGTAGATTTTTTAAATAACGGTTTGTTTGACATTTGAATGCAATATTATAGATCGATGAGTTAGGTGATTGGCTACACGATTCAATAAAAAAAACATTTTCGTTAAAAATGGACTTACGAGGTTAACCGACGATATATTACTTAGCATATTAAATTTGATATAAAATACTTTTTATCGAATAAACAGCCCGGTGAAGGTCATCTCCTATTCGGATCGTATACCATTACATTTTGCCATGCACTGAATTAGGTTGTTCTGATTTTTACATGATATATATGTTGAAGATTTCAGTATTGTATATGACAAACCCAAGTTTATTTCGATTTATTCCTGATTCGTTATATTACTAATTCGACACTTTCCTTACTGGTCATATTCCTAACTTGTCATATTCCTGATTCATCATATTCTTAAGTCATTATAAGTGCAATGCAACCATGTGAGACCAATTTGGTCTCACTGGACCATTTGTTTTCAAGATACAGCTGTTCAAAAATTTCGAACATACCAAAAAAAGAAAAAAATTGAGGGCCTTGATGTTTTTAGAAAATGTCGTCATGAGTATCGTGTTTCATGTTTTCGGGGATGGCAATTTCGAAAATGATTTCAAATTTGGAATTCAAGATGGCAGCCGACCATGATTTACGAAAATGATATCAGGAATTCAAGACGGCGAATGCCAATTCACAAAGCCATGATGGTTTTCAATAAAGTCGTCAAAGGTATCGTTTCTCATGTTTTCGTGGATGGCGAACTCAAAAATTATGTCAGATTTGGAATTCGTCAACATACTAAGGGCCTAATAATTATTATTCTCCCCCAAAGGGTCGCACTTCGAGCGATTCATCAGATTATTTATTGAAATATAAGAATATAATAAACTGTGAATACTTTAGGCACAATGTAACAATTGGCAACAGTCGGCTACAGATTGTAATTTGCAGTACCAATGAGTCCTCCGTACATTGACGATAAAATTACCTCTATTCATTTTAGATAATATGGGTCTTTTTAATTCTAAGACGTAATGTTTCTTGGAAACAAAGAAACAGAAAATAAATCTATTGACACAAAAATGAACCAAGAATGAGTCAGTGGGACCCACTCGGTACGATGCCGAGGCAAGCGCTTACTTTCAGTATGGTCTAAAATCCGAATACGAGACGACCTGGACCGGGCTGTTTAGTCGATAAAAAGTATTGTATATCAAATTTAATAATTATGCTTAGTAATATATGGCGAATAGGTTTACTGAAACATTTCAGTCCAGTCCTTAGATGATTAAAAAAAAAGGAAAATGTTTTTTTATTTAATTGCTATTGCTTGTTAAATAGACCAATTACATACTAATCGGAAGCATGAAGCCTATAGAATATGCAAACGTTAGGTTTAGTGCAAATTATTAGTACCGACTTACCTACCTACCCACTAGTTATGACGGGAAAAAATAGTCAACCCGGTGAAGGTCGTCTCCTATTCGGATCCCAGACGAAATAGAAAAGAAAATAAAATAAAGACAAGACAGATGAAGAAATGGTTCACCCTTATTATTTGGGTGATAGTTGTTTAACAATCCGATTTTGAATTAAAAAAATAATTTTGTTAGTATTAAAAAAAAACAGGTACTGAAAAAACGAACTCTAATATCGCAAACTTTTTGAATTCATTTATTTCTTTCAGGATTATAGAGTTCCATAGATTGTTAGTAACATTAAATCTTATTTTATATTAGTAATTATTGTGTCAAAATTGTTCAATTCATTATTTTATTCCTCCTACCCTACTGCCATGTCACCCAGAGTAAAAACATGGGAGAGGCTTTGTACATTCTATTTTGTTACTCTATGTCAAAACGAACGTTGTCAGATTGACGTTGACATATCCAGATTTTAACATGTTTTTCGCCATTTTCAAGACTTACCTAAGACAAGACAATTCGTAGGTAAAGAATCTATAAGTACATCGATACATACAATATTACTGTAGAAAGAACAATTCTGTACATCTTATCTTATTTACTAATTTTATAAGTAAATAAGAAAAATTGGATATTTTGATGTTTGTTACTCAATCACGCTTCAACCACTGAACGGATCGGGATGAAACTTGGCACACATAATATAGATTAGGTCCTGAAATAGGACAGGATAGTTTTTATTCCGCAAAAACATCTCATTCCTACCGGAAATCAAATTAATCGTTAAAAGCTGTGAATTTGCTCACAAGGTTGCGCCACTTTGTGTGGAAGAGTAACAAAATAAAAAAGGTGAAATCTCATTGTACGTTTGTCATCCTATAATCCTTTCAGTTTGTATTCATTGATGTGTGCGTACGCAAAAGTTACTAAAGAATTACACTTTTTAGTTCTCCATATACGAACTAAATGGCGCTACCTCTGATTTAAAACGCTGAATCGAAGTGTTGCCTTAGTGTGGTCAAAGTCACTGGGTGGTTAAGCGATTTTCCCGATACAGCGCTATATTTCGTTCTTGGTTCGTATAGCACAAACTTATATTATTCATCATGGTAAGATCTTCTGAAGTCCACGCAGAAGAAGTCGCGGGTAGAAGCTAGTATCAAATATATTAAAATAGATAACAAAAAAGACTGCCTTGTTTATTTTAACTCTGTTAACATATTCACTACCACGGACGCATATATGCGTTCACTGTCATACAAGTTTGTTCCTAGGCCACGCCCCCTGGCAGGCAATGCGTTAAAATAATATGTTAGATTCAACTCAAACATGCCCGGTCCATTGTCGATATCCTAATGTTTAAAACTATCGCCAATGATTAGCATGAAATCAAACATTTTAATTGTTTTTCTGATTAGTTCCAGTTTTACAAGCATGGAGTATAAAATCGTTATAAATATTTTAATTTACGAAGATGTAAAATAAGGGTGGGTGTTTAAGTCCACTTTTGATCGCATGGTCTTATGGCCTCATACGTCATAATGATGTGAGCTTCCGTGACTTCCTAAAGGTCTAGTATACCCGAGCACTTTAGCAAATACTTTATTTTTTTGTTTTTAGTGAATAATCTCTGAAACCCAAATAGTGTTTTAAATATCAAAGATGTTTATTGGCGTCACGGGAGAACGACGAGCTGGCAAGTTTCTCGCTCAATGCATTAATTTCTTTCACAATTTAGCAAGGAAATGCTGCCAGCATATTCGGGGCTATGCCGCAGGAGCCTTTTGTAGATTTATAGTTGTTTTTCTTTTGTTTTCTAAGTACTATTTTTATTTGTAAGTCTTTAACAATCTTGGGACCTGGGGATTCCCGGTCCTTTGGAAAGCATACATGGAGCCGAAGCTAACACGCAGAAGCCCTTTAAAAGAATTTAATTTAGTAAAGTGATGGGACACGAACCGGTGATTGTCCATGTATGAGTTCACATTATAGAAGTATGCTCCCACGGACAATCCCCGGTTAGACGTGTATAACTATTAAAGAAGGATGGGAACATTACTAATAGGCTATATGAATTAAATGAATTATGGATTGCTGTACTAGAGTAGTGATAAAACTATAGTGCCTGCCTGGCTAATGCTAAAACTTTGGTTAAAATGGCAGAAGGTGACTCGCCAACTCAATGGAATGGGCCTCCAAAAACCAAAAATATTATAGCCGTATATACATTTTCATGGATACCCAAGATACAGGCTCAGCATAAGTAGTTTGGGATAAGCCGAAAACTGATGTTTTTGTATACAGTGTGATTTTATATAATAAATAAATAAATTGATTGATTGATTGATTGATACATAGCAGCAGAGAGGCAACAGTTTAAGAGGGCCTAAGGGTGTAAATGTGCTCTGCTTTTCTGGAGGTGGGTACTAATAGACGCGGGCACTCTGGCCGGCCATGCAAGGTAAGATATATTATATAGACGCGGGCACGTTCTGACTTGTTAGTAATAACATCTACTCCATCCTAACCTGTAGGAGGTGTGCGTTAACAGAGTTGCGTTTTTTTTTTTCAAGATACCTGAGTTAGGTCTATACTAACTCAATAAGTTCGCCTATATATAAAAGTGTTTTTTTTTTGGTATAAATGTAGTACAATGGAAGTACAATGGAAAATAAGCAATTTGACCCGTCGGGCGTAACTCAGTTATCTATAATTAACTGATAATCGCGTGACACGGCAGGGCAGCCTCTGAGTTGCTCTTTCTACTGCATAAACGTTTATACGTTCGTATTTATAGACTCGCAAGCCTTCCTATACTAGCCAATTTAGTAGTGGTAGGATCTTATGCAGGGTTCTCTTGGATGGCTATCACGATCTTATCTTTTAACCCCACGTGTACCTTACAGATTTTAATTAAAACATTAAAATTCGAATTTTTAGACATTGTCGAAAAAAATAATTAATTAGTTTGTCTGACGGACAGGTGCAGCGTTAACGACAAGTTTAACCTACCGCCAAACAGCAGTTTTCGCATTGTTATGTTCCGTGTATGGATAAGACAACCGGTAAAATAACTAATAAAGAGGCATTACGTGTTAGCTCTCAGGGTTGGCAGCGCATTTGGAGTCTTAGATTAATTTTAAGATTAAGGAATGCAAATTTTAATGCGTATGAATCCCACTTACCATCAGGTGGCCTGTGTACTCGATTTCCTTCTTTATGGAATAAAAAAAATGTCAGACCTGAATATGCAAGTCGATGTACTCGTAGCTACGCGTCTTAGTGGGAGTGAATGGAGGTTTCCGCGCATCTGTATTTTCACTGGATGGCGCCTATGCCTAAAATAATACTACATATGATTAAAATCTATGCCTAAGAGAAGACCAAATGAGTGAAATTTAACTTTTTCACGTGATACATACACATTACAAATATTTACATATGTATAAAAAGTTATAATTTTTAATATCAATTGTCAAAAAGACACACCGCACCTCCCAGATGCCATCTAGAGAAAAAACTGATGCGCCGAAATGGGCTTTATGCGGGTAGTGATTAAAATAACTTTAAAATTTCGCAACACCAAAATTTTACTTAATTTCGGCAACTATGCCCTTATATCGATAATGTAATTTATATTTTTTGTAAATAATTTGCGTTAAATCGAACATTTTAATTGTTTTTGCTAATTAGTTTTGCTTTCATAAATGCGTGTTTTGCCTTATATAAGCGCCACACGCGCTTGTAACGCCATCTACCCGCCATGTCGCCCCTCGCGCATATGCTGTTTGCTCTGGCTTGCGCCGCGTTGCTTCACTCTGCCACTTGCAATAATAAGTGCGATACTACTACGATAAGTAATATTTTACAATCTTTTTAATTCACTAGTTGATAAGTAATTAATTAATTAATTAATTCTTGTGACAATTTAATACATTGTTATTTTGTCCTAGAGTTAATGCGAATATAGAGCTAGAACGGCGCAAGATGTGTTAAAAATTGAGAGATGAGATTATAATTATAACGTTCACAATTTGTTGCTGTATAATAAATGTTTTTTTTCATTATTCTTTTACTTTTGTATAATAGTACTTTTGTAATTCTTGTGTTTTTTGTTCTAATTTTGCAGAAATTACCGATAGTCTTCCACCTTTAAAAAGAGTAACAAGACAATTTAATATCACTGTTAGTGGAAAACAAAAAACCCCAATTGATATAAAAAACGTAAGTATGGCCTGATTATATTGTCAAGGAAAGCAATTATATTCCCATATTTTTCTTTTACTTTTTTTCGGCACTCATTTTTCATTCATTTATTGGGTTGGATTTGATATCTTCCATAGAATTTTGAGAGTTTAATTTATTTGGCTAAATTCTTCTTGCGTTTAGTAATTGGTGCTTTAGAAGTCAAGTAAATATAGTTGGTTTTTCAAAGTGTATTTAAAAAAAATCGGGTAGTTAAACAAACCCTGGTTTAGGTCGTTTGCGTTTACGTTTCAGCTGCCTCGGCCAAATTGCATTATTCAACGTCGTTCAGACTTATGTCGCCAAAAGCTTTAATTATTTAAGGCAGGTTTAAAAAATAAGATCATTACAGACCCAAACATTTATTCGGTTTGTAGCAAGAAAAGTCTTGTACTATTTTTACATAGAAACCATTCATCATTGTTTTGCCATATCTTTCTTTCTCCCTGACAGTCTCTACAACCGTAATAAGAGATACGTTTCGAGAACTAGAGATAATGCAACTATTTTCATGCCGGAGAAAACCATGTGTTAACATTTCTGCAAATGATTATTCAGAATCTTAGCGTTAATGGATATTTATACGTAACTAATTTATATATACAGAACCGAGTTTTTTTTTACAATACTATACTAATATTCTATGATCCCTTGCAGATGTATACGTAGACGTTTTTATATCTTAAAACACATTATATAACTAACACTTATATCATACATTCATTATATTATAGCATTGAAAATTCGAGTCTGTCTAATTTTCACGGGTTAGTAAAAAGGTTAAATGTCCATTTCCAGGCTATCAAATACTTCCGAAACAACCAACCGGTTGAGGCCTTGGAGTGAACAAACATAACACAAGCACTTTTACGTTTATAATCTTAGGTAACAATTATACATTTTATTTATTTATTGCAGGCTTGTGCTAGTGAAAGCGACCTTTTCCTCGTAGAGGAAACAGTCACGGTGTGTGAAGATGACGCATTTAACTTTTTCTCTCTGAGTATAGAAAAACCCAAACAAAACGACTTCTCGCCGCCAATTGAAGTACTTTGCTCCTTAAACATTTTTGACCTTAAATTACCATGCATTATCGATTTCACTATAAAAGCAACGGTCACCCAGCAATGCTTAGTAATTCCTCGGCCCAAAGTAGACGGGTGACTTGGGTAAAGAAGGGACTTTACCAGGCTTTTTGGATCGGTATTGCCTACTTAAATTGGTAATTACTTTCCGACATAATTTTTAAGTACCTATGTTTCAATAAAAGCTTGTGGGATTAAATGTGATTTTGATTTATTTTCATACAAGAGTGAGATGAATAATAGTTTTTTTTCCATTATGAATTAACTGTATTCATTTTACTATTGAAACTAGCCAACTGTATGTGAATATTTGTATAAAAAATATGATGAAGTACCGTAGAATTTTCACGTCTACGCTTAGTAATTGTAAATACAACAAGATTCAATTGTAATTAATAAACTTCCCAGTCACCATTAAGATAAAAGGTAAAACAAAATAGTTAGTAAAAAGGTCTCACGGGCACTTTTACACGGTAAAAATCTACCAGCGCTTCCCAAGAGGAGACCACTGCTCAGAAGAAATGCCGCAAACACTTATTTATTTTATTACTTACACATTTAAAGATGGCACTTCACATGGCAGTGATTGTCAAATACTGGCTCTCTACTCTTAGACGAAGTATGCCCTAGACCTGTTAAGTGCGTGCTACCGTAAGGGACGGATGACGTACTCCACATACAATACATGGGGTTACCAGAGTGGTAAAAAATTACCCCACGTTAGCAAATTCCAGGTAAATCATAATTTATACATACAATTTTTTTAATTCAAATTTTTTACAGAACTTTTCAAAAGAAAACAAAGTGAGTTTAAATTACTACTATCGTGGAAATCGGAATAACATGATTTGAAAATTGACGGTGAAGCTGTCTTGCGACGTCTTGTGTGAACGCTCCATAGTGAATACCGCATAACTTGTGACGTTACACTGGTTATACGATATCGAGCAAAATGTATGAGAGTAATCACAAAATCACACAATCACATTTATTTTTTATTTAAACCTATTCACATGATAACTCACTGAAACTTATCTTGAAACCGTGTTGGGAATGAGAATATTTCTAAAAATACATTTGTTGAATCCTGCGAAAGAAATGATCAGAAAAATGTTGAGAGTATACTTAGTTGCCTTCCAATTCTGTCGCCCGATAGATCTCAACCACGCACTACTCACTGTATCATCTTAAGATCTATGGTCGTGAGGAGGATAGAGGCATTCCTTCATAGTCCTTAAGGTTGACAACGCTTTGGCAGTTTTTAAAATGTATGTAGGTTTCAGATCCCACTTATCCTCAGGTGGCCTGTGTGAGTTTGACTTCCCTATCTCTAAACTATACACCGCAACTATAATTATTTACTTGTATTTCAAGGATTCATGGTTCTTTACACCTGGGGCAGCTTTATCACTTATATTGGCACAGATTTGAACGTGTATGAAGTAATGTTTTCACATGATGATGCTGGAATGATCTTATTCCTCCTATCCAAGGAGTGTCTAGCAGGTGCACCTTTAAGCGCAAGCTTAAGGGCTATTTGTTGATACTCCAGACATCCTAGCCCTCACCCAGAACTTACCTACACACATTCGTATTTCATAACCTATTGCTTTTAAATTTATCGTTTAATTTATTGTTAGTTTTATCAAGGCTGTGTATCGCTATTTATGTAACTATGCGTCTTTTACTATGTTTGTACAGCTTCCGTGAGTCACTGTCAGTACTGGCAGAAAATCAGCGCTTAAGGTGTCTGACACCTCAGCATTTTGCTAAGCCAGTGTCCGTTTCACTGCCGCGAGGACACACATTACGTTGCTATCCCTGTTACCTTCATTGTTTTCTTGAATCATTTGTATATTTGTGAGCCTTATGGTCAGAGATCGGACAAATGGGTGTCATTAGTCGCAATAATGTGGATATGACTCCAAAGATTTAAATTAAACACATTAAATTACATTAATTTATTACTTACCCTAAAAATAACTTTGATCCTTTGCAAGGCAGTAATAAATACATTATACAATTACTTGTTATTGTGTAGATTTATTTAAGCAAATAAACGTTATTTTTGATAATTTTTCCGTGGTTAGGTTAGGTTGGATTAGGTTAGCTATTTCGCAATCCACGCATGTTATTGGAGGAAACTTAAGTAGAATAATATTAATGGCCACTCCTCACATCTTTGTATTTTTCATTTATTACTGTCCTGCAAAGTATCAAGATTAAAGTTTAATTGCAAGCCAGTGGCTTTTTTCAACTCAGTAAAACCATAATTGCTTTTGACATGTTTTCGTATTGTTTAAAACAATACCATAACATCATGTCAAAAGCAATATGGGTTTACCTAGTAGAATAGAGGGTTAGATGGGCTTACAATTCAATATGATTTAATAGTAGTTTACGTGACGGTTGCGTAATGCCAATTACGCAGAGTCGCTTACAATACTTTATCTACACAATATATATTATAAGTAGTCTAAGGCTGGGTTTTATAAAGATTCGTTAGATCAAATTTCGGTCAGAAATGTCAAAACTTGTATGAAGTTACTAAAATTTAACCTGACATTTTTACTTACGGGCTTTTATAAAACCGGCCCTAAGATGGGTTCAGAAGCCGAAAGGCAAATGACCAGCATTACCTGTGGTAGGTGACAGCAATGACAGCTGAAACGTAATTTTGAAATTACGTTATCGAATATTGTAAGGTCCAAATTTGGACCATCTTCCAAAATTAACAGCTGTCATCGCTGTCACCTACTACCCCAGGTAATGCTGGTCATTGCCTACGGGTTTTGAACGCATAATAGAGGACTTAGGATATGTGTGTAGATAAATTATATTCAGTAGACTAATAAGTAGGTATTTAGTACGTTATTTTGTCTTAGGGGCAGAATAAGATTTCATCTTCAACCTATAGGACCCCATTTCTTTCGGTTCAGCGCATCTTTGAAAAAGCGGTGCATAGAAATATTTTCTCTTTTTTATGTAAAATCGTTACCACCCTGTGTTTTAATTTGTAATGAAAATCAACCTATATAATCAACATAATATAATCAACCTATAGAACGCGCGTAACTAACTATTTCGCCTTTCTTAAACAATGTGACGAAATGATGCAAATTTTGTAAACAACAATTAAAATAATTTCACGCACAATGGACGAAAATTGTCGTCTATTATCAAGTTTTTCGATTTTCTTATCAAAAACATTTAAAAAAAAACGATCAGGCGCGAGTCGGACTCGCGCACCGAGTATTCCGTATTTAAGATAATATGCTTGGTAATCGCAAAAGAAAGTACTTATTTTGTTATGAACTTCATTTTCTATTAATAAGGTCCATTAGGACTAGCCTAAATTTTAAAACAGATTTTCAAAGTTTTTTTGTTATTTCTCAAAAACTGTTAATATTTAACACTTAATTTTATTTTTCCCATAATATATAAATAACTGGCTTCTGCCCACAACTTCGTCCGCGTAGAATTAGTAATTTTGTCATCCCACGGGAACAGCGATTTATTTCGGGATTCAAGGTAGCCCTGTCTGTTAATCCAGTGTATACCTAAGCAAACTCTTTTCCTAATTGTATGTAACCAAATTCGTCCATCCTTTTTAGCAGAGAAGTAACAAACCCGCGCACGCATAACTTTTCGCATTTATAATATATGTAGTATAGAATGTAAATAGGTAGGGGCATGCAGCGCACTGAATCGCTCTGCATGGCTAGCACAAGTTGCCCGCGACTTCTTTGTCGCTCGGATCTCCCTTCCTATCTAGTCCGTAAGGATAGAGACGCACTGAGCGACAAGCGAGAAAATACAACTTGTGCTACCCGTGCTGGTCGAAATCGTAGTCGATAAAAATACCCTCGGTATGTGAGTCCGACTCGCACTTGAACGGTTTTCAGTATTTAATTTTGTTGTTTTGGTAGGATTTATACCAAAAATCATTACCAAATATCAAAATCAATTTAATCTACCAAATTTTGAAGCTTGTGTGTTTTATCGTTTTTACGATGCAACAAAAAGAATAATGGTTTGCATATTTTTTTATGACGAAATTCATACAAAATTCTACAACCCTCTTTTATCCTTTAGGGGTAGTTTTTCCAAAATCGCAAAAAGTTTTTTTTTTAAATAGCTTCTAACCGCGACTTCTTCCGCATAGATTGCGGTGATGTGTTTATCTGGCAATCCGGGGTGGGTAGTTCTACTAGCGTTTCAACCGCTATCACTTTCCTGGTCGCATTATTCACCATTTCCCTGTAGGATCGGATTACCATTTTGAGTTGTTTTGAAGAATGCCTGGACTCCTAGAAAATAAGCGAAAATGGTAATCCGAACCTACAGGAAAATGGTGAATAATGCGACCAGCAAAGTGATAGCGGTTGAAACGCTAGTAGAACTACCCGGGTACACCTAAGCTATCTCAATTTCAAACTTCATCCAAATCCATCCATTCGTTGCAGCGTGAAGAAATAACAAACTAACACACAAACTACTTATTGCATTTATAATATTTAATGATCGGCGACCGGTAGCATTTTATGGCACTCTAACGTCAAACGTAATGACTAAATTGACTAATAAAGATAAGTCTCATTTGTAGGATTAGTAGGATACTGGCATTAATCGGATTAGTGGATAATAGAATAGCTTTCGCTCCCTCGGGAACTGTCCAATTTTCTGGGATAAAAACTATCCTATGCCCTATGCCAGAGCCTGACCTATATGTGTGCCAAGTTTCATTTCGATCCGTTCAGTGGTTGAAGCGTGTAAGACGGACAAAAGTATATATTGTATATTGTATGTAGTAAAAAGTATATATAAGTATATGGATTATGTACACGTCAGGATTTTTTCAGATTTTTTGATAAATAAACTTTGGAGATAAGGGGGGGCCTTTCATATGACACTCCATTTGCTTTAATTAAACCACTTTAATTTTTAATCCCCAATCTAAACCCCTTTTCAATTATTTATAATTTTTTTTTTTACTAAAAACAGACGCGAGCTAGCAAGTTGTACAACTATGCCAAATTTCAATTTAACAGCATTTATGGTTGCTGAGAAAACCTGCTGTGACATACAGACACAGACAGGCAACGAAGTCTCACCATAAGGGTTCTTTTTTAAGCATTTTGGTGCGGAACCCTAAAAAACACTATCTGTGTTAAGAAACGAGCCTTGGGTTTATGGGTTTTTTTCTTGATCCTTTATTTTTTTTATGGAACTAACCGATTTAAATAAAAATATCGCAGCAGAGAAAAAAAGTTAACACCATGTTATTTCTGTTACGCTCTGAAGAAGAAAAGCTATAATTTCCAATCATGTAAGGCAAAATGCTCTTTTATTTTTAAATAATATATTTTTGAAAGGTAAATAAATAGATCTCCAGAATAGCTAGTATACACTCTTTAAGTCATTAATATCATGAAACCTTTTATCGACTATTAAAAACTGCCGAGTTTTGGATTGTGGAAGTCTATTTCACAAACGATAATTTGAGAAACCGTGTCATTTTAACTATTAACATTTCACAAAAACGTGTTTCTAACAAAAAAACATATTTTTGTTTACAAAATCTAACCTATGTCTCGGGTAGTCCGTCATACTCGCCTTATGTGTTCTTCTTCCCACATAATATCAATTACACGCACATTATTGTAGCAAATGACATTTGCTTAATTTAATTATGAAGTAGTTCTTCATCATAATATTCATGTTATTTTTACAAGTATATTTTTTCTGATATTCATAGTATTTTTAACCAGAAATCAATACCTACGGGTTCAGCAGTAAATAGCTTCCTATGAAACGAAAATTCTGCGAAGTGATACGTTCTATGAAATGAGTGTCGGAGACACAAGGGGGATACCATTTAATAACCGACTTCAAAAAAAGGAGGATTATTTTACAAGTTTGTTACCTCAGAACTTTCGACTGGGTGAACCGATTTTGATGATTCTTTTTTTATTTGAAAGCTGGTGCTACCCGTTTGGTCCCATTCTTATCAAAATGAAGATCTGGTGATTGAGTCCATGAGGAATCGACGGAACCTCTCAAAATTTATAGCCACACCCATTGCGATTTTGGTATTTTTCATTGCAAGTCGTGTATTTGCTCTTGTAAATCACTATTTGTTGAAGTGGAACTGATGATGAAGACCACAGATGGCCAGCGGAACTCCTAAACGGTATATATTTTAAAGCTGGCGACAAGATATTTCGATTAAGATAGTTGAGCGACTATGACGAAGCATATTTATTTAGGTTTAAATATATGACTATAACCTTCCCACGGCGTTGCTTGCGGCGAGATTGAAATTTTTCTATAGTTTCTTATTAAATGAGAAGTGAGAGAACAACAGCATAATAATATGACACTAAAAAGTATAAATTGAAAAAAAAAGTTTAAAAAAATACAAAAACCCGCCTTCAAAAAGCAAAAGGCTAGTCGGCGTCCTACAATATTTTAACCAAAAGCAGACTTCAGTTGGTCTGACCTATTACCTACTATTTTAAAGAACCTATTTTTTGCTTTTTGAAGGCAGGTTTTTGTTTTTTTTAACTTTTTTTTAATTTAATTACAGAAGAACCAATTTAAAAAAATGTACAACACTGGCCTATTAATAATTATTGTGTGTACGTTTAAAGTTTCAATAATAATCACCTAAATTACAAAAGAAGCCGTTAAAGTGGAATAAAAATAAAAATTTTTTTTTGAATAATTATTTATTTCTTTAGACTTTATTACATAGTACAAAAAGTAAATACAAATGGCGTACTTACTGTCCTAAGGCTTTTTTTGGGTCGAGTTTACTCTACCTACTTTAAGCACTACTGACCGAAAGCTAATAAAACGAAATTATTTATTCATGCGTATTTTTAACACGTTTTCAATTTGTATTTCATTATTTTTACTTCCACGTGCTTAACGACATGCCATTTTAATAGATGCTATGTTGGTTAAAAAGTTATAATATATTATGGCGTGAAATTGCTGAATTGATATTGTTGATTAGTCCTCGCATTGGCTGCGCTTGTTCCTTTTAAATAAGAACGCACGCGCATCAACCGCCATCTACCCGCCATGTCACCTGTCGCGCGCTTACTACTTGCGCTGGCTTGCGCCGCGTTGCTCCACTGCGGAATCTGCACTGACCCGAATTGCTATACGGTCCAAATAGGTAATAATTTATAGCCTTTTAGCCAAACCAGTAAAGCCTAATTAGCTTTATTAGGTTGTATTTTTGATACAAGACCCAAGCTATGTGAATGGCCAGCCATTTTAAAATATGATAAGCCGATCATTCAAAATTTTACGTCAAAATTGTATGTGTTTATTAGATATTTTTATTCATATTCATTTATTTATTCTACGGAAACTTTAAACAGTCGCTCAACGATTTTTAAGTAAAACGTCAAATCATAGAAATCTGTAATTTCATTATTGACGCGTATAATTTATTAATTGTGTATTAATTTCTTTATTGTCGTACGGCCAATTTAGAGACGTGCGTCGTCGCCGCTGCGTTGTTCTACATATTAATTAGAACGACATGCCACACGATGCGTTGAAATATGTGCGTCGCTCCATATTAAAAATTAATCCTGAACTGTTATTGATTACTGATTATTACACCTTTATACCAAACTTTTACTTTATATGCCAAAGATCATTTGGCAACATCAAGTGACCGCTGATCTTCCTGGTAAAACCGGGTTGGCAAGAGTAGTATGTAACATCAACCACTTGCACACAATGGCGCACACATTAAATTGTCAAGTTGCGGAAAACTATTTCGCTTTAATCTATGACATAGTAAATCTCATCATTATTTTTCTAATATTTTTGCAGGTGATGAGTACGTTGGAGATTTTCCAAAGTTTGAGTTCACTAAAAATATAACTGGCCATCGGAAGACTTTTGTAGAAATTGAAAATGTAAGTAATTTTTTAGACATTACAAAGTTTGAGTAAGATTATGCTCTGATTTAAAAAAAATACTTGGATCTATATTTTCATTCATAACGATTATGAAAAAAAGGAGAGTGCGATAGATAAACGCTTGTAAATGCTCTATAAAGGCTAGAACAGTCGATGACAAAAGCAGCTGCACCTTGTCGCAGTAATTTATTACAGTGAGAGTGGTTTGAATTTAGTATATCAATAACTGTGATAAGTTACCTACTAAAGTGTGCTACTTCTGAGTTCGACTTTACTAGCCCTTATAGGACATTTACAAGAGTTTATATATCGAACTGTTCCTTTTTTCTACATACTAAATTACGAAAGAAAAAGATAAATGTATGTTTTTTTTTCAGTTCAGAGGATAATCCCACACATATGACCTCATCGTTGTATAGTACTCATAGTGCAAGCCTAAAACTTTATTATTACTTCGTCAATTTATGTAAAATTGTCCTCTGTTTGTTTTTTGTAAAGCATTTTGAATCTAACGTAACGTAACGTAAGGTCAGGTGGGGCAAGGGGAACTACTGGTAAAAGGAAATAGTAATTGGTAAATCAAAAGCTATAGACTGCAGGTCTAACCTCTATCTATCTATCTAAATTTAAATTACTGCATCACCTTCCAAATAATTCCAAATAATACTTATTTGATTTAAAAGTTACCGTTTCTCTCTCCCAGTAGTCTTCTAAGCCCACCTGGGGGATTACCATTACGTACTTTAGCAGTTCAGTTTAGGTTGAAAGAAAGGGACAGAGCTATACAAGTTGTACAGCTGTCCCTTTCTCTCAACCTAAACTGAACTGCTGCGGACCTAGTATGTTTGCTTTTATCGTGTGACAAAATGTGGATAAAGCATCCATCACTCTCGTAGGTGTCAAAAAGTGATGGATGTTGTATCCACATTTTGTCTCGCGATAAACGCAACCATACTAGGCCCGCTGATTTTACTTACCTACCTGTTCTGTCATTTCATTTCATGTTGCAGCCTTGTACTCACTTGCAAGATGTGGACGCCAAGCTAGTATATGAAAAAGTCACGGTATGCAATAATGATGGGTTTATACTAAAAATCAATGAGCCTGGACATGGCGAATTCTCGCCATTAGAGGTTCGTTGTTTTTTCAAAATGTTCGACGTTAAGGTGCCATGCTTTTTGTTAGAATTTGACATGGAGGTGGTAATCTACCAGGTTTGCATACCAAAGGAATACCAAAAGCTCCCATATAAAGGGACGAGTAAAGCCCTACCAGGAAGAATGCACTATAGGAATCGCTTTTATTCCGATAAGTTTTAAATCCGTTGTATAAGGGTTTATAAAGCAGTGACATCTTGTTTTATAAAAGCGTTATTATGCATTTTTACTGTGAAAAGTATCCCAGCTGTTAACAATAATAATGATGTAAACGTTTACCTAGCCATTTTATACAACCATTACAGTCAGGTGCTATCCTCGTTCTGCCCAAGCATTTTCAAGCCATTTCCGTTTCTTGTCCGATGTCCTTATTCTTATTAAAGAACATTGGGTAAGACGAGGCTAAACAAAGTTAGCTCTAACATCACTAGTATAAGGCGATACTACTCTATATTACTCTACGCCTTGTGCCTTGCCTTGTAAATTTTTATTTTGGCATTCCCCGGCCCACTTACGCCTTTTTTGGATATTTTTCAATATTAGGTTAAATGTTTTGTTAAAGGTCATAGTGTTATTTTGATACACTTTGTGGTGCCAAAATTTATCGGAAATTGCTAAAAAAGGTGTACTCTAAAAAGGGGTGAAGATGTATTGATTGACACCCAATACAAGGACCTAAACTGAAATCAAATTGTCGGGGGTTTCAAATTAAACTTTAATATGCTCTGTAAAAGGTTTTAAATTGAAAGTAGTCAGTTTGGTTCTATAGTAATTTTGTTTAAATAGGTACTGATGAATACTTTATAATACGTCTTCCTGTACCAAATTGATTTACGAAACGTGCTATGGCCGTATACACATCATAATTTCACTGTTGGAATACAAAGCGGGTAAATAAAATTGAACCTATAGATAAATGTGGTTTTATTTTCTATAAGTACTAACTATCTTATATTAAATAGTTGGTCAGTCAGTCAGACAGTGACGGTGGAGTTTTTTTATGATACGTACACCTATAGAAGATAATAAAATAAACATTGATTGCCTACAAAATAATACCGTCAAGTGATAGTTAAATCGTGTTTTTAATTAAATTTAATTAATGAGCATTATGAAAAAAAATAAGGCAACTCATTCTAACGCTAAATTACGTTCAATTTTCGTCATGCTTACGTTATCTTAATGCTAAAATGTTTGCATGAAATTAGTTATATGTTTTTTTTTGATTAGTTTTTGTTGTAGTTGTTCTTTATTCGTCAAGTGCTACGTTACCTTGGCATTAAGACGCCATGTCATTACTCGAGCGCAAACTGCTTTCGCTAGCTGGTGCTGCATTGGTGCTCTCAGCTGCCTTTACTTATTTCAACAGCAATGAAAGTAAACGGAAATGCTTCACACACTGGGAAGGTACAATACAATATAAATTTGATTGAACACCACAGTAAGAAAATTAATCCATCGCATTACAAATAGGTGTCCATAGGCAGTGGTGATCACTTCATATCAGGTGATGGGTGCCGGGACAGCTCGTTTGCCCCCTCTATAAAATGAAAACAATTACCATCAATCCTGTGCCCGGCCGATAAGAAGTCAATCCACGCCATCAGTCCACCACCAGTCGCACGTTAAATCCAACACTGACACTAAATTACGTAAAAAACTATTTGAATAGTGTCATTATTTCGGTTAAAAAGAATTAACTTGTAACAAAGTGTCATTATTTGATTTAACGTGCGCTGTCATCGTAGTAAAAATTATAATCTATTCTTGGTTTTGAGGTTATAATTTGTACCCGAATTACAGCTGACTTATTAGCTAGATTTGACAGAAGAGCGCGGAGCTAACCCCTTTTGCTTCCGAATAGTTCACAAGAGATGACACTCTTTTACAGAACAATAAATTGTCCTCGCGTATGATACCTATCTACGGACTTATTTGTCTAATAAGTCCACGGGAGTGTCTTTAAAAGGTGTCGTCTATTAAACATAATATAATACAACGTATTCGGTATATTAGGTTTTTTTTTTTGCTACGCTGTAAAAAATATATAGGTCTTTCAATCTAAGATTTGGTTGAATAAGTTTATGCTTAAATAATTTTATACAAAGAAAATAAACTTTGCGGCGATTCGGCTCGATAATATTATGTATAAAGATTATTCGGCCAATGCAATTTCTTCGAGTGCAGCGACTGCGGCTACTGGTAAGAGCATCGCTGGTGCGCTCTCTGGTGACTGACGTGGCTGATTTCTGCAGCGAATGTGCAACCACCCTCACCTCATGTCAGTAGGAATTCCTTCGACGTAATTGTTATGAATGGCCACAGATGGTCGGGCCTTGTACCATGTTGTAAACAGTACTTGGTCTTCAAACAAAGGTATATCGCGCGGCCTGCATGTGTGCGTGCCTCAAACATAGGCGCTGCGAGCTACCACAATCATAAGTCGAGGCAGCAGAGCAGTCGCGACGTTTCGTTGTATGCCTAGTACGAGTAAGTATCAAATTACGCAGAACGACGCAACCCTAGCGTCCGAGCGACAATAGGTAACAGAAACTTCTAAAAAGCCGCAAACAAACTACTGTTCTATTTATACTATGCTTTAACTCTTTGCGTTTTTCGTCGAGTCCTGCTACACCACCTGGAAAATTATACTCGTATTATAAACCTACAATAATATAAAAACAAGTAAGATTCTAATATTTTTAATATTATTATTATCAGTTTCGAAAAATACATCACATCCTTACTTATGTTTTAGCTCTTTGCAGGTGATTTTTCAGGAACTGATGCATCATCGATCCCACTCAATTTTAATGTCACCGGATCAAGGATTACCTCAGTTGACATTCCAGATGTAAGTATTTTTTGTTAATGCTGCTTAGCAAAGAGCGCCCAAATATTTCTAAATTATTTCTGTTTGATACTACTAGGGTTCCGAGTATTGAGCATAATTTCGATTGTCAAGAAAATATTTAAAATAAAATAAAAATATTTTATTTTTGGCGACATTGCAGGGAGCGTTATTCGGTATAATTATCGACCATCCGAATATTTCTTTGTCCGAGTTTTAAATAGCAAACTAAAATATTGACAAGTTAATCTTACATCCTAAAACTGTACCTAAAAGGAATGCAATAAACATAATTTAATATTGAGTACCTGTTGAGAGATTCATTACGAATAATTATGTTTAGCATTATGGTCGTGTTGCATAACGGTCATGTTTCATATTATTGTAAAGCGAAATAAAGAACCAAGTTGATAGAAATGCTAAATGGCAATAAACGAGCAAAAAAACGAGAGAGCGAGTTAATGCTGTGACATTTTTTTGTTTGAAAAATTGCGTTTATTTATTTCTTGCGACGACTCGGGCGGGTCATTAATGTTGTTGTAAAGATTATTCGGTCAACACACTGCATGCGCAGGGAATGTAAGCGAGTTGGCTGAGATACCCGTCACAAGATACGTCAAAGTTAAAGACAAAGTCATAGAAAACTGTCATTTTTGACACATCATGAGACGAGCATTACAGTCGAAATTTTATTAATCCGGCCCTTAGAGTTTATGCCCATAGTCACATAAGCTTAAAGTTATTAAGCAAATTAAAAAGCGTTAAAGCAAGTAGAGCTGTTTTACTAATAATATTTTTAAACTACATTTTTTCTGCGACTTGTTTCTGCGGAGTTATTTATCACTATTACTCCGGAAATTGTTCGAGTTTTGGGTAAAAAAGGACACCATATAAAAACCAACCACCGCCAAGGAGCAGTGTTCTAATTGGTGTTCCGGTGTGGGGTAAGACAACCGGTGAAATTTAACATAGAGGCATTCCATCTTAGTCCTCAGGGTTGGCAACTTTGCCTAATAGAGCGGGATCATCTATTGTAGACTACGTATCTTTAAATAAAGATTTAAAAAAAAAGAGTTGGCTCTTAGCATTGCAGTCTTGAGATTATAGTCTTGAGAAACGTAATTTGTATGGGTCTCAGATTCCACTTACCATCAGGTGGTCTGACAGATCATGTACCGTCTCTTTTCCATGAAAAGAAACTAATACAAATTCGCATGTAAAATATTAATAAATGTTAAAACAAGAAATTGTTTTACATTAATACGTTGTTTTATGTGCCTCAGGGATGTCCGTTTCGCCATTGTAGTCTTTGGACAGTATAATGATACCAACGGTCCGGTCCGGTAACACCTTCAAGGGGTTTTGAAAGGGGTTTGAAAGGGTTACAACATTCAACAATCCCTTGAAGGGGTTACCGGACCGGTCCCCGAATGATAATTGCAAGAATTATAGTATGAAATTAAGATGGGTTCATACTAGACGTCACTCTAACCTAAGAAAGGCGATCTTCAACGCATGGATATGCGATGTTATGTGAAAATCCTTGGCGTTAGCATTCCGTGTATAATAAAGAGTTCAACATGGAGGTGCATATTTGTGAGTACTGCGAGCACATCTCCCAAGATACCTATATATTGGGTGATCCTTTGGGATTTTATAATGGTCGTGATCATGCAGGATTATACCCTGGTCCTGATCGTAAAGGATTTTAACCGGCGTCATTATTGTTTTTGGTTGTTATTCCAGATAAAATTACTTCCTAACATCGATATTATATTTAAAAATTTGTTGAATAAAATCAGCTACAAAACATTTTTTTTCGGTTTACTGCCTTATAAAAATTGATCCTATTGCTACTTTTTATTATTATTTGAGTAATTGAAAATTAGACAACTAAGGAGAATGTATGAATTTTTTTTTTGCTTCAATCTTTTTCGGCACTGTAATACTGCCCCAAGCTCACGGAACTTTAAAAAAATAATCATATTCTCTATTATGAAAAATTTCCGTTAGCTTAGGGCTCAACATGTATCTCTTTTACAATTCTGTATTATGAATGTACGGTAGGTGTAACAACTTTTTCATAGTAGCTGAAAAGGATTGAAGCAAAAAAATATGTTCATACATTGGATGATCCACCCTAACGACTATACTATAAATGCACAGACCCCATATTCTAGTATTATGCATACGTGCCGTATCGAGAAGCTTTTAGTAATTGGCCTGGCATCCAGCCATCAAGCAAAAGTTTCTTAAGGAGTTGGTGGAGACTCCTCGCTTTAAAACTGAGAGTCATTATAGGTATGTCTTTCTCTTACACTTCCTGGAATTGTCTGGCCTTGACAGTTCGTAGTCCGGCCTCTTTACGGCCGGCCTTATAATATTTTGGGAACACCTTAAAATTACGTTCTTTTTTTCCGAATATTCATTTGTCCAAATTTTCCTTTTTCGAAAGTTAGGTTTTGCTGGAGCAATTTTAGATTAAATGCATAATATCATTTCAAAACCGACCTAGGTTAGGGGATCGGTTCTCGGTCCCGTCCTGTAGAACATCCACTTCGACTGGCTGCTGCGGCAGCCGCTGCTCCCCGGGATGAGTATCATCTGCTACGCAGATGGCACGCTCGTGACTTCCCGGGGACTAAAGTTTGATGCGACCTCATGGTTGGCCTCGGTTGCAGCTAGCAAAACTATCTTATATAGCTTATTTAAGTGATATAAGCAGTCGTATATCCATGATAGAAACGTTTCTATCATTGGGAAGTGGCCACAGTTTTACAGCTATCAGCCTATCACAATTTTGTTACAAATCCGTGATCATCATCATCATAATCATGTCAGCCGAAAGACGTCCACTGCTGGGCATAGGCCTCCCCCAAGGCTCTCCACTCAGACCGGTCTTGTGCTTTTCGCATCCACCGCGTTCCCGCGATCTTTACAAGGTTGTCACTCCATCTTGTTGGAGTTGGAATCCGTGATATTAAAGTGTAATTTAAATCTTTTTAATGTTATATTACACTGAAAAAAAAAGAAAACTAAACTAGTTTGGCTACTTGACGTTTAGCCAAACTTTAATACTTAGGAACCAAACTATGTTAATATTGCAAAACTGATTTGGAAGACATCACGAACTAGTTTTGTTATTTAACTTATTTTACTTAAGTGGTTTTAGCTACTAGTAGGCCTTAGTTTTGTAGTCACTCAAGTTATGTTACAAGCAGCTAAAAAATTGCTACTGTTAGCAAATCTTTTTTTTCAGTGTAATGATATTTTGATTACAATACGAGTATCACTAAATAATCATATAGTAGTTGCCACGACGCTAATATAGAACTATTTGTAGCAATTTTGGTGATTGTTATCCATCCAATTGCTGTGTGTATTGATGTGACGAGTGGACAAATTATTTTATAGAAAATCATTAACGAATCAGACTACAAGATATGTTCTGAAAAGTAATGTTTTTATCCTCCTGTTCATGTGCGTGCATTTGAGATTTTGAGGTGAATTTCACTTGCGCTTACAATTTCATCGATGAAATAATATAGCATTATACGTATTTTTTTCACGCACCCCCTAATTTTTGATGTTTGATTAAATAAAAAAACTAAATTTAAAATACGAATTAATTGGAAAATACCAAGGTTACTGATATATCATTGATTTGTAGCACTATGGCGCCATGATAAAAAAATACTTGGAGAGTAATGGCCGCCTCATTGTGATAAAAAGATATTGAAAGTTCTCTTAACGAGCATAAAATTTCTATATAGAAATCATTTGCAGCTATTATGTGCTGTTTTAGCGTTATATCAAACCAAAAAACGTTTTCAAGTCACTAACGATATGACGATACAAGGGTCTTGCAAAAGTAATTTTACAAACTCCTTAGCGTTAAGATAGATTACTTATCACGTTTATATTTAAGCGAAAAAATAGATGCATTAGCTGCGAGGTATTGTTAACCGACTTCAAAAAAAGGAGGAGGTTCTCAGTTCGTCGGGTTTTTTTTTTTATGTATGTTCCCCGATTACTCTAAGACAACTGGACCAATTTGAAAAATTTTTTCGTTGTTCGAATGGGTATACTTTCTAGTTGGTCCCATTGTCACCACGTCAGGATCTGATGATGGGATCATGGAGAAATCAAGAGAACTCCTCAAATATTATAGGCACACCTATAACGATTTTGGTACTTTTCACTGTAACTCATGCATTTGCTTTTGAAAAGTACTATATGGTAAAGTGGAACTGATGATGAAGACCACAGATGGCCACCGGAACTCCTTAACGGTACCTATTTCAAGGGTGGCGATAAGATATTTCGATAAAGGTAGTTGAGCGACTATGACGAAGCACATTTAGGTTTAAATATGACTATGACATTCCCGCGGCGTTGTCTGCGGCGAGCTTGAAATGTTCTATAGTTTCTCATTAATATTTAGAAGTGGAGCTACGTAACAGCATAAATAGGATCACTAAAAAGTATAAAATAAAATAAATGTTTAAAAAATCAAAAACCCGCCTTCAAAAATGCAAAAAATAACTTTTTTTAAAACGGTAGGTCAGTCCAACTGAAGTCGGCGTCCCACAATATTTTAAACCAAAAGCCGAATGCAGTTGGACTGACCTACCGTTTTAAAAGAAGTTATTTTTTGCATTTTTGAAGGCGGGTTTTTGTTTTTTTATTTTATATCACAGATTAGATCCATGCGGACCGGATATGTCACGAGCGCTAAACCAGCGTCTTTGAAAGCACAATAGATCAACTTTGCTGTGTAGAGAGATGTATCATTAAAACCTGTTGTTCATTTATATGACGGATTAGATCCATGCGTGCCTCATATATAACAAACACCAATGCAGCGACTTTGCAATCAAATTAGATCTACTTTGCTGTATTAATATATCATTGAAACCTGTTGTTCATCATGATTACACTAAATCACTGTTGTAAGAACTTTTTTACAGCTATGTTATATGTGCTTTGCAAATCGGTCGAGTAAACGTTTATGGATTTGGCTGTTTAACCTTATACAACTAAACAATGGTACGAATCACCAATATACAACTACGCTGACGGAAACAGTAGCCTCGTTGATTTTAAATAACTGTTATAACTGTTTAGTGCTAATAAATTTTATTTTATCATTACTTTGCTATCTGGGTGGCACGTCATTGACTAGGGTGGAACAGTTAGGCCTCAAGGTCGCACTCCCCAAAACTGAGGCCTTTCTGTTTCATAGACAGCGGAACGGGCCCCCTAGGGCAGCTATTTATCACCATCCGAGGGACGGTGATAACTGTAGGGGCCCAGATGCAGTATCTAGGCGTGGTACTCAATGGGAGATGGCGATTCGGGGCGCACTTTAAACAACTCTTTCCAAAGGCTACTACTCAATATTGGCCAACACCTCCAGACGCCTATACTCCGGAAGAATCCGGAGTATGGCCCTGTACGGGGCACCTGTCTGGTCGGATGCTCTCACTGGCCAGAACAAGACCCTCTTGCGTCACCCGCAGAGGGTTATATCAGTAAGAGTGGCCAGGGGCTACCGGACGAAGTCCTTTACAGCGGCGACGCTGTTGTGGGCTGACCCCCCATGGGAGCTTGCGATGGCGGCCGAGAGGAGAAGGCGGGGTGACTTCCCTGACGCCCTTTCATAACGTCTGGGAATTTGCCCAGGAGGAGGAAGTGAGGAGGTGGGCGGAGGCGTTGGAGGCCCCCGTAGTCGACTCACTCATAGTTGGGGCAATTCAGCCACATCTAGTGAGGTGGGTGGCAAGGAGATATGGCGTACTTTCCTTCAGGCTGGTGCAGGTGTTAACCGAACATGGCTGCTTCGGAAAGTACCTGCACCAGGTTGCCATTAGAGGCAGCACGACTAGGTGCCATGAGTGTGGCACACTCGTCGACGATGTGCACCATACCATGGAGGAGTGGACCGCACGGGAGCCTGGGGACCTGTCGCTGCCGGACCTGATAAATGCCATGTTTAGCGGCCGAGAGGGGTGGAGGGCGTTAGCTTCCTTCTGCGAAACAGTCATCTAACAGAAAGCGGAAGCGGAACGGGCTAGAGAGACCAGCGCCCTCGCTGACCCGCTCCGCAGACGACGAAGGGGAAGGGCATGGCGGCGCTACGCGCACCTTTTTCCTCCACCGTAACAGTACGGCGGCTGAAGGGATCAGGGGACCCCTCCGTCCACCGTGGCGCACCGGACGTCTGAGGGTGCTTTAGTAAACCAAGACACCTCTGAAAGTCGTTAGTGTCTAGGTGCCATAGCCGAATGCGCTTGCTCGTTGTCGCGTGGCCCTCTTTTAAGGACGTAGATGGTTTGCCGCTGGGGTTTTAGCGGATATTCCGGTCACTCTTAGTTGCTGAGTCCCACATAACCATCCCGGCCCCCCCTGTATCTGGGTAGTATACGTAAATGCATTTCCCCAGCGTAACAAACACAGAAAAAAGTTGGGTTACCATATAAAAACCAACCACCGCCAAGCAACAATGTTCGAATTGGTGTTCCGGTGTTGGATAAGACAACCGGTGAAATTAAGAGCAGAGGCATTCCATCTTAGTCCTAAGGGTTGGCAACACATTTGAGCTCTTAGGATTGCAGTTTTTGAGATTGTAGTCATGAGGAATGCAAATTTCTATAGGTCTCAGATTCCACTTACTATAAAAAAGGTGGCCTGAGAAATCACGTGCCTTCTTCTTTCCATAAAAAAAACACACATTTCGCATGTAAAATATTAAATAAGGTAAGAATAAGAATTTGTTTTATTTTAATACGTTATTCTATGTGCTACAGGGATGTCCGTTTTGGCGTTCTTGGGAAAGTTTATTGAGACTTGCAAGAATCACAGTATGCAATGAAGATGGGTTCATATTAGACGTCACTCTACCTAAGAAAGGCGATCTTCGACGCATGGATGTGCGATGTTATGTGAAAATCCTTGGCGTTAGCATTCCGTGTATATTAAATGAGTTCAACATGGAGGTGCATCTTGTTGAGTACTGCAAGAAAATCCCGAAAAAGGAACGGGCCTGAGGGATTTTATACTGGTCGTGATCCTGCAGGGTTGTATCTGGTCCTGTTTGTAAAGGATTTTCGCCGGCGTCATTTTTGTTTTTGCATGTTATTACAGAGAAACTTACTTTCCTAACATTGAGATTTTATTTAAGATTATGTCGAATTAAATCAATCAAACTATGTTTTTTTTTATACATATTATTATTTCAGTAAGTAGAAGACTTTTAGGGTGGTTCACTCAATATATTTATGAGTTTTTTTTTTGCTTCAATCCTTTTACGCTACTATGAAAAAGTTGTTACAACTACTTACCTTAAATTCTTTATAAAATATTTTTTATTAAAGATAAAAGAAAGAAAAATATAAAAGAGATACATTAATATTTACCGTCCGAAGCTCACGGAACTTAGAAACTTCCCTATTTTGTAAAAGTTCCGTTAGCTTGGTGCAGTACTAAATATTAATTTATCTCTTATATATATTTTATTCATATGAAAAGCTTTAAAAAGAAAGAAAAATACAAAAGAGATACATTAATATTTACTGTCCCAAGCTCACGGAACTTAGAAACTTCCCTATTTTGTAAAAGTTTCGTTAGCTTGAAGCAGTACTAAATATTAATTTATCTCTTATATACATTTTATTCATATGAAAAGCTTTATTTAGGCCCTGTCATCCAGGTTCATAGACTCGTCCGGAGATCCTAGAGCTGGTGCTTACCTCTCCCAAAGGATTGGGCTAGCTCTCCAGAGAGGCAATGCAGGCAGTGTCATAGGGACCATGCCGCGAGCGGACCTGCTAGAGGGGGTGTTCGTTTAAAGTGATGATTTTTATTTATATCTTTAATATTTGATTAGCATAGTTTCATTTTAATTTCAATACGTTTAGCAATTATTTTTTTCATCACACTTGCTCGTAAATAGTGTCCTAATATGCTAGAAAAATCGACCGTAAATGCAAAATAATACCCGCGGCCCTTTTTTTACCATTACGCCCTATCGTGCGTAATAGTTTTTTTTTAAATATAATACGTGGACTCAAACTATCATAATACGTCAGGACCCTAATTCTTGTGCCATTCGATATGAAGTTTCATTCGAGATGAAATGTCAGTTGAATACAATTTTCTAAAAATCTCGCATATAAACTATTGATCTCGACTGTCACTAGAATCGGACTCCTGAACAATTTTGACATTATCTGTGGTAAGTCATAAACAATGATGTAGTCTGCCGCTAATTTATAAATACTGATTATAAACAGTGTGATACCAAAATAATAATTTAAAGTGTGTCTTTATGTACATATTAAAATTAATACATCAATAAAAAACATGTCGTCATCAGAAGAAATGGGTAATGCGACTCCGCCGGACATCGCCAACACGGCTAAAATTATTAAGTTAAAAATAATATGATCTTTTGTCTGATTTTATTTCATTTCCTCGCAATTGTGATGAAAAACATCGTATGTTACACGGGTGGTAAAGGAAATACAGCGTTCGGCTTCGGCCTTCTAACAGACTCTCGTTTGTAATTCTCTCTTTACCACCCTTAATACACAACTAGCTTTCGCCCGCGACTCCGTCCGCGTAGAAGTCGTTTATCGCTGCTCCCTCGAGAACTGTCCAATTTTCCGGGATAAAAACGACCCTATGTCCTATTCCAGGACCTAACCAATATGTGTGCCAAACGTCATCTCGATCCGTTCAGTGGTTGAAGTGTGAAAGACGGACAAACATACACACTTTCACATTTATAATATTATAGTATATATAGTATATAGTAGAGTATGGATTTACTATTAATCTATACTATTAATAAAGAGGGAACCGGAATGCGCGTCACTCATCAACGCCCAGCCGTAACTACTGAAGCTAGAAACATGAAACTTTAAGAGTACGTATGTTTTTTGACGTAAGCAAGTAATAAGAACGGATTTTTCGAAATTCAACCCGTAAGGAGGTGAAATAGGGGATGAACCGCATTGTATGGAAGTCCGTCATTTTTAAAGCTATGAACATGAAAGGGCATTGGGTAAATTAGTTTGAAGAATATTGTCTTTTTTTTTTCAGCGGCCACATATGATTTTTACATAGTTATTTAGAGGACCTCTAAATACACATAGATATATATAATTTATGTCGTTAAATAATATCGGAGCGGAGATTTTAAAGACTTAAGTATTCAGTTTTTAGTACAAAAGTACGCCCAAGTATGAATATTTAAATATCTCGGCTCCGATGCACTTTAGAGTATTACATTACATAACAAAATATGTTTATTTTTAATAATTCTATCATAATTTGCCACTTTTACGAATGGCCGCTCACCTTGAAAATGTATGAATTTTACATATGACAACACTTTTACCCAAACCCCTTTGGCAGTGAGGCTTTTAAATATGAGGCTGTAAATGTACCATATTAATTGTTTTAAATTTCATCTCTAAAAGGTCTTATTAGTGGATTAAAGTTTGTATGGGAGATACGTCATTCTTGAAGTAAATTACAACATATTTAAAATGTAGGCTCCTGGTACGAATTAAAGAAATATAATTTTACCGTTTATGGAAATTCAAACCTTAAGGGAATAAAAAAGGGGTTTAAAATTTGTACGGGATTCGCGATGTTTCAAAACTATAAATTATGTTCTCAAAAATCAGATTTAGATTGGTTCAATTTATTTATCCGTTTTTACCCGACTGCAGCTAAAGAGAAGCGAGTGTGACTTATGTTCAAACATTTATTCCACAAAGCATTAAAATCCGATTATCTCAGAAAGGAAAACTAAAATCTACACTTCGTATTAGAACGTTTCCAGTCTTCACTGTAGGTACTTAAACAATAAGTTTTTGCTAAACATTTCACTTTTATGACAACCTTTTTTCTAACTGTACTTTATTATTGCATTGTCAGTAATAAACCAAATTTCAGCCAAATCCTATAACGGGAACTGGCTAAAAATAAACTTCCAAAATTAGACTTCCATATTATAACGTACATACCTACATGCTACATACTAAAAAAACAAGTTGAAATGAAGGCAGACAGACTCTTTCGAAAGTTCTATTGCTTTTTAACCGACTTCAAAAAAGGAGGAGGTTATACTCGTACGTTCCACTGTATGTAATTTTTTTTTAATGTATGTTCACCGATCACTCCGTCAATAGTCGACCGATTTCAAAAAAATTTTTTTGGTTTGGTAGAATATACTTTCGAGGTGGTCCCATTGTCACCAAATCTGAACCTGATGAGAGGATCCGTGAGGAATTGAGGGAACTCTTCAAATATTGTAGGCAAACATATAGCAATTTTAGTATTTTTAGTAACAAGTCCAGCATTTGCATTCAGAAAGTATCATTTGGTGAAGTGGAACTGATGATGAAGACCACAGATGGCCACCGGAAGTCCTTAACGGTACCGATTTCAAGAGTGGCGATAAGATATCTCGATTAAGATAGTTGAGCGACTACAACAAAGAATATTTACTTGTTAACCGACTTCAAAAAAGGAGGTTATTGAAATATGACTATGACTTTCCCGCGGCGTTGCTTGCGGCGCGCTTGAAATAACTTAAAGTTTCATTTCAACTAAGAAGTGGGACTACGTAACAGCGTATTATGATCACTAAAAAGTATAAAATAAAATAAATATTTAAAAAAAACAAAAAACTGCCTTCAAATACGCAAAAAATAACTTCTTTAAAATTGTACATTACAGTTGGACTAACCTATTAGGTGCCTACAATTTTAAAGAAGTAATTTTTTGCGTTTTTGACGGCGGTTTTTTGTTTTTTAATTCTATAAGTAATGACCTAATGACGATGTTCCCTTTTTATTCGACTTTCAAATTTATTCATTTTTTACATTACAATTTTTAATAAACAGTTAATGTTGAGTCATTAACGCGTTGTTTTATCTATATCTAGGTAAATAAACGATAGGTCTGGGGTGGTAGCCAAGATGACCAACGTTTAGCTTGACATCTGGTACATCGGTAGTTAGGTAGGTATTTAGGGTTTATAATTAATGCGAGTGGGGTTCGAGTAAACCCTGACAAAGTGGAGCCTATCATGACTATGCCGAATCCAAATAACGTCACGGAACTCAAATCATTTATAGGTATGGTTAACTTCTATGGAAAATTTATAAGTAATTTAAGTACCCATTAAGTTGTATGATCTACTCAAAAAAAGGAAACACTGGTCGTGGGGCGCTGAACAAAACGAATTTTCTATGCAGCACGGGAGTTCTCGTGCATTTCGATATGAGCGCGGAGACGGTGGTGACGGTCGACGCGGCGGCCCGGGGCCTGGGCTGCGTGATGGCAAAGCGCGCGCCTGGGGGTGCCGAGCGGGTGGTTGCGTAAGCCTCGTGCTCGCCCACGGCGCACGAAGTACATTACAGCCAGATCCACAAGGAGGGGCTAGCGATCGCTAGCAATTCTTAACTATAGATAAGTTCCACCAATTCTTGTACGGTAGGAAGTTTATACTCCGGACCGATCATAAACCTCTCGTTAGCATTTTTGGTCCCAATATTGGCGTCCCCAGCGCGGCAGCGAGTCATTTGCAACGTTGGGCGATTAAATTAACGGTTTATGATTTTGAGATAGAGTATGTAAGGACAGATCAAAATACGGCTGATGCTCTCTCGCGTTTAATCCAGTCACAGAGAAATGAATTCGCATCACAGGAAGAAAGTTTACCTGAGCAGACTTACCTACATTTCTCGACAGACGCGCTGTTAATTGATTATAAGGTTCTTAAAAAGGAAATTCAACGGGACCCAATTTTAAGTCAAGTTTTAAGATTTTTAGTCGACGGATGGCCTTTGGATGTTGAATTTCAAGAGTTGCGGCCGTATCTAAATAGGAAGAATGATTTGTATGGCGAACTAGGTTGTATCATGCATGTGGGGCCATTGCGTAGTCGTACCACCCTCCTGTAGGAATAAAGTGATTGCAGAACTTCATGACCCTCACATGGGGATAGTCAAGACCAAAGCGCTTGCCCGCAGCTACGTGTGGTGGCCGGGCGTGAACGAGGCCGTAGAGGCGGCGTGCCGGGCCTGCGCCGTGTGTGCCGCAGTGGCCGACGCGCCGCGCTCGTGGCCTTGGCTATCCCGTCCTTGGTCTAGGTTACATTTGGATTTTTTGGGTCCCATAGGAGGCGTAACGTACTTAGTGATAGTTGATTCTTGCTCGAAATGGATAGAAGCGATCCGGATGGGTAGGACTACCGCAGCAGAGGTTATAGCTAAGTTACGGGACCTGTGGGTAAGTTTTCGAGCGCCGAATTTCTAAATTTTCTTAGTCATAACGGCATAGAGCATGTCTTTACCGCGCCCTATCATCCATCGTCCAACGGGGCAGCAGAGAACGCCGTAAAGACGTATAAGCGCTAAGCGGGCAATAAAAAAGGCTTTGAAACAAAATCTAGATGTAGATATAGCTTTATGTAGATTTCTATTGGCATATAGGAATACAGAGTATGCTACGAATGTACTCTTAGGTCGCAGACTGCGTATGAGGCTAGATAATTTAAAACCAGAAAGGGAATCACCTCGTCAGGCGCGGGTCGAGCAAGGGGCCGGCGGGGCGGAGCGCCAGCTCGCGCCGGGCGTGCCGGTATGGTACCGCGGTTATAGGGACTCTAATAAGTGGCTAGCGGGCACCGTCGTAAAAAAAATAGGGAACCCAGATTATTGCATAGGGTCTAGTTTTGGAACCGAAATCCACAGGCACATCGATCAACTGAAACTAAGGGTTACTACTAGTAATAGCGATAACAATATTTCTCTCGACCGGGGAACAAGGGAAGTTATCGCAGAGCGGAAAACGCGCCAGTCATTAAGCTTTCCCATGACCAGCAGCGAGGCAGCAGACAGTGGCGGCAGTGGGTTGAGGGAGGAGACAGTGTCCCCGGTAGCGCCGACTGACTCGCCGTCTGTGACGCCGGCCCGGCGCGCCATCGCTTCGCTGGAGCGCAGTGTGCCAACGAACGCGAAGGCTAGGGCTAGAGAGGAGTTAGCGGATACAGCCGGTCCTGTAATTTCAGATCCTAGGCCTAGGTTCCCTGTAAGAGCGCGTAAAGCGCCGGTACGTTTTGGATTTGAGGAGATAGATTATATAAGAACTGGGTCAAAATAATCATTCTTTATCAATAGGTATAAAGAATGATTATTTTGACCCAGTTCTTATATAATCTATCTCCTAAACGTAATGTATCTTATCTAATGTTGTAGCTTGCTTATACGTCATATATGTTTAAATTAAGTGTAATTTGGAAACCTGTATTTTAATTTGATTACTGTTAATGTATATTAGTTAATAAGGTTGGAGGTGTCGCATATGTAGGGTAGTCTTACAATAAACGGTAATACTGGGCGCACGTCTTTTATTCTACAAAAATGTTTGTATAACATGAATTGTAGACGTTTTAGGGCATTTTCACTAAAAAGTGTACCCAATTAAGGACGAAAATTAAGGAACTTTAACTTTGTCTTGTTGGTAATAGGGGCATTGGTGTTTTTAGCCGGTGCGAGCCCGGCAGTACCTGGGCCCTCTATTCCCAGGTCTCCGGAAGGGATTTTCACCTCTGCCCTTTTTTTCTTAAAGTAATTAAAGCAAAAAGCAAACAAAAGCAAGAACTTTTGTCTTTGGCCCTTCAGGCGATTACCACAAAAAAAAAACACAGCACAGGTCATAGGCCTAAATAAATTTGTTAATATGCCCAAGGAAATTCCAACTTTTTAAATTTGCCCGATGCTGATCAGTATACAGGACATATGCAGTAGGGAGTGTCATTTTTGTCAAACGGTGAAATTCAAAACGTAATACCACACAAAAGTTTCTTTTTTAAGTGTAATTAAGATTCGCATTTACAGATTTTATATTTAATGGTACTTTTGGTTCGCTCACTGACCTTGAAGTTTGGTAAAATTTGCAAAATATAAGGTTAGTTAAAACTGCATTTATTATTTTACTGTATATAATTATACGGTAAATACATAAACTATATTTAATGTTTGTCTTGTTTAAGAAAAACAAAAAAGCTATCATGTTTTGATGTAATCAATCAATTCACATGTCTCCTAACGAATGTAATTAGAAGGTTTAATGATAAGAATGCTTGTTTGATTATTTTGTGTTATTAACGTAATTTCCTAAGCTTAAAAGTTATTTGTTGGATAGGAACCCGATTAATTGGTATTGTAAAGTGTGTTATACTAGGAACTCAAATATTCATTTTGGGCACTTAGCATGGAGATCCAAAAACTTTACCTCAATTGAGTGAGCCAAAGATGTCTAAAGAAAATCTATATTTTTTTACATATTTTGTTATTGTAGATCTCAATGCATCTTTTTATTACTATTAGATCAACAACAAAAACAACGTTTTTATTTCCTATACTAAGATGACACACCCTAATACGCAGTGCCGTTAATAGGGTGGTGCCACCGGCGCCCAGGCACAGGGCGTAGACTCTGGGGGGCGCAAGAATGGCCGGCCAGACCAGGCAGGACTATTATTTTTTCGTTTTGCTCCTGATAAGTTCCCGCTGCGCCCCTAGTGCTCGATTCCAACACATACACGTACCTACATGCCAGTATCATCTAAAACGTCTATTAAATTAGACAAAAATATTGAAACGACTATATTATTTGATAAATGTGACCGTAGTTCAAGTCTAGGTCTACTTAAAGCTATAGTCGAACTAGATTAAAAAGAGATGTTTCCCAATGTAAGTCGCTAGTAAGTCAAGTAGAGTAGTCGTAGTCGCTGTAAAGATTTTTTTGACAATGCCAGTGACTGTAGCTTCCTGCGAAAGATCATTCAGTAAGCTCAAATTAATAAAAACTTACTTGCGCTCGAGGATTGGCCAAGAAAGGTGGATTTTGTCGATTGAACACAACATAGGACGGTGCCTGTCGTATGAAAAGGTTATCAACGATTTCGCAATGAAGAAAGCGCGAAAAGAAAATCTTTAAAAAAGTTTATAGCTTGCTTTAATAAATCTTTACTATCTGAACTCATTAATTTGTGGTCTCATTCATTTGTGTATTGTGTAGTTGTGAATAAATAATAATTTAGTGAGTGAGACACAGTGGGTGGTATAATAGGCGAAGGGTCCACTTAACATCAGATGGCTCGTCTGCATGTTTGCCCACATTAGTTCTTTAAAAAAATAGATTTTTCTTCTAAATAATTAGATAGGTAATTGGTCCACCAACACCAAATTCCTTGTGCTTCATGTTATCACCCTGAATGATATAAAGTAGGTAGGCCAATACATAGCATTTCTCTAGGTTACCTATAATATAATATCTTTAAAAAAAACAAGACCGCAGTTATAGAAGCTCGCACAGGGCGCAGAAAAGGCTATTTACGGCACTGGATATACGGAGGATATAAGGACGTCAGCCACCTTACTTGCTGACTCTAGTGGTGATATAACAACTCTGAAGAGACATGGTGGCTGGCGTTCAAATAATGTTGCAGAGGGATAAATTGAAAATTCTAAACAGTCAAAACCATATGTAAATTTGGAACCACAACAGGGCCTAATACTGACTCATGTGCAAACCGGACTGGACCAAGTGCCTTAAAATCTGGAAAAAAACATTTCTTGCAGCTCAATAAGGACTATAAGGACCCAGTGACACAATCTTGTGAAATTAATATTTCACTCAGCCAAACACTTAATTTACCAGCGAAAACTTTCAATATCACACTCAATAATTGTACAAATAGTGTCATTAATTATTATGTCAATAATAATAAATAAGATAGAACTGTACTAAAAAAAATGATTTGTGAACAACATCATTTTTTTTTTCAACTGTATTACAATGATGTTACAGAATGAATAACATAAAAGTTTCGAATTCCTTACTTGTTGTTTTTCTTATTTTTTCGCAACTGTGTTAAAAAACAAAATACACGTGCGGAAATCTCATTTTTCACTCGTCTCGACTCTTGCCACGAGCCGTATTGACGCTCGTGAAGTAATTACATACTTTCCGCACTAGCATCAAAATGTACTTATATTGAATACTCTTTATTCATACAATAAAGTAGAAAGAATGAGAAAAGAGTATTTTTTTGATCTCCATATTTCCACATAATAATTATATTATCACTAAGGCAAAGAAAAAATATTTTGACGCAAATAGAAAAAAATAATTATAAAGCAGGTAACATTTTTTTAACATTAATCAACGGTCCCTTTGCAAGTCATATATTTTATTATAATTAGTTCTACAAAATTATACATAGTTTAAACATGCATCTAATTGTTTAAAATATAACAAAAGATGTTGTAGATCACATTTATAATTTTTTAAACATTAATCAATTTGTTTTATTTAATATAAGGTGAGTTGGGGCTATTGCACCTACAGGGCTATTGTTACTTTTCATACTAATTTTAAAAGTAGAACACGTTTTAGTATGAAAAGTTACAATAGTCCCGTAGATGCAATAGCCCCGACTCACCTTAAGTGTAGTTATTATTGAATTGGTATCAACCTTTTTTTCATATATTTTACTAATCTTTTAAGATTTATTTTTACAAAAGTGGACATTTTAATATTTTAAAAACAGTATTATTGTACCTATACTTCCTAAATATGAAATAACTTTTAGATGATAAAAATATATTTATGTGATCTAGCTTATTAAGATCCTACCTTTAACAGTTTACTTATAATAAGGGGAAAACTGATAATGCGCCCCACGAGTTTATATTTAGACCAATTTCTAAAAATCGATTAGAATCATTTAATACGAAGGTAACTAAACAACTGAATTATATGACGTGCACTAGGGAAGATCCGGACAGTTTATGTGCTTCGTTATTTAAGTGTATTATTAAAGAATTCGATGCCTGCTTTAGTCTGAAAAATGTTAAAGCCAAGCAAGGTACGAAATTTAGTGATTGGGCTACACCAGAGATTCATGAATAGAGGTAAAAATTGTATGAGTTATATGCTACTAGAGCTGTCGATCATAGGCCTAAGTTTCTAGAATACGTCAAAAATTATTCTAAAGAGTTCAAGCAGCATTGTGCTGCCGCGAAGTCTAAGTATTTTTCGAATAAAATTGGTAACTCTGACAACAAGATTAAAACCGTCTGGAATGTAATAACACCGAAACTGGTAGAACTAGAATTAGAGACCCGCACTAGAGCCTGCAAGTTGAAGATACTCTAGTAAGCTCGAACCTTGATGTAGCTAAACAATTTGAGCGGTTTTTTACGAACATACCCTTGGAGACCACTAAATCATTACTATCATCTCCTGATAAGGCTGAAATATTATTAAAATCCAATGTTAAGGAATGCACAAATTTGTTTAAATTCTATCATGTCACCTCAAAAGTTGTGATTAAAACGTTTAGGTCCCTTAATATCAAAAAGACTGAAGATCTTTGGGGCCTCTCTGTTTCAGTACTACACTCCATTATAGAGTCAATTGCGCCTTACCTAGCTACTATGTTTAACAAGTGTGTCGATGTTGGAGTATTTCGTGATCTGATGAAACATAGTAAGATCATTCCCTTGTTTAAGTCAGGAGCAAAATCAGATCCCACAAATTTTAGATCTATTTCGATACTACCAGCATTAAGTAAAGTTTTTGAGAAATTAATTCTTAATCAAATATCCTCACACTTTAATCAATACAAGCTACTTCATAGCAGTCAATACGGATTTACCAAGGGACGGTCTACAACTGATGCCGGTTCTACTTTGGTGAAACATATCTTTGATGCCTGGGAAAGATCACTGGATGTAATTGGAGTTTTTTGTGTTGTGCATTAAATTTTCATTGTCCAATGTGAAGCGAGTGAATGCGGCTAGAATAAGACTGAAGGATGAGACACTGGAATTCGAGGATAGAACAGTATGTCTAGGTGTCACTCTGGACTCAAAACTGCAATGGAGTGCGCATATATCCACACTTGCAGGTAAACTAAGTTCAGCGGCTTATGCGGTAAAGCGAATCCGACATCTTACTGACGTCGAGACGGCGAGACTTGTGTACTATAGTTATTTTCATAGTGTTATGAGTTATGGAATTTTACTGTGGGGAAGAGCGGCTGACATCCAGACCATCTTTGAATTACAGAAGCGGGCTGTACGTGCTATATATCAATTGGGGTCTCGTGTTTCGCTTAGGGATAAATTTAAAGAAATCAATATTCTTACAGTCGCGTTGCAGTATATCTTTGAGAATATCATGTATGTACGCAAACACATACACGAGTTTAGGCATAACCGCGACGTTCATAATTTAAATACTAGAAATAGGGATAAGCTCGCTCTTCCAGGTCACCGTCTCCGTAAGATAAGCACTTCGTTTGCAGGGAACTGTATACGTTTCTACAATAAGATACCATCTGATATCGTCAATATGCCGTTCAATAAATTTAAGTCTCACATCAAGCGCTGCTTGTTGGGTAGGGCATAATATACTGTAAATGACTTCATTGATGACCAAGATGTATTTAAGTAGTGGCTAGGCTATTACTTATTTAAGGTAATTTCTTAAGTCTAGGTTATTTCTGATATTTCTATCTTGATAAAAATGCCTTTAAGCAAACTGTGTATTCAAACACGAAATTGTATGTTTACTTTTGTACTTTATCTTTATTAGTTCTTGTGTGTACAAGACGCTTATAAAAGAGAGCACACTGTGATGTTTCTCGCCGGACAGCTATATCACACAATATTACTTTTATGTTGTCCGGCAGCATGAGCACGTCATGCTCGCTCAAAGGTCTTCGCTTACGGCGGCGTCGTTGATCGGGTCGCCACCTTCCCGAACACATGTCATGGTTGAGGGAGGCGATGGCTGAGATATGCGTCATACTCGTGAACGGGTGCTGTTTGTGGGGTCCGGTCTGTTCACGTCTGCAAGGACTTGTTGCTCAGTTAATGATTCCAGTTATGGCTTTTGACGTAGAGACCTCGTCGTGTTGTTCTCCTAGTCTTTATTTTTAGTTTCATGTATTTGACATGTAATCTTGTTAATTTTTACATTTATTTGTAATGTTTTTAATTTTGAATTTGTATTTTTTTTATATGTGATAGTTCTAATAATTTATATTTGTTGCTTTATTACCCTGTAATGTAACTTACTTTTAAGTATTATTGTATTTTATGTTTGAAAAAATGACCTTCTGCTGGAGTTTCTTGCGGCGCTTCTTCTCCGCAATGATGGTCTTGTCCGAAGCGCTAGTAGATTCACTGTATATTACCGATGTGTAAAAGAGCCCGTATGTGGCCAATTTACTGAATAAATATTTTTATTTTTGATTTTGATAATACAAATAATTATTTTGGGTTATGAAAACAGTCTCTACAAAATATGACTTTTATTAAATTTGTGCATAAATCAACGGAAAAATAGGAACAATAAACTACTCAACTTAACAACTTAACAAAAATTTTTTTAGACAAATTAGTTTTCAATGTAATCAAGAAATAAAATAAAAGTTGCCATGAAATAGATAGATAGGTACTTAAAATAAGAACAAACGGACGAAATTACAAAATTACTCAAACTACACTAATCTAACAAACAAACCAATACAATACAATAACAAAAACCAGTGGGCATTGTTCCCAAAATGCTGGCCGCATTGCCACGTTGAATGGCAATGCTTAATCTTTGTGCCAAGTACAGGCCAGCATTTTGGTCACGAGTTGCGTCGAGCAGACACTTTGAAAGGTCTTTAAAAATACGGTCCAAAAGCTCCTGGTCCCCACAGTCCTAAAGTTTCGACCCCAAAAGGCTCAAATATATACCACGTGTCCCAAAACTCAACGATAAGCCGGCACCAGAGGATGGAGCTGCTTATGATTAGTCGAGAAAAAATAAGGAAAAAAATATATCTTTTCCTTATTGGTATTGGTATTGGTAGTATCTTGACGTGTAAAAGTGCCCGAGCGGCCTACTTACTAAATAAATTTCTTTTATCTTTTTTATCTTTTTTATTTTTTCTCGACTAATCATAAGCAGCTCCATCCTCTGGTGCCGGCTTATCGTTGAGTTTTGGGACACGTTGTATATGTAAGTTTAAGTATGTATATAGATGCATAAATATAGTATATTTATATATGTATTTATGTAGATATTTGAATGTATTTATTTTTTATAGTTAGGTTTTATTGGTTAGTTTAATTTTTATGCTCTTTTCCTAAATTAAGCCTACTTGATGCACAACCTTCACTTCTCTCAATCTCTCAAGGGTTAGCTGGAAGAGATCCCTTAAAGGGATAAGTTCGCCTTTGTACATTTTGTTTATTTTAAATCTTCATTGTATTGTTTTTGTTTTGTACAATAAAGTGTTTACATACATACATACATACATACATATATAACTTCTATCAAGTTGACTGTATTTGCGCCTTTTGAGAGTCTCCGCTGATTCCGCCGCAAAACCAGCACTATTACTTGTACCTGGAAGGTGTGACGGCGGACAAAATTGTTTTTTTATATAATTGTGCTGGAAAAACATTTTTATATAATTGTGCTGTAAAAAAATTGTTACTTTTTCTCCGTGTGCGTTCTTTATGAATAAATTGTTTTTCTTCTTGTTAACACTAATCAAAATCAAACAGTACAGTACTCTTCTATGTTTTCTCCCAGCAGATTACTTCGTCAATCTGCATAAATTTGGCCAGAAGCACTCAATATTTCGTTAACATTCCTCAACAGTCCTTGTTGCGCTCATGCAACTCCACCGCGTTTGGGGTAGTGAGTGCGGCGACTGTACTGAGAGCGGCGGTGTAACGGGGGAGGACTACATGGACAGGCCGGGTGCGAGGGCCTGGAGCGTAGACGGGCCGGGCGTGAGGGCTGGGATACTCGTACGGGACGGTCCGGGCGCGGGGCCCGAGCGCGTTGGACGGGCCGGGCGCGGACTCATGAAAAACGACCAAAGGAGTGGCAATTTACTTTTTCAGTTGATACATAAGCATTTCAAATATTTACATATTTAAATTTATAATTTTGTATAACAACTGTCAAAATGACCCCACTTCCCAGGGCCATCTACCTGTGAAAACTGATGCGCGGGAGCCCCCGTTTGACAGATTGTATGTCATTTCTTTCGTTGATGTTTCTAGTAGAGCAAAGCATATACAATTAACAAAGTTTTTTCATTTTCAATGGAAAAAATGCCAACGTAACGGAAAAAACGAATGGAAAAGGCATATCCATATTCCTTTTCATCCGCGGGCTCTTTGCTAGCGTACGCTTAGGCGTTGAATTAGTTAGAGACGAAAACGCCTGGTAGCGTTGGGCTCTTTGCTTACCCTATTGGATACATTATGTTTCTAATCTATTTCAAATTTATAATTCTGATGACAATATCATATTTTGATCGATATGAAGATAACTAGGATTAACTTTAACCAAGAATTAACATACTAAACCACACCCGAGCGAAGCCGGGGCGGGCCGCACGTTGTATTGAAAAAACAAAAGCCTTCATTTTATACTATAAATGCACAGTGCCCATATTCCATAGTATTTTGCCTACGTACCGTGTAGAGGAGCTTTCAGTATTTGACCTTTGATCCAGCCATCTAGCAACATTTTCTTAAGGTGTTGGTCGAGACTTTTGGCTTTGAGACTCAGAGTCATCAATTATATATTTCTCTTACAACTCCTGGAATTCTTTTAGTCCTGACAGTTCGTAATCCGGCCTCGGTTCCGTTTGGCCTTATAAGTAATATTTTGAACTGGGAACATCCTAAAATTACGAATAGTTTTTTTCCGAACATTTATTTACCCGAATATTAGTTTTTCCGAAAGTTATGTTTTGCGATAATATAATTGCTAAACGTAAGTTAGGGGAGGTTACATTAAAAGGCGATATCAAAAAATAAAGTCTTCTTCAAAAACATTGCATTCGGAATTATGAAAATTCGGACACGACAAGGTACAAAACTGTGCAGCATAAGGCTGACAGTACAAACTTTTGTTTTAACGCAATCGTATGCACAATGAAACAGGCCAGCTCTCAATGCTGTTCAAACATTGTTCAAAGGAAGCAAATGGTAGTTAAAATAGAAAGTATGGAAAGTTCGTTTCCAACGTTTAACTGCTCAAGCCCTGCCTATTTACAAATTGTTGAGTATGTTACAGAGCAAAAGTAAACATGTGTTGCTTCTGAAATTAGAGCAAGCTAGAGAAATTTACGAATATCGTGCAAACCTTTAAGGTTCACAAGGGACATTTTATGGTGTTTAAACGTAAACAAAGAAGAGAAGTATTGAAGAAAAAGACATGTTGTGCCGACCCCAAATAAGTAGGGACAAGGACAGAACAATGATGACGATGATGATGAAAAGTAAACATTTCATAAGAATGATGTTTATGAAATGAAATGAAAATATTTATCTAGTAAATGGGCCGCTTTGGACTCTTTTACACTTTCGTACGCTACAAGCGCTTCGGACAAGAACATCATTGCAGAGAAGCGCTACAAAAAAACTGTAGCAGTGTTTATTAAGAACGACGCGCTGGTCTAGTTGGTAGTGACCCTGCCTACAAAGCTAGCGGTCCTGGGTTCAAATCCCGGTAAAGGCAGATGTTTGTGTGATGAGCACGAATATTTGTTTCTGAGTCATGGATGTTTTCTATGTATTTAAGTATATATTTCTCTATATAAGTATTTATATTGTTGTCTAGTACCCATATTACAAGCCTAGAGCTTAGTTTGGGACTAGGTCAATTGGTGTCACATTGTCCCCTGATATATTTTTTTATTTTTTTATTCTAAAATAAATTAAAAACACAATTTCTTATTTTTTCTGCTACAACAATGTTTGCTATTCAAAAGTATAACTTCTTAAATTTGAACACTCTAATTATTTACACAAAGCAGATAACTTAGGATAAACTGAAGCTCAAAATTTGACTCCGCTAGTTTTTACCAGCAAGACAATTGTTTGGAAGAGTAAGATATGACCACACAATATAAATAGGTACAGTAACTTGCGTAAAACATAAAGTAGATAAGTTGATTAGCCATATGTAACATGACTTGTAAGTGAAAACTAGCCAAGTCAAATTTTAAGCTTTAGTTTATCCTAAGTTATCTGCTTTGTTTAAATAATTAGTGTACAAATTTAAGAAGTTATACTTAAATGGCAAAAATTGTTGTAGCAGAAAAAATAAGAAATTGTGTTTTTAATTTATTTTAGAATGTCGTATGTTCTTAATAAATAAATATCAGGATTATCTACGGAACTTGGCACCTATTTAGATCTCAATTATTTTGTCGGTGAAGTCGATAACCATGCATCGCATATTTTTAAAATATTGAACTTGGCTCCCATTTTCAAATTTATGTTTTTATTGGGATATCATTCTTTTTTGTCAAATAAGTAGGTATGCGTTTACTTAAATAAATAAAAAAGGAATAATATTAAATAATTTAGCATTAAATAATATTCATTAGATCGCAACCCATGGAATACTAATAATTATTGAGTAGGTAGTTCCGGTGAATTTGTGATCTTCATTCATCATCATCAGTTCAACTTCACCAAATGGTGCTTTTCAAGAGCAAATGCAGGAGTTACTATATGCTATACAAAATACCCAAATCGCTACAGGTGTACCTAAAATATTTGAAGATTTCCCTCAATTTCTCCAGGAACCCATCATCAGATTCTTACCTGATGACAATGGGGCCACTCCGGAAGTAAGCCCTATCAAACCAAAAAAAGAATTTTGCAAATCGGTTAATAAATGTCGCAGTTCTGAGGTAACTACCATAAATAATAATAATAAAAGTAAAACTTAAAAAATCACTGTTTACTAATTTTTTTATTTGTATAAACACAATTAACCATCTTGATTCCAAATTTGGTCTTTCTAGGTCACCTGGAAGTGGGTTAGGTTTTTGATGATTAATCGGTGAGTCAGTCAGTCAGTGGTAAAAATGCCGATTTTTAGACGTTAATATCTCAATAACCGTTTCACCTTTTTTTATGAAATTTAGGGTTCTAGTTGATCTAAAGGGTTTTAATACATAACCCAAATTTCATGTTTTTATGATAAATATATTGAGGTGTCAAAAGTGGCTCCAAACGGTTCGTGTACATAACACACGGCTGCGCTGCCAGTTCCTTTTGCGTGAACTTGGCTTGACACGCTGCCGCGTGTCTAGATAGGTGGCATGGAGCACAGTTTACTTTCAAACGAATATCTGCTTATGATTTTACTACTGCCACAAAATAAATCTTAAATCAGCTGCTCCTTTGCCAAAATATTTATTTATTTATTTATTTATTTATTTATATAGGTACAATAACATAATGTAGGCAAAAACATAGTATTACCACATTACAGTACATCTTTACATTGCTTACACTACTATAATAATTGTACACAACATTTTTAGAAGGCAAATCAAAGCTAAATTAATATATTTATTGATTAATAATTTATATACAAATTACACATACGAAATACACTGGGTAAAAACATAAGAAAAAAAAACAGTTAAGAATATTTGGTTTTTAAGCAGTTTTTCAACTTAATTAATGATACATTTAATATATCTAAATCTATAATTATCTAAATTATCATATAAACGACACATTCGAGCAACAGGTGCAAAAATAACCCAGTCTAGCTCGTATTCAAAGCTTATTTTTAGAACTCAATTTCATCAAATAGCTCAATCGTGTTTGGGCTCGGTGGGTCAACCTTGACTAGTACTATAGCCCTATAAGATGTCCAGAGGGACTGATGAGAAATCCAGGAGGTAGCCATAAGAACTCCTCAACTACACAAGTCTTGAGAGCCCAGTCGTGTTTGAGCTCGTTAGATTTTTCTTGAACTATAGTTAGGCTATAGCCTTAGTTGATTTCCAGAGTGTTCAACACACTTTCCTGTGGAAGGTGCCCAAAAGAACTTCCCAACTAAACTAGATAACCTCTTCATGTTCGCTCACTGTCGGTCATCAAATTGACTTAAAATTTGATACACACATACAAATATGATTTAAAAACGCCTGTACTATTGTAAGAAAGCTAGTATGTTGCAAGGTCTGTTGATGCAACTGAAGAAACCCTGGGATGCTTTAGACACAGTATTGTTTTTTGGTTTTCACGTGGAAGTCGAGAAGAATGTCTTTACAAAATCATGTATTCTTAAACCCAAAAGAAAAATAACGCTGATATATTCAATTTGCAAACGTTATCTGAATGTAAAACATTTAGCGTGAAATTACTAGTGATTTTTACGATTAGTTTTTTTATTGCGATTTTTGATAATTTACCAAGTGCCACACTACATCTGCGCGCCATGTCATCACTCCAACAAATACTGCTTTCGCTCGTTTGTGCTGTCTTATTGTTTTCGGCTGCTTCCAAAAAAAACAAAGAAAGCAAAAGGAAATGCTTCATACATTGGGCAGGTACAATACAAAATCATTTTGAACATCGAAATTAGAAAAGATAAAAAAAAAAAGTAAAATGGTTATCATCTCCTGGCCGTATGCGGCCACAGCGAATGCAGCGAATGATAAGAACTTCACTGGTGCGCTTTTTGGTGACTAACATAGCGGATTTTTGGATCGACCACACTCACAGCGGGTCTGTACCCATACACACAGCTTATTACAAACGACAAAGCCTTCCAAGTTCCAGTGAAAGTGATAGTTATTAGCCAGTCATAAAGCTGTACCCTTCTGTCTGTCTTTCTGTTTGGTATTCTATCACGTAAAAACCTTTAAATCAATATAGAGACATTGATCACTATTGGTATGTTAGGGTCCAACTTAAAACCGAACCGAATTCATGACTCATGACACGTTGAAGAAGGCTTGAGCAAAAACCTTATAATTATTATCTGTATTTATCAGTTTTTAGATATTGATCACATTTTTACTTTAAAATCTTTTTGCAATTTACAGGTAATTTCTCAGGGTTGGATCTATCTACAGTCCCAGTCTATTTTAATGTCACTGGTTCAAAGAAAACCACAATCGAGATACCAGATGTAAGTTGTTTATGAACGCTGTTTTGTAAAGGGCTTTCCGTATTTCTCATTCATATATTTAAAACTAGAAGACGCACACAACTTTTTACGAGTATCATTTGTTTGCTATTATTCCCCTTATTCTTCCCATTGGGGCGGAATTATGGAGAAATAACCCAAAAACAGATTCCATCTAAATTTCAAGACCCTAGAATCTCTCTGTATGTTCTCTACGAGTCAGTAAGTCAGTCAATCTCAAAAGAATTTAATAAAAGTTTAATATTGTTAAGCAAATCAATCGATATTCTTTGGCACTCAGCACATAATCAATATTTTATTATTACTTTATGCCATTATGTCACGCTAGCTTCTTCCTGCGACTCTGTTTCGCGCAGAAGTTATTCATTGCTACTTCAGGTACATATTACGAATAAAAGTATATTCGTCTTTAAACTTCAACGTTCATAAACGCACAATAACTATAGTATACTTAAAATATACTTTGTCTTTATGTGACATTGTTACGGGTTATCTTTGTACTGGCTAAATATGTTTGGCAAAATGTATCGTTTCCCAACCATTTCATTTGCCAACCCGTTTTTTTTTCTGTAATCGTAGATATTTCAGGATTTTTATAAGAACTAACCTAAACTTATCTATAATTAAGGTTCTAAACGATGGTACTGAAATAAATCTTGAAATATTTACAGTTACAGAAAATAATTGGGTTGGCAAACGAGACGGTTGGGAAACCATACATTTTGCCACACATATTTCAGCTAAAAGGCAGGATACTCATTGTTACTTTGGCTTCTGGCAAGATGGCGAAGTATAATTTAAATAGTCATAGTCATAGTCATACCTATATATTTTATTGCCTTATATGTTGTAGTTAAAAAGATCTTAAATACAACATAAACCCTGTAAGGGCACTGCAATTACTCTGCTTAACTAAATTACCTAATTAAATTACAATAATACGAGTATGTTTTAAATTTACCAATACTAGCTTACTTATGTTATCGAGTTGCCAATACATAGATATTATTATTTATATTCAATGTCAAAGTACTCTGGCAAATAAAATAAAAAATCTGCTTAATATTAAATACTGAGTCTTTCACAATATTTTTAATTGTTAGAGGTAACTTATTATACATTTTCACAGCCATATGTTGTGTTCCAGATCTAACTATTTTAATATTAGCGAAAGAACTAACTAATTTATTACGTTTTCTAAGGTTGAACTGCCTACTGCTACTATTATTATCTCTATCCTGTCCAATTTGAGCTTTATTTTTTCTCACAAGCCTACAGATTTCATAGGTATATGGATGTCAATGTCATTATATTTAAGGAAGTAAAATGTGGTCTACATGTATCCGTTGAAGCAATATTTACTAAAACCCTAATGCATTTCTTCTGGAGATTGAACAACCTCCCTGCGTGCGCGCCGCGGCCCTCCACGAAGACGCCGTAACTGACGCCGCGTGTGCATACGCATAATAAGCTGTTTTTGCAGTTTTTAAATCAGTACATATTTTTAATTCATATAGAGCGTATGTGAATCTAGATATTTTTTTGAGATTTTATCTACGTGCGCTTTCCAACTCATTTCAGAGTCGATTTCTATTCCTAACAAGCTACACGATGAAACTGATTCTATAGCATTGTCATTATGTATTAAGTTGGTTTGTATGGGCGCTTTTTGTCGAGGCTTGATTTGGATTATTTTGTTTTTGATAGGTTTAGTTTTAAATTGTGGTCATTTAGCCAGTCAGTTATTTGTGTAAGGGTAGATTTTACTTGTTCTTTCAACTCATGAGTATTCCTACAGTCAAAAACTACAGTTATGTCATCTGAATAGAGAATATATTCTTATTTATTATTTCCGGCAAGTAATTTATATAAATGACAAATATTATAAATAAAAAGGTTTATAGCGCGTTATGAATAAGGGGAATAATCTATACCAAGTTTCACATCTTAATCGCTTGAGGCGTTGTACTGTAAAGACGGGACAAACAAACACAATTTCGCATTTATAAAATTAATAAAGATTTGTTTTTTATTTTTTTATTTTTTTATATGCTACAGAGATGCCCATCTTGGCCAGCTTCACTGGTGGACACTAAACTGGTACTTGAGGAGATTACAGTTTGCATTGAAGATGGATTCATACTAGAGATCACTCCACCCGAGAAAGACGGTCTCTCGCGCATGGATGTACGATGTTTTGTGAAAATCCTTGGCGTTAGGATTCCATGTATATTAAAAAAGTTCAATATGGAGGTGACTGTCAATGAGTACTGCGAGCCACAAGATTGGAAAGACTCAAACAACTCGCTTTTAAGTCCAAGATATTTATTTTAAATACGAATTTCAACTTTCTTGCCATCAAAATTTTATCTTAAGGTTGGTTATGTTGAATAAAATTTATTAAAAGATGATATATTTTTTTCCGTTTATTCCTGTACAAAATAACTGATTGTATTCATTAACCAAATACCTACTTTTACTCGTACTACTACGTCTAATCTTATTCGTAAATTCACATTAAATCTATTTAGTTTAAGTATGCTTTGTCCCTTTCTGTCAAATTCAAATGTCATAATGACGTAATATAAGGACAGAGCATATTTCAAGCACTCAATACTCATATTTCGAGAAGGTCAGATATCATTTTCACAAAAACACAATTCTTAAATTTTGTATGTTGTGTTTCTTTTTCTTTTGTGTGTATGTTTGAGTTTCATGTTTGTTTTGTTGTGTCCTTCGCAAGAGGCATTATTATTTGAGTACATAATTGAAAATAAGACGATTCTTTAAATACGCAGGGTCTAAATTTGACTGTCTTTTCCCCTTTTATTGTTATATAGACCATAAGGGCGATCGAGTTGTTAATAACACGATTGTAATAGGAGTAAAAAGCGTAAATATACCTAGTTAATAATCAAAATATGGTGCTACTTGGTACCCTTCGATACGCTAACTTATAGTATCTATTTTGAAATCTCCAGAACACAATCCTAAGTCTGCACATGACGACCCTGAGAAAAAGAATGGACATACTATTAAAAATGTCACATTATTACACACACACATACTATTAAGAATACACTGACTAACTGATTGATATTATATAAGTACAATGTTGGTCACATAATTATGGACGCCTACGTTTTATCCATACAATTGCATACAAACATTACTTTTCAATTTTGACCACCAATTAAAAATTTCTTGACCAATTTTATTTCTAATTACAATTTAATTTAGATCGTCAACTAAGGTTTAAATGAATGTACAGTAAACTACTGTTGAAAGCAGACCTAATATTTTATAGGGATTTAAAAACATAGTACTGACGCGTCCATACAAAGTTTTACAACTTTATATGAACGTCCAACTTTATTTTTTCAAATACCTATAAAATGAAAGATTCGTTTTTAACAGACATAAATTGTACATACATTTAAACCTTAGTTTATTAGTTAATGATAAGTTTAACTAAAAATAAAATTGGTTAAGAATTTTTTGATTGGTTGCCAAAATTAAATAGTCATATTTGTAAGCAATCATTTTATGGGCAAAACGCAAGCGTCCCTAATAATGTGACCACCTCTGTGTCTCTGAGGAAAAAACGCTTTTACGGGATAAGTAATGTAGTCGTTCTTACAAGGTCGGTATAAATGCTATCGAGACAGCCTGTTTTCTCTTACCAATAGCTGAGCTACTATCCTGAGACTGAATTTTTTAGTGCGCTCGTGAATAACGATTATTGTGCAGACCTTTTACGTTTATAAGGGAAATTTGGGATTCTTAAACCTGTTTAGTAGAACGTTGTCTGCTATGTTAGGTCATCATAATTATCTTTAGAGATCATGAAGAGTCTACTTCTGAAAATGCTGGAGCGGCTGTATCTACTTAACGTCTTATCTTATACTAGCGACCCGCCCTCGCTTCGCTTCGGTTTATGTGAGTTTTCTGTAACACCCGTAAATAAACCAGAACTTATTATACGTATAAACCTTCCTCTTTAATTACTTTATCTATTGCTGAAAATTGCATTAAAATTCGTTGAGTAGTTTAAATTTAAAAGATCTAAGCGAACAGACAGCGTAAGCGACTTCATTTTATACTATGTAAAGATAAAGATTATCTTCGAGATATTATGGACCCTGATATATACTTTGGGCCTTTACCTTCTGCAATTACCCTCTTACACACTCAGCTGATCGAATGTGCAAGTTTCCAAACGATGTTTATCCTTCATCGTAAAACCAATAAGTAATGTTAGTTAGTTAGAAAATCTCATTGGTACACGGTGACTGCGGGGGCTCGAACTCGGGACCATACATCACGAGTCGGCTCTCTAAGCCACTAGGCTGCCGACGCTCTCGCCAACCTATGGTAAGCCCTTCGAAGCCCAGGTGAAGCTGTAGCAGCACTAATGATATAAAAATGCTCCATAAATAGATACTTCCTCACTCAAGGTTCTTATTTAAGATAGAGGACGCCCGCGACTTTGTACGCGTAGAATAAGTTTCCCGCTACTCTATTTTTGTAGAGTACTCGAATATTTTAGAGTACTCTACACTAAAATATTTTTTAGTGCTCACTTACATTATGAAAGGTCCCCCTGTACAAATTTTAAGTTTCTAGGTACAGTAGTTTCAGCTGTGCGTTGATAATTATATATGTCAGTGAGTCAGGTACATCGACGGGGGTTACCATGACGAGGCTTTACGGTGAGAGAACGAGACAGAACTGTGTAACTGCTATAGCTCTGTCCTATACGCTCATTCTAAACTGAATAGCTTATCCATGTCATGTTAACCTTCCTGGGGGGTTATTATGACATAGCTATGCAGTTCATTTTACGGCGAGCGGAAAGGACAGAGCTATAGCAGTTATACAGATCTGTCCTTTTCTCTCAGCGTAAACTGAACTGCGTAGTTATGTCATAATAACCCCTCTGGTCGATAATTGAGGAGAACCTTGAGTGAGGAATTATCTTTTTACTATAGTATTTTTATTCCATTACTGCCACTAGGCGAGAGCGACGGTAGTATCGTACGCAAATAACTAGAGATATAAATATCTATTAGACAATTTAATGCTCGAGTAAACCAGTGGTCGTTTTTTCAACGCAATCTAACACTGAAATGATGAACAAATGTATTATGTGGCAAAAAAATATTGCTGTACAATGGAACGATGTCAAAGTTTCAGTCATGTCAACTTACTTTTATCGTATTATTATAGAACTGGAAAATAACTGTTATTGGAAAATGTGTGTTATGTTTTATGATAGTACTGGCAGCACAAAACAAGATGTGGACGCCATTAAATTATTCTTGTATAGCTCTTGCAATTTACGATGGCGAGTGGGCTTTACTTGTGGCAAACACATATCTGTATACGTGTCAAAGTGTGAGTGACAGCGAAAGTGGGCAGGTATGGTAAGCATAAAAAAATAAAGAGAAAATTATATTATTCTTCGAAAACTTTGGCGACCATTATTGCTCGTCCCTATAAACAAGATAAAATAAGATAAAATATCGAAAAAAAAAATTTTTTTTCTTGCCGTGACCTCCTTGGTCGCATCTTTTACGAAATTGTTCTCTATCTTGTCGCCAAGATGACATTTGTAATGTCTCCGTATTTTCTCTCCTAAAATGACGTACAATTTTAGGTTAGTTAAAACCTATCTGTAGGTTTTGTCTTTATTTCAGAGGGCTTATTATGGCCATGTTTATCGCGTGACTAAACGTGGAAAAAACATCCGTCACTCTCCTTCTTATATACTTGTCAGAAAGTGACGGATAGGCCCACAGTTCTACCTCATAAATTTACTACTTTATTTTAGCGTACTTCAAAATAAAAATATGTTATATCACTATGAATAACTCTGCGTTTTTTCCGGAGATCAGACATGCTGACGGTACTTTGTGGCAGTTAGCGTCGTGGAAACAATATGTACAAGTGACTTGAGCGACGGCACGCTCGCGACTGATGCGACTGATCGCTCTGTCAGACACGCACACTACCGCAATGTGCATGTACACGTTCAACCACTAATAAAGCCATGAATTGCAAGAGCTATAATATCTTTGTTATTCCGCGCGTTATGGTGGTATCTTAACTATTCCCGAATTGGTACACAATTCATAGAATTATCGTTGTTAAAACGTAAAACTTATTTAATCTAGATTTACTTGTGATTTATTCTACGACTAAAATTTAATCTCGTTTGGTTGAATCTGCCCAAAAATATGTAACTGCAATAAACAACAAACTGAGGTAATTCCAATGCTCACTCAAATAATAACAACAGCCTATAATGGGGCGGGTTTAATTACCTAAACTTTTTAGCCTTTAACTATATAGTTAAAGTTGGGCCTTCGGACTCTCAAAATGAAAACGATTTACGCACGGTGCAAAATTTGTAAAGCTGATCGAATAATATTGAATTCATTTTTCATTGAATGCGCTGCAAGCCAAAAATACCCAGCTAAAATCAGTTGAATAAAAAAGTTTTTTATATAAAGTGTGTTACCGGCATGCGGGCATTTTTTTAAACTCCCGATAATATGTTGCTATAGCAGTTGTTATTTGTTATTGTTGTTGTAATATTTAAAATAACTTCACAATAAATTTTCTTAGATACTGTCCATTTTTAATGTAGTGCGTATTCATCGTTATCAGTATTGCTGTTGCTTAGTACCTACAAGGCATGTCGTGGTACGGGGCAAATCATAATATTCAAAGTATCCATCGACTGTCTTTGAACACTTGTCAAATTGCTGTGCTGACATTACATTACATTGCTGGCAATTAAAATTTTGTTAGAAAGTCAACAAAGCCTAAAAATTTGTTTATTAATTAAATTAATGTCATGGTTACGTTACAGATATACGTTATTTTAACCTTTAAAAAAAGCGAGGGTGCCGGTAACACACTGTATAATATGGGTTAACATAAGTGGAGTGGTATTGCCGAGTGCGGGATCATCGCTTGCTAGGGGTATAAAATAAAAACCAACTTTTATTCCGGCCTGCTTTTACCAATTAAAGTTATTGCTTTACAGTTGGTTGATTCTGGTAAAACATATTTCATATTTATTTATTGTTAAGGCGTCGAAGAAGAGAGCTCCAACTTCTCGTACTTAACTTATTATTATTGTTTCATGTGATTACTGTTCAACGAGTTTTTGAAGTGATTACGGAGGGTAAACCATTTCGTTACGTAACGCGCGTTACTAGACAGCCTGTCTGGCTTCCCTTTCTCTTACGCATACGGCAGCAGTAGTACTAATTTTTAAACAATTTTTAAAATACGAAAATATACTGGATTCGGATGGGATTTGAACCGCGGCACCATGGCGTCATAGACCTTCCTTTCAGCCGCTAGGCCAATTGTACAGTCGAGTTCATAAATATGTGTACACTTTAGTACCTTGTCTATTTAATGTCATGATTAAACTGCTATATCAATTGTTACAGCGCTTAAAGTGACAAGGTACTAAAGTGTACACATATTTATGAACTCGACTGTAACTTACAAGTATGGATGAAAATGGTAAACGGTATTATTTGATCATACCTGCTGACGTCACCCCATATTGCGTTTCTAAGCATAAATACTGTTGACAGTGAGCATAATTATAACCTAAAACTATCACCGCTTTTGAAAGTGATTAGTTTAAGTTAGTTGTTACTGGTTCGATTGTCTTGAAAATCGATATCTGAGGGCTCCGTTGGGACAACAAATGCGAACCCGTAATTATATTTAAAAAAAAAGTGGCCGCCGTTTTGAACGTTTTTCTTACTAGATCGATTGACTTGGAAATCAATATCTGAGGATCCATGGGGACTACAAATGTGAACCCGTAACCAGATTAAAAAAATTGGCCGCGATTTTGAACTTTTTTGTTACTGGTTCGATTGTCTTAAAAATCGATATCTGACGGCCCGTTGGGACTACAAATGCGAACCCGTAATCAGATTTAAAAAGTTGCCGCTATTTTGACTTTTTGAAGTGATAACTTCTTATGGTAGCGCAAACCGCTTCGTTACGGCGCCAGTCTGTCTGGCTTCCCTTTCTCTCACGCATACGGCAGCGGCAGGCAGGCTTTTCGTCCGCACATTTAGATTAGGTATCACTTCTGTCGGGCGTCCCGAGACGCACACTTTTTTTTTTATTACACTGTATATTTGAATACAAACGTTGATTTAACCTGCTGTAATATTTTTAAAAGACTCCAACTCTTTCTGAGAAAATGTTGGAATGTGTTTTTGGCATTTCGAAACCGTAACTCTTCTGAGTTCCTTAATTTAACTGTGGTAAAATCTATAAATATCAGGGGACAAACCTACACAATTTAACTTAGTCCCAGACTAAGGTCTAGGCTTGTACTATGAGTACTAGACGACGATAATCATACTTATACTAGGTGAAATCTGGGTCGTGGTACAGGTGATCACCTCTGTGTTCTACCCACGAATATGAGCAACTTTCACTATGGGACCAGAGTTGCTATTGCGTAACGCACTCGCAATCGCAATCGTTTTCATTTTGAAAATCGAAGGCTTGTCTGCATACAACATGAAAACAATTGTTCCGCTTTGAATCCGATTACCATTGCGAGTGAGTTAGGCAATAGCGACGCAGCTCTGAAATCAGGAAAAAGATTGCAGAAATGCATGCCTACTTAAACACATACCTACGTAAATACATAGAAAACATCCAAGACTAAGGAACAAATACAGAAACATTGATTATTACAACAATCTTCATTAAATACTAACTAATATGTATTTTATTATGATTTAACAATATTATCAGTTTCGTATTTACCAATGGCTGTTTAAGCTGCTAAATCAAACCAAATCCAATAATAATATTGATACTTACAATAAACTACACTTTTCAAAATGTTACCTTTAAAAATGATTTTTATGATACAAATTTGATGCTTTCAATGAGAATTATATCGTCGCTGGAAAGGCAAAACTACTAAAGCGCCATTTTGGTCAAAATGAGTTATATATACAGTACGACTGCTTTTTTTTTCCTGCGTCGTTTGGTCTGGGTCTCGTAGCGATCGGAGCATGTTTTTGGCGCTTTAGTAGTGAAAATTGGGTCAAAATTTCAATAATTTCTTAGGATTTTTTACTAACATCCGACTCATTTAGACATATTTTTGAATAGTTGGCGGTTAAGTATTGTGCTTGCTGTATCTAGCCGTTTCAAGCTTTATTAGTAATTTTAGATAACATAACTGAGGATACTCGGTGGTGATTATGTAAATTTCGCTTGTAGTACATACTAAATGAAATGTATTTTAGTCAATAACGTTTACGCAATAACCGTCAGTTGTAGTAATTTAGTATTTTTTCTCTTTTGAAATCATGTGAAGTCATGTTTGTTAGTAAATAATCTTATAGCAGGAATCGACGATTGTGGCGCTTTAGTATTTTTACCTTACTCAATAAACAAAGTAAAAAGGATATTAGTATATTTCAATGCGGGACTTCTATCTGTTACATCTGTTAAGAAACTTTGAACTACATACTTAAAGAATATTACGAGATATTAGTAATTATTAAGTTATAAAATAAATTAGAAAAGTATAGGTAAGGCGTTATGCGATTCATAAATTTGTAACAAATTCGACCTTTAGTCTATTTCTCAAATTGTTTTCGGGTGACATCAAGCGTATTAGACGCGCAAGCAATGTCAAAACAATATCTTTTGACATTATGCGCGCCAGTTTATAATTATTATTTATGCTAGTTACCTCAGAACTCCGTCATTTATTAACCGATCTGGAAAATTCGTTTTTGGTTTGATAGGGCATACTTCTGGAGTAGGCTTACTGTCATCAGGTTAGAATCTGATGATGGGGTCCTGGAGAAATTGAGGGAAATCTTCAAATATTTTAGGTACACCTATAGCGATTTGGGTATTTTGTATGTATAAATAGCATATGGTAACTCGTACATTTGCTCTTGAAAAGCACCATTTGGTGAAGATAATTAATGAAGATCACAGATTCACCAGAACTACCTACTTACTCAATAATTTAATAATTTCATGGGTTGGGATTTAATTAATATTATTTAATGCCAATTTATTTAATATTAATACTATTTATTTATTTATGGAAACGCATACCTATTTATTTGATAAAAAAGAATGATGTCCCGTCAAAAACATAAACGTGAAAATGGGAGCCAAGTTCAATATTTTAAGAATATGCGATGCATGGTTATCGCCTTCACCGACATAAGAATTGAGATTTAAATGGGTGCCAAGTTCCGTAGATAATCCTGATATTTATTTATTAAGAACGTACAACATTCTATAATTAATTAAATAGGTACACAATTTCTTATTTTTTCTCATACGATAATGTATGCTTGATCTGGCCGTTGGTCCAGACATCTAGCGAGAGTCTCCTGAGGTGTTGGTCGAGCCTCTTCGCTATATGACCGTTTGCCGAAACAACTATCGGGACAATGATCATCGACTCAATATCCCACATGGCGGTCACCTCGTGAGACAAGTCAGGGTACTTGCTTGTCCTTATCGGCCTTCACGAGGTTCTCGTCATGCGGGATGGTGACGTCGACGAGCACTGCCCGTCGTTGAGATCGATCTGTCAATACGATATCAGGCTTATTGGCGACAATAGTCCTGTCCGTGATGACAGATCGATCCCAATAGAGCGTAGCAAGACCATTTTCGAGAACTGGCGCCGGTGTGTACTTATAGTACGGCACTTCAGACTCAACAAGACCATATTGAAGAGCAAGTTGCTGATGGATGATCCTGGCCACGAGGTGATACTCGTATCTGTGCAAGTACTCGCCGTTGGCCAAATGCGAACAACCGGAAATTATATGACTGAGGGACTCGCCGGGCAACGGCATGCTCGACAAATGTCGACCGTGCCATCCCTCAGAATATATTTCCGGTAATTATTCGTCATTATGACCATGCCAGCAATTGCACAGACAAAACCTTCGGTTTCCCCAAAGAGGTCACCAAATCGCAGCCAGTTCACGGACGCTAAAAAGTCTACCTCGGGTCTTGTTAGGGCCCCGTAGAAGCGTCCGTGTAGCTCGTTGCTCTTCCACACGTTCTTGCGGTCTTCAGTGCTCAACACCGTTGGTCTGTGCCAGTTCTCGTTTGCCAAGGAGAGAGGCGTGAGGCTCTTGTCTAATGCAACCACATCTCGATGCATCCCACACTCATTGCTAAGGAAATAATCCCTGAGATTGCACACCTCGCGGTTGTGGAGATTCTTAGCATTTAAAATGCCTCGACCACCACATTTTCTCGGGATGTACAATCTCATAACAGATGAGCGTGGGTGCAACATGCGATTTGATTTAAGCAGTAGACGGACCCTCCTACCCAGGGCGTTCAGCTCAGTCTGAGTCCACCTTAGTATGCCAAAGAAATATGTGAGCAGCGGTATCACCCAGCCATTGAAGGCGCGCACCTTATTGCCACCCGACAAAAGACTGCTAAGAACTTTTGTCAAGCGGCAGAAGAAGCGCTCTTTCACTGACTGCTTGACATTGTCGTCCACAATACCCAAAGACTGTGACATACCAAGATATTTGTAGGTTTCAATTTCGGAGAGAGATCTGAGAGTCATCGTCTCAGAAAGCTGCAAATTCGACCGCACACTTATCTACACCGAATTCCATCTTGATCGCATTACTGAACTCTTGTGTGATTTTCAATAATGCGATAAGATCTTGGCGCTTCGATACAAACAGTGAGAAATTACTTCAGCTTCTCTACGAAGTCAATAGCCAAGCCCAGAATCCGTCAGCAAAGATCTGAGAGGATTCAAGGCTAGGCAAAACCACAAAGGACTACTGTCACAGAAAGCTGCAAATTCGACCGCACACTTATCTACACCGAATTCCATCTTGATCGCATTACTGAACTCTTGTGTGATTTTCAATAATGCGATAAGATCTTGGCGCTTCGATGCAAACAGTGAGAAATGACTTCAGCTTCTCTACGAAGTCAATCCAAGCCCAGAATCCGTCAGGAAAGATCTGAGAGGATTCAAGGCTAGGCAAAACCACAAAGGACTACTGTCACCCTGGAAGATGCCTCTTTCAATCCTTAGGCGAATCAAAGGGGACTTCTCGACCACTTGGTTGACGAAGGACTGTGACCCACTGCCTCATACACACACCTAAAAAGGACCTCAAAGTTGCATCAACTTTATACAACTCTAAGATCCTTTCGAGCCATGAGTGAGGCACCGAGTCGTAAGCCTTCTTGTAGTCAATCCAAGCAGCCAAAAGGGCCGCCTTGCTATGCCTGACTAGCTGACAAATCGTCATGTCTATGTGGAGGAGCTCCTTAGTACCTACCCCGGGACCCAACCTTACATCCGTTTTGAGCAGAGGCCAAAACATTATTTGCAATAAAATTTACATTTAATTTTGTGCTCAAAATGGATGTAAGGAGCTTGTAGATGGTAGGCAAGCATGTAATGGGTCGGTAGGTAGTTCTTTGGATCCGCGGTACTACGGGACTTGTGGAGCAGAAAGGTGACACCAGTTGTTAATAGATAAAGGTGGCAAGGAACCTATCTCAAGGGAATTTCAAAGTAATTCATGTTTTATTTATTTCTTGGTCTATTAATTTCAACTGACATTCATGCGTAAGTAATATTGTTAAGGCTGAAACAAGAAAAAAGTCCTATAAAAGGTAAATCATCAGGATGGTTAATTGATCATTCTGCCCTTTAAGTAACATACATTTGAAATTTAACTTATCTTAAATGCTAAATTCCTATTTGCTTTATGGCTTTGCAAAGTATTTTTGACAATAAGTCATTTCCGCTTATGATTAACATATTTTTTATACATGTAAGTATTTTTTTCTCAAGAGTAAGTAAAAGGAGACAAGTCCTTAGTATTTATTGACTCCTTACCTAAAACTTTAATGTGGAGGTTAGTAATTTTATCTTACCAGCATTTTTTTAGGATTGAGAGCATTAATGCTAAAGCGACACGTAACTCCGTAAATACTGAACACACGTACAATACGATAAATGAATCGTGCAGATAAAAAAAAAACATGATATGTCACCCTTTACAGCCTCCATTTTCATTCAAAAGAAAAAAAGTTATGACATTGTAAAGACAAAAAAAACATTAAAAATGCTTTTTCTCGAAATTACCCTTTTGGATGTTAGTAGTTTTGCCTTTCCAGCGACGATATCATCAGCGGGTGTATATCATCTAAACGCCAGCGTTCCTCTTATTAAAAACCGCACTTACGTTAAATGTAATTTTTTTACCGAGCTTGTTTATTTCTGCGTTCAGCGAACTTCCATTGTGTTACGTTTAGTACCAAAAGTGCAACAACCTTTTTACTATTATCCATTTTAAGTCACCTTTGTCTATTTTTTTCAGATAATCTAAGATAACGAGTATATTCATAACTTAGTAGAAAGGATGAACCAAATAATCATTAACTTGATTTTACTAATCCTTTGTGTCCGCAGAAATTTAGAGTTTCAGCTCAACTACACTTTGGTAAGTCTGCCAGTAATTGAATCAGGACTTTAATTACTTATTTAAAGAATGACCGAGAGTCTTAATAAAATCCATAACGCTGATGTTAGCGATTTTCAAATAAATTGACGTACCTAATGCTGATGAACTAAGGCGTCAATAACACGCAAGCAGCGTAAGGCTTAAGGTGCAACATTTTGTATAAGCAAGTTTTCAAGAGGCCGCTGTCCCCTTATACAAAAAGTTGCACCTTTTTCTTACGTCGCTTGTGTGTAGGTAATTCGGGCCGAACGCGTCGGTCACTTTTGTCAATTACATACATTTTGTCAGGTTTTAATAATCGCTAACTTTTACAGTTATGCATTTTATGGCCCTTGCGTTTTATCTTTATCTAGCAGTGTAAGTATTGATATTCTTAACGTACACAGTTCCAAGTCTTTGACATTATTCGCTTTCTAATCTTCATCGAGTTTTCGGCGAATTTATCGAAATCACTGCCTCAGACTTAGTTAAATTATACCTTCATATCTCAACAATTTATGTCTCCAGAGTTGTCTGACCGCAAGCAACCCTAAAGTGGCTGCTTCGCATGAATCAATTGGTGTCAGCTTTATTTTTCGGTATTTTCTTTCTTTCTTCCTAATAATTAAAAGTAGTTCAGGTAAGTAAAATGTTCGTATAGCAAATTACAGTATAAATACTCGTTATGTACGTTCCCAATAATTTGCTTTTAGACGCATACAAATTTGTCAAAATCTTAAGTAGGTACCTGAAGCAACTTTATTTATCAGCGGTTTCAATATTGCGAGAGAACGTAAGTCAGCTTGACTGAAAGGTACTTCTTCCCAGAACAGGAGCTTCACTTAGTCACTGACTTAAAAAAAGGTGAAAGTAAAATTTCTTTCTTTTATTGTCACTTTTCCACTTTTATTGAACTATTTTCTAACAAGGTCTTCAAAGTACAGGTTACGCAGTTGTGATTTCTCATTTAAAGTTCAGTGCAGCAGTCATTGTGTACGAATTCATGATGCGCTTGCTTGCATTAGCCGAAAAAAATGTGGTAAAAAAATATCGAAATAGAAATAATGTGTTTGAAAAAGACGTTTACTATGTGCACGTAGTAGCCAATAATGTGGTCTGTCGTGTGCTTGACCTGGGCTAAAGGCAAACTTTTTGCAGTTAATGGAATGTGTATGCCCAAAACAAATTTAATTTTATTAGAAAAGTACCTATTGTTATTTCAAAATAGCGCTATTTTGCTTTTATAAAATACATTTTATTACGTTCAAAAGTGCAATCACGAACTATCGTAAAATTTCTCTAATTATCCAGTGAACTCAGTGGAAGCAATGTGGCTTCAATTCCCTCTTCATTCCGCGCTACTTTGTTCTTGAGGGATAGATCGCCGCCGTGCGCGGAATTTCAGAGCTATCGAAAGTGTTGCAAGCGTTTCGTTTTGGTACCGTTAAGTAGTTATGTTTATATAATAATAAATAACGTTTTATAAACAACGATCTAAGCAAATAATATTCTTGTAATTATCTGCTTGATGATATAATTCCCACTTAGGTTTTTGTAGGTTAGGTTAGGTTAGGTTACTTTTTGAATGCGCTATTAAAATGATTCTTCTTATTTTATTAGACTTATAAAGTGGATTTTAAATTATCTTTACAAACATACCTAGAAAGCCCTAGAATCTTCTTACTTAACAATAACAGTTTTTAAATAAATCCCCTTTAACTACTCAAAACCATTTACAGAAACATTCCAACGGAAGCAAGCTTACTGAATTCTGACGAACAACTTATTATTTACTCGCTAACTAAAATTTAACTTTCAATGTCGGTAATTCTACTGTGGATGGATAGTATATTTGATTCATTGATTCAATAATGCCAAGCTAGGAACTAAATTGGAAACACTGGGGTTCTCGAGTCAGACTGTTAGTAGGTACTAGGAGCAGGTAAGTGTGTTACAATGAAATCAGGGTGTGGTGATTTGCTGATATTACTTCGCAGAAGCTATCTCAATATTTACATATTGGTACTTTAGGAAATGGTGGGAGTGTACAGTAAAGCGACTAAAGTCAATGATTTTATTTTTATTGGCGAATGTGTGTGCTATTGTTTTATGATAAAAAGTCAGTCAAATTGAGCACGTTGAGTTGGCTCGCTTAAGATTGCAGTTTTGATTGCAATATGCCTCTGTGCCTCAGAACTTAGAGCCCACATTCATCTTTTTTCTTTTATTGAATTAATAAAAAAAGAGTAACCAACATTAGTAAACAAAAACCTACTACGCGGTTAAAATGTAAAACAAAATATGCCCTTGTATTTTTCGCAAATAAAAAGAAATTCCCATAAAATATTGGAATTCTCCGTACCCTGGCAACTCAGTAATACACACATACGATATGAAAAGACAGTATCAATCGGCCAACGAACGTGCCATCATATTGACCGCTCTCGGGGGAGCCACTTTGTATTCGATCATACTTTATTTCCACAGAAGTAAGATATATTTTTCAATACAATCTGTGTTTGCAAAAATAAATTCACGACTTGTTGAATAAAGAATATACTTACGTGCTTGTTTTTTTAATTAAAGTTGTTTTTTTACTGTTGACAAAACAAAATAAATTTAAATGAAAATAAATTTAAACTTTTATCACTTTAATTATTAAGACAAGTCACATTAATATGAAATACAACTCATATTTTTTTAATAAAGACAAAGGCGTTCCTTTATTTTAAATTCCGTTTTCTGTTGTTACGGGGGAAGGGACTAATTCGTTCGTCTTTTACGCTCCTCTTTATGTAGTGTTTTTGTGATAGAACTGATAAAAAAATATTTACTATTAATTAACACTCATCAAGTGGCCAAGCAATATAGCAAATGTCAGGTTTCTAAATCGCACGGATTTGTCCCTTTCTTTTTATTATTATTAGAAAACTGGCGAAGGAGAAGAATTTAGACATCAAGCGCCCCCACTGACAACGCGAAGTAATTTTTCCTTTAAATCTTCAAAGTGATAAAATATTAAAAGACATTATTTTGTAGGTGTACCTTCCTTTATTTTATATTTTACATTTACACTTTAAGTGTAAGTAGCAAGCTGAGGAATGTGCTTATTATCCGACTACGGTGAAGCAAAAAGGAGTTTTAGTTAGTTCGTTCCTATTTAGCAAATGATGTGTCGTTGGCTTCTTCTTAGTGTTCCACGTGTCAGGCTATTGACGTCGCGATATTAAATCATGAAAGATCCACAAAAAAAAGTTACATTTGATAAGTTTGATATGAAATGTAAGGTTTTAATGCATCGAAATAATACTAATTGTACTATAACTTTTACAACGTAAGTACGCAAATAGCATCAGAGGGTGACGTAATAACAACTAGTTGATTTAAATGTGATTGGGTTTTAGTTTTAAATTTATCTTATCTTTATTAGTTCAAACGACCTAAATAATAAATAGAGTCTGTCTAATGAAAGCTGAACCTGGATTTTTCTTGGCTGACGAGTCTGGCAACACTATTTAATATGACGTTTGGACTTTGTTGTTGTTAGAAACTTGTCAATTCGAGATCTAAATTGATAAAAATACGGAGTAATCATGCCGTCGACGATAAGAGGCGGTGTCCGGGAGATTCTGTATACTATTATACAGAAGTACAAAGAAAAACAAGAAGAAAGAAAAGCATTATTGATGCAAAAAATTAATTGTTTAGTTACGGTGACCAAATTTATAGGTTAGTACGGCTTTAGTACGGCATGTTCATTTTGATACTTCTTATTTCTCTATGTGCAATCCTAAGTTTAATTTACCTTTTTCTGTCTATTATACGATGAGATTAAGAAATTAAACGAAATTAAATTCGTTTCAGAAAACCTGGACGTGCACGTTGACAAAAGTGTGCTGGAAAACGTAAAGCAGCTGAAAGAGGTTGAGGAAACTGAGTTAGCCTGCCAGACTCAGACGAAATATTTGGAAGAAGTATCTTCAATGACCGGTAATTACTAAAATTATCATTGTCTTTCCCTATATAATAGGTGTAGGTACCTATTGTCTGTCCCTATATCATGTTGAATCTCTTAGCATTCACAATTTTATTAAATTAATTTAATAGACAGATGATTAATGTAACTGACACTCATAGTTTCAATAAAACAATAAGGAGGTGTTTAGTTAAAAGATATCATAACCATATTATTTGATATGTATTTTCTGTGTGCGGAGCAAACAGCATTTTGTTGTTTATGAACCAAATGTACACTGTACAGTCGATTTCATAAATATGTGTACACTTTAGTACCTTATCTATTTATTTAATGTCATTTTTGATCGGCCAGATATAAAAGATGTTCGGGTTATATGAGTCTTCCTTGTTCTTAAACCGTTGCGATTAGAACCTCACCGATGCAATTTAATTTCACCTAAACCCAAATGTTTTTAGGGCTGTCGGACTGTACAATGGGGCTGTACTGCGCAACCACACAATGTATTTCTAAATGGTGTTCTGTTTATTTAACACTTTCTTTCTTCTTACAGATATCAGTGTTTCATCTTTAAAAAGAATAAGTAATGAGGGAAAATTAAACAACGGTGTCTTTAGTACTCCCGGAAAAAAGCGACCTCACAAGGCCACGGTGTCTAATTTGGATAGCTTTGACATCCAAGCTATCCGAAATAAAATAAATGAATTTTATATTGTAAAAAAACAAGTGCCTACACTCAGATGCTTATTGGCAGAGTTGAGAGAAAGCATCGGTTTTATCGGCTGAGATCAGCGTCATACTCGTGAACGGGTGTTGTCAGTGGCGTCCTGTCTGTTCACGCTTGCAAGAACCTGTTTTCCAGTTAGTTATTTTAGTTATCGTTCCTGACGTAGAGACCTCGTCATGTTGTTCTCCTAGTCACTATTTTTAATTTACTCAATGTTATTGAGCGTACATTTGTAACGACTAAGTTTGTGTTGTTAGAAATAATTATTAATTACTTTACTACCTTGTAATGTTACTTTTAAGAATAATTGTATTTTATGATTGGAAAAAATGATCTGCTGGAGTTTCTTGCGGCGCTTCTTCTCCAAGATATAATTGTCGTTAGATAGAGGTGTAAGGGTAATGAGAATAATGTTACCTCTAATTACTTTATTAAAAAGGTTGAATATAATATTCCTCATCATCATTGTTTTATTATGCTGTGTGCGACACAGACGAAAACCTCTCGTATCAATGAAATCTATCAACAGCACGACTAGCACAAGTTGCTCGTGACTTGTTTGTCGCTCGGATCTCCCTTACTATCTAGTCTGTTACGATAGAGACGCACAGAGCGACAAGCGAGAAAATACAACTTGTGCTACACGTGCAGATCACTATATTTTCATGTCAAATATATTTCGAAAAACCAAATGTGCTCCAGTCACTGTCATCGTATTTTACCTAAAGTGCTTTTCATCAAAATATAGCGCTCGTAATAATATATATGAAAATATAGTACGCGTTTCCTCTTCCTTTGTGCCCACCAAAATAAATAAAATAATAAAAGTATCAATATCGTTTATTCCTTCATTGATCGGTAATACCATATCAAGATTTTTTGAATTTGCCGCTTTTTCCCAGGTTCAGCTTTCATTAGACAGACTCTAGGGTTTAATGAATAAATTAATAAATAAATTATATTATAGGCATTCGCTTCTGTTCCTAATACCCACCGTCGAAACGCCTCCCAAACTTAATAAATCACAAAATTAGTTGCTAATAACCTGATAATAATTAAAGTTTTATTCAAACCTAATATTTACTCAAGATTCGAGTGCCCAGGGGAGGCTCGGGCGAAGTTAACAACCGACAGGTTTAATTAGGGAGGGAAGCTAATTCCCAAGTTTTGATGAATGCGATTTCACGGGGTAGAATAATTTGAAATTTTGATCTAAAGCCTTGTTGGGATAATTGCTGTTAATACTAGAGGGGAGACGGGGGATCATTGATGATTACGCTGAAGCCTTATGTGACGATTCGACCGCTAATGATGCGTGTAATACGAGTGCACGCTAATAACCTATTGGTAAGACTTCCTACGCGGTACGAGTTACGAGTTCATCGCGTAGCAGTGTTTTCAGGGTTTCATACCCAAAGGGAGTTATTAATATGCATACGCTGTCCGTCCGTCCGTCCTACCTTTAAAGAGCTTGCATAACTGTAATAGATAGCGGTTTTTTTTTCAGGGTTTGTGTTATAACGGTGGATTTAAATACTTGTGTAATAATAAATGGGGATACAAGAAACGTTTTGTTTTCAACGTATTATTATTTTTGTTGTATCGTAAAAATGATAAAACATAGAAGCGTCAAATTTGGTACGATTATTAGTACAAACCATGAAAAAATGGTCAAATGTGAGTTGCGCTCGCGCCGATTTAATTCATATCCAAAATCGGAATATAATAATACCCTCGGTGCGCGAGTCTGATTCGCACCTGACCGGTTTTTTCCAAGTCGTACCGAAAATTTGCTATCCTGCTTGTGTCTTAGTGGCTTTCAAAAAAAGTGTAAATAGTTAATGGCTGTCTTTTGCAGCCTTCTGCCAGTCCTTTCTGAAATTAATGACTAACATTAAGAAACGGTACGTTTAGTCAGGTGAGTCATGAAAATTAGGCATGCAACCCTCATACACCAATAGGCGACACCTCAAATTCAATAAACGAAGCAGATTCAATCCTCATCTATTAGTAATATGGTTGCACTTGCTACAGGAGTTTTTTCTACGATACGACCTACCTAATACCTCTAGTAACCAAACTATGGGTTACAGATCCAACTTACCATCAGGTGGCCTGTGTGCTCGTTTGCCTTTTCCATGCAAAAAAAATCAATTTTTGCATCTTCACCGTTTTGTAATAAAATACAGACTGCTTAAGTTCTTTTTCATAATGAGTTGTGTCGTACCACGACGATTTTGCACCGTCGAACGAAAAGCGAAATTAACGCTGCTCTGTTTTACAGTAATATTAGTTTATCGCTTGAGAGTAGCGGTCCTAATGTGTGGTGGTAAAGTCAACATAATTACCAGAACCATGATTTAGAGCTAAATTTGACGTAAACATGTTAGAGTAAGTGGAGGAGATAACAAAATTGGTATTTCGTACTTGTATTAATATATAATAATGAGTGAGTTACCCTCAGATATATGCGGAAAAATACATGTATCGACCGTAATACATGTTTCATCATTATGAAAGCATGTTAGGTAAATGAAAATTAGTGATACCAGCGGCAGGTTAACTCTGCGTAGTTTTCGGATGCTGTCAATGTAAATTTATAAATGCATTTTTTACATACATACATTCATACATACCTTCACGCCTTCATTCCCAGAGTTGGGTAGGCAGAGCTACAGAATTCCCAACAACTCTAAAAATTTGTTGATAATTTTGTAACCACATACTTACAGTGGTAAACATCTTAGCCTATTTGTGAAAAATGTGTTTATTTTTAACTCCACAAAGACGAGGAGTGTGTACAAAGGCTCGTGAGAAACCTAGGACCTAAGTGCTAGGGTCCTAGTGAAAAAAGGTATTAGTCTCCTGAAGATCAAGTGAAAAAGGGTTTAAGTCTAGCAGGTGTACTCCGTTTATATCTATACAATTTTTTATTACGAGTTAAGTCGACTTATACCATTATTCACTGGGTTCCCAGTGGTGGGGTATGATAGTTTGCGGGTGGTATAAAAAAGAGATCGTCGTCGTAGAGTCCTTGTATAAGTCCTTACACGGATACCCGTGCAGGCCAGCTTTTATTGCCCGCGGGTATTACCCATCCACAACGGTTTGAGGCACGGGCTGTTGTTAATAACGGCCACTATTGCAAATTCACAATATATTCACAACTACCTATATCGTTAATTCATAGCTCTTATAAACAACGGCCCGGCTATCCTTCAAGGACGGGTAATACCCGCAAGTTATAGTATGTAGTTATATTATGGTCTGTTGACCCGTGTTTGCGCATCAAAATGGGTACATGAGCACTAAATACACGGGTAACCGGATACTATAATATAATATGATGCCCGACCCATCTACGCGAAACCAGGGCACGACCGTAAGCCCTAGTATAAAGGATGTTTTTTTTTCTCTATTATACGATACATATATAAATTACGTACGAAAAGAATAATTTATTGAAACGTTACACATGAATAAATGATAAAAAACAGTTGATTTAAATAATTACCAAATAAATTGTTCACTTTAATTTCACGCATTCAATTTAATTTTCACGTTCAGAACAAAGCAAAATTGTGATTATTTATTAATTAATATGCAATGTTTCATTTGGTATTTTGTTATAAATTATTTCAATCATATTCTTCTTAATTTAGTAAATTCTATAGTATAAATTTGGTCGGCCATATAAATAAAAAGTCTGTTTGCAGGTAACTAATATTATTTGTATTTTTTTCATTATGTAAAATTACAAGTAAACTGTTAAATAATATTTGACTTAAAATTTAGCCGTTTTCTGATTAGAAATTTGTTATTTTACATTACCACTTCGTGACCGAAACACATAATTTTGTCGTTATTAAAATATTATTATCTTTTTATGTTTCTGTTAACACAAAATAAAATTAAATCATGGCACAACTAGACGAAATAAAAAAAACTATTAGTTTGTGTACTTTGAATGTTTTAATTATTTGTAACTGTAGCGGAATCTTAAAAAATAATTTAGTAGGTATATTTTCATTTTCTTCCTCTTTCTCTGTTGTATGTACTATTTGTTATTTCCTGTAATTTTGTTAATTTGTCTATCCTTCTGCATTGTCCTTGCTTATTCTTGATCTAGGGTTAACTGGAAGAGATCCCATAAGGGATAAGTTCGCCTATGTACAATATCTATATTGCAAACATGTCTTGTAATTGTTTATGTGCAATAAAGAGTTTACATACATACCTACATACATACATACACACATATTTTCCAGGTGCAGCAGGCACAATTTTGAGTTTCGCCTTTTTCTTATAATATCTTCGTCTTTCAATAGATATTATAAGAAAAAGGCGAACAAACTAAACTAACAAGAAATAGACTAAGTAGTAGTGTTAATTTGTCTTCATGATTTTTATTTATATATTGATACGTGTGGGTATAACTATATATGAATGAAGAAAAGTGGGCAAAAATCAGCGTGATAGTACACGCTGATTTTTGCCCACTTTTCTTCATTCATATATAGTTATAAAATAAACGCCATTTATTTTTAACTTTCATACTGAACTTTTATCAATAATTCCAACATGACATCGCCATCAATTGCATATCAAGCAAAGTTTATGTATTTCGTCGTGCACAACTCCAGTGCCAAAAATACCATTTCGGATCAATCTTCTATGGAAATACGAGGCCACTGGCATCGATTGTATTGAACGAGTATTTATACAAACATGTTTCAATAACTGATTAATCAGTACCTATGCCCCGAGTTTTTATGGAGATGGACATGTTCCCAAAACCTCAAATAAAAGTTTATTTGTTCACCTTGTTCAATAAAATAGAGTGCCTAAAACCTGGTTTACATGATTGTGTTCCTTATGTATAAAAAAACGGTCAAGTGCGAGTCAGACTCGCGCACCGAGAGTTCCGTACCGCCGCGCAGTAGTTATTATTACATTCAGATTTGAATTCAACGTTTACAGTACAAAAAAAAAAGGTTCAAAAGCAGGCTCCAGCTGTTTAAAGTTAGGACAGATGGACGGACGGACAAACGGACAGCGGAGTCATACTAATGGGCTCCCTTTGGGCATGGAACTCTAAAAGGACTCAACTTTTTTGCGGACCACTGTGCTGCTTTTTTGCTCACGTGAACCAGTGTGCTTCTATAATAATTCTCCTAAATGATTCAAAGAATAAAGAAGCAAATGATTTTTTTAATGCATTCTTTTCACAATGTGTCACATCAATATCTTCAATGAATATGCCAATTTTATTGTTATCATGTGCTTCATTATTAAATAAAACAAAATCATGCTGTTAATAAAAATGGGATCTCGAAACATGAGGATTGTACACTCGTAAAATTCGAGTTAAAGACCGTCGTAAACCAAATTTTATAGTTTTAATCAATACTGTATTCTCTGTCTATAAAGTTGGTCATAGAGAATCTGCTGCTTAAGTTAAGCTGTATATCTTTTGGTTGAGTTAAAAATTAATACTCTATACAAAATAATAAGGACATTCTAGCAATGTCGACGCGCTAGCCTAGTTGGTAGTGAGTGACCCTGCCTACGAACATGTTTAATTTGTATATCACGATTATGTTTCGTTTTACTGTCTCCGCTTAAATAATCTTAATTCGCTTGTCTTGGAATAAATTACAATACAATACAAAACACTTTATTGTACACCAAACAAGAACATTACAGAAAATCAGTACAATTAAAAATAACACAGGTAAACTGCAGGCGGTCTTATCATTGATTATTCATTAAATCCTGAGTTTTATTTTTTATAAGTATTTTAACTTTCATTAGGTACTAAAAGTAAGTATTATTTTGAAATTCTGGCTGATTATTAATATTAATATTTATTTAATTATCTATTGAAGTTTTTTTAACATACGGATTTTCAATATATCAGTTTTGAAAAAAGTAAAATGTAAAACTAATAAAAAAGAATAAATAATATTAGTTACCGTCCTTGGTCGTTAACAATAAAATAATTGACATGGATCTCCACGTAGGCCTTTCATGGTGGAGGACATCTTTCGACTAATTCAATGATCATAATGATCATTTGATCACTCAAACGCCACAGGTAGTGCTAGCGGTACGCCAAAAAAAGCTGCAAATGGAGTTCAAAGCAGGGATCAATACCGGTATTAATTAAAATTGAAATATCTTCCTTAATTTGCATTATTTCCTTGATATTTTCGACTGTAATTTAGGTAATTACACTATTCTATTCTATAAATTCATTAAAGAGCAAAAATATTCAATAATAAGCGAGATACCGAAATTGAATACCGGTATTTTTGTATGTAAATAATATCGGTATACGATCCCTGGTTCAAAGCATGAAAATCGGAACGATTGATCTTTAGGCCATACGAATGAAAAAAAAAGGAGAGGAGTTATGACGTCATCTTATTTTAATATGGGGAAAAAATGATCTGAATCCTATCGTGTGTGGTTTCTAATGAAAGGCCTTACTTAACCGATTCTAAAAATATATCACATCATTATAATTCAGTTGTTATAAATTAAATTAAAAATCATTTTCAAACCATACCAAGTTTGGGCTCCTCCAGATATGATACGGTTGAATCATTATTTGTTAAATATACCTAAAATGATATGTAATAGCCTGAATTTCGGGGTGTACCGCTAGCACTAAGGTTCATTCAAAGTAATACGAATTAAGTTTAATTTAAAGTTGAGAATCGTTTATTTTTTAGATTACCGAATCAAGAAGATTCAGTCGTGTATAAAGATGCAAGAAATCATAAAACAAGTCATAAATACATCAGCAATTTGTGATAGATTTTGCTGTGGACATTTTTAAGAATGGTCGTAAAATTTTCAACTCACTGAAAACTGCTTATTGGATGGATTTTGTGGAGGGCAACGTTACGTGACTATATATTTGTCTCACTTTAGTAAATATAAATTTATCAATAAAACAGAAGTTATTTTATGATGTACCTAGTAAGTGGAAGCTATTTTTTAACTTATTAACTACTATAGGTTACTTTTTCGCTCTGAGGCAATAGGATTTTCTGAGCATTATTTTGCTGGATCAGTCCCATCATCATTGCAGGATCAGTGAATGATTTTAGTACTCTTAAATCTCACTAAAAAGTCGATTGTGAAATGAAACTATAAAATTTGATACCTAGTCGTAATAGTTTTTTACTAAAGTAAGTATTTCAGCTCTAAAGTATTTTAGCTATCTCAGTGTGACTGTGTGACTTTGAGAAACTTTGGTCTGAAGAAAAAGTGACTTCACAATTTTTTATCTACCAAATGCTATGCTCACATGCTACCAAAATCTGATGAAGGTTGTCCACATAACACATGTCACACAGGTGCAATATTGTGCTACCAAAATCTGCGCCTCTAGTCAAGGCGGTAAAAACGATATCGTAGTTTGCCTGTTATGGTATTGTTATGACGTCAGCCGCCATTACTGTCAAGAAAATAAGAGCTATCAAAACGTTGACGATACGATAACAGATCAAAATATGCGATATTGTTTTTTTCCGTGTTGAATAGAGGCGCTGATCACGGGTTTCTACATAATGTAAATCCGGTCACTATGTAATACGAGTATATGGGAGCGCGCACTGGCGCCACCCCGCGGCTTAAATTAAAACTAAATCTAACAAAACAAATGTTTCATTACATGTTATGTTTATTTAAAACTTTAAAAAATGTTGCCTATAGTGGCATTAAAATTCATATTTACTTTAATTATACGTAAATAACCTTTGAGTTTATTTGATATCAATGTTGTTAGTAAAGCTCTTTTAAAATCAGACATTTGACAGCTAATTCCTTAAGGAAACTTTTCATAAGAATTGTTATCATCTTGCATTTTAATAAAAAAATTAGAGATATGGCATTGACATATTTTGTAATAGAACGTTATAATTAATCAATTTTAATATTTTTTCGTTATAAAATATTTTCGTGAAAATTTTATGTTCTTAAATCTATAGAGCAATAATTAATGGGACTTTGTTTTGAATTTCTGCAAATCAGAGGTTAACCTTGCGATGGCGGGAAATTTGTTATGGTTTTTCACTGCCGCCGCCATTACGGTCCTGTAACTTCTACTGAAAGTTACTCTGAGAAACCTTTTATTGGATTATCCATTATACACTGTCGATGAATATAATGCAACTTAAATTGTAAAATTATTTTTAATACTGTTGCTCAAAAAGTGGTACTTTTCGTAGCTGTATATCGTGCGGAAAGTTGGGTTTTTCGCACTAGTGCTTTTTACTTTTCCTATTTCGCACTAGTGCGTTTTACTTTTACATTTTTTTAAAACAATAAGCCGTGCATCCATCCTAAGAGTTTGCATGTTAATGAAGTACCAGGAGTCCAGAGGTAATTAGGGGGTGCGTAGCGCAACTTAGATCGCAGGCGATGACGTCACAGGGCGGTGCAGCGGCGCGGCGGGTGGGCGCAACCGACACAGCGCGGATGACTTAGGTAGGTACTTCTAATGTTTATGCTCCCCTGTTATCCGACGTTATATTTTTTTCACTTCTCATGCTCTTAAAATATTACTTTAGTCTCTGCACATCGGGACTAAAGCTCCTTATTAATCGCTTGGGATTAAAGTAATTTTGTTTTAATTTACTTTGGTAACCCCTAAACAGCCAATCACAGTGTTTGTGAATGGAGGATTATTGCTTTTATTCCCATTTTCAGTGATTGTGTATGGACCATTTTTAGGCCATGGAAATAACCTCAAAATGACAACTGTGCAAAAATATTAAAAAAAACGATTTAATTTCGTGAAACACGAATAATAATTACGAATATAAATCTATTTAATTATATTAGCGATGAATTAATTTTATTATGCATGGTGCAATTAGTTTTAAAATAGTTTTCAAGTTTGAACCTGTTGGCTAAATATGCAAGCATTTAAAGCGGCACTGTACAAAAAAATAACAAAAGAAAAGAAAAAACCGCGGTACGAATTAGTAAGAAACTTTCTTATAAAAAATATTGTGTATACAAAAGTATAGAACGTCGTCAGTGCCGGATTGAGCAAGCATGGGGTTCGTAGCAAATTCTATAAAGAAACCCCCGTTTGCTTTAGGTTACAGGTTGTGGCGGGCTCTTTTCTGCAACTGGGCGAACTAGATATGCGCCTATTTCGTGTGGGGGTTTGTTTTAGGTTATTCTGCTGGAGAATATCGACTGGATTATTCATCCTATCGTCAACCCTGATGGATATGAGTACACGCATACTGATGTAAGTTCCAAAATAAGTGAATAGCGGCCTTTACACGTAAAGATCGAACCGCGGGAAACGCCACGCGCCATTCCAATCTTCGCTCCGAACCGTACATTTTTACTATTTTCTATTACAGTTGCATTTAAACGTACGGTTCGGCAAGAACATTGGAATCGCGCTTGGCGTTTCCCGCGGTCCGAACTCTACGTGTACAGGTCGCTTTTTTAGAGGTTAGATGTGGGTGCGCGGGGCCACCCAATACGCGGGGCCCGTAGCATTTGCTACTCTTGCTACGTGGCTAATCCGGCACTGAACGTCGTTTTTTTTCCTCGCATTCAAAGTGAAAAGTAGAGTGTTTAACGCGAGACTAAACAACCATAATGACACTCGAACTAGCTCGCTCGCTCGCTCGCGTGGCTAAATATCTCTTGCCATTATGGCTTGTTTTAGTCCCTTATTGAAAAATCTACTATTGTTATCTCACTGTAGCGTCTCAATTTATTTATGAGAATATTATTTATGATATTAAGAATTTAGATTCTTATACCAAAAAATCTGATATATATAATTTAAATACTAGAAATAAAAATAAAATCGCTGTATGAAATTCCGCGTCCGTAAAGTATATAAATCATTTGTTGGTCAACGCATTCATTTCTATAATAAATTACCTGACGTCGTTTTAATGTTACCCTTTCCAGCACTTAAAAATTACTTGAAAAAGTTGTTAATGTCTAAAGCGTATTATAGGGTCGAGGATTATCTAACAGACAAAAATGCATGGCCTAAACCCAAAACTTAGTCAATAATAATTTATTCAAATGCAAAAGCTTTATCTTGTCTAAGGGACACCGTTCTTGTAAGAAAACATATCGAAACTTTTATGTGGTCGTCTTGCACCATCTTATATATACACATAAATAGGTGTTTTTTTTTCCTTATCTCCCTCTGTCTCTCTCGTAAGATTTTTGGCATGTTTTCCTGCTGAACTACGCATGTTATTTTTATAAGTATAATATTTAATTTAATATTTATTGCTTTATATAATGCTAGACTAAGTAGTAACCATTGTAATATCTTTAAAAAATGACTGACTGCTGAGTTTCTTGCGGCGTTTCTTCTCAGCAGTGGTCTCCTCTTGGGTAGCGCTGGGAGATTCTTGACGTGTAAAAGTGCCCGTTCGGCCTACTTACTGAATAAATATCTTTTATCTTTTTTTTATCTTTATCTCTTCAGAAGTCCGGGAGGAAGCGGACAGACATAGATACCCACATACACACAAACACAACAGATACCTACACATTTTTTCGCAAATGTATTAAAAAATGTCGTTCGATACACGTGCGGAAATGTAATTCTTAAGATATCTCGGTACTCGTGACGTGAAGTAATGACATACTTTACGCACTAGTATCGAAATGTACTATATTGTTTATTTGACCTTTATTACTTTTTGTATATTGACATCGGAAACTGACCATTTATTAGTTGTTTATTAATGTTGTCTTTGATTATTTGAGTGTTATTTTTGTATTATTATATTATTATTTTTTATTAATTTTTACAATATCAATGTAATAATTATTATATATATTAATGTAATATTTTTAGTATTTTTTGATGAATAAATAAACTAAACTAAACTAAATTGCTTTTAATTAAAGTACATAGAGTGTTAAAGATGTCGAATTATAGTGTTTTGTTCAAAGCTATTGTAGTTATATATTGATAAAGTGGCATTATAGAGTGTTGTGTGTGCTGATAAAGTGCTATTTTATTTGAAATCCTGTGATGTTTAACTCTCCCAACGCGGAGTCGCCCCGGCCGGGCAGCTCCGCGCCGACAAGTATTATGCTACCAAAATCTGATCAAAGTTTACATAATTTAAATCCGATCAATATGCAATATTATGCTACCAATGTAAATCCGATTAATGTACAATGATGAAACAAATGTTGTTGCTGAAGAAATATTTTGAAATCACCATTACGTATTTATCTATTTATTTAAACTTTATTGCGCAATACACAAAGTAGGTACATTTGGCGGACTTAATCCTTAAGGCAAAAGACAATATCGAATTAAAGGCGCTAAGTGTTAAATTGCAGGTAGTTTACTGCTCTGTTTTACGCTAATGTCTCAGCTAGAAGAAAACAGAAATATTGCGTTTCTTGTAGCACAGAAGTTAGAATAAGACAGCAGTCAACTTCTGCAATTGTTTATGAATAGCCTAATCCAATTACTATTATTAGTCATTTATCTATATTTCTATACTATATATACTATAGTATTATAAAGAGGAAAGATTTGATTGTTTGTTTGAATTGAATAGGCTCCGAAACTACTGGACCGATTTGAAAAATTCTTTCACCATTAGAATCCTACATTATCCCTGATGAACATAGGCTATGTTTTATTTTTCTGCGCGGACGGAGTCGCGGGGAACAGCTAGTTATTAGTAATTTGGAAAAAAATTGAAACTACTTACAACTGGTACAGGAATGAGAACCAAACACCATCTTGTTTTACTTTATTTTAAGGGAAATAAATAAATTGAAATTGAAATTCAAGTTGTCAATTTATATTTTTTTGTAAAATAGATCATTATACACTTTTATCGAGGTAAAATGATCAATGAAATTCCTTTTCAATAGAAGTACTCGTGTTTGAAATTTTAAACTCTGAATGGAACCTTCTGACCAAGTTTGTATTTAAGCCAGATTTATCGCGACTGAGAATACCTGGAAATGGTGCCGGAGAGAGCAAACTGTTGACTTTAAAAGTAAAAGATTTAATGTTCAATAGGGAATTTCTTGACTTTTTTTCTCAGCTTCTATAAAACCTGATGCACGAAAAAAACAGTTAAGAAAAATAATTTTCTGAATAGCTACAAAAATAACCAAGATGTAAGCCAACAAAGATTTGTTCCTATCTCTTTCTAGCAAAACAGAATAACATGGAGTTTATATAATAATGGTCAACCTGTTACATGACGTCACAGTGTATATCGGATCTCTCTCTCTCTAATCGCTCTCTTGTTAGCAGTTTAAAATGCTTGTCCGTATTTCTTGGCCAATTTTAATTTTAATTTCAGTTTTGGTGATCTCTTTTACGGTTTTTTCGTATTTAGTTGAGAAATGCGATTTAGAAAATCTATGCATATTCCCTATTAAATAGTATAATAGGGCCAATCTACCCTTATTATATACCAAAGCAGGCGGATAACTACATGGTAATAGTATAAGCATTTTAAACTTAATATTGTTAACAACAGAGTATAGAATGCTTTGACTACAAAATTGCACTTAGCCGCCTTCTTTTGTACTACGGCAGCAATTCACATCGTGTTTTCTAATTTTAAATATCAGTCACGTGTCATTGTCAAGATGGTGAAATAAGGGGCCGATAGTAAGTAGAATCAGTGACCCATAGACATTTGCATTCTCAAGACTATAATCTTTAGACTGCTATCCTAAGACCGCAATTGCGTTGGCAACCCTTCAATGGAATGTCTCTATGCTGGTAGTTCCACCAGTGGTCTTATCTGTACACCGGAACATAAGAATGCTAACACTGCATCTTGGCGGAAGGTTAATAGGTGATAGCGATCCGGAAAGACCCTTCACAAGGTCCTACCACAGCTAAACGTAATTTAATCATAAAAAAGTCAGATACCACTTTCGATTTAAAATAAAAAAGGCATAGACTATCTATGGAACACCAGGTGGGGTTAGTAAAATGACTAGGTCGCAAAATTACTTTATAGCAACATGACCACATCGCTTATATAGCCTACATCTCAAAAAGTACCAGTCGCGGCATGACCACATTGTTTTATTTTATTTTATGTCGGTCATAGCAAAGTTAACGAACCTAGCCCCGTATGGCGGGGCCCCTATTTCCGAATTGCCCTTCAAGCATTTGAAGTTACCTAATGAACCTAACCTACTTAGCAACACCACCGAAATGGTCATTTTGTGAGACGGACACTTTATGATGTAGACTAAAAGCGATAGGGTTGTTTTGTGGAGTCGGTAATTTTGCGACTTTGTCCTTCTGAGTCCATTCTGAGCCCGTTATGTCTACTCCATTGGGAGATAGGCAGGTGTGAAAGTATGTATGTCTAAAAAAATAGGGCTTAAATTGAATAGGCTGAGTATTCTTGCCCCAAGTATTACCATTGCCGTTCTTCGGCAACGAAGTCCGGTCTATGGGGTTATTTATGGCTGGAAGCAATGTTTTGTTTGTTAAGTTTTGTCTACAATCATGAAACACTAGGTCACTTAGTTAAGTTTCTTACGGTACTTACCTATGATTTATTATTGTATGGTTTCAGGATTATTACCCTTATTAATTGTTTTGAATTAACGAAACTAACGTAAATCCTTTTTTAATTTAATTTTCTTTCATGATCATCTTTAAGTCAAGACTGCATAAAGGTTATTTTTATTTTTATGTTATACTGCTAAGGTAAGGGGTTAATAAGTGATCATAAAAAAAAATCTTCGGTCAGTCAAGAGCCAAGAGTTTTAGAAAAAAATACACATGTTACAGCGGTTTACTCGTATGAAGACCTAAATTAATCACTTATTAATCAGTAAAAATGTCTTAAAATACTCCGTTACTTGCCTTCTTTCCCAAGGTATATCCGTGTATTTTTCCTAGCAATTTTTCTGTATAACAATTTAAAACGACGGCTTTTGTACCGCACCACAACTCTTCTATGTATTCTGTTTTACGAATGTCGTAAAAAACATGTATTTTCTTCACCACAATACTCGATTAGAGAGTGATTTTGCGAGATTTCTTCCAAAAACCATTTGAAAATATCGCCGATTTTATTATTTAACACCTTGCTGTTTCTTTATTTTAATGAATAAGTTATCTTTTAAGCTCTGTTATTCATACTTGTGTTTATATCTTTAAAATGTCTTGCTATTTAAGAAGTCTCCCTACAATGAATTGGGGACCAATTTGACTAGTTTAGTTAAATAGCTAAAGCATGATGGATGTCACTTCAGACATTCATAAGGGTGCGTTTCCACCAGAGATGCGCATTAATGTGTTTTCATACATTTGACACCTCGCGACACCTCGCTCCGATTGTCAAATGTATGAAAACACATTACGCTCATCTTTGGTGCAAACGCACTCTTAGTCAACTAGACTGAGTTGCTAAGGTATCGTGTTAGTTTAACCTCTTTTTCTATCTGTATAAAGCTCAAGGCGATAAAATAAGAGTTGAATAGGTCAAATGATCAAAATATATAATAAAATGTTGTGGTAAACATTTGAAAATACCGTCGTTTCACCTTTCACCACGTCGATGACCTACTTTTTTTTCAATCTATACTCTCTCGTACTTTCTCAATGATAGAAAAGACTTGCGTGCAGAAATCGCGTGACCGCGTCTCGTTCCGGAGGATTGCCAGTAATTAGGATACCCTTCATTTCATTTGGATTCACCAAACCTTAGCAGATGTACATACTCACGGAATAAGCAAATTTGTTATGCTTTAATTACGAACAAGTTTACAAGATTCATATTTGCTTTTCTCATTTCTTTTCTAAATACGTACTAAACGTATTATACGTTATTAAATTTATTGTTCAAAAAACTGACGTTAAAAATATTTTTAGATATTGTGAACACCCTGTATGTTTTTGTGCAAGGCCCGTGGCATAAGAATAAATAATAACTACACGTAGAAGCGAAACTCCCGGCTCCCGACGCGCGCTCGGCGCGTTAGATACCTACCTCCTGGCGACACCTGAGGTGTCTTGTCAGTCAGAGGCGTCACACACGGAATATATATTAACCAAGATATTTATATTGTGCCTTATTAGTTTTCGTACTTGTGTTGATTTTAGTGTTTATGGTTGAACTAAGACAGTGTTTTAAAAAGTGCACGACTATTTACGGCAAAATAATTAGAAATAATTGATTGGATGAAGTAGTTTTATTTGTTAATTAGTACATCCCCTTTTCCAACTTTTCCGGTATCTTTTCGTTCGTTTCGAATTATTTACCAATTTATTTTAAAACATACTTACAGTTCTCTTCCAAAAGTGACCCGACCCCATTCAGCAATAAAAGTGACTCCAAACCAGTGCTCCTAAAAAGGCTTAAAAAAAAACAGAAACCTTAAATACCAATTAAAGCTTTACAAAATAAGAATAGTATTTTGTAAAGCTTTTTCAACTTAATAAAAAAACAAATTAATAATCCGGCAAGGAACGTAAAAAGTAACTCCGCATCCCAGACTATAAAACTTATTGAATTTGAAAAAAAGGCATAGACTATGGATGATGGACTAAGGAGATTCGCTTCTACATGTAGTTATTATTTATTCTTATGCCCGTGGTATAATATTTCAAAGCTATTATTGTCAGGTGTGTTCGTTAGTAAATTTCCGGATGGAACGTTTTAAAAACACGTGAACGGTAAAACCCCCCTAAAATACCTAATTCATATTCGGTTTGCCCAATAAATGCCCATTATAAAGATTTATGGTAATAAATTCAAAAAGAACGAGCTAAAATCGGATTCTATGTTCGAAAAAAAGACGGGCGATTGAAACGCTCACGTTTGCAAATGAAACAAAACCCTTCTGAATTTGAAAATACGTCGCTGTTTACGCTCTTGAACATAGAAATTGTTTAAAATGTTTGTGGAAATAAGTAGAAAATGCTTTTATTTAGTTAACATAGTGTTAATATTAAATAAATTATATATTTGTGCTGCGGATGTCGTAAGAGGCGACCAACAATACAAATAATAATCGAAGTGCTACAATGTGGATGTACTTATTTTAAATAAATGCCTGTCACTAAGACACTGGTAAACATCTTAGCCTGATTGTGCAAAATGTGGTTACAGAATTACCAACAAGTTTTAAAAGTGGTTAGTAATTCTGTAGCTCTTCCTATCCCACTCTGGGAATGAAAGCGTGAGTTTATGTACGTATGTATGTATTTGATAATATTATTAACTGTACTTGAATATTGTGAGGTTGCGTGACTTTATAAAATATCTTAATTCAACGGCAGATAGCTGGCGTCTTAATTTCCCATGCTCTAATAAACCTCTAGTAAACCACTCATCATAAACTACCTAATCTGATACTTCGTAACAGCTAATTTAATATGTACATAAATACTAACTATACATAAATCAATGCTCAAGAGGGTAGTCAGGAGTTAATTACGGTTCAAGCAGATTTACATGTAAACTATGATATGCAAATTAGACTAAAATAAATGCTTCGTTGAGCAAATATTTATGGATATTACGCGATGAGCTTATGGTAATTTTAATATAGAATCGGCATTTACAAAATATTTTGCAATATTTTTATTTATATGAAGGCGAAGGAGGAGACATCATAAAGAAGATGTGAATAGTTGTGGTAGTTTATATTTATAGTAATTATAGTCCTTATGACTAACAACTAATTAACAATTATAATTTAAGAAATCAAAGATAAGTTCTCAGTTCTTTACACAATAATCAATCCTTTACGGGAATGCTACAACATGTGCATCGGGCCAAAGCCAAGAGAGAACTGCCAGTCCATTGGCCCTCGCCTCTTTTATATCCAGTTGTAAACAACTACGAGTGGAGGGGCAGTGGGGATGGCCTGACCCGGTGCACCTGCTGTTTACAATAGTACGATGACGTGGCGTCGTCAGCTGTTGCACGTGCTGTTTACAACGCTGAATAGCGTTGCGCCGACACGGCCATACTGACGAGCGTACGTCCTCGTACGCATCCCTTTATACGTTATCTGACAAAAAAAACAATTAATGTTAGTATTCGCCCATTCTGACTACCTAAGAACAATATCTAAGACGTCTTATAGGCCAGGTCTGGTCCGGCCTCAAAAAGCCCTTCAGCGCTATATTCTGGTCCGGCCTTATATTGACCCTTCAGAAATAGCTCCTGGTCCGGTCAATTGACCCTTCAGAATCCCTTCAGTTTTGAAACTGGACCGGAATCGTTAGTCCAAACTCACTGTTCCTGTAACTCTGTGGTTCATAGGTCCAGCAATGCTCTTCAATGAACAATGATATACTACTCGCGTTCTCGATGTACCATAACATTGGTTGCAATAACGACTGAATGAGATTCACAAGATTCTATAGACGAAGAACGCGAACTACTGCGCCTTGGGCGATAATTAACAGGCAATATACCACTTGATAGATTGTCATTATTTATAGATACAGCATCTTCACTAGAATCTAAAAGATTATTCGAATGGCTCGAAGTTTCATGAACAACAGTATTAGTGTCATCTTCCGCCGACACGTTGTCATCGCTTAAGTTTTCCGCAATTTCTGTCAAACCAGTTTGCCCTCGAGGTACCTCACGTAATTTATCGTGCGAATATTTGTATATCCTATTTGTTCCATTGATATGTTTAAGTTCATAGCGGTCATTGTTTAGGATGGCAGAAACTTGAAATGGACCTTTATATTTGCGGTCCAATTTAGTTTGTTGCCTTTCCTCACATTTAACAAAAACGAAATCTCCCACAGAAAATGATTTTATTCTTGCTTTGCCTTTGTTAAATCGAACGGCTTCGGATTGGGATAATTTCTGAATATTACTTGATGTGTTACTTCTAGCTGAGTCGAGGTCTATTCTGTCAATCTCGTTACTGCAAGATACTTTTGAAAGTTCTAATGAATTGCCATTAGTGCCAAACATTAATTCTAAAGGGGTATAACCAGTGACACGACAGCGAGTACTGTTAAGAGCTAATTGGATGTCTCCGATTTGATCTTGCCATCGAGAGTCAGATTCACTTTCTGCAATAGTAAGTAATGCTTTTAATGTTCGCATAACACGTTCCACTTGGCCGTTTGCTCTACTAGACCCGGTTGCGATTAAATGCAGTTCAATATTATTATCTCTACAAAAATTCTTAAAATCTATATTATCATATGTGCGACCACGATCGGCAATTATTCGTTTTGGGGCACCAAATAAACATACTGCGTTTTTAATTGCTTTGATAGCATTGGAAGAAGTCAAATTTGAAGTATATTCTAGGAGGACAAATTTGGTAAAAGCATCTATAATGACAGAACAGTATTCTTTACGATAACTTTTCCCACTAAGTTTACCAGTAAGGTCAAGATGTATAGTATGCCATGGGATAGCTAATTTTGGAATAGGGTGTAGACGAACTTGTTGAGCGCCAGACAGGCCTTTCGAAGCTTTACATATAACGCACGAGTCAATAAACCTTTTAACATATTTGGACATGTTTTGAAACCAGTAAAGATCGTATAACTTATCCAGAGTCTTTTCAAAACCGAGATGTTTAATTTCGTTATGCACAAGACTGATTAAGGACCAAATTAAAGAACGGGGTACTATGGGCAACCATTTTGTGACTTTTCCTCGTTCTATTTTACGGTATAGAATTCCTTGTCTAATATCGAAAGTGTGTGACATATTGGATGGCAACTGATTTGAGTGAAGTTGAGAGATAATATCTGTAATTTCTTTATCACGAGATTGCTCAACGGACAGCCATCCTTTCTCTAATTCAGAAAAATTTGCAATTTTAGTTGAGTTTAATCGATTGCTTGGGTCAGATTCAATAGGATTACGGGAGAGAAAATCTGCATGGGCCATACTCCTTCCTTCTTTATAAATTATGTCAAAGTCATAAGATTGCAAGATTGCCCACCAACGATGAACCCTGGGAGTTAAATCTTTCTTCGTATGGGATGCTTTTAAGGCATTGCAATCTGTAAAAACTGTGAATTTACGGCCGTATAAGTAATGTCTAAAATGCTCTATTGACTTTACTACTGCTAATGTTTCCAGTTCATAAGAGTGGTAACGACTCTCTGCATCAGTTGTTTTGTGACTAAAATAGGCAACTACATGAGGCAGATAATTATGTTTTTGTATGAGAACTGCTCCATAACCATCACTACTCGCGTCTGTATGAAGTTCTATAGGTAAAGAAGGATCGAAAATTCTCAAAACGGGTTCTGTGATAAGGTGGTTTACAATTTGTTTATGCACCTTATCATGGTCGGGGGTCCATGTAATCTTTCCCTTGCCAGTAGTAAGAGGATAAAGAGGCTTCATAATTTTAGAAAAGTTTGGAATGAATTGCCGAAAATACGTAGCTAAGCCTATAAATTGTCTTACTTGTGTGACAGTTTTAGGCATGGATGCATTTTTCAAACATTCTACTTTACGAGGATTTGGTCTGATTTCGCCTCCTGATACGACAAAACCTAAATAGTCCACTTTCTTCTTTAAAAATGAGCATTTTTTGAAATTAAATGAAAACCCATCTTTAGATAGTGCGTCTAATAATGTATCAAGACGATTTAATCCTTCATCAACTGTTTCTGATGCAGATAGAACATCATCCATATAAACTAGGGTTTTGCTATCACTAAGAGGTTTTAGGGCGGTGTTAATGGCTCTCTGAAAAACTTGTGGGGCGTTTTTGAGACCAAATGGCATTGTTAACCACTCGTATTGGCCTGAAGGAGTCACGAAGGCCGTTTTCTCAATGGAATCGTGATGAACTGGGAGCTGGTGAAATCCTGAAGCCATGTCTATGATTGAAAAGTAGTTAGCACCATGTAATTTATCTATCTGGTCACTAATTAATGGGAGGGGATAGCTATCTGTGCGCGTATTACTGTTCAGTTCCCTGTAATCAACACACATGCGGTCACCTCCGTCCTTTTTTTTTACGAGCAAAATGGGGCTAGCATACGGTGAAGAGCTTTCGCGGATAATGTTCGTATCTAGTAACTCTTGAACTCTGTTATTAACAATTTCTAATTCAGTAGGGGACAGCCTATAAGGCCGTCTATGAACGGTTTTGGTAGGGTCAATTAAATCTATTTTGAGCTGTCCAGTTGTAATTCGAGAAGTAGGAAGTTTGTTAATAAAATGCGGGGTATATTTGGTCAGAATTCGAATAAGTTGATCCTTTTCTTTTCCAGTTAAATCAGTATCAATCGAAGATACGTCAAATTCATCTCCTGTTTTTGTACAAACACAGGATTGTTTCGTTTTGGAAAAAGTTATACCATTATCTTTAATTTCGACGGAAAATGCTTGTTGTAAAATATCTCTGCCTAATAGAATATTTTCGGTTAGATATTCGTCTGGCAAAACATGGTATAATATGTCTATCACAGATCCTTGAATAACGGTTGGACATCTAATTTGTAAGGAACAAACAATGTTATGAGGACCTACCCCCCTGATTGAGATTTGTTCATGAAACTTTTCACCTTTGAGTAGGTGGCAATTACTTTGCCTAATAAGACTACATTCAGAACCGGAATCAAATATAAATGGCAACTGTGTTTCACTTATCTGTAACATACCTTGCGCTGCCCGAGCGCACAAGTTTACTTGCTTGCTGCTGGTACTGGGCAACGTCTCTTCTTTCTTCTTCCAACGCTTGGGGCAGGTATTAGCGGAGTGCCCAAGGTCGTTACACACGTAGCAAGATTTCGGCCGTTCCCACCCAGCTGAAACAGGTCCATTTTTAGATAAAGCTCGTAGTTTATCTCTACATTCATTACCACGATGTCCGAGTCTTCCACAAAAGTGACAGTTTCCCCTAAAGCCTGAAGCAGGTCGACTCTTCTTTGCATCGTTCTCAGGTGTAGGGTCTTCAAGTTTTCGTTTTAAAGTGAAGCTACGTAACACGCGGAATAGTTGGTTTTGGTTGTCTATATTCACAGCATTCAATTCACGGCGGATTTTGTCATCACAATGGGATAAAATGGAGATAGCAAAGCCAGTTACTACTTTTTCCGGAAAATTTGCATCAGGAATTTTGTCGATAAGTTGCCATAAGCGCATCCCAGCCTCCGCCGGACTCTCTTTGGGATCAATTTGAAATTTGATGACGAGGTCGAAGTGATCCTGCACTGTCATCGGTTTCGAAAATGTAGACAACAATAATTCTTTAATAGAAGACCAAGAGATTTTATCAGGCTTTATCTTTGTGAGACACGCTGCAGCACGTCCCTTAAGTGCGTGTGATAGAAGGGGTGGTTTATTATTATTTATATTTTACGGATTAATAAAACAACGTCCACTTGCGGGGTGGTCTAGTGCCCAACTGGCATGTATTACTTGTTAACAAAAGGTCCTAACTAACACTGATTGTTTATACCTATAAAACTATGTGGTTACAATGTAGTAATTATGTCGAGGCTATCACGGCCTTCCTGCCCAAGCTTCGCTCTCGAAGCTTTGTCTCACGGTACCTGAAATAGGAAAAATCATTTTAACATTACTTATTCAGAATGCCACCCTTACGAGTGACATGCGATTCATGCACACTCCATAATATTGAGCTGCTTACGCAATTAGGTATATATATTTTTTTTATTTTATTCGGGCGATCCATGCTCACTCAGTGAAGAGTAGCTTACGCCTATTTTTTTGTTGTTGTTTGTTTATCGGGCGATCCATGCTCACTCAGTGAAGAGTAGCTTACGCCTATTTTTATTATTTTTGTTTGTTTATTATATTATTGCTCGGGCGATTCATGCACACTCTATTAGGAGTTGCTTACGCCGATTTGATTTTGATACAGTGGCTATTATTACTGCTCGGGCGATTCATGCACACTCTATTAGGAGTTACAAAGGCTGTTTTCTCAACAGAATTTTCATCCACCGGTATTCCATGAAAGCCGGATGCCATATCCAGTGTAGTGAAAAACTGAGCTTTTCCTAGCTTATCCAATTGATCGTCAATCAAAGGTAAAGGATATCTATCTTTTATCGTGATTCGATTCAGAGCTCGGAAATCTACGCATAATCTATCGCTTGAATCCTTTTTTTTTACAAGAATAATTGGCGAAGCGTAGGGCGAAGTCGACTCTCGTATAATGTTATTATTTAAAAGTTCCGTAACAATCTCTTGTACCCTAGTCCGCTCTGTCGCGGACATGCGATAAGGATTATAAACAACAGGCTCAGTTGTCATTGTGCGTATTTGCATTTTAGCGGTTTTTATCTGTCGAATGTTATTCTTCGAAGCAATGAGGCCGGTGTGTTTATTTAAAAGCTCACGTAAGTGGTTTTGCGCTTCGTCTGGAGCTTGAGTTACACAGTCTTTAATCACTTCCTCCAAATTATAAACAAGTTCGTATTTTGTATGAGACTGAGACTGCCTTGTTATCGTAGTTCCTTCGCAGGTTGTTACGAACATGATATCACTTGATGTTATAGCGTCACGACCAATTATTGCGTCATAGCGTATATCGCTGTTTTGAACGACGTGAAAATCTATTTCCAGTGCAAGGTTTTCCAACTCAACCACCGTAGTGATTTTCTCAATTGACGTTATAACGTTATTCGACAGCCCACAAAGGTGAATAAACGATGATTGACGTTGAAATCCCAAAGACCTAGCAATGTTATCTTTCATTAAGGAACACGACGCTCCGCTATCAATTAAGACATGTAATAACTTCCCATTAATAATCACGGCTGTAGTACATACCTGCCCATTGGTAGCATAGTTTACATCTTTGCCTCGCTTGGTTGGTTGTGCTCTTTGTTTCGTCCAACAATTTTCGACACTGTGGCCTTTCTTCCGGCAAAACGTACACTGCCGAGTCTTAACAACCGACGATTCAGAGACTTTTCCCTTATTCGGTAGATTTTCTTCCCTGGTCCGACAGTCACGTTGCAAGTGACCAATTCGGTTACAGCGATTGCACCTCTTCAGTTCTTGTTTTGATCGTTTAAAGGGGCGCTCAGAATCCTCACTGTCTTTTATTTCATTTGCAAGAGAAATAGGTACATAACGAGCCAATTTTTCATAAAGCATTGTAACGGAATTAGCACCACTAGCGATAGATTTTGCATGTGGGTCAGTGATCCCTCCGGTAATCAGTTCAAGTATTTCGCTCTCACTGAATTTGAGTCGTAGCTGTTTTAAAATACGGTGCTTTTTAGCAGCATAAATAGATACCGTAGCATATTGGTCACTACTCATGTTAGCAGCGACTTTAAAATCTCGATGCAAGTCCCGGCACTTTGGGAAAGTGGTTATTAAGTCCTCTTTAAGTGTAGGCCAGTTCCTTATCAGTGGGGTCCATTCCTTGTACAGATCTTGAGCCCGTCCCACCAAAAACGGAACACATCTGGCTATAGTCTCGATATCGTCCCATCCGTTTCTTTCTGCCAAACCTTGTACTTCCGCACACCATTCAGACGCCTCGATGGCTCCGACATCCGGGTCAAATGTTGGCAATGCAATTGCCTTGCTTGTCGACTCGCCAAACTGCGACGGTGTTGTTCCCGGTTCAGCACTAGTTAGAGATCGGTCCGAATCATTTTTTCGTTTTTGTCCTCTTTTATTTTTGTCACTCATTTTCACTTTTCACTTTAGTTACTTTTAAGTGTTTTAATAGTCTAGTTTAATTATTGTCTATATACACTATCGATCACTTTTACTTATCACTAATTTAAGTTAATTCATTAAATTGTCTGTTTTTACACTAAAAGTCTTCTTAATAGGCGTTATCCGAATCCCACTTCTGATGATAGAAGGGGTGGTTTATTATTATTTATATTTTACGGATTAATAAAACAACGTCCACTTGCGGGGTGGTCTAGTGCCCAACTGGCATGTATTACTTGTTAACAAAAGGTCCTAACTAACACTGATTGTTTATACCTATAAAACTATGTGGTTACAATGTAGTAATTATGTCGAGGCTATCACGTGTGTAAGGGCCAATATTAAATCTACTTCTTCTAATTATTTTTTTTCAATGATCATGTCGTTTAATGAACACCAGTTAACGACATCGGAGTCTGGCGTGTCAGGATCGAATGGAACCAAATTAGTATGGGGGTTTGGTAATACTAGACGAGAAGCCATGGTATCGGCTAACCTTTGAAAAATTGCTTCTAAACCAGACATTGAATTGAGGTCTGTATCGGGAGCCTGCGGTGGTGGTGGATCCGATCCCACTTCTGATGAAGGCGAAGGAGGAGACATCATAAAAAAGATGTGAATAGTTGTGGTAGTTTATATTTATAGTAATTATAGTCCTTATGACTAACAACTAATTAACAATTATAATTTAAGAAATCAAAGATAAGTTCTCAGTTCTTTACACAATAATCAATCCTTTACGGGAATGCTACAACATGTGCATCGGGCCAAAGCCAAGAGAGAACTGCCAGTCCATTGGCCCTCGCCTCTTTTATATCCAGTTGTAAACAACTACGAGTGGAGGGGCAGTGGGGATGGCCTGACCCGGTGCACCTGCTGTTTACAATAGTACGATGACGTGGCGTCGTCAGCTGTTGCACGTGCTGTTTACAACGCTGAATAGCGTTGCGCCGACATATATATAAACGTTATAAAATAATACATGATATAACAATAACTAAAAATACAACAAAGCTATAATATAAGTATATTAGGTTTAAATAGACAGACACGGACTTAAAATAAGAAACAAACGAACTAACTTACAAAATTACTTAAACTACACTAATCTAACAAACCGCTACCAGTGGGCATTGTTCCTAAAATGCTGGCAGCATTGCCACGTTGAATGGCAATGCTTATTCTTTGCAATAACTTCCTAGCTAAATTACGAAAGACATTTATAATACACTAGCGACCCGCCCTCGCTTCGCTTCGGTAAATATAAGTATAGAAATAACCCAAGTTCATCTGAAATAATATACTTTTCAAATGGTGAAATAATTTTTAAATAGACGTTTGCAGAAGAGGTATGCAGAGGAATGCAGACTTCACTTTATTTGGCCATAAATCAGAAGTACTTGTGGACCTACTTTCATGTTCAGTAGAAGATTCTCTGGCTCTCTGAGATCTATATCTAACCCGGTCACCTATAAGCCGAACGTCGCGTTCACTAGAAGATTCCCTGGCTCGATGAGATCCATGTATAGACATGGATGGCCTATTTCTTCGCAAAGACTTACTTTCTCTTCTATTACACAGCCTGATTTCCCATTCTTCTTTGATTTCATCACTAAGACGTAAATTTTTTCTATTATTATCCCTAATTCTACGTACGATCTATATTAGAACGTTATCTTCGCGTCATAGATAATTCATTTTGAGTTTTCTCCTTAAAAAACACAAACAATACCTAATAACCCAAATCCACAAAATTAACTACCTGCTTCATTGATGGGACAAATATTAAAATAACACCAGCCAGGCTAAGGTAAGTAATATGCTAAAAACATAAAAGTCAACATTTATTTTTAAATTTACAACAGGAAATCTAACTACCTACCCATTTTCCTAATATGATAATTTGAAAAGCTATAATATAAATATAAGTAAGTTACAGGAGAGCTCCGGTGCACGTCTGATAATTCTAAAATTGTTGTTACTATAGGATGCTGCAGGCTGTAGGTGCTAAAGGGCGAAGCGCGGCTATAGGCCCGGCCAAGCGTTTCGATAATACAGATTTAGGTTGCGCGTAATTTTGAATCTGCCATATCTTCTAAAATATTTAAGTGTAAAGGACAATATTAATCATCATTAAATGCCCAAGGTAACTAACGTATTTATCTAGTTAAGAATAAATACTGAATTAGAAAAAATTGCTTCACAAATAACTTAATATTTATTAATAAAATTTTAAAGATAAAAATGGTTACTGTGAGTCAACCTTAGGAGATAGACATATGCGAACTTTTCTTTATCTTTTTTGAAGAACTACAGTTCTTCAGTACATATATATCTCTTAAAGTTTAGCCAGCGTAAGCTACGTAAGCGCCCAAAAATCGATATTTTGACGACTTGGTTATTTCTTACAAGGTCGTCAAAAAATCAAACATTGAGTTTTCTCAATTATATTAAAACTTAATTAGAATGAAATATACATAATAAAACCTTCGGAACAAATTCTCTAATGCCCGGTTCCTATATTCAAGAAACGAATCGTTTTCTCTACGTCTCGTTAAAATTTGACATTTTCTACAGACAAAATGTGTCAAATTTTAACGAGACGTAAGGAAAACCATTCGTTTCCTGAATATAGGAACCGGGTATAAATGACAGTGATAACCGTATCAAAATCTGTTGCGTAGTTTTAAAGATCTAAGCATACATAGGGACTGACAGACAGCGGGAACTTTGTTTTATACTATGTAGTGATAGTGATGATAGTGATGATGTTTGTACGAATTAAATACATACATACCTTCACGCCTTCATTCCCAGAGTGGGGTAGGCAGAGCTACAGAATTACTAACATCTCTAAAAAGTTGTTGTCAATTCTGTAACCACATTTTGTATTTTGTTTGTACGAATTAATGACCATTTATAAATTTTTGGCAAAAGGATGTTATAAATGGTTCGATATTTTTCGTGAAAAGAATACTCGCCGTGTGTGCCGGTCGGTTTTTAGGGTTTCGTAGTTAAACTTGGAACCCTTATATAGTTTCGCCATGTCCATCCGACGGTCCGTCCACAGCATAGCTCAGAGACTCTTAGTACTAGAAAGCTGTAATTTGGCATGAATATAAATATTAGTCCTGCCAAAGAAGTAGTAAAATAAAAACTAGAAAAAAATTTTTTTGCTGTACGATGTACACGTAGCGTGGCCATGTTTTTTTTTCTCGTCTACCTCATAATGTGGGGTGTCGTTGGATAGGTCTTTCAAAAATGTCGTGGGTTTGTGGAAACAATTTTTCGAATAAGGGATCCGTTTATGAAATATTAAGCTTTAAAGCGCTAATTTTTGTTAGAGTTAAGTGTCCCCCGCCCCGTACAGCCAAAACTACAAGTACTAAAAATCTGAAAAATATCTTAAATGAAAGTATAATGAATTTAATAGGAAAACTATCACACCTAAGTAGACTTGATTGGTTCTTGAGTTACAAACGGTTTAAATGATTATACCTACCGAAAACATACTTGCGCTGTTGGTAAACTGACCGCGACCTATGTCGATGTAGTCATCACCTGTTATAGAGATAACAGTTTTCCAACGGCAAAGTGAAGTTTGTCGCGAGGTCTATTTTGTTTGTAGTAGCGGCTTCGGTCGGAACCCTACACTGAGCATGGTCCGACATGCTCTTGCCCCGTTTTTTAAACTTGGCATTCGAACTACCGTGGGCTTCGTTTTACTGAAATCAACGTTTTAAGACCAACTGCTTCGAATAGCTGATAAGCTATACGATCTCAATATACGACAGTAAAGCATTTTTAGAAATCGTGGGTCATATCAAACCTTTACAGGGAGGCCAGGAACTTGTTATTTCCTTCAATCTACTGAAGGGTTTCTTTTTGCTGGATTTGCAAAACTGCGTTAACCATCCATTACCTTATATTTTATACTTCAAGAGAACAGTTTGGAGCGTAATATAGCGCCGCTGTTGGTGACGCTATTGTTTATAGTTATTGCCTTTTGTAGCGTTGCTTGTGGTCTATGTATAGTTTTATTGAACTCACTAAAATATACATCGACTCTATTTTCTTATATAAAGTAATAAATGGACATATTGATTCTTCGGCCCTCCTAGTAAAAATAACTTTAGACTTAATCGTACCACTGCCCGTTCAAAACCTACATTCTATCCCAGTTTATGCAGGACTACATATTATGCCAAGAATTCGTACTTTTCACGTGTTATGCGTAACCACAACACACTTTTTAATGATTTAGATTTTTTGCTTTAAATTTGCGTAGATATAAAAAACAAGTATTGGACAGATTGTTTGACTTATAGCTTTGATAGCAATGTTATAATTTGCTGTTTGATTTTTAGCGTACCTACATCATTGTTGTTGTTAGTTTGAGCGTACACTTATACCTAGTTCCTGCTGACTGAATGTTATGTTACGAGCTCTTTATTCTTTTAGTATAGTTTAATTATAATTAAGGAAACTCCAGGTTTAGTTAAGTTTTAATGTTGAATTGTAATACTCAAACATAACTGTATATTTCTTAAATAAATAAATAAAATAAATAAATAAACTAATACTGCAACATTTTGCAGCACATTAAAATTGTACATATTCATCCTTTATCCTTCTTATTAATCTAACCAAGTGGTATTAATAAAATGATGAACAAAAGCGAATTAATCATATGACGACTTATACTACAATAATTAAATTAAATAAGTGAGTGACGAATTATTATAAATATGACGAATAATAATAAACAGTACACGACTTTCACTGGGATTCAAACCTTGGGGCCTGGACAAGATGCAAGACGCTGACAATCAATCGCGTCGGCCGCTTATGGTCAACTCAATACATTTTCTTAGTTTTTTAAAACTCGCTTACGTACGGTTATGCGTTTTGTAAAGATCCTTTTGTGCTTTGCCATTAAAAGTCTTCACCTCGAGCTGCCTTCAAAGTTTTAACGTGTATGAATTAAGTTCAATATTGCCTTAATTCCAAATACCCAAAACATTGTCAGTCTATCATTCAAAAACCTCTTCGAATAAAATATTACCTACGTCGGCAACCCCACATTTTTATAATGAATCACATATGGCCCTGTAAAGGAAGGAATCTTGAAAAAGATTTCCATTCTTGCCGCACAATAAAAGAAATGTGTTATTAGGGTTTAAGGGTGTGCCGAGTTTTGTCAAAGGATTTTTATAACGGCGAGAAAACGCAGGTCAATGATTGTGGGATGTTCCAAATGTCTTCCTTAACTGGCATTTCCATACCTTATTGATGGAGGCTTTGAGAGATTTTCCTAAATCTAATTGTATCGGTATTTGACTTTAAGAAATCGCAGATTTATAGAAAAGCTAGGATTTATTGAAGGCTAGCTATTGCCCGTGACCACTTCCGTTTAGAAATCGAATAAATGTATTTTCTTTTCTATCTTTTCTTTCTAGAAGTCATTTAAGATACTTATATTCTTTTGATATTTTCCGGAACATATAGTATTTTATATCCGTCTTCGAGTTATAAACTACACCTTTCATTCATAAACGCGCAGTATCTAAAAGATGCTTGAAATTATGCTCTGTCCTTATCTGTTATTATGGGTATTCAATCATTTGCTAAACAACATTTCACAAACTGATTGATTTCACAAACATATATTTTTGCAAGATTATATTTTTTGTGAAATTAATCAGTTTGTGAAACATTGTTTAGCGAATGATAGTAAATCATGGATGGTGACATTTGAATTTGACAGAAAGGGACGACGAATATTCTAACTAGAATGGATCTGTTAAAGAATTGAACCGTGAAAACGAAGAAAGAACAATTGAACAAAAACTCTATCGCATGTGTTTGTGTATTTCTGGAACCTGTTTTCCGGAATAAAACTATTTCGTTTCATTTCATAGAAATTTTACTATTGCATTTTATAAATCTACAGGTTAATTTAAACTGATTTACCTAACTACTACTTTTTATTACCTACTAAATTAAATTGTAATATTTTTTGTAATGTTTTGGCGGTAAATATTTTCTCCTTAATCATGACACGAAACTGTGTGAAAAAGCAATTCGTGGTCCTTTGAATATTCTCTTTTATGGTTTGCTGGTTGAAACTCTTATACAGAGAATAAAAGTTTCCTCTTCTTGTTGTAGTGCCGGAGCCACGTTTATGCGCAGTTTTAATTCGGCACGTTTAATTGAAACACGCACTCGCCACGTGCCTTGAATTTCTACATTTTTACGGTCAGCCCTCCCCATGAATAATAACAAGTGAAAAACAAAAAATAAATCACTAGATTTGTGGCTGCGGAGAAAAGTTAAATTTTTGACAGCAGGAATTAACTTGAACGCTTTTGGCATAATTTAAAAGTTAGAAATTGTAATAGTTCTTCATGTTAAGATTGCTAAAGCACAATACATATCAGAGGTCAAACTTCTACATCTCCCTCTCCCTAACGCTTAACTTCGTGCTTGCTGTTGTGCTTTGGTAACTAGACGATGATGACACTTAAATAAAATAAATGAAAAAACATACAGGACTCCGCTGGTCCCGTAGGCAGGGTTCACTATCAACTTAGCTCACCGCGTTTAACACGTCGACATAAATACTTGGATAGAATCCTAATTTATTTGATTGTTTTGGTAACTTTGGAAAGTTAATATTACTTATCCTAATGTAAGGTTCTAGGACACCCTGTACATCGTAAATCATCTATTATTACCTATTTGTTTTCAAAATAACGAGAAGTTTTCATAAATAGTACTTGAAACCGAAATATCAACATTGATTCCCCTCATGTATAAAATCGATTTATTTTCATTAAACATTTTGACGAGCGCATTTATCAACACACGTAGATCGGTCACTACGTGCCGAGTGAATTCCCGAAGTTTGCCGAAGACGAACTGAAAATATGCCTCGCTCAGCGGAAAAAGATTTTATCTCGATTAAAACATTTGAACCGAAGGCATATTTTAACCTTCAGAAGAATCATTTAAAGATTTTTTGTGTTACAAGTCCAGCCTTCCTTCAGAACTCCTAACCTTCAGAAGAATCATTTAAAGATTTTTTGTGTTACAAGTCCAGCGTCTTACCAGAACATCGAATTATAGCGAAGAGTATAAAAAAGTCGTAAAAGTTAATAAATAGACCATCTGTACCTTGCACAGATGGTCTATTTATTAACTTTCCACATAATAATTATACTATGAGTCTGAGGTCACGTTATACTTCTCATACACATATCCTACATTTTAAGAGATCACCCATGGGATAAGTTCACCTATCCTCGGTCTAGATGTGACAACTCGTATATGCAAACTGACGAACTTTTCAGGAGAGACAAAAAACTGCTTAGTTACGATTTCCCACTTTAACAAACTTGTTCTTTGATAATATTACCAGATGTCACGTAGATCTAAGGAGGTTACACCAGTTGAATGCTCGTTGTTTCTGCCGTTTGCTGGGTCGTTTTTTGCCGACAAAATGAATTGTAATGCAGGAGACATTTACGAGTTAACACCGGAAATATTATTTGAAACTTTCTGCATCAAAATCTCATTTTAACAAAAATTGTTAGTTACGAGGTGTCACATCTAGACTGACGTAATATGTACATTATCTATAGTGATGCAATTTTTTTTTGTAATTGTTTATGTGCAATAAAGAGTTTACATATATACATACATTTCTCATATTCTTTGTACATTACTTCTTTATCTTCAATACAATACAATATATAAAACACTTTATTGTTCACCGAACAAAAACATAACACAGAAACAGCACAATTAAAAATAATACAAATAAATAACAGGCGGTCTTCATTGTATTGCTTTTATTTTTTCTTTTGTACAATTAAATGTTTACATACATACACATTACAATGAGCTCTTAAAACCCGCCAAGTTTCAGTCTGTGAATGTAGAAGTCATAATAATTATTTTTGAAACAACGTGTGGTAAACTATGTCACCGTAAGATTCAGTTTATGATCTATCTCGAGATAGATTATGAAGTATCTGTTTTCAAAGCATATTATTATACAGTGACTTTAATTTATGCAGGGGTATTTCGTGACAATGTGTACGCAATTTTACTTGCAAAATGAACATCAGGTATGCAATTTATTGGTTATGTTAAGTAGGTAGATTACATGCCATAATGCCACCTTAAAAACCAGCAACTGAATGGCAACATAGTATAAATGGACAAAAAGTTCGTCTCCGCCCCTTTAGGAGTTTCTGTTAACTATTGCCAATCGAGCGTTAGGATTGTGTCGATGTGCGTCGCTCGATACCTAATACGTACGCAACCAAATGCAGCGAGGTGGCGCGGCTCTCACTTAACCAGCTTGGTGCGTTCTGTTGAGTTTGCGTGTGGTGGCCGCGGCATGTACGGTCAAGGCACGCACGCATGCACGCCGCGCGATATACCTTTGTGACTTTAAGAAGAACGTAGAATGTAGTCTATACTGTGTTAAAACTCTTGATACGGGCAGCATGATCGAAATCGTGTTGCCCGTCCAACAATGGACGTTTTTTAGGCGTGACGGCATCAATGTTAGACACTTTTAGCTAAAGGCACAAATAATGGACACGTAACTCTTAATTCAAAGTTCATACGGTTATAAATTGATTATCTCAAAAGTAATGACTTCCGTTACAATAAAATAATTAAGTGTCTCTCATTGGTCCCTGTTTATTACTGGCTCCACCCACCCTAACTATATCTTTCAATTCGAACACTTTTAGTAACATGTCCTGTGATCATTTTAAAAATAAAAAGTGTGATAAAGTTGTTAATACAGTAGGTAGGCCAAACGGGCACTTTTACATTTTAACTTTTGTTTAAGAACCAACTACTGTTTATATTATGCTTGCGATCAATCTCGTATTGTCACTAATTCATCAGCGGTCACAGCGATTACTTACAATTATGTCATCCTCTCGTTGTGTCCTTTTTAAACAAAACAGTTTTTCTATCTTAGGCTCTTGTCCCACTGCCGGTGAGGAAGCGATTAACTATTGACTATTTTCTCGCTCAAGAAACGAACGAAAAATGTAGATCTCATGTCAATAAAAGAGGCACAAATATAAATAGTTGATCGCTGGCTGTTCACGCTGCCGGCGAGAACTCTTTCGGTTAGTTTGTCGAACAAAATATATTCAATATTCCCAGCTTCTTAATAGCTTTCGGCTGGCTATTGCTATCACGCTTGCACTCGCAACTGACAGAATATTTGTCACTCGTGTGTCATAGAAAAACGAAGGTTGCCGAACGCTATTAAGTAAATGGTTGCACTGTAATCCCCGAGTCAATAAAAGAGACACAAATATTAATAGTTGATCGCTGGCTCTACTCTCTTCCGGCTCATCGTCGGCGGTGGAACAGGACAAGTGCGTTTGCTTCAAATACAGCGTTACTCGCAGCGTCGCACGCGTCAATAACGGCGGTTCCCGCCACTGCGCCCGCAGCGGGGCCCGCGGCGGAACCTTCTGACAGTCTTGTGCTCCGCCGCGCGCTCCGCTACACGCTCGAGAGTCCGCCGCGGATGTAGCGGACACCGCTCTCTACACCCCGCACCACGCGCCGCATCACGCCCCGCATCTTTATAAACAACACCGTACATTGCCATATGTTTGTGTTTGCGCGTGTGATGACGCGGTCCGCTGCACGCGCCGCCTCTCTGTAAACGGAAAAAACGCCCGACGCGCCGCGCAAAGCCAAGCCGCACGCCACGCGCGACGCTCTGCTTCTCCTTAAACAAGCCCTTACGCTTCCTATGATAAACCATTTTTTTATGTTATAAAGTCAAAGTGATCATCTTTAAAAAAATACATGCTGTATTTCTACAGAAGGCGTGACGTGGACACAGACTTAACTTTTTATTTCGTTTCGGTTTATTTCGTTTATTTTAACAGATGTTTACAGTCGGTAAATTTCGTAGATAATAATTTAATTATTTGACAACGATTTCTCGATTTGCCGTTCATATCATTTTTCAATTCGTCTCGTACATAAGAAAACGAGCACAACTTTTATCTCAATTCAGGTTAAAGTAAAACTAAAGGTTACGTAAAATAATCAAAACTTTAATTCCGACGTATCGTCAGTAGAAATACCCCCTGGACTTTAAATATCCCACTCTGAAGAAAAGTGCCCCAAGTTTTTAATTAAAACTTCGCGGCTAAGTAGTTTTGTTTAAGGTTGTGAAATAACCAATAGGTTGAAAAACAGGGACAAAACACGGAACCGGAATTAGATTGAGTTTGTGAAGCTCTAATGGTTCTTTTATTGATCAGTTTCACAAAGTTTGTACTTTTTAAGGATGTTTTTGCTGATTTTAATCTTACGTACATTTAAAGTCTTCAGTATTTCGTCGATTTAGAGGAAAAACTCACTATGTGTGTAAAAGGTTATTAGTAAGTTATGTGTACTTAGTGAGTTTTTCCTGTAAACAGACGATTTATTATTAAACTTGACTTGTTTCTTTTGAAATCTAAAAAGCGGGCAAGAGCGATTTGGACTCGGATAGTTATAAAAATTAAGGTTCCGTAACACTACAATACAAAAAATCGGGTTACCTTTGTTTCGGCGAAATATGTTCGCCAAATGTATCGTTTCCCAACCGTTTCATTTGCCAACCCGCTTTGTTTTCTGTAACCGTAAATATTTCAGGATTTTATAAAAACTAACCTAACCTAACCTATAGGGTTCTACACGATGGTACTGAAATAAATCCTGAAATATTTATATAAAATTTGGTTGGTAAATGAAAAAGTAGGGAAACAATACATTTGGCAAACATATTTTTACCAAACGGCAGTTTTTACAAACGCCTATGGGATTTTTTTTTACTTTATTTTATTTTAATGAAGTATATTTTGTTAAAGCGCCAATAGTAATCTGTGGACATTTCAATCAATGACGGTTTATGTGACAAAGCCCACTGATAGACAGACGGATACACTTTTAATAATAGCAAAAGCGCGAAATGCTTTCTCATCCCACTTAATCAACTCCGTGATGCTACAACGTTTAGAAGAAAGACAATTCTTTTTAACATTACGTTTATGAATTAGGCAACGTAAAAATGAACTAATGGTTTATTATAAGTTTCTAGTTAGCATCGCTAAAACGCATTACAAACCCTTCTACCAATAACACTAAAATTTAATTGCTCTCGAAAATGACCAAGTAACGGTTCAAGTAGCCGAATCTGTCCTCTCATAACAGCCATTTTACGAGCCATTTTAGGTCGCAAATGGTCGTTTCCAGGGCACGATGTGTTTTTATAATCGCACCTCCGTTCTGCTGTTTAATAAAAGGTATTTTTTCGTTCAATTTTGCCTCTTTGCATTAAACAAGGAAGAAATTGTTTTAATAAGGTTTCTGTCGTCTGTCGCGTCGTTGAAAAGTGATAAATTTAAGTAAGCATTTTTTTAAGTGTGCATTAAGGATCTCTAATTGGAGTTGTTGCTATTCAAAACGGAATTGTGTTTTGCCATGACAAACAATATTTTTTATGAACATAATGGGGTTTTAAAAATATATTTTTAAGTCTGAGTGACTTCTAAATGAAAGTTATGATGAAAATGACTAAAAAGAAATGTTTTTTTATTTACCAACACAAATCTGTACAGTACTCTTATTGTTGTTACAATAATTAAAAACTATTTATTATCTATTACAATAGTTTTTTTTTAAATGGATAACCACTTACACTTTTTTGATTATCTTGCAACAAACTTGTATTATACTTAGTATGAAAAACACTAACTAGTAAGAACCGAAGAACATGTACCTATAGAATGTACCTACGCTGCTATCGTTATAAAATATTACTTATCTGAGATTTTATATAAGCTTTTAATTCAAAACATATTAGGATAAAGTAACTTCAAAACGTTTATTCCAAAAAAACAAAAACATTTACAATAACTCTTTTTAACGACGACGCGCTGGCCTAGTTGGTAGTGACCCTGCCTACGAAGCTAGAGGTCCTGGGTTCAAATCCCGGTAAGGGCAGATATTTGTGTGGTGAGCGTGAGTATTTGTTCCCGAGTCATGGATGTTTTCTATGTATTTAAGTATATATTTCTCTATATAAGTATTTATATCGTTGTCTAGTACCCATAGTACAAGCCTAGAGCTTAGTTTGGGACTAGCTCAATTGATGTGACTAAAAAAAAAAAAAAAAACCTACTTGTACTAAGAAAGAATGCAGAAATCTTTCTCAGAAATCTTAAATTACTCTCTGAGTTTATGGTAATGTTGATTTCATTAGAAAGATCTAAAGAAAATATTATAAAGTAAATATTACTCACCTACGACGACGACAACGACAGCCTAACGGCATTTTCATAGTCTTCCAGCAGCTAGAGCTGTTAGGTACCCTTTGCATTGAAAGTGTTAACTCATTCAGGTTTAGTGAAGTTGTTATTCCACTAAGTACCGATTTCACCATACGATGTTAACCACTTAACAGACGATTAGAGCGTTAACAGCTGTCAAAATGTATGAACTAACTGTCGATTAACATTGATTAAATTTAACATCGTATGGTGAAATCGGTACTAAATATAATCAATGTTAAACGACTATTAGTTCATACATTTTAACATCTGTTAACGCTCTAATCGTGTGATAAGTGGTTAACATCATATGGTGAAATTGGTACTAAACCTGTTTGATTTAACGGTACCTACTGGATTAAGAAAATATTTTCATTGTTTTATGATCATAGCAGAGCCCGTGGCAGAACCCCAAGGTCAAGAAATAGGATTTTTAACAAAGGCCCATACTACCCTACATAAAATCCAAAAATGACAAGTATAAGAGCTATTGCAAAATAAAAATTTACACATTTATTCGACTTAAACTCAAGAAAGCTATAATAATTATAGAAAGATCAGGAAAAAAAATATGTTTAAAGTCGTAAAGGCAAAAAAAAAGGTTATATCATAAAAGTTTAAGTGCTTACACTTACGGTGTAAACTTTTATGAAAAAACCTTTTTTTTGCCTTTTTTTTTGAGTCCTTAGACTCAATCATACTGTGGATGTGACATTCATAATTGGAATTAAATAATCTACACCGCATATGAATGGTGTTTTAAACTGCGTAGTTCGGTCTAACAATGCTCTCTCTTGTCTTGTCCTTGCTGCTTCAGCGTTCGTCATCAACTGGTCGTCGTCTTAAAAATAAGGCCAGCCAGTCACATTTCTTCGGTCTGTCAACAAGTAGGTTGGACGCCACGACATGCGTTTTTACCTAGGTAACACACGGGATGAAAACTTTTTACACTATAATTTAACATGATTGTCGTTCGCTCACTAAATGTAAATTCACTTCAAAATAAAACACGAAATGAAATTAAAAAGTCCATTGACGCTTGCATCAGTGACGTCGCAACTACATCTATTCCGCGCAATTTTATTTCCCAAAAAACAAATGGCAGTCGCGTCTCTCGACGATTCAATATGGGTAATAAAGAGTGACGCTTGAGAGTACGGACAGTTTTGGTATAATTGACATCATACACTGCCGTGCATGTGACGTATCCAATTAGAAGTAGACTGGATATTCATCAAACCTATTTTTGATTTAAACTGAGAATATACTAGGCTTGGTTTTTTTAAATAACGACCGAGATTATTGGCGGTAAAAACCATAACCTAACAGGTCAAAGACGATATGATTTTTACCGCCTAGAATAAAAGCCTAATCGAGGTTCAGAAAAGTCACCGTACGATCTCAATCTCAATCTCTTTGTTGCAAAGTCTTACACCTACTTACGCTTAATATAAAATTCATCTTCACTTTATTTTGATGTCCCTTTTCAACTAAGCAACGAATTTCTGGGGAATACTTGGATAAGATTAGTATACTTCCTATTTTTCGTATACTTCTTCTTGTTTTATGCGGGTAATTTAAGACTTTTTGCAAGGTCTGTCCGAATTTTTAAATACTGTCATCTTACCTGTTTAAATTGCCGCCAAGCATCATTGTTCTCTTGTGCTTCAATATGGAGAAGAAATCAGCCACTGAAATGAGTCCTCAAGGTTGACAATGGATATACAATTTAGTTTCGCATATCTTAGAGGTGAAGTAATATTGAGCAGGATCCATCTGAATTGCTATCACAATCTTATCAACAAACTTGTCGCCAACAGAGATCAATATTCGCATTTTAATGTTCTGGTGTAGACGCAAGGAACCCTATCAATATGCCTACGCTATCCTTTTGTCCGTCCGTCCGTCCATCCAACTTTAAAGAGCTGTATCGATTTTGAACCGGAATAGAGCATTTTTTTCAGAACACTTTACAAACAACATTATTTGAAATAAAGTAAAATAATACTGGGTGTCACCATACAAGAAACCGTTTATTCCAACGTATTTTTGATGACGATAGTACAAACTCTGAAGAAAAACATGAAATGCAAAAAAAGCTCAAGTGTGTTGGGCTCGCGCTGATTCGATTTGATCCTTTTATTTGTACATTCCTATTCTGTAAATATTGTATTTGAATTTCTGTACATTAAACAATTATAATAAAATAAATAAATAAAATAAAAAGCCTTTATTTCCATATCCTTAATTTACATTTCAAATGTGGTATTTTGTTTGTTAGTGTTTAGTTAGCTATTTACTTATTTTCTAATTGTTAGTAAGAGTTAGTTTGCTATTCGATATGGACCCCTCCTCGGGTGAAGGCCTCCTCCAGTCTTTTCCACTTAGCTCTGTCCTTGCCGATAGTTTGCCAGTCCTTCCCTATAAATTCGGTAATATCTTCAGCCCAACGTTTTTTCGGTCTCCCTACCCTTCTTTTGCCGATTGGCCCTTTCCACCTTGTAATATTAACTGTCCACCTGGTGTCTGTGTATCTCGATACGTGACCTGCCCACTGCCATTTCAATTTTAGAGCTTGTGAGAGGGCATCTGTTATCTTAGTTCTCTGTCTAATTACTTTGCTCATGACTTTTTGTATTTTTTTAATGTTTAGGATACTTCTCTCCATAGCTCTTTGTGTTGTTGTGATTCTTTGTTTTGCTTGCTTGCTTGCCCAAGCAAGCTCACAAGTAGGATTAGAGATGAATGCTACAAAAACCAAAATCATGACAAACAGCATAGAACGACCAATCAAGGTAAAGGAAAAATCTATAGAATATGTCCAGAATTACATCTATCTAGGTAAACAACTATCATTTTTGAAAACGCACAATGAAGATGAAATTGAAAGAAGAACAAACATAGCCTGGAAGAAATTTTGGTCACTCAAAGAAATTCTAAAAGGAGACTACTCAATAAACCTTAAGAAAACGGTATTGGACACCTGTATACTGCCTTGTCTACTGTATGGCTGCCAAACTTGGATATACACGACAAAAGCAAAATTAAACAATTATAGAGTGTTTAAAAAAATACATAATAATACCTACTATGCGACGGTACGGAACCCTCAGTGCGTGAGTCCAACACACTTAACCAGTTTTTTTCTTTGTATCAAATAACTTCAACGTCTTTATGAAATGACCTTAAATCTCTATCAACAATCTTAAACACAAAACAGAACAGTCCTCGTACCCCAGCAATTTCAGCGCATTCACCGCTTGAATGTGTTAAAAATAATTAAATGCGCGGCACTCAACGCTGCGGAGATGGGAGCGAAATGTGGTTTCGAGTCAGGATTAACGTCATGGTTTACAAAGGCTTGTATCTTTATCTTATCTCTTGCCTCTTGTAGATGCACTTAATATTAATAGGGGTATACATCTACGTATGTAAAGCCTTTTTGATTTTAGAATAGAATATTGACAGTTTATGAAATCACTAGCGGTAGCCCGCGAATCCATCCACGTAGAATAGTTTTAAGAGTGTTTAGTGTACTTATGGTAAAAAGTAACCTAATTCCTTTTTTGGGCTTTAAGCTATCTCCATACTAGATTTCATCAAGATCGGTTTAGCGGTTCAAAGTTCCCTTTGTCCGTTTCCGATCCATCCGTCACGGATCGATGTAAAATTTGGTACAGAAATATAATAGCCCATGATATTCGACCTCTTTAACAAATTTTAGATCGATATGCAGAGGCGTTGAACCGTGAGAAAAAATTAGGGTATTTTGTTATAACACATAATTTATATGCAAAATGTAAATGTGTATTTTAATTTGTTTTTGAATAAATACAAAAAGACGTAAGAAGTTTTTTTTTTTATTCATATTCAAAAAAAAACTGTTTTCAGAATTAAGTACTAAAGGTTACTTCAATACCTGTTAGATTTTTAAATGAAACAAGTGCATTCACATTTATAATTTGTATTAAATCACCAATATTTCTTAGTCTTAACATTCTTTGGTATAATTGTCAGCTCGTTTAGGTTTTTAAACTAAATTCACATTTATTTATTTAGTTATTATAATTTAAATTCTTAAAGTAGTTCTAAGTATAATTCGCCCAGACGATTGTTTGTATTATCAGGAGGATTTGGCACCCTTCAAGCGTGGCTGCGGACCCTGGCAAAGTCACTGGAACAAAATAATATTAAATGTAATAACAGAAACACTTTAAAAATCCGATTTATTTTCGAGTATTCATATGTCCGACTTCGTTTTTTTTTTTTAAGTTGTTATGCTATTTTAGATTGAATGCATAATTTCATCGCTATACGTAGGTTAGGTTAAGTTTGATTTATAAACGATATTAAAGAATAAGCGATATCAAAATATAGCATTCGGAATTATGAAAATTCGGAAAATTAATCAATTCGGAATTACGACTCTTCGGAATTACGTAGTGTGGTCATTACCAAAACTAGGACACCTGTATAGCTAACGTCCGTATAAAAGTACTATTACAATACATGAAACCGAAGGCCGGCTGAAGAGAAAAATCGGAGAACTCCACTTAAGAAGGACAAAGCTGCAATGGTTTTTGGATTCCGTACATTAAAAAAATAAAAAAAAACCCTCAGAATATCACACTTGGGTCAGTCCGTCCGTTAATCAAGGTTTTTAATAAAGTGATTCAAGCGATTTTTATAATATACAAATAACAACGTTTTTCTTTCACTGCGCACGTGTTTTTTTTCACATGTTACTATAAAATGTTTTAAAGCTGGAAAGCGTCCCGTCTATTTTGCAACTGAAAGCCTTCAGTAATTTAATTTTCTCAGCTTTAAGCTCGACGCACAGAGAGCAAGACAAATTCAACCGAGACTTTTGAGGGAATTTTACAAGATACTTATCAAATAAATGTTGCAAAATAATTACAACGAAAAGTTGAAACACCATGTGCAAATTAATAGATGGCATTTGAGTTGATCTTATAAATTACTTTCTCCGGAGAAGTACAAGACAATGTCAATAATGGTTTGTAGAATTCTAGGTATTAAATAATTTATATTTATTTGTACCAATTCAGTTACTATTTCAAATAATATAAGACTGGTATTGTTCGAATTTGTTAATGTTTTGTAGTATATCGACGGCATCACTAGTGTATAATTGTTCTATCTATATCTACTTAATACTTCTGAATATTAAGAAACGTTTCTTAATATTCAGAAGTATTTTATTACTATTAAATAAATAATAAAAAAACTTGGAATTAATGTAAGTCTACATAATACTCTTTTGCAAATTACTTTGGACTAAATTAACGTTAATTCGAAATGATTTGGAGCAAAACGATTACAAATGTGGCCAAACATGTCTAATGTCACCTTCTGCAAGTAATGTGTAGCGGAAGCTATATAGATAGAACAATTTTATACACGAGTTTTTAGAGATGTTTGTAATTCTGTAGCTCTGCCTACCCCACTCTGGGAACGAAGGCGTGAGATTATGTATGTATGTAATTATACACTAGTGATGCCGTCGATATACTACAAAACTTTAACAAATTCGAACATTACCAGTCTTTATAATATAATCAAACGCGTTTAATTTGCACAAGTCTACTCATGCATGATGTATCAAACTTCCATTTGGTTAGTAAAATTGTAAGTGACTACATGATTGATTGATTACTTCAGTACTATGACCTAAAACGTTGCATATGGGTTATGCTGAATTAGAGTTCGTTAAACGGAGCATAAATAAACGGAGAGAAGTAAAATTTACCAATCCGATTTTACAACCACACAACATAACGCAGATTTTATTTAAAGAACTCAATTTTCAAGTTAACGGATACGTAAATAACTAACCGGGGAGAAAGGATATCTCTAACCGTCAGAGTATAAAAACCACATTTTAGGGCGTGTATTCTCAATTAGGTAGCTTATCCTTTGAGTGGGCTCGCTCGTTTCAGCTTGTTCAATCGATTCGAAAAGAAACTGTTTTTAAAAGAATTTCTGATTAGTTATTGCCAGCTTCGCTTAAGTAAAAACGGAAGATTACTTTACACTTGTATTATTAATGTGCGTGCAAAAAATATTTTGTTATACATTATTTTGTGAGCAAGTGTTAAATAAATCTGAAGCTATATATATATTTGCTTTCAACGCACAGCTTGCGTTTATGAAAACAATTCTAACTTTTTGCTAAAAACTAATGAAATGACGATTCATGTCAAACCGTAATTTATACAGATTTTAAATCACTAAGGTCTTTTCAAATCCTTCAATTTGTTATAATAGACCGGGAGATACTGACACAAAAATTCCGGTCATTTGTACCAAGTATGGCGACCTTTCAAGGGTTTAATTACCTACGTAATGACGAAAAGGAAAATGATGATCATAGCGCTGGCACCGGCGGCCCAAACGCGTGGACGTTAATCGAACGTGTCGGATAAATTACGACAGTCGAACGATTTGTACCACTAAAATTCTGGTATTTTCCGATAGTCGATGAAAAAAGAACTAGGTGGTAGCGTAATGCCATACTTCTCCGGTGTGTCTTACAGCCCGCCATACCGAAGAAGACACGTTCATTAAAAAAAAACAATCCAACCATTTGTACCAGGCTAATTTTTGCACAGCTAATCATCATCGAGTAGCCGTTCACGAAAATCACCATGCCAAACTTTTCCGACGGTTCCAAATGGCCGCCATACCGGACCCCTAGTCCCCGGCGGCCCCGCTATTCCTGGTTCCGGTAGCGGCCACGGTAACGGCGGGGCAGGGGGTGCTAAAGTTAATCTCCGCCAGAGACCCGGCTACCAACCTAAACGACATTTGGCCCTGGCAACCTATGTATAACACACGGACCCTAAGAACGGACGAGAAGATTGTAGAACTGGAGGAAGAATTGAGCAGGTTACGGTGGGACATCGTAGGATTATCAGAAGTCCGAAGAGAGGAGGAGGACACGATAATCCTCAAATCCGGTAACTTGCTCTTTTTTCGAGAGGGTGACCAACAATCCCAGGGTGGTGTTGTGTTTATTGTCCACAGATCCCTCGTGGTGAAGATCGAGAGTGTGTCGACCAGGGTAGCGTGCCTTGTACCTACTCAGAATGAACCAACGATATTCGTTGAAGGTCATACAGGTCTACGCTCCGACCTCAACGCACTTCGACGATGAGGTAGAGGAAATGTATGAGGATATTTCCCGGGCCATACATTCCTCCAAAACTCACTTCACAGTTGTCATGGGGTACTTCAACGCAAAGCTAGGCAAACGAGACGGTGTTGAGCTGAGAGTGGGGAATTTCGGGGTGGGATGCCGGAATCACCGGGGTCACCTACTGGCCGGCTTCATGGAAAAGGACGGACTATACATGATGAACTCCTTCTTTAGGAAGCGAGAGCACAGGAAGTGGACCTGAATGAGTCCTGATGGTGTAACGAGGAATGAGAGAGACTTCATCATGTCAACCAAAAAGCAAATATTCAATGATGTCTCGGTGATCAACGCGGTAAAAACCGGAAGCGATCACCGGATGGCGCGAGGCACATTGAATGTCCAAGTCAAGCTTGGAAGGTCTAGACTGATGAAGTCTGCGCTCCGCCCGGCACCGATCTAGCTCCAAAACCCCGAGAGCTTTCAGCTGGAACTCCAAAACTGTTTTGAATGCCTAGCAAGAGACGTGGACGATTACAACAACGGGTTCGTGGAAGCTGTCCATAGTCCATACAGTCGGGTCTAAGTTCTTCAGGACCCGACCCTCAACCAAATCCAAAAGGCTCTCTGACTCAACTCTTGAGCTCATGAAAGAGAGACGTGAGATGGTCCTGTAGTCTTCGGATGACGCTGATGCATACCGGCGGCTCAATAGACGGATCTCGAAATCTGTAAATAACGACGTACGCCTCTTTAATACAAATCGTATTAAAGAGGTAATTGAACGTAACAGAGGCACAAAGGTCTTTGCCAGAGATCTGTCTATTGGGAAAAGCCAGCTGACTAAGCTTAAGACCGAAGATGGCAGGTTAGTCTCATCGAAACCTGAGCTCTTGAGGGAGATCGAGGGGTTTTATGGACAGCTGTATACGTCAACTCACCAACCCGTGACCGATCTAGCAAAAGATCCGAGAGCTAGATTGACCCAACACTATACCGAAGATATCCCGGACGTCAGCCTGTACGAGATTAGAATAGCTCTCAAACAGCTTAATAAAGCGCAAAGCCCCGGGTGATGACGGTATTACGAGTGAACTCCAAAAGGCGGGTGGTAAACCAGTCCTTAAGGCACTTCAGACGCTGTTCAATTCTGTGATTCACGAGGGGAAAACGCCGCAGGCATGGAACAGAAGTGTGGTGATCCTCTTCTTCAAAAAGGGTGATATTGCTCTATTGAAGAATTACAGGCCCATCTCACTTCTGAGCCATGTCTATAAGCTGTTTTCGAGGGTCATTACGAATCGTCTTGCACGCAGGTTTGATGACTTCCAGCCTCACGAACAAGCCGGTATCCGAAAAGGCTTCAGTACCGTAGACCACATACATACGCTGCAGCAGGTTATACAGAAGACGGAGGAATATAACCTTCCTCTCTGCCTTGCATTTGTGGACTACGAGAAAGCCTACGATTCAATCGAGACCTGGGCTGTACTGCAGTCTCTCCAGCGGTGCTAAATCGACTATAGGTACATAGAAGTGTTTGTACAAAAACGCCACCATGTCCGTCCGACTACAGGACCAGGACTCGAGGCCGATTCCACTGCAACGGGGAGTCAGACAAGGAAATGTCATATCCCCAAAACTGTTCACCGCCGCACTGGAAGATGTCTTCAAGGTTCTGGACTGGAAAGGGCGTGGCATCAATGTTAACGGCGAGTACATCACACACCTTCGGTTTGCCGATGATATAGTCGTTGTGGCTGAGACCATGGAGGACCTCAGCGTAATGCTCACTGACCTCAGTGGAGCCTCCGATCAAGTCGGTTTGAAAGTGAACATGGAAAAGACGAAGGTCATGTCGAATGCCCATGTCGTGCCAACTCCCGTATTGATCGGACACTCTACACTCGAATTTGTTGACGAATATGTATACCTGGGACAAACTGTCCGGTTAGGTAAGTCCAGATTCGAGAAAGAGGTCACTCGTCGAATCCGACTCGGATGGGCAGCGTTCGGGAAGCTCTGCAACATCTTCTCGTCCAACATACCGCAGTGTCTCAAGACGAAAGTCTTTGATCAGTGTGTGTTGCCAGTGATGACTTATGGTGCTGAGACGTGGTCGTTTACAATGGGCCTCATAAGAAAGCTCAAGGTCACTCAAAGGGCGATGGAGAGGGCTATGCTCGGAGTATCTCTGCGTGATAGAGTGAGGAATGAGGAAATCCGCAGGAGAACTAGGGTCACCGACATAGCCCGAAGAATTGCCAAACTGAAGTGGCAGTGGGCGGGGCACATTGTTCGTAGAACTGATGGCCGATGGAGCCACAAGCTTCTCGAATGGCGACCACGTGTCGGAAGACGCAGCGTGGGTAGACCTCCCACTAGATAGTCCGACGACCTCGTGAAGGTTGCGGGAACTCGGTGGATGCAGGTAGCTCGTGACCGGTCGTTATGGCGATTCTTGGGGGAGGCCTATGTCCTGCAGTGGACGTCGTTTGGCTGAAATGATGATGATGAGATAGTGCGGTCCTTTTAACCTAACTTTTAGACGAAGTGCGTTTACGAAGCTTACTTTAAAAAAAGTTGCTTTGTTGTACCTTGGACACCGAAAATACGTTGTTGTTGGACTACAGACTAAGGTAGAAGAGCACCAAAGTTTTCTCATTCTTACTATTTTGCATTTTATATGACTAGTTAAATATTTGTTACTTTTTTTATTGTTTATTACATTTTGGATTATGTTTTTAATTGATCTCAGGGAGGTTTTCCGTTTGTTTTAGGAGAGAAGGAAAATATGGCCTTTTTTAGTAAATTTAAATAGGTATAAAAGTTTTCGTCCGAAGACTTAGGTTAGCCTTTTATTTCCTTAATAAATACTAGATGATTATTATGTGTTTTCTTGGCAAAAATGTTATGTGTCCAAGGCACAACACCGAGTATCCAAGATAAATCAGGGGTGTTGTACTATGGACACTTTTCCCTTTTTTTTCTATCAGCCTGTCCCGTCTAAACAAGCAAAAGGATCGGTTAATGTCATATGAGTCATATCCCAGAATGTAGTATAATAATACATCTCTACATTCGGCAATTCTGAAGCTTCTCGTTTTTTTTAAAAAGTCAAGGAATAAAAGACTGTCCGGGTACAACAGTTTCCCCTAATATTAGAAATAAACTGTTTGTCAAAATTAGAAACTTATAAAAAATAAAACCCCTTTAGCAAGCAAGTATAAAGGAAACAAATGTGAGATTATTCGAATACCGTCCATTCTCGTATATAAAACAAGCTAAGCCCTTAAAATATTAACACCAAGCTGTCTTCAAAAACCGCTCACAAATCATAACCTCAAAGATTTATGAACCTGAAAATAATTTACCGTGAGGGTTCAGTGTACGGGTTGCCACGCGTCGAAGATAAATTTATTATCACCCGACAACGCCCTACTGTGTTGCCCTCGGGAGGAAATTGTCTCAGAAATGAGGCGGGAAGTAATAACTCATTGAGTTCTCAATGCCCCTTTAAGCGCATTGATCTTATTAGCAGACCTTTTGATATAGATTTTGCAGCGCAAAAATGTAATAACTAGCAAACGCATAACATAATTACAAGTGAAATTAAGTAAGTTATAGAGTTAATGACTAACTTTACTCTGAACGAGTTATAAAACGCTAATAATAAAATAATGTGGGTGCGCTTCAATTAGTCTAAAAACGTTTTGTATAACTTAATTTAACTAACCACGAAAAGCATAAAGAACGTTTAGCATAAAAACCAATTGTATAATTTCATCAGGCATACGATCGAATAACATAACAATCATTTATTATAACTATCGTTTCCTTGTTAATATGCATTATTAGTCAATTTCTTCTAACTAGGTTAGGTTAGATTAGATCTGTGACCACATTGATAGTAATGAAAGCCGTTAGAAATATTTATTTTTTAATTTATGAATATTATAGTTTTAGAAATTATGCATTTCGTTTTATGCATCATGATTATTATATCGTTGGTTTATTATAGAGATCGAAATTATGCAATTCGTGTTATGTAAAGTGAAAATTAGACAATTTGTTTTTATACTAAACATTACACATCCAAATAATGTAATTATGTACATACAGGGTGTAAAAAGAGGAGAGGATCAAACGAAGCAGATCGATAGAGGACGTCTTGACCTATCGAATTCATCCCCATGTATGTTCAGCGATTTATATTAATTTCGGAGATATTGATCATATTAATCTGAATTTTTGTAATTTTTCCTTATGTCCATGTCTCGAAAAATCATTAATTACAAGTTTTATTTCATAACTTTTTCAATGTTATCACTACATATTATAAAACAAAGTCGCTTGCCGCTGTCTGTCTGTACTTATGTATGCTTAGATCTTCAAAAGTACGCAACGGATTTTGATGCGGGTTTTTTTAATAGATAGAATGATTCAAGAGGAAGGTTTATATGTATAATACATGCATAACATAGTACAGAAACACTGATAATTTTAGAGGTTTCTAATGTGATGTCGTAAATAAAACACATTTTTTTGCGCTTACATTGCAAACGCTGGCTAAACCTTAAGAGATATATCAAAATAATGTACTGAAGAATTATAGTTATTTAAAAAACCTAAAGAAAAGTCCACGATGGCATATGTCTATCTCCTAAGTATGAATCACAGTAACCATTTTTATCTTTAAAATTTTATTAAAAAATATTAGGTTATTTGTGAAGCTATTTTCTCCAATTCAGTATTTATTCTTATCCATATAAATACGTTAGTTACCGTGGGAATTTAATGTAGATTAAAATTGTCTTTTACACTATATTATTTAAATAAATACTTTAGAAGATATGGCAGATTCAAAATTACTCGCTACCTAAATCTGTATTATCGAAACGCTTGGCCGCCGGCCCTATAGCCACGTATAGCCACGCTTCGCCCTTTAGTACCTACAGCCTGCAGCATCACATAGTATCAAACACCGGAGCTCTCCTGTTAGTTACGTAGGTACTTATATTAAGCTTTTCAAATTGTTAAATTAGGGAAATGGGTAGGTAGTTCGATTGAGTTTAGGTTTTGATTAAAATATATTTTTATGTTGTCTACATTTCTACACTTAATATTATAAAGAGGAAAGATTAAATTTTTTGTTTGTTTGTTTGAATTGAATAGGCTCCGAAACTACTGCACCGATTTGGAAAATTCTTTCACCATGAGAATCCTGCACTATCCCTGATGAACATAGGTTATATTTATCAAAAAAATTAGGGATCCGTATGAAAGTTTCGATAATGTAACCCAAGGTGTGAAAAATATACCAAAAAAAATCCTTATTACGCTGCGGAAACTATTGACAATAGAGCAATGTGATGTACTACATTTTTATAGAAGACATCAATTTCTACAAAAAAAGTTCACAATATCATATGTCTAACTATTACAGTTATATCACAATAACTACTTTTTCATGTTAAAATATGTAATAGTAACGCCGGTTCTAACTAGGCCCCATTATTCGTACCTTGGTATTAATCCGTATCCAAATAAATTATTTCGTTTTCAAGGCTATATCAGTACCTGTAAATTACTTTTTGAATTATTCAAATCGGACATACCATTCAAAAGTTATCATGAGTGTAATAATTATCAAAATTGAAATTTAAGAAACAGGCTGAAACAGCCCTCTAAGTGACTTTAATTGGTTTTATCTACAACAGAGAATAGATAGACACGTAAAATTTGGCTAATGGTTCCTGTATATTGTGTAAATGAGTCAGCAGAGCATCAAAGAGTGTATGACATACCTACATAGGTACATTAAATCACGCCTGTTTCACAGTTGGGTAGGTAGAGACCACTTCTTTCTTTTCACTTTCAAGAGTGTATGTGATGATGAGAAATCTATTACTTAAGTATCTAATAATTTAACCGAAACCATGCATCTCTTCTCTAAATAGTATAAATTAAAGTCGCTTCGCGTTGTCTGCCTGTTCCTCCGCTAACTCCTTCTAAACCACGCAACGGATTATGATACGGTTTTCACTGTCAGTTAGGGAATTTATTCTTGATGGTTTATATGTACATTTCATTCTAATTTAGTTTTAATATATTTGAGAAAACTCAATGTTTTCCTACCACGTTATCAAAAATCGTTTTTCGGGCCCTTACATAGCTTACGCTGGCTGAACCTTAAGAGATGTGTCAAAATAATGTACTGAAGAATCGTAGTTCTTTAAAAAAACTAGAGAAACGTCGTCGATGGCATATGTATATCTCTTCAGATTGACTCACAGTAACCATTTTTATGTTTATGATTTTATTTTAAAATATTAGGTTACTACCGAAGCTATACTGTTCGATTCATTATTTAACCTTATCCAGATAAATACGTTGGTTACCTTGGGCATTTAATGTAGATTAATATTGTCCCGTACAATATATTATTTAAATAAATACTTTAGAATATATGGCAGATTCAAAATTACGCGCAAAATAGATTAGAACTCAAAACAAATATGAGTTTGGTTGTCTGCACGTATGAAAACGGCTCTTTGCAGAGTCGTTGCTCAAAATAGGAAATGGACAGAAGCCCCAAGATAATAGGAGCATTAATCTTCAAAATGAGAACCTTTGCGTTTTAGTCAAATAATTAGTTTACTCCGAAATTATAATAATAGTATAAGCAATAGTACAATGTTTATTCCGAAATTAATAATATTAATTCTAAGACTGTACTAAGGAGAAAGCTATTTTATCACCAACTAATAGTCAAGTACGTATAGAAAATCAATGCACCGACACAAACATACTACTCTGTATACACTGTGCTCGACCTGGAAAGGCTATCCATTTCCCAACGGAATTTATCAATTCCTTACAACCTTCTGGATCGTCCCGCATAAATTGGTTTTGAAAGAAGGGTGTCCTTCTATTTCACAACGGAACCTTAATCCAACCAAATAACATCTTTAAAAACGTTGATAATAGAGTGCACAATACTGACCGGATGTGCGGCTGGAAAAGTCGTTTTAATTCCCCGGATTCCATACTTTCCAGTTTAAACGACTGCAATGATAATTTACAAGTCACAAGGTCAAACATTCAAAGTTGCGGGCTTAGACCTGTGGGCCTGATATGGCTGCGTTTATCGCGTGACAAAGTGTGGATAAGGCATCCGTCACGTTCTGACACGTAAATAAGTACGAGAGTGACGACGGATGCTTTATCCACATTTGACGAGCGATATTGACGCAGCCATGCTACTAGGCCTGAGCGTTGAGTGTTGTTCCCATAGAGGCATGTAGCCCTTTCGCGCGTCACTTCCAGGCAAAATTTGTTTGTATTGTGCAATGAGAAGTCCGCTGTAAACATTGTATATAGAGAGATTCTGTGAAAGCTGGCAGTCATGATTTGAATTGAATTTAAAATCTAACGGCATCAAAAACTCAATTTCGCAAAATTGGACGTCTTTCTAAAATCGTCAAGAAATAAAACCTCTATGCATAATGTACCTATCTATAATTTGAAAAGTATATTATTCCAGATGAACTTGGTTTATTTTAACTTATTTTAACAGAAGCGAAGCGAGGGCGGGTCGCTAGTCTTACATAATTAGAATCATTACGAATCAGCGAAGTTTTTAAATTTATTTGCCCGTTTTTTTTCTAGTTTTTTTTTAAGTAATCACCTAAAGTTTGTTTCTTCATACTAGGTGTCCCAGTGCTTGCTTTTCACTTTGTATGGAAAAAACAACTTTAGATGATTACTTGAAAACATTACTGAAAATAAAAAACGGGCAGATAGGTTTAAAAACTTCACTGATTCGTAGTGATTCTAATTACTGAAAAACTTATGAAATAATACTTAAAATTAATGATTTTTCGAGACATGGACATAAGGAAAAATGACAGAAACTCAGATTAAAATGATCAATATCTCCGAAATTAGTAAAAATCGCTTAACATACATGGGGGTGAATTCAATAGGTCTAGGCGTCCTCTATCGATCTGCTTCGTTTGATCCACTCCTCCTTTTACATCCTGTATAAAGTAATATTTACTTTTCTATAACATTTAACGTTCTGACTTATATTTTCTACTGTCCAAAACGTTTCATTACCCGTAATGGCAAAAACTAACAAGGAAAGGTACCCAACTGTCCGGCTCCTATTTAGTTTATTTTGATATATGTTAGGGAGTAGTCTAAAATAACAGACACGTATTTTTTTTTAACTGCCCATTCTCAACCTGTTGGGGGAAATTGACCTCCAAAGTTCTTAAAAGTGACTAAACCCTCTAACTTCTATAGAGAATTTAATAATAATAAAAAAACCAAACAAAGTGTATCTTCGATGAGAAGTATACAACGTTGAAGGGTTTTTTTAAAATACGTGTTTTAGCCGACATAACAAAACACGTGCTCATTATTTTTTCATGTTCTTAACATATAATCAAAAAACCGGCCAAGTGCGAGTTCGACTAGCGTGGAGAGGGTTCCATCTAAACACCATGTCTGTTAGTCTGTCTATCTGTCCATCTGTCACAGCAGATTTGCTCCAAAACTACTGGAACGATCGAGTTGAAATTTGGTACAAATATGTAAGTCGGTGACTCAAAGACGGATGCGTAACGTAAATAAATGAATTTTGAACAAGGGGGCTACTTTTGGGGGATAAATTATGAATTTAAAAAATAAAGTTTCGCAAAACTTACTTTGTGATTAGTCAAATGAAAGGGCTTGTTGTGAGCATCTCAAATATATTCGTTTTATAACTTTATATTAAACAGTTTTGAATTTATTTAAGAAAATACGCCCCCTTGTCCAAAATTCATTTATTTACGTTACGCGTCCGTCTTTGGGTCACTGACTTACATATGTGTACCAAAGTTCAACACGATCGGTCCAGTAGTTTTGGATCAAATCGGCTGTGACAGACGGACAGACAGACAGATGCACGAGTGATCCTATAAGGGTTCCTTTTTCCTTTTGAGGTGCGGAACCCTAAAAAAGTAGGAAAATAGCATATTTTTTAATTCTCTATAGAAGTTAGAGGGTTTTTTAAGTCACTTTTCAGTACTAGAGGTCAATTTCACCCAACAGGTTAAGTTTGGGCAGCTAAAAAAAAATACGTGTCTGTTATTTTAGACTACTCTCTAACATATAAAAATAAACCAAATCGGAGCCGGACAGTTGGGTACCTTTCCTTGTTGTAAGATAAAACAAAAGCAAAACGAAGAAACCCTTTTTGTACTTGGCTATAACATAGCGAAAAGATAACCACTTAACAGTCCAGCCTCGCAAAGGAGTGCAGAAGTATGATAAGAAATGATTTAACTTTGGACCTTATGGGTACTGTCAATAACACTCTTGTTACTTTACCAACTAACGCTTTGAGAAGTAGTTTCATAACGACCGAATTTCATAATGCCTTAATATTTAATGGTTTAATATCCGAATAGGACCTTCACACAGCTGTTTATTAGATATTTTTTTTATATCAAATTTAATATGTTAAATAATATTATGGCGAATATAGGTAGGCTGAAAAAATTCGGTCCAGTATATAATTACTTAATAAAAAAATTCAAAATGCACTTTTTTTTTAAATTGCTATTGCTTGTTTAGTAGACAAATTTACCAATCGAAAGTATTAAGCCTAAGTTTGGTGCAAGTTATTCGTACCGACTTACCTGCTTTATACCTGCCTACCCAAATAGTTATAATGATAGGAACAAAATAGTCAACCTAACGTTTGCATATTCTATTATAGGCTTTATAATTTCGTTTGGTATGTAATTTTTCTATTAATAAGCAGTTGCAATTTAAAAAAAAAGTTCATATTTTAATTTTTAATTAAGTAATTATATACTGGACTGAAATTTTTCAGCCTACCTATTCGCCATATATTACTTAACATATTAAAATTGATATAAAATACTTTTTATCGAATGAACAGCCCGGTGAAGGTCGTCTCCTATTCGGATCCTCTGCTATAATTGGACTTAATCGTAACCGTCTTAGGCCCTGTCGCCTTCAAATTGTCTCATTCCTAAAATACCCCAAAATTTCATAGTGACTTTGATACAAAATGTCTGAGTCCCAAAATAACTGAATTCTGGTGTTACGAATTTTAATCACATTAAAAGTCCGGTATCTTAAAAACAACAACCTTGTATTCAATATTTAGGCATTATGAAAAGTCGTTTTGAGACCTAGATAACACAGTATTGTGAAATCGTACTGAAACTCACTCGATAAAAGAAGGTACGAATAGCAGGAATATACTCACCACGTTCAATCTTAGGATCCCCGTTAGCGGAATAAAGGGCAATGATGGACTCGTCCCTGTAAAGATCCCCCACTTTGGCCTCGCACCGGAGGATCGGCGCCCCCCTCTCGTAGTGGGCAGGCCACAGTTGGACCTGGACGTAGAACTCAGAGTGGAAGAGGCCTTCTTCATCTGGTTCCGCCTGGTATATGCCCGAAGTGACCTGTTGAAGACGGATTTGACTTATTAATATTTAAATTTATCCAGTACTATTTTCTACGAATTTTCACAATTAGGGACAGTCGAGTAAAAAGATATGTATACATTTGTGGCCTTTATTTCAATGGAATAAGGTGAAAAAGTGTATACATATCTTTGTACTCAACTGTACCTACTATATTAAGTGATCCCTATCAAAAATTTATAAATTAGAACCCACTTCAAAAATCTCTTTTTTTTAGTTATAAGTAGACCCCGGTATCGGAGGTGCAAAATGGTAGCTGTCAAGTTCTTAGGGATGGGTAATCATATTTTTGATGTTGATATCGATACACGATTTTTCTATACATTAGGTTGTACACAGTTATTTTTTTTTGATCTATGATAATCATTGATAAGATATTATAATTGTTGTGTATATTTATTGTAACTACACTAGTTTACTGCAAAGAATCTGATCATTCATCAAGAACATGGTATGACCTTTGGTGAATATAAAAGAGTTTATATTTTGTTTTAAATTTATTTATGAATGCTTTATGCTAAGAAGATAACTAAAACTTCTTAATGATGAAAGATTTTTTTTTGTAAATAATAAAAATGTTCAATACATGTTGGTTTTGTAATTATATAGTCCTACTTTATAGAATAAACGCTATCATTATGATATAATAAAATATCGACATATAACTATGTTTATCGACATGAAGTTAATATTTCAAAACAATGTTTACCCTTCCCTAGTAATGGCTCGAAATTGACAGCTACCATTTTGCACCTCCGATACCGGGGTCTAGTTATAAGTAATTTTCAAATGAGATATCGCTGATAACGTTAAAAATATCAAATAACTTAGTAAATACACAAACGAATGAAAAATCAAAATTAAGTAAATCGACGGTCCCTACGTAATCATCGAAACTCAAAATTGACGGTTTTTTTTTATTAGTGTAATCTTCTTCTTTTAACCCATATTTTACACCCCCGAGATAAGCAGATATTTGAGTCGTAAAACATCGAAAACATATACATATACATATACATTTCCGTAGTAGATCATCGAAAGCCTACATTCGATTGTTTACGTGAAAAAAATTGTCGTGCAAGCGAGACGAAACTAACAGTCTCAATAGTACACGTCGTACAAGCCCGGGAGGCGGTCAGTTGGCAACAAGCGACCAATGAGCTAACAAGTGATACAATTTTATTATGATTTTTGTTTTTAAAACACGTAAACAGATTTAATGCGCCGAGATCTAAAAGAATTCTTGGTTTGGTAACCAGAGACAGTGCGGCCGAGCGAGAAACCGATAATGAAAAACCTAAAGCTGGTAAGTTTGAACATTTTTAGTGATTATATTTTAAAAAGGTTGTGTATTTTACCTTGTTAATTTACTGTAAACATTGTATCGAAACTGGAAGATTCAATATTGTACCTCGAAATTTAAGATTTAGTTTATATTTGTAATATATGTAGATGGGGGTAGATTTATTAAAATTAGTATGTAAGGTAGTCCCAACTCCCAGTCTGAAAATACATGACCAGCTGGCTATAAGACGCGTTTTATTTCCCAAGTCCTGGCGGTTCCTGGATGCCCTTTTCCTGGTTTTCTCAATATCGAAACTACCACTTTCCATGTTTTACGCTGATATTATCGTAATTTTATTCTGAGTTTCGATAAATTGTCAGGTAAATTCTTGTTTTACTTTTCTTTAAAATGTTGATATTAGTTGCCTTAACATAGAAACTATTATAGTAGTGTTGATCAGTATATCAAACTATCATTATCTAGGTACTATTTTTAATGTCAATATAATATTGTTTCAGATTCTCCGCTACCCGCAACTTGTACCCTTGGAGACGCATAATGGGCTGCCCTCGAGGGAATAGTTGACGAAGAACTATCTTCAGACAGAAACTTGGCTACGTCTAAATTCTCTCTCCTGGAAGCGACGGTATAAAAATCACCAATTGTAATAAACAGTGATAAGGAGTCATTTATTTTAAGTAGCTCAGAAAATACGCCTGACTCCATTACAAAACGTTGACATCTCAATGCAAAACCAAACTGAGGACAATAGCAACATTAGAAGTTCGTTTTCTCCATTGACACCGCTGCCGATTGAACCCGAGATTTTACCTATACCTACTACTGGTAGTCCAGGGCCCATAGCTAGCGTTAGCTCTCTTATAAGAGTATCGGAGTGTGATTCGCCTGCTTACCTATCTGAACTCCGAAAAATGTTTGACCGAATATTGGTTCGATAAATATTATTCGATAACTATGGTTTGGGTTTTTTTACGTTTGCCCGAAAGATCACTTCGAATATTTTAATTTAGTCTTTACTTGTTTAGGTTTTTTACCGATTTGACAAATTATCTATTCCGTTATACTGGTTTCGGCGTACAAACAGATGTCCAATGTAATGGTTTGTCAATTTATCTATTTCCCATTTCTGATTTTACCTTAGTATCATTTGCCCGATGTAACGGCTCGGTTTATTAATAGTTTACCTACTTTTAAATCGACTATGCTAACCTGCACGATTCGGTTCTACCCTGATTCGTCTTGATTGTTGCATTTCTGGATAAATTACAAGCAAGATTTTTTGGGCAGAAAAAAAAAACCTCGAAGATCAAGGCGGGAGCAAAGCTCGGGAGCTTTGGCCTTCTAACCCAACCTATCCGTATCAGTATTGACCTAATTCGTCTTGCTCGGTGCATTTTCTGAATAGTAAAAAATTACAAGCAAGATTTTTTTACCTGAAATGAATATTTGACGTAACGTAACGAAAACTATATGTAGCATTGAGCAAGTGAAAAATGGGTTAAGGAACAAAATACTAAACGATCCCTAAGCTAGTTATAGCACTGGTGTAATGAAAAATAGGCTTTGAAATAAAATACGTAACAATACATAGGGTAAGTGACTTTAAGGAGAAAAGTTGCTCGGACTAAAGATATTTTTCCTTAATGTCAAGTGGTGAAATAAAAAAATTACGAATCGTGCCATCGGAGAAACGTTTTCGGTCAAATGAAATTAGGTCAAAAAAAAATCGAGGTTGCGATAGGTTACCGATTCGCCTAGCTTGACCATTTCATTAAACCAAAAAAAAGGTCTACATTCAAAGCAAACCCAGGAAAAAAAAAGAAAAGGATGTGAAGATAAATGGAGGGATACCAAAAAAAAACTACTACTTAATTTGGTCAAGAGTACATGACAAGAAAAGGAAGAGTTAGAGAAGAAAAAAATTTGCGGCCGGTTTGTCGTTCTACGTGCAAATTAAAAATGTTACGATAAATTTGATACCGACACCCTGCAAAGAATATTAACCGATTTTTGTAAATTACTTTTTGTAATTGGGGATATACTCAGCAGTGGGAATATGTAAACAAATTTACCGAAAGGCAACTAAAAAAATGCGTTACTACCTTGAGGGCCCTTCCCGGCGACAACCATAGTACAAAGTATTTTTTACACCTATTACTACCTAGTAACGTTTCTGATCAACAATGCTTGCCTTATGATCCTGTACAAGTCTGCCTCAGAACTTTTTTGAATGCTTCGTCTATAAGGGATCAAATGGTATGCACTGCCCATGCCAAATTAAGCCAAGAATTAACCAGATGAAAGAGGAAAGTACCCGAACCATCTTGTCGTAATAACCGCTGAAATGGTTAAAGTATGTAATTTTTGACTTAGCAAACAAAAAGGGGTTCTGGTATATTTGGACCGAATGCACAGCTAAAATTTCCTTCTTCATAAAAACTCTTATAGATAAAGGGGCAAAATGATTTCTATTTTGGTCTGATAGTTGCTCAGGGCAAAATAGAAATCGAGTTGTGTACTCGACGATTCGACGTATATGTTATTGTCGTAAAAATATAATGTTGACATAACGCATAGGTTTTTGGAGATTGTGTATGACCTACACAAAATAAGGGTGACAGTGTCTACGTTCTCATTGAAAAAGAGTCTAAAGGGAAAATAATTTTTATTCCTGACCAGTGGTATGCATTAGTAAGGTAGACAAAAACCGCAGGAAAGCCTTACAATGTAATCGAATTAACTCAACAGGATGTTTTTGATTATAAACCCTTGTTAGACGAACGCAACTGGAAGAGAGATACGATAAATGTTACGTGGAACAAAGTCAAAGAGGTTAGGGTAGAAAAGGATGCACCGAATTGTCTTTTCTTTAAGTACCACTTAATGGGTGAGCAATTTTGGTTAAACACGGTTATCACTACTAGAAGACGTGGGAAAATAATGAATGATGACGTTGAACTGAAGTTGGCATAATAATATGGTAACCCGCTGACTATTACAGATGCAAAATATAAAGATCTTGTTTCTTTATTTCAATCGGGGTTTTTTAATATTTATTACTATAAATATAATAATATACTTATATTTCCTATTTTGTTTGAAGTTAGTGAGCCAAAAGGGTTTTTTTTTCATAAGTATTCCTAAGATTCGTAGTTTCATTCAAGTACACATACTAAAAAGTGTCTTAAAAACTGTGCGTTTTTATTGAAACTGGCAAAACAACTATAATAGAGATATTTTTTGCGACGTAAATAGTCGACACTACCAGTTACGTTAGCTACCTAAGACCTTTCAAAATAATACCGACGTAAAAAATCTAAAGTGGCAGTTTCGATACATGTAATTCTGTTTATCACGATGTATGCTATTGAAACTCAAATTTCCAGAAATCTAATATAATTTTCCTTAAAATAAAAATACTGCAAGATAAGTGCTTTTTTTATTAGTTATTATGGATATATAAAGTCAATGTAATATTTATAATTTCAGATTTATTCCATAAATCAACTTCAAAACGCTGTACTGAAAAGTGCCCAAATTGACGTTCGATGATTTACGTAGGGACCGTCGAAATGCGGTCTTAAATATCGAAAATTACCCTTTTATCATCCTTGAAATTTTCTTCATTTGACTAGCCACCAAACACACTGTAAAGCTTGCAATAAGATAAACGAACGAAGAAGAAATAATTCAAGTTTTCAGGAATAAAATGGGTTTTTGTAGCAGGTGACACAGATTAGAGCCCGGTCATTTAATGGAAATGATAAATACACAGTAAATTCTGCGCACGGGTTTCCACAGGAGTTGAACTGATATCTACGCCTGATAAAACACGTTCATTTGGGACCGATCCAGCTGCTCGGTAGCTCGGGCAAGCTTACTTGACTGGGGAAACTCTTGTATACTGTGACACGTCTTTATCTAAAGGAAGAAACCGAACAAGTCGTGTCTTTGACACTTTAGCTGCCAACGTCTTTCGTTTAACCTTATTCCGTTCATCATTAAAAATATTTTGATCTCACTATGGCATTGAAAGTGTTAAAAATATCGGCATATAAAAGACTAGACTACCTAAATCATAACTGAGACAATTGGAAGCAACCTGAAAATGCGTAGGCTTATAAAGGTTTTTTTCAGAGGAATTTTATGTAAATTATTCGCAAAACAAACAAGAGTCTCAACATACACAATATTAAAGTTGCAAAGTATGAAAACAATATAAATATGAACCACCTACTTTACTTACCCAACAAAACCAAAGCTACTAACGATACTGAAATACAACTCAAACAAACAAAGAACAAAGTGGAGAAGTTTAAACACGTTCAAACAAACGTGTTAAAAGCACTCCAGGGGAAAACAAAAAAGCAAACAGATTCTAGAGGCTTAGCACTCCATATCAGAAACGTTGCAGCGAGCATTGCACTAATACCCCTATTGTCGTGGTTGAAAATGCAGGCGCGTTTACATTATTAACCCTTAATTTGATTTTGTCCGGTGGGACGGACAACTCATAAAAAAAATTATATCAGTTTACTAAGTCATATTTATATCTCTTGCTATATGAAAATCGGTAGATAAATAAATGTTTTTTGGTAGAAAAATAATATTGAAGCATTAAAACCATAATCATGCGAGTTGTCCAACTAAATGTCACAGGGTCGGACGTCAATTGTTTTTATTGAAGAATTAATGCGTTTATCTTTTGTTTTTTACTATAAAAGCATGTGTGTTTGTATCAAAACAATAAACAACGTTATATTATTGAAACATGAAGGTGTAATACTAGTGCATTTTACAACTTTTTCTCATTTCAAACTTCCTCGGAATGTGTTGTCCGCCACACCGGACAACGCCATAGATTCAATGACTTATATAAATTACTGGTTGTCCGCCGTGGCGGACTTTGCCAAAGTTGTAGACTGATGAGTTACAAATAAGATTTAAAAAAAACTTCAAAATATGAATATTTGTATGCGTGTACTGAAATCTGAGCTTAAAATTTTCATTTCCTTTAAACCAGTGAATGGTGTGGGACCATTCTGCAATTTTTTTACGCAAATGACATGCAACGTCTGAGTCAGGTGAAGCTCCTGCTGACGAAAATTAGTCATAGAATATGCCTCCGTGAGATTCAGTTAATTATCTATGTATGATTAACTTCTTTGCACAATACACTTTAATTATACATATAATATGTAAAAACGGCGGACATAATCCTACGGTACTAACTTACAAACAAACGTTTGATCTAAAAATTTCGTCGCGCGTTAATTTGCTTCATTACTAACAGCTTCTTTTGCATCACTTTTATGATGCCTTGATATTTAAAATATTACCCAATTTAATAACGAGGTACAAAATTACGATCCGGCATGCAGTCTTGAAGTAATATGCAAGATATGGACGATTCTTTGAACAAATAAAAATTACAATATTCTGTCTATTTCATCATTTCCATCTTTACCTACACTGACAAACGCAACGAGAAAAACTCGATCAAGGGACCCCAACGTCATCAGCAAAACACGTAAATTTGTAGAAAGTATTTGGAAATCCTAAATATTTATTTAGATCCCCCTAAAATTCATTTCTCATGCGCCTTTGAAGATGTCTAAATGTACCTCACGAATTTTAATTTTAGTCATTAATATCCACGGATCAAAAAAGTATTACAAAGTTCGCACACAACACTGTCAATTTACGCTTTCATAGTTTCATACAACATAAATAATATACCAAAGTAACGTTATTTTAACATTTTCTTCCCTTTTTATGTATTTCTTTTATATCTAATAATTTGGCATTGTCCGGCACGGCGGACATATAATAATATCCCGCATATTTGGCAATGTCCGGTGTGACGGACATAGTTTTTCTCAAAATCTAAAAAAACTAGATTTTTTTAAATATTTTTTCTGTACTCCTGTAACTTCTATTAACCAACATATTTAATAAAATTTATAATTTTACGGTATCGAAGTCTCTGCCAAATTAAGGGTTAAGTTTATACGGTGACAACATAAAATAGCTTGTATTTAATTATAAAAATTATTTGTTTTAATGTTAAAGTTTAATTTACAGAAGACTGCTCATTTATATTTTTTTGCTTTTGTAATTCGTTGCAACTGCGGTGAATTAATTGATTGGTATTTCATTGGGAGAGATCCGATTTTCAGGGATGAAAAAGTAGCCTGCGTCATCTTTTGATTACCTAAACATGTCAGTGCAAAGAATCTAATGGAGTAGTTGTCATTCAAAATTAAAGCGATAATTAAATAAAATCAAAGTGAAAAATATGAATGTAACCTGTCAATGCCTTAAAATATTTAAATATGTTTAATCTTAAAAAAATACTTATTTGTATCTACAATTTTGAATGAAAAACATTTCAAAGTACATTGCAATAATACTATTAGAAGAAGCCGACGAAAAAAAAAGGTTTTATTTCAAATCTCAACGAAGAAAACACAAACACAGATTTAGCTTTCTGTAACCATAATCTTGGATATAAAGACGTTTCTAAGTATAATAATACTATCAGAGGAAAGCGAAGAGGTAGAATGTGACCGCAGCCGCATATGTCGCGTCGTAAAATGGTTTATGATGCTGAATATGAGACGGTTACCAGTTTCATAGCCGAAAATGCAAAGCGCTTAATTAAAATATAAGAGATTTGAGACTGGATTTTGGTTAGATATTGATCCAAAAAAAAACTTTGTAAAGAGATTTTAAACTATACCTACTATATTAAAAAAACTAAGCTAATCATGTGTATGCTTAAGAATACGATACCACTAACAACGTTGAAAAGATCACGGCTCTAAAAAATACCATTGGCGTAGATTTAGTAAGAGGGTTCATGCTATTATATTTTTTATTTTTGTGACCCTCGTCTGTGTAAACGCCGCCGTTCTGTTTCTTTACTCGGCCTTGTTCATCTCTTTTTGGGTCGGTTTCTGCTACTCGGATTAATACCATTCATATGATTTTTGGTCTTTTCGGCCCATTACCCAACATGCTTGTAGCTGACATATTATGGTCTAGTCCAGTCCCACTTTAACTTGGCGGTCTTCACCTCAACATCAGCATGACCAGTTCTGGAACGTAGCTCCGTGTTCCTTACCTACTGTAGCATTACCGCTACAAATCGCGTTGGTTCGCGTTAATTATTGCTAATTTATTTCGCCTTTTTCGTTTCTCAGCCTTTTTGGTATTGCGGACTTGTTCATTGACCGGTTAGAGTTTATTTCTACTGACAGTTTTGAATTTTGAATACGTTTTTGTTAAATCCGTTCCTTGTAATGGTACTGTCATTCAATCTCGTACTCTCGCCTTGATACTTCGGAAAATTGGATAGTCTCTGCTCAACCTAAGTTTCGCTTTAACATGGAATCTGAAGCCAGTTTCGAGTGCCGCGTCCGGTAATGATGTTACGCGAAAGCTTTTCCAACTACGCCGTGGTCTCGATTGTTGACCGATCGAGATAGTGCTGTTGTCTTCTGTATGTCCGGATAGCGGGTGAGTTGGTTTTTGTTGCCGTTCAGCTTTCACTGCCCCCCATCTTTAGGAAGCCTTTCTTCCGTCCTTTTCGTTCAATTTTGTGAGTAAAGGTGTCCTTTGCAGCACCTCCGCTTACCCCATATCACGCGACTCTTCGCCCCAACGGAAGATTTGGACGCGTGGTTTTGCCGATCACCGTGTGGTTCGCCATCGAGTTCGCTGGCAACGGGTCGTCGTCTGCGGTAGTGCCCGCAGGCTTTTCCCGCTGCGTCAGTTGCGACGAACGCAGCGTTACGGCAATATTTTCGTACGGCGGCAAGTCAGCGACGGCGGAAGTTTACAGGATAGTCACACTTTTCGTTGATATTTATTATCTTCAAAATTTTAAAATGAGTCCGCGAACTCCCCCCTAACCTATCTATGGTTACTTTCGGTTGAATTTTGGCCATAAATTTAATTAGGTTTCTGGACCTTTTTTTACCGATCAACACCACAATTTGTTATCCATATTTCATTATACTCCGAACACAACAGTTTTAATCATGAAGCGCTTCTTGTATTTAAACCGATTCATTCTATTATAGTTCGATTTAGTTTTACCTATAAATTGAATACAAGTTTTGGCCTGACCGTGTTCTAAGGTGGTCTTTTATCTTTATTAGGCGATGTGTTTTAAATTAAAAAGGCTTTATTAACGTGACAATCCGCAGGCCGTTTTATGTTAAATCGTTTTGGTTACCTAAGCAAAGTTTTGTGTCAGCCTAGTAATCTAGTTTTTATAGTTGCATTGTAAGTAATTTGTTTTAATCTAATCATTGTGTGTTCCCTAATTATATAACCTTGTTGAAATTCGTTCGGTTTTATTTTACTTTTACAGGTCCAAATTAACGTGCTGATGGTTTTATCGCAACCATTCCGTGTAGTGTTCCGTACCATTATTTTTTATGGAGCGCTACACTACCCAGTATTATTTACCATCTACATCAACATGACCATGTTTGGGCACTACGTTTACATGGACAAAATGCACATATCAATGAGGGTTTACCCTTGAAATATCGACAAAATTTTAATCGAATTTTAGTTCAAAGTCAACGTTTTGCTTATTTTCATTTGTTCGAATATACATTACATCGAACAATTTAATGATGTATTTTTAAAACACCGATTTTTAATGTGTATAAATATTATTTACTAGATACTTTATGTCACAGATCTTTATTTCATACTTTATTATCCAATATTTTATTTTATATTGTAAATTTTACAACAAACAAATATAATAATTATTTAAAATAATTATTATGTAATTGTTTTGTTAACAACTAGCCTTTTTGAACCTAGATTTCTGGCATTGTGTGTGTGGCATATTTTGGAATAAAACAAGTCGGTTCTTTTCGGTTAGGTCGCAGTTCGCCTAACACGCTCCTCCTCGCTTCGCTCGTCGTCGCACCTAATAATGATATACAACGTGTCCCAAAACTCAACGATAAGCCGGCACCAGAGGATGGAGCTGCTTATGATTAGTCGAGAAAAAATAAAAAAGATAAAAAAGATAAAAGAAATTTATTTTGTAAGTAGGCCGCTCGGGCACTTTTACACGTCAAGATACTACCAATACCAATACCAATAAGGAAAAGATATATTTTTTTCCTTATTTTTTCTCGACTAATCATAAGCAGCTCCATCCTCTGGTGCCGGCTTATCGTTGAGTTTTGGGACACGTGGTATAGCTGTATAAAGATACGTCGAAGAAATAAAAAGCGACATTCTGTTGTACTGTCTCTTATATAGTTTATTAAATATATTTTTAAGCATTTCCAAAACCTTGTACCGTTGTTCTAATAATTGTTTTAATATATAATGAATAGTCGATGAAGCCATAATACTACGAGAAATAATATTTATAATAAATATTCTATGAATCGTTTTCGATAAAATGAAATTCGATGAAAAGTTTGTCATAGACCGGTAGCTTTTCACGACAGTCGACAAAATAATTTATTTTACCCATTAACAGCGTCTGTTCCGGGCGCAGACCAAGACCACTTTATTAATTATGCTTTGCGGGACCGGCAGCCGGTCTGAAGCGTTTCATAAACGATTGCGCGGTAAATAATTTAAATTACCGAACACATCATGGGCATTTTTCCTGATGAAAGTGGGTAAACATAAATAGTATAATAATTATGATACTGGTAGGATGGCCTTAAATCGAGTTTGAAGTCCATTTTAACTACATACACGAAACATGGAATGACAGCAAAATGTTACTCCTAGTACCCTAAGTTTGAAACCCTAAAATTCTTGCAGTTTTTTATGTATTCATGGAAAGAAAAAAAAAACAAATTTGATTTTAGATGCCATTTGTGAAGAGATATCCGTGTCAGCAGTAGGTATCAAAAGTCATATCAAAAGTTTTAGGGCATTAGTAATATTAATAATTTAGTTATGCTGTTGCTACTAAATTCGACATTTCCAACTATCATCATAATTAGCAGTTTATTTGATGCATCATTTCTGTGTTGTAACGTTTTTACTACATATATGTAGATGATATTGTTAATACTAACGTCAACATGAGTCCTGCGGGCCTAGTATGGCTGCGTCTAAATATATCGCGCGTCAGATGTGGATAAAGTATCCGTCACTCTCGTACGTATTTACGTGTCAGAAGGTGACGGTTACCTTATCCAAACTTTGTCACGCGATAAACGCAGCCATGTGTACACGTTGCTTTCGTTATTGAATGATGAATGAATTTTCTTGAAGAAAAATATAAAAAAGATTTAAAAATGCGGCCAAGAACGCTCTTTGACCGACTATCGCCATCAAAGATTTATAAATAATCACATGAGTCACAACATTGGGTAAGTTACTTTTAAACATGCAACTAGTTGGACAGTTGTGAATAATTGCAAGAATTTGATTCGAACTATTGAAAAAATATTACACATTAGACTAATATCGTTTATGTAACTTTGTATATTTTATGCTACCATAACGAGGATTTAGTAATAAGTAGTAATATTTATTAAAATCATATTTAATCCACACTGCCGAATTAGGTTAGCCTGTAAAGATAGTTGTGTGTATGAAAATAAATAAATGTTAATCGAATCAAATTATATTATTATCATGTCCTTGTCCATTATTCCAATCATCAGGGTGGCGTAGCATTTCATACTCTTCCACAAATCTCTATTAGCCGTCATCTCAGCGTTCGACTAAATTATATCTGGTTTGAAACTGCAAACATGGTTTGCAGCAGGTCACATTAATACCATGTGCAAATAGAACAGCATATTTTCTAAAATAGCTCCTAAAATTGTTCAAACAGAGTGTGTCGAGTTAATGAATTCTGTGGGCACTTGAAGCGGCCGGAACACCGCAGAGTGAAACCATAGCTATTCATAAACCGCAATAGCACGGAGATAAATATTTCAACTAACCATTTACACAACATGGAGGACTGGTGCAGGTGAGAATTTTAGATAGGACTGATTTATGCGTTACAGTTTAGAATTTAAAAAATTAAATGAATGAATAATGTAAGATTAGTTTTATTCAGTATTTTGTTTACTCTTCACTTCTTAGTCTTGCAAAAATGCTTTTCGCTGATATTCGGCTTGAATCTACAAAATGTTGATTCTGTCAGTAGGTGTCACGGGCTATTTAACAATTACGAATCTACTAGCGCTTTTCAAGAAGAAACCACTATTTAAAAAAAAGGTTGGTCACACCCTATATTTGGTAAGTTATTTTTTCTGTACCTTTTTAAAACTATCAAGCAAATATTTGCATTAGATTTAAAATTAGAATATCAGTTTATGTTTTGGAATTTTAAAGAGCGATTAAGATTTACTAAGATAAGGGGCCGAGTTCACCAACAATTAAACAGACGATTAGCGGTTTAACGGGTGTCAAATGTATTGACTAACAACTGATTAAAACTTAACCGTATGTTAAATTGGTTGGTGAACTCGGCCCTAAGAAGTGTAATTAAGAAGAATAAAATAATCTTATTAAGGCTTTTCAAAATGGACGTCGACTAGCATAAAGGGCTTCATATTTGTCTCCTTTTAATTGCTTATCTATAAGCATAATTATAGTCAACTGAGAATGTTTTTTGCTATATAAGTAAGTTTATTGTTGTCTAGCACACATAAGTAGTACGAGTACAAATCTGGAGCTTAGTTTGGGACTGGGACTAGGTCATTTTGTGTGGGATGTTCCCCTGATATTTATTTATTTATTTTAACTTCATTAAAGACAAATACTCTAAAGCAGCGTTTCATATTATAGTGCTCTAACACACACGGCTAAAATAATACTATTGAAAACACGAAACAGTCCAACAAACACCTTAGCAACCTAAGTTTAAAGTAAACTAGTATTTTATTCCACACTAGAACAATGCAGTAAGCTCAATGCCAGGAACGAAAATCTCAAAAGCATCTCTCCCTGGAAGATCCGCTAAATGCGAGCTTCCGAAGCACCCAAAGCTTAAAACTCGCTTCTATAGAGGCATCTAGCTTTATACTAGTTATTAAGTTTTCTTTGCTGGATGTGCTTTAAATTTGAATTTCACGGTTTTTGAATAGATTTGTTAATACAATGTTTATCTTGACTTTAATGGATAAAGAAGAGTGTGCTTGTTGTTTTTTATTTTAAAGTTCGCTTTAAGAAACCTGTTGAAGTTTTCTCATAGTTTTGTTTCAAATACGAAATTCATTTCTCAGACACTGTAGATGAAAACGTGTCATGAGCTGGGTTCGTGTCAGTAAGTCTGAATGAAACACTTGGCAGTGGCTGCTAGGAACAAGATGTATTTAAACAATAATAATAAAAAGTAAACATTAACATGCAACTTATGTACTAATATTTAAAACTAACACGGCCAAAATAAAACAACTAAATAAAACTACAAATCAAACATAAAAAATAAGAACACAAAAAGGTCGTTCTCATGACCGGGAGCGGGCGAACCCGGGATCCCACGAACACAAGTATACGGCCTGCACCGCTCGGCTATGACTGCGTTACAGACGATGACGAAAGTTGCGTACTGTATCGAATATTAACGACTTTTATGGAGAAATATGTCCCGTAGCCTGTTATTTCATTAACTAATAAGTGGAATTATTAGCATGTCCTCCAAATTAAGGGCGTTTCCGTAAGCTGGGAACAAGTAAAACTAAAATAAGTAAGTGCTTCGGGAAACATTCCTTACTGTGGTGGACACTAATACTTAATCAAATAACGTAAACACTTACCCCGTGACGCCGTACACACACACACACTCACTATCAAATTAAGGAAGACTCGATAACCAAATAGTATTATGGGAAATTCCACATAATTACCGAAAACTTTACAACGTTTCTCGGCCTGCTCGTTGTTCCGCAATTACTTAATTTTTCCTCGGTAGCTCGGTTTCGAAGATACCTTCAAATTTACCATATAAATATTCCTAACATCTTTTTGCCCCTTGAGAATCATTACATATCCCCCCTCCTCTAAAGAATCCAACTGGATTCAAACGAGGCGTTTTAAGTCGCAGGAGTGCCATGTCCCCAAATCTTTTCCTCTGAGACTCTGGAGCCTATAAATATCCTTAGCGACCTTGCCTGATATTATAATAGCTTTTTCAAATTTAGGCGCTAACTTGGACATGAACTTCTTATCTGCATTCGATAAGAGTTTGGTGCGCTTCCAAACCAGATCACCTATGTTATAATTGACATCATTTCAAAAATAAAAACATCTTTGTTTTTTCGCGTTTATAATAGCTGGTTAAAAATTAGACCACCCGTGTTTCTCGGTTTTTCTTTATTTAACTTAAATTCGTCGTTAATAATTTATTAAAGAAATAGTCATTAAAAAGACAGTATATACAAAGTTAGGAATACTGATGTCGTGATCTTAGCATGATATAAAATAAAAAAGTTACTTTAAACAGAAACAGAACTGACTGTCATGTCATGTCACTGGTCAACCATAACAACTGTAACAACATAAATTCGTCGACTTTGGGCAGATTGCGGCTATCCGCTTTTACAAATCCGTTAGTCACTTTCATTTTAAATAGCGTATATCAAAACAATAGTATTGCGAGAATCGAAAGCGTGTCGTTAGAATCAAGTAATCCGTCAGACAGATGAAAACTGGACATGACAGTTGCATATTTTTTTCAATTCCTATTGTAAAAATTGGACTAAGGGCACTATAAGAATATTCCTAACATTTACAATCCAACTTTTTTTACCGTTTTTCCTATATATAAAAAAACTACTTCATAAAATCCAAAAATATTTTTACTGTAATCAGCAGTGTAAAATCTACAAACGGTATTTTATTTTACTACCTTAGCAGATATGAATTATTGTCAATTGCATATACGTCGTCTAAGATTACAACGCTTCCTGTTTGTATCATGATATTGCTTCATCCTATCGCATACCTCATCATAGACTCCACTTGTAACATGTAGATTCCTTTCAAATCTCTCCTTGTCGAACACCAAAGGTTCGTTTGTTTGTTTAAGAACTAGAAGGACGGAGTTTTTCCTGTTACTTCATGCACCGATGTCCTGACTGCATGTCCAATGTGCGGAATGTATCTGTCCCATTCCCTATGATCCTCTTCCACATATGAGACTATCGCCGTACCTATGACCTTGTTGACGCGCTGGGTAGGATTCGCCTGGGGATGGTAGTAAGGGGTATACCAGAGCTCGACGCCATAACCTTACACCATGTCTTTAAATTAACCAGACACAAATTGTTTTCCATTGTCGCAAATTATGACGTTAGGAACACCAAACATTAAAAATATCTGCTCCTCTAATATTTGCGTTATTGTTGATGCTTTTCCATTTCTTACATACATACATACATAATCTCACGCCTTCGTTCCCAGAGTGGGATAGGCAGAGCTACAGAATTACAAACATCTCTTAAAACTTGTTGATAATTCTATAACCACAATTTGCACAATTAGGCTAAGATGTTTACCAGCGTATTAGTGACAGGTTGCAAGCCCATCGCCTAACAGTACTACAAGCCTTTATTCCCTTAGTCGTCTCTTACGACATCCACGGGAAGACATGGAGTGGCACTATTCTAACTCGGCAACCACACGAGGCAATCCCGTTCCGTTTCTTAAATAAAAAGCAAAATTTGCTAAACCAACAAGAAATAACTAGAAGCATGGTGTTTCCACGCTTTGATCTAGGGAAAGGACACATGAGATCCATCAATATAATTTGGAAGGGTTCTGAAACCTCTCTCTGCTTTCCCATTAACCCAGAAGGCCTCGTCTGCACATGTTTGTGTTTGGCACATACCTCGCATTTTCGAACGTGAAGCTTTACATCTTGAATCAAAGAGGGCCAGCAGTAGTGCTGCCTAACTCGATTAACGGTCTTCTTAACCCCGAAATGGCCGGAGGTGGGACCATCATGGCATTCTTTTAGTGCCTGTTCGCGGAATCTCTCTGGTATGGCTAATTTCCAACAGTCATTCTCATCCGGAAATTGTTTCAGCTTAAGAAATTTCCATAACTGCCCTTGCCTGATTTCCCAGTCCACATCATTCGTCCCACCGATCACTTTATTCTCCTCAGACCAGTATCAATCGTCTTTATCTTCTGGTTTTATCTCCAGCAAGTTAATCTATTCATTGAGAGCTCTAGATAGAGCATCCGGTACAGTGTTGTATTTCCCTTTACGGTGGACTATTTCATAGTCAAACTGCTGCAGACTCATGGCCCACCTCGCAAGGTGCCCATGAGGGTCTTTATTACGGTGTAGCCATTGAAGGGCACTGTGGTCCGAAATGACTGTAAAATGACTCCCTTCAATGTATGGCCGGAATTGTTCCACCGCATGGAGGACACTAAGCAATTCCCGTTCCGACGCCGAATACTTGCATTCCCTTTCTGATAGTTTTCTGCTTGTATGTGCAATGGGCGCCTCGGCGCCTTCGATGTCTTGAATTAACACTCCCCCGGTACCCCTGTTGGAGGCATCGCATTGTATGGAGAAAGGCTTTGTAAAGTCAGGTACTCTCAACACTGGCGTAGAGGTAAGGGCCGTTTTTAAATTTATAAAAGCGTCCTGGGCGTTTTTATTCCATGCATGGTCACATATAGCAAAGACACATTTGTCAAGGTTTATGGTCAGGCCCGCCTCCCTAAGTTGATTCTTTACAGAGGACAATGACGAAAGATGGTCTTCAAAATTGTCACTACATATAACGATATCGTCCAGATAAGTAAAGACATTCCCTTCAAACTCAGGAGGGAACAACCGGTCCATTAAACGCTGCTGTGTTTGAGAAGCGTTTGTCAGCCCAAAAGGCATTACCTTAAACTGATAAAGCCCTTTGCCCGCGAGTCCGAAAGCTGTTTTTTCCCTACTGGATTCTTCCAGCGGTATTTGCCAAAATGCTGAACGAAGGTCTATTGTAGACAGAAAACAAGCCTTTTTAAGGCTGTCCAAGATAGTCGTAACTCGAGGTAATGGAGATGAATCCTTTATGGTAACCTTATTTAACTGCCGACTATCTAGGCACAGGTGATTCTTACCCGATGCTTTCTTTACCAGTAAGACTGGTGAGAGTCATGAGCCGAATGAAGGTTCAATTACATCACTATCCAGCATGTCTTGAATTTCCTTTTCTAGCTCTCTCATAATTGGAGGGGCAAAGGGATACTGTCTCTGGCTCGTAGGCAAATTATTTCCAGTATCAATTCTGTGTTCAATTAAGGATGTCCTTCCCAAAGCCTTACCTACTTCTAAACTCAATTCTTCTAACAGCTTATCCAAACGCTCACTTTGCTGTTCAGTCAGTTCTTCGCGTAACATGACTGGTTGTGTGACTCGAATTTCCGAAATATCAATTATTATTATTTTGTACTTATTGACAATCCAAAAGACTCGAAAAAATTCATGGCCATTATAATGTCGTGTTTTAACTGGTCCATGATGTAAAATAAAATCACCCTGTAACCGTCCTTGAACTGTATCGGTAAATAAACCGCCGATTGGGTCATATGATAGGTGCCATCAGCAGTGGAGACCATTTCCTGCTTAATTTTTTGTTCTGAGAATCCTAAATCTAACATTTTATTTATAAAATCTTGTGAAATGACCGAAACTGTGGCCCCAGAACCCAACAAGCCTGTAAATGTTTGATTTAATATTTTCACATTAGCGTAAAATCTTTTATCATCCGTATTCCGACTTATGTTACATATTTTCCTTGTCTTAATTTTTTTTTATAATAAATTTAACCACTTCTGCCATTCATCTGACTTTTGATGACTTAATCTCTCGGGGTCTGATTGGCAGGCATCGACCCCGAGTGGTCGTTTCCCTTGCTTGAATTATTACAGTTACAGTTTTGAACTGTGACACCAAAGCGCCCGCACTTGTAACAAAATAGTCTCTGTCTAGGTAAATTGCAATCCCGAAACAGATGGTCCGGGCTCCTACAGTTTCAGCATTTTGACCCAACAGCCACGTCGCCCTCAATCGCTGCCACGTCCTTCTGCTCATGATACGCGTGCTGTGCCCAACTTACGGAATTACCTTGATAGGCCAAGTCACGTTCCAAAAGACAGTTACTCTGAGAAGGTTCTCTAAAGCTTTCGCACCGTACTTTAGTGTACTTAATTACTCTCAACACAGAGGCTAATTCTCCCACAGACTTGAAGGTCTCTCGGAAAATTTACCATGATCAACTTCTGAGCTTCAGACAGCGGCGCTGGTAATCGATTAAACATGTTTTGCATGATTGACACGTATATTACCACGCTCTTTTGTTTGCTTTGAGTCCTTTGTCTTATCTCCTCCAACAACTCTTCCTGATAATTTGACTGTTGGAAGGTGTCCACGAGAAGCTCTACTAAAGCCGACCAGCTTGAGACTGCACTTTTATTTGCACGAAACCATATCAGAGCTTCTTCCTCAAACAAATCTATGGCATAGCGAAAAAGATCGCCATCGTTCGCATCGCGAGCATCCTTGAGCTCCTATACCCTTTCAAAGAAAGCATTCATGCTTACAGAACCTCTACCACTAAATTTAACCCCCCAGTCTTTTATCGGAACTAATTTCCGCTTATAGAAATCCTGATCCACGGTCGATGACCTTTGGAGACTTTCTTTATAACATCCTGAGGGTCTGCACCCCATTGCAAACGAACATTTGGAAGTACCGGGTCAGCCGATGATCTCCCAACAGCTGGTAGAACAGCTTGTGAAATAAGATCCTCAGTTTGTATAGGTAAGATCCCCAACGGGCTGCTGAACTCTATTATCTTCCGTAACCTCTTTGACCATACTGTACGATATGCCCAGATTCTCCAATATCCTTGCTGCTTCCTCCCCCAACGACTTCTGCAACATATCCGAATCATGCTCTGATATTACGTCATCTTCCTCATAGTCTCTTGGTTCTAAAGAGCGTAACAAAAACATGGTGTCCTGAATGAATATTCTTTAATAATGCTAAATGGTTATCAATGTCTGCAGTTATAGTGGATATGATGAGCTTAGTGCGATTAGTTAAGTGAGTCAGGCGAGAGTGTATACGCTTAATAATTATTGACCTATCCGGATTTTGCGAGATCTCTGAGATAAGCGTGATCAAAGATGACAATTTACTTCTGCAAATATTTATTTCGTTACCCGGTTCGTCAATGCAAGATTTCGGAACGTTAAATGAGATGGAAGACTCCCCGCTCGCTTCCCGTCCCGACAAGCCAACTCAAACTTGAGCTCATCTTTGTAAAGTGCATTAACATCCATTTTAAGTCGGTTCTCAAAATAATAAAGCCGCAAGAAACCCCAAATGAACGAACCAAAACAATAAAACCAAAAACTAAAATTACGAAATCTATGGACAGTGGGTAATTATCATATGTAAATATTAAAAACTTAACTCAAAATGTATCCTAAAATGAAGAAAAATAAAATTATACTAACTAACTTTAATATCCTAAATATTAAAACATCTATTCTAATTTATTTTTTAACCGCTGCCAACAATTGTCGAGTGTTGTAAGCATTCAGAAAACCCGTTAGGCGCCAATGTCATGAGCTGGGTTCGTGTCAGTAAGTCTTGGCAGTGGCTGCTAGGAACAAGATGTATTTAAACAATAATAATAAAAAGTAAACATTAACATGCAACTTATGTACTAATATTTAAAACTAACACGGCCTTAATAAAACAACTAAATAAAAATACAAATCAAACATAAAAAATAAGAACACAAAAAGATCGTTTTCATGACCGGGAAGCGAACCCGGGTCCCCACGAACACAAGTATACGGCCTGCGCCGCTCAGCTATGACTGCGTTCCAGACGATGACGAAAGTTGTGTACTGTATCGAATATTAACGCCGAAGATCCTTTGATGGAGAAATATGTCCCGTAGCCTGTTATTTCATTAACTAATAAGTGGAATTATTAGCATGTCCTCCAAATTAAGGGCGTTTCCGTAAGCTGGGAACAAGTAAAACTAAAATAAGTAAGTGCTTCGGGAAACATTCCTTACTGTGGTGGACACTAATACTTAATCAAATAACGTAAACACTTACCCCGTGATGCCGTACACACACACACACACACTCACTATCAAATTAAGGAAGACTCGATAACCAAATAGTACTATGGGAAATTCCACATAATTACCGAAAACTTTACAACATTTCTCGGCTTGCTCGTTGTTCCGCGATGACTTAATTTTTCCTCGGTAGCTCGGTTTCAAGGATACCTTCAAATTTACCATATAAATATTCCTACTGTCTTTTTGCCCCTTGAGAATCATTACAAACGTTTGGTTTAATTTCAAAATCGATAAAATCTCGTAATTAAAAATGTGCCTATTTATGTTTGTATTTTAGTATGAAAATAAACATGTTACTAAGTAAAAAGTTTATTAATAAATAAAATAAAAACAAGTCGCTGAGATATGAGTACCAAGGGTAACAATGCATTGACTGAGTACTTTGGCTAAATAAAACCATTAGCTGAGCTGAACATCATTTCCTCCCAGATTTTTACAATGTTAATTAAATTTCCTTGTCTACTTTTACGCGATTAATGCCAACAAAGGAGATTGTGGAGGCGTTTTATTCGCAAACGCTCTGATATGCGCTCTGTGAATATTCATAGAATTATAAAATGTGGGGCATTTGTATGTAGATTCTAATTACACAGAAAAATATTAAGTTGGCTTAATTTTTCTCCTTCCGTTTATATAGGTTGACTTGACTTTTCTTGCTGTTGGAGAAGTAGCCTCGGCTTGTTTTTATGAAACAAGAATAAATCACTCAAATAGTATCTTTACCTAAAGAGAAAAGTAACGCTATAGAAAAACTAATTACGGTGACCTTAACAATTCCTTTGATAATATAATCTTTGTTCTAAATGACAGAAAATTTGTTGCAGGAAAAGTCAATTAAGTTACTAATTTTTTAATCAATTCACAGCATATAACTAACAGAAATCATATAAATTAACAGTGCAATGGGCATTGTTCTAACTAACTTGCTAGCCGTAGAAAAAAAACTGGTATTGTGACACTTGGCCCTAACATGCATTGAGTCAAAAGATAAAAAAACTTGCTTGCTCGCAGACTATATATGATAAATTACTGACATTGTCTTCACTCACAGGTATTTCATTGAGGAAGAAGGCCAGTTCTGGTGCTGGCCGACTCGGCTCCGACGTGCAGTTGGCTCGCAGAACGTCTCCTGGCTTGTAATAGTGCTGACTTGTGTGGATTGTCGGGGGAGATGTTGGTAGCTCTGTAAATAATATAATCTTCAATATTCTGTTTTGGTTAATAGACTGTGAATAAGGTCAAGAATAAGCCCAACGTTGTTTTATATTCCTCAGGCATCTTATCATGGAACTGGAGGCCTATCTCTGACACTTAAGACCATAGCTATATAATATAGCTTCGGACAGAAGTTCTTTCCAACGAGTTCATATCCAATATTCTTTTATGGTTACTAGGGGGCTGTGAATCAGCTCAAGATTAAGCCGAACTTTGTTTTATATTCTCCAGTTCCCCGGGCATCTTATCATGGAACTGAAGGACCATCTCTGACTGTTTAGACTTTATAGTCTAAACAGTCAGAGATGGTCCTTCAGTTATCTAATGTAATTTCGGACAGAAGTTCTTTCCTACGAGTTTGTGCAGAAAAAAGTAATGAACTTCCTCATGAATACCTTGGAAAGGGCAACACAGGAAGTGCCAGTCTTTTGAATAGTAAAGACACTGGCTGATTAAAATTGTAACTTACCCACAACCTGCATGATGTTGATAATGGTGGAGGTCGCGAAGACAGGTTCTTCGCCGGTTACTTCGCAGCTGAAGTTACCACCTAGGCCGAAGGGTATCTTGGTCAGCGTCACGTGAGTTTCGTTAGACCGGTACAACTGTGAAAATAAGTTACTTTGAATTTTCAAGTCATAAAATAAAGTTGGTAGGCATCTTCCAGCTAAATAGTTGCAAGATTAATTTAGATATATAAAGCGAGATATAGAAAGCGGTAGCCTAGTGGGTGATGACCCCGCGATCCTGGGTTAATTTCCCGGAAATAGCAAATATTTGTGTAATAGGCGTATATATTCTCTTCTTAAGCCGCAACATTTTCTATGCATGTATTTCTTCATGTAAGTATGTTTATCGTTGTCTTGTACTCAAAGTATAGACCTAGAGCTTTGTGCTATTTAAATTAATATAATTAAAAACTACATTAAAGTTAATAAATATTTAAAAAAACAAATTTAATACCGACACAAATGACAACAGCTAAATAATAGATTAATAAAATTGCCACAGGAAAGTAAACACAAAAGTTTAGAGACATATTTTTGCAGCATATTTAACGGAACCTAGCTCAATGCTGAAAAGGATCGTCGCTTACCTAATCGCAGTAAAAAGAAATCAACGCTGCGCGCAAATCGCGCAGTTTTAGGAATCACGGACCACGGAAATTCAAGAGCTGGAGAAGTTATACATTTGAGCACAAAATAAGATTGATGTTTAATTTTTGGTATACCTATTAAGATTGACTTCGGCTTCATTTAGGCACCATCAGATGAAATAGAGTTTAATCGCTGGTCAGTATAGCATAAAATAGTAAATACTAAAGTAAGTTTAGTTCCAGGTAAACAAAACATTACATTGATATAGAAGTTAATATATATACTCGTATATCCTTAGAGACGGGGTACACTACATAATCTTGAAATATTTTTTTCCGAATTTGAGAAACACGAATTTCAAAAATCCGATTTTGAAATCTCCGAATCATCACTATTCCGAATTTTAATTTCACGAAGTATCACAATCACGATTTTTTTGAATTCCGAATGTTAATTTTTCTAACTTATTAAAATCACGAATAATATTTTTCCGAATATCACAATCCTGACAAATCGGAAAAATGAATTATGTAATTCCAAATATTCCTATTGCGAATCCTGAATTTTCGCAGCCCCAGTCCTGTAAGATTTTTTATTTTAAATAAGCGCCTGATAAAATATTATATAATACCTTGTATAATGTTAAACATATATAATGCTCAAAAACTGTGAGAAATGTCCGACAAAGTCGACGGAGCTCCGATTCACGGAGCTCCTGTTTCGCGTAGCTAAGGCGCTTCGCGCCTTGATGCAACTCTAACCTAACCTAACCTATCAAAGTGAGATTGACCTAATTCTATAATGTGCTAGTCATCTCAACTAACTTTTGTTTCAAGTAGAATACTTTAATTCAATTCAAGTGGTAAGTTTCATAATTCCGAATTTTACATTACCGATCTGGTTTGTGAATTTACGGAATTCAAATATTTGGAATTATAATTTTCGCAAAAAGAAAATTCGGAATTGTCAACATTCGTAAAGGGTCATTCCACCGTAACACCCGAAACAGCTACTTTTTATTAAGGTTTAGTTCGATATTGAAATAGGAAACTAGGAAAATGACTAGTGAATGGTCTACTATTTGGATAATATTTTATTTTCCTTAACACGCATAATTAAAAGTATAAGAGAATAACGAGAGAATCACTAATAAAAAGTAGCTGTTTCGGGTGTTACCGTGGAATCACCCAAAATATAATATTCGGAAAAACGTTTTCGTGATTTTAATACTCGGTAATATAAAATTCGAGATTTTGATAATTCGGCCTTATATTTTTTCGGTATTGTAAAAATTCGTAATTATGAAATTCGGTATTTTCAAATACGGAATTAAATATTTCGAGATTTTAGGGTGTTCCCTTAGAGAAGTATGTTATTTTATGCCCAAAATCATCGTTATTTTTTTTACATTTTTACCCCTTGTATTCCTGTTTAAAATCCGATGGGATAACATTTTAATAACTAATTAATATGCTGGTTTTAAAAGATTTCAACTAAAGAAGATTTCTTTGAGGAAAAATCATTTGAACACGCCTCTTTTCAAGTTCGTTAATGATAAATTCTTTAAGGGGTTGTTTGATCGTAATTTGCCATATAATTTTATTTAAGGTAAAAAATAATTTTATGTACCTCTGAGTGAACAGCGAACCTCGCCAGTATTAAAAGTTATGTTCAAAGAAATATATTACAAAAAAAAAATGATGGTTATTTGTCATTGTTTAGTTGGCAAGAGCAAATAAGATTTTTGTTTATTGATTACCGAAAATCAACGCCATGGTGTTTATTGTGATCACTGATGCTAAAGGCAAGATATTTTTACTGTCTCACACGATTTACAATTAGGTAACGAATTGTCAATCTTGAATTTTTCTAACGTCATATTTAAATTTATTTCTTACTTCATTTTATTTTTCAACCATTAAAATCGCAAAGAATTCTAATGCAAAAAATATGCATAAAAAACATCAGCACTCTCTTCAAATTACTTAAAGACGGCCATTCCTTTACTCCAATAGGGTATTAAATAACAATGTGCCAGTCATAAAAAAATAAGAGCAAAGGGGAAACAGCGGCCCATTGAGTTATTATCACAGAAACACAGTGAAATAAGAGTACGGCATGATAAAGGGTTGAAATTTATGTACGGAAGCGAGGCCTGAGACGGGAAAAGATGGACTTGTTCCCAGGAAAAATGTGCCCTTGTTGCAGCATGTGCAAATTGCCAGAATATTCCCAGAATTTTTGTGGAGATTTTTTTACGAGAATTATTTAATGGCACGATGTTGCTTTGATTGAAGAGATCGTTTCTTAGCTCTCTTTCCTTGCTACATATACGGTGCGTCCTGTATTTAACAGACGGTTAAGTCTTCATCATAACAATGACACATACATACATACATAATCTCACGCCTTAGTTCCCAGAGTGGGGTAGGCAGAGCTACAGAATTACAAACATCTCTAAAAACTTGTTGATAATTCTATAACCACAATTTGCACAATTAGGCTAAGATGTTTACCAGCGTATTAGTGACAGGTTGCAAGCCCATCGCCTAACAGTACTACAAGCCTTTATTCCCTTAGTCGTCTCTTACGACATCCACGGGAAGACATGGAGTGGCACTATTCTAACTCGGCAACCACACGAGGCAACATAATGTATGATTTAAAAAAAAAGGTCTTAATATATCATTGCATATTTGGTTGATACTTAACTATGTATCGTAAGTGGCTACTTATAAGAAGGGGTCCAGATCGTTTTTGTATCAACGATACTGAGAAGACACATAGATCTGAAATAAAGGGTTTTTAAATAGATTTAATGAAGGCGTTTTTTTAAATAGATTTTACTTTAACTCATAATCAAATAATATTGCCAGCCTACAGTCAAAATAGGTAGGTATTCAAAGGACTCATCAACGTTACAAAATTAAAAAGGCCTAAAAATCGTTGTTTCGAAAAATAACGTATTACAGAATCTTTCCAAATGAAAACGTAAAGCCCAGAAGTTTAAAGATTAAGAGATCCCTTAAAGGGATAAGTTCGCCTTTGTACATCCCTGTTATATTTTTGTGTATTTTATAATTGTTATCTCTTTTGTTTGTACAATAAAGTGCACTGAAAAAAATAATTGGTCGTTTGTAACAAGATTGTGATTGTTGTGCATAAGCGTCTTGATCCCGTACGAGCCTAACAAGACGATAGATACATCAACTAAGACGTTAGATACATCAACTAAGATGTTAGTTGAATCACTAAAGAAATTTGCTGTTGTTACTATCAGTTTTAGTTGATATAACTAATATCTTAACTATTGTATTCATTTTTTGACAACAAAGTGAAAATCTCTCTTTGTCGGCTCTCATTTTTTTGAATGTGTTTACATACATACATACATAAACAAAATGTAATCGTATAAAAGCATATACGTAATTGTTAAGCGACCTAAAAAATCCGTGCGAACAAGCGAGTTGAAAATTTAATTAAATATCGCCGTCTCTATACAATGTGTATGTTATAAGGACGTTAAGATAACAATTAAAGTATGCCACATAGTATTGTCTGAGGGCGTCGAAGCGAACAAGCTTTGTGTTACCAATTTAGGTACAAGTGAGAAGTTTATGGAGGGCATAATTTTATAATTGCCTTTGAATTGGGTACAAGCAGTATAGAGATATATAATTTGAGGTATCTAAAAAATTTTAGTTTGATCATGTATTGTTAGCGAGTGTTTTATTTGAAGAAAAAAAAAATGTTGAAATGTTTTGTCTTAATGATTTGATGAATGTAGCGCAAATAAGCGCTAAGACCTAAAGTATAAGCGTAGAGTTTAGTTTGGGACTAGGTCGATTTGAGTGACTGTCCACTGATATATTTTTTTTTTTTATGTGGGAAGATCCCTGTGATAACTTTATATAAACAAAAATTACCATCGTTTCCTTGACTTATAATAAATACTACATTCATACCTTATTACCTTACAAATGCTATTCACTAATTCAAATTATAATTCAGATCATTTAATATGCAAAGTCACATCCTACATAATTTAATAAATCAATAACAGGGGCAATTTCACACAAATTGACATAGTCCTAAACTAAGCTCTAGACTTGTATTTATACTAGGGGTGGCAGACATCGATAAACATAATTCACGAGTATAATAAACCTCGTAAGTCCATTTTTTGCGAAAATGGTTTTTTTATTTAATCGTGTAGCGAATCACCAAACGCATCGATCTAAATATTGCAGTCACACATCCAACACGCCGTTATTAAAAAAATCTACAAATGGAAAAACTTATATCTTTAACCCGCCATTTTGTTATAGCGGGGACTCGTAACTCCCCCTTCCGGTAAGGAGTTTCGTAGTATTTAGTGTTTTGATGTGTTTTGACAGCATGGACTTAGGAGTTTTGCTTCACTATTCACTACGGAGATACGTGGTTTTCTGTAATCTAGCAATTTGACAGCAGGTATAGTTAATAGTTTTAGAAACATTTTTAGGTATTTTGAGCAGAAAATAAAGCATTACTACGAGTATTTTTTTACCTATATGAATACATAACATAAATAAGCTTCCCTGCAACTACATGACATGTATGCTGTAATTTTGTTTTTTGTGTTTTGTGTGACTTACGAGGGTTGCGAATTTAACCGACGAATATAGAAAACTAGAAAACGCCCGTGACTTAGTAGACCATTTAGAATTATTTTCCCTCTACTTTTAGATAGGGGATTTAGCGTCTCAGGGGATGAATTTCCAAAAATCCCTTGCACCCCTAGGATCCCCAAGGAATATTCATTACAATTTTTAAGTCCCTAAGTCCAGCGGTTTCGGATGTGCGTTGATCGATCAGCCAGTCAGGTTCTTCTTTTATATATATAGATTACATAGAAAATATAATACATTGACTGAATTATAATCGCTACCGCTTCCGCTTATCTCTAAGTCAAAAATCAAGGCTTCCAACTAGTAATATAATTAATTCAAAAGGGAAACGTAAATATTGTTTATAATAATCCGGATGATAAATGGATTGCGGAACCCGTTTGCTGAACGGACAATTCTCGTAAAGATAAAGTCAGAGGAATGGAAACGGTATGGAAATGGACGCAAAAGGTTGAATACGTTTTCGAAATTACGGAAGGTACAATAGAAGAGGAAGATCCTTAACTGTTCGTTTGAATATTGAACATGCTTGGAGGGTGTCGGTTTAAATTGGATGATGTCTGGAGATACTGTAGGTAATCTTAAAGAAATGATTGAAATCCAAAACGTCAGTGTTTCTTTTTATAAAGATGAAGATGTTACGTGTTTTTTGTTTAATAATGATAAGGTTAATAAGTTATTTTGAGAGCAAGTACTTTTTTACGTGATGTAGTACGGATGGTCACAAGCAGAAGCCGATGAAAGCGTGTTGTTCTTTGCAAAAAGGACGCCAATAATCACGATCGTTATTAAGAAATGACCGATAGAGAATTTTTTTACAGGTACAAATTTTAACGTTTTTTATTCATTAATTTTAAGCGTAACAGCAAGCGTTTTAATTTGTTGAATACTCGTATAACTAACAAAAATAACAACACACTATCGTATCCTAGTGTAAAGCTAATATTTTTGTTTATGCCCCAAACAGCACTTTCATTATAGTTTAGTATCCGATGGAGTTATAATTCAAATTTGAGTACCTTCAAATATTATTAGTTTAATTTTGACAAGAGATATTGGTTGAAAAGACGAAAAAAAACCTTAATTAACTTTTTGTAGTCAATAGTAAAATGTTTTTGTTTTGTTTTCCTGTGTAATGTCTCAGCAGACAGATATACTCGTACAGGGTGGCTCATTTAGATCGGTCAGTATGGGAAAGTCTGAAACTATAAGACATACGAAGATCTGTTCTTAGGAACCATGTCATCGATTTTAATAACAAGAAAAACTGCATTCATACATTAAAAAAAAACCTGTACTCAGCTCGGGAATTGAACCCGGACGTTTTGAAAAATAAAACTAACACTATTTCCATTTATATATCGATTGTGTAGGTCTTAAGCAGTAAACGTTACTTTGAAACATGATATCTAAAATGAATAAAATGCATTGTTTTTATATTCTTTAATGATACAAAATGCAATAGTAAGATCGTTACCTAAACGTGTTGAATATTGTATTGAAAAAAAAACTATGGTCATCTCGAACACTTGCTAAAATAAATTAATGAATGTGAAAACAATGCATTTTATTCATTTTAGACATCATGTTGGATAGTAACATTTACTGCATAAGATCTACACAATCGATATCTAAATGGAAATAGTGTTAGTTTTATTTTTCAAAACATCCGGGTTCGATTCCCAAGCTGAGTACAGGTTTTTCTTAATATATGAATGCAGATTTTCTAGTTATAAAAATCTATGACATGGTTCCTAAGGATAGATGTCTGTATGTCTTATAGTTTCAGACTTTCCCATACTGACCGATCTAAATGAGCCACTCTGTATTTTATAGATTCGGAACGTACATTACGTACATCGGACTTTTTATCCTGGAAAATATATATAGGGATAACTGATCAACAACAGACGAGGTTGCAGGCAACAACTAACAGATTATAAGCTTAGCAAATACCCAGTGCAGAATCAGTGCATAGCTGTGGTTTTAAAAACATAATGTTTAGAATTAGAGGACGCCCGCGACTTTGTACGCGTAGAATTAGTTTCCGCTACTCCCCCTATTTTAACCCCTTAGGACATGAATTTTCAAAAATCCTTTCTTAGTGCTCACTTACATCATGAAAGGAACCCCTATAAATTTCATGTTTGTAGGTACAGTAGTTTCGGTTGTGCGTTGATATGAGTCAGGTTTGCCTTTTATATATATGTACATAGATTTGCGTTTTATCATGCAAACAAAATCAGTATATTTGTTTTATGCAGGAATAAGCCACGAAAACATAGTTTATTCTTGAAGGTTTCCAGGAAGACTAGGGAAGTGTTATTGTGCGTATCCCGCAGTTTATCATGGCTAAGGTACCGCACAATTTATAATAACTGATGCGGGATCCCATGTTGCGGAAAACAATATAACCTGCAAAAGAGAGAGACCAGCAACCGAGTATCAAATAATGTATTTTATGCTTCATAAATTACCTTTATACATTCTAAATATTTCACCTGTTGAGTTGTTGGAATTACGTATTTAAATGAACTTACTATATGCTTAGACGTTACGTTGATTTTTGGAAACGGTAAAATGTTTTTGGTACTTTTTCTATACAAAAATAAAATAATTAATAAGGTGTTAGTCATTGTATGTATGTTTTTTTTCACTAAATGATCTTTAGCACGGTTAAGTAGTAAAATTAAATTACAAGTGCCTACTGAAGTATTGAGACTGTAAATATAAGCAAGGTTTGGAATCATACTTACTTTCTTGTTGCGTATTTATTTAAACTGTATAAACCGAATACATCTAAGCGTCATCACTATTAACTTAGTATCTACTAGATAATGAATGAATTCATCGGTTACTGAGTTTTATACCCTCTCAATATTCTAAACTATGAGTACGCTTCACTAAAATATTTTCTCAAACATGCAATGAAATATTGTTGTTATGTTCCTTATAATAGGCTGCCAAGTATGACGTTTCAGGTGCGGCTAGGACAGGAGGTCGTTAATGGAATTTCATACAAATCGTGCAGGCCTAGGCCGGCAATGTCCTCTTTTTTAAGATCCATTCCACATAAATTTGTGGCACAGTCATCATGCCATTCTGCCGCTATTAGTATTAAAACAAACAATAAACTTTTTTTTTTAATTTTAATGCAAACATGGCGGCTGTGTTTATGAACAGGCTAGATAGTTGTTTTTTTTTAATATACTAAGCCATGCATCCAACCAAAGCGTTTGCAAGTTTATGTAAAGTACCAGGAGAACAAAGGTAATTAGAGGTGCGTAGCGAAACTTAGATCGCAGGCGGTGCGCTGCGGGGCACCAGCGGCGGGCAGGCGGGCGCACCCGACACAGCGGAGATGGATGACTGAGCACTGTAGGTTACTTTTAACGTTTATGCAATCCTAGTAATTTGACTTCGTATGTTTTAATTTTTTTATGAATTATTATTATGTTTGATAAAAGCACTATACATACCTAGGCGGGAAATATGGGGTTGCCCGCCTCAGACCTATCCGGCCTCGCTTTGCTCGGCCGTCTATATGTCTTCGGCCGACAACCCCTTTTGTCCCGGCCTCTCTATGTGCGGTGTAACAAAGTTTGCGAAGAATACGATTTCCTGATACAATTTCTAAGATAATTGAAAAAAGGCATAATTAGATTAATTAGTTTAAAGTTACCGTTGTGAGCAACAAAACGCTATTATAATAATTATAGTAAGTCTTATTTTGAGTCAGCTACTATTAAATTAAATAAGGTACGCTGCTAAAGGACAGCAAATCATTTGGCACATGTAATGACAGTCCCTTAAATAAAAAAACTGAAATATTTGTGTCTGTAAAAAGACAAATAACACAACGATAAACATTCAAAAGTCATAAATTTACGTAAACATTTATCCTAGCTAACCAGAGAATCAAGATAAACCATCTTCATCGCTGGAGTCTCAGTAGGAGAGTTCGCAGAACTCGTGCCGGCCTCTTTACCACTTGATCGAGTATTGCTATTAGTAAGCTCGTAAAGAGAGACCAGTGTTTCTGAACCCCACTATACCACTGGAGGAGATATAATCATCGGCTTTGTAGCATGGAGGCCTAGAAATGTCTAACACTTACGTCAACATTTATCCCAGGGAACGCAAAGACCCTCGTCGTAGGATTCTCAGTGGGTGTGTACCGGTAGAACTCGTACCGGCCTCTGTAAAACTTGACAGAGGAGACGGCATCGGTCAGCTCGTAGAAACAGGCCAGTGTGGAGTCAGAGCCCTGCTGGACCACTTGGGGGGATATCTGTAGCTCTGTGGCAAGGACGCCGCCTGGTACTGTGAACAATGACAAAAGAGTTACACTCTAAACGGCACTTGATCATAATGATCAGGGCATCATTAAATTGCAATTTATTTAAGCTCATTTTTCTTTCATATAATTGTTATGTTGTTGAGGTTATGGAAGATATTATATTTAGGTAGTCAAGGCTGGTGTATAATAAAAAAGCCATATGGGTGAAAACGAAGTGTAAAAAGGGCCCATTTTTTTAATGTTTTCAACGTTTTAAATTTAGTACAACACTGTTACTTGAGAACATAATTTATGAATATAAAAAAGGCAGTAGCGTGTTCGTAATTTATTATGCATTTTTATTTAGGAAGGCAGAGTTAAAGGCACGACTGGTGCAGCGAGTGCAGAATGCGTGCGCTCGATACTGCTTCTTCATACCGCCTCGCTCTCACGTCACCGCTTACTTGAAAAACCCAAGCCTACTTAAAATGAAAGTCAGGCGACAATTGCATTTTGCCACAATGCTCTTAGGCATAATTAAAAATAACTCCCCTGATTATCTCTCTGAAAGGTTAGCATGGGTGTCTGATTAAAGCCGGTATCCGACCAGGGGGTCCACTTGCCGCCTGTCAACATCTCATCACAGAACGACGGCATTTCGTGGTAGTTTTCGGTTTGCTACCTCTAAATGTTGGAACGATTTCCCCCTCCCGTTAAACTGTTTAAGACCATTCCAACTTTTAGGTTAACATTAAAAAGAATTCTTTTACAAAAACAACATTTGTTTTAAATTTATTTTTATTTGATTTGTTATCTGTCCTGTTTTGTATAGATATTTAAAAACAGTGTTATTCTTTCACATTACTTTTATTTTTGTCATGTTAGGTTTAATGTTCAAATGGGCTTAATTATTATTATTTTTTGTACATAAGGTCTTTTTAGGTAGTAAGTGTATTAGGTATTAATAATGTAGTTCTTAGAGATGTAAGTATTATTATTTTTTGTTTTTGTATCCTGCAGAAAAAATGTTTAATAATTAATTTTAATAGGTGTATGTATATTGCAATTGTAACGATGCAGCAATGGCTCAACAAAAGGTGCCAACCGAAAACCAGCGCTGCGGTCCCCCGACCACAGCATTATGCTGAGTTGGAACCTTTTTGGCACCACAACACGTGCATTCCGTGTATTTTTTTTTGTAATGTTGTTAATTTTTATTTTTTGGTGTTTAATAAATTTATATTCATTCATTCATTCATTCATTCATTCATTCATAAATAAGGTTTATCTTCAGAGTTTAATTGGTATTAGGTTCTATTTTGCACTGCTAAAATCTTATCCTAAATTCTGGAATGCATTTTTTTTGCTATTTCACAAACAGTGAAACCAAGAAACAAGAAATGATTATTATTTTAAAAACAAATTAACAAAACTTAAAGTAGAGCTTTGTAAATTATACATGTCCGTTGCCCGTAATACAAATTTATAATTTCCATAAATAAAACTTTACGCCATGTATTTTATAACGCTAATTAAAACAAGGACACGAGAGAAAATTAAAACAGAATTTAGTGTAAGCAGCGATGACGTAACGTGTATAAAGTCCGAATTGTGCTGATGGTGCTTCATGCACTTGAATTGTTCACGAAAAATGTTCATGTTCTGTGCTCATGAATGTGCTGCGTTGCTCAATTCGGACACCGCGCGTGCCTATGAAAGCATTAGCCTCTTAAAAAAGTTTTAAGAAATGTGTGATTACTATACCTCATTTAACTATTTAAACCTTTGGAAAGGCCACAAACTTAATTCAGGAACAAAGATTTTAGTAAAAGAACGGGTTAGACAATTTGAAATTTTAGTCATAAGCGTCACTTTTTAGCCATATTGGGCCGCAGTCTTGAGCTTGTGAATAGGTAAAGCTGACAGAATATGGAAAATGAACAAAATTGACAAATATACGTCACGGTGATTGTGTGAGATTCTATCTCATAAATTGTGTTTTTACTTGCCTTACCAAAAACCATCGTCCGATTCTTAGGAAATTCTTTAGTTAATTAAAAAACACAACAATAATAATGAAGGTGCCACTGGACGCTCGACGTTTGCTCGATGCAGACTTAACAATGAATTGCAGACTAACATCATAAGTATAAAATAGAATAGAAATGACATCACACACATCAACAAGACACATACTTGTTCCTACCACCTAGTACGAGATCGACACAGAAAGGACAGTCGATTTGTTTTGCCATCACTAGTATAGTAATATGAGGTGTCAAAACTTGCCAAATTCCACGCAGTAACCGGCTCCAAGATATTGAAATTGCTAATAGCGATGTCCCTAATACTTTACAAAACGAATACCTGAGTCATCTGAGTACAGTCATTGCTACCAGCTTCTTAATAGCGATCGGCAATCTTCGTTTTTCTATGACACACGAGTGACAAACATACTGTCTGTTGCGAGTGCACATGTGATAGCTACAGAAAGCCGAACGCAATTAGGAAGCTGGGAGTACTGTAACCTTTTGAAAACCACAGACGGCTCTGGCCGTCAACTGAAAGTCGTACCACTGACGCCACGACGGCTACAGCCGTCACAAGTTAAAGATTAAAAGAGACTTTGTTTTATATAACTAAGGTGTAATTTGCATAGCATAGCAAACATGTTTGGCGTGTGAGTGACACATTTTGTACCTATTCGAAGTAAGGCGTTCAAAAAGTGACAAACATGCCCTCCATATTTCTTATGGTTATGTTCAATAGATTTTCAACATTTATCCTAAATAGACTACCCCTTATTGAGAAACCCACAATAAACCTATTTTAGTAAAAGTATTTTTTGTCCCTTTCTGTCAAATTTAAATGTCATAATGACAGACAAGGAACACGCGTTCTTTAGATATTGAGCGTTTATAAATACGAGGGTACTACTACAACAAAAACAATATGTCCCTGTGAAACAATGACAATAAATTTTATTTTCGAATTTAATTTCCTTTCCCACATAAATCTAACATTATTTTCCAAAAGAACTTCAACACCAAGCAGCGCTAAAAATAAAACAGGGAAAACGAATACGTGTACAAAAAAATATTGAGCTACATCGTACTAAGTTTTTTGTTCGTAACGAGTAATAAAACTGATTAATTCGATTTTCTCGAGCTCTAAACTCTCGCAACTAAACTTTTATCATATATTTGTTTTAATAGCATGATACCGAAACTATCGCGATCCATGGTATAAAGGTAGAAATGGTAGAAAGGTGAAAAACTTTGGAGAAAGGAGTTATTCAGGGCGAGGTGGCTTTGTTTGAAATTTCTTTTCTTTTGTTGGTACTGCTAGGGTTGACAATTACCTACATATTTTTAGGACTGGAATCATCATTCAATCAAATAATTCAACAAATACACTCTGAAAACGCGATGGCACTTTGTTGTGATACACAGTTAACTGAAATTTTTTGTGCATCTTATCACCTTACGCTCTTAACGCCCTATGCCCAACGTCGCCCTATGTACGCACCGTGCAAACAACGCATTTGTGCGTATTGTTGAAATGATTCAAAAATATATATTCGTGGCGCTCCACGGGTAAAAAGTGATAATTTATTAATGAAGTTTCAAAATGAATCTGATTTTAAAATGTCTTGTGTGTATGCAGTTGTACAAGTACATACATACGTACATTTTAAATCAAAGAGATCAGACTATTTCTTTTTAAACTCACGATAGACAACACGTTTCACACGAAAGAAACGGGTATTTTTATTAAAAGTGAGTTATAAAAAAAGAAAATATTACATGTGACAGCCCTATGTCGCTCTTGAGTGACTCGTGTATAGAGTGACAAAGAGTAGTTTATTCCATACAATGGTAAAGAAAAGTTGGTCTTTGTTTACGGGTCGCTGTTAAATGAAAAAAGGGTGTTATTAAAGGCGGGTACTATTTTCGGCTCTTGTTTTACTGATAAATATGGTAAAAAAAGCAGCTGCCTGAGACATTATTATGTTATGCTTAAACTATAATTGAAGAAGTTGAAATTATAAAAAAATCTTTAGGAGCAAAGTGCACATTTTTTGTTCAGAGCTCAAGTTTTTTTTTCTTTGACAACAGGGAATTAAAGTTATTTTAAGTGATGACTGTATTTTCAAAGTATAAAACGGTGGCATTAAAACTAATTTTAACTGGATTTTTATTTTAACCAGTTGCCTCAAACAAAGACCTCGCGTTTTCAACTCCCTACTCCATAACCCTGATCCTTCTTTGTTCACACTTAAGAGATACGTTTGCCTCAACTACTCTTCTGTCAAGTTTTATAAATATCAAACCAACGGTACTCAAAATAATCGCCGAACAAACAATCATAGAAATATACGAATGCTCACTGACCTTTACCTCAGCCTTAAATTAAGAGATAGCATTACTAAATTATATTAAGTATAAACTAAAATTGAATTAATTTTTTCAATAAGCTGTAATGTTTGTGGGGGAAGTGAAGGTGAAAGAAGTGTACTAAATACACTTCACAGTACAAGTCTTGTACTTGTGTTGTTAACCCTTAACATAGCACGACATGAAGGAATGATTTTTTTTTTGTACATTGAATATTTTTCATGTCAGTTTTGGCTTAAAAAGTGCTATCCTGAAGAAAAATGTAAAAAAAGTTTTCTGAAAATTGGATTTACAGGCTGTCCTTTAAAACGGACAGCGCGATACACCCCCATAATAGGTAGTACTTAGTAGTGTCACAAAAAAGTAACAATGCTGGTGTGTTATTCTCTCAAAAAACGGCAGCCGGTCGAACGGACGAGCGAATAAAAGCGGCGAGTTTAAGTAGTCCCGTCTGACCGAACAAAACACATTTTAGCGCGTGCATTGTCAATTAGGGAGCCTTATACGTTGGTGAAGTCATGCTGCCAAATTGAATACACGCGCTAAAATGTGTTTTGTTCGCTCTGCCGGGACTACTTAAACTCGCCGCTTGGACCTTCACTCGAGCGAACGATCACCTTTGCTTGTTGAGAGAATCACCACCCAGTGTTACGGTTCAATAACTAATAAAAAAAGTATTTGCTTTTATGAAAATATAGTGGAATTCAATTAATAAAACACGATAAAGTACTTATAGAAAAGTAGTTAATTAATTTAAAAAATAAAAATAATTATTTTCAATAAACTTTTAACTATTTTGTCATAGTTTGTTGGCAATTACTTAACAAATAAACGCTGTTTTCCAAGCCAAAAATAATAACAAAAAGCATCTCCTTGACGGTTACAGCATAAATATCAAAAGGTTCGTTTATATTAATAAAAACAATAATCGAGTTTAAAAGGTAACCATTATCACAAGATAAATGAAAATTACTTAACAATAAATACGAGTCAAACTGGTCGAAGACTTTCGACTTCAGACACTGCCTGCGGCATATTGGACGAGAAGATATTGGGTAGCTCCCGAACGCTGCCGAGCCTGATTAGACGATTGACCTCTTTCTCAAAGTGGGACCTACCTAATTGGTTACTATGTCTCAGGTAAACATAATTCTCAACAACTTCAAGCGCTGAGCCTCTGATTATTGCGGGAGTGGGTACTACATGGGTGTTCAACATGATCTTTGTTTTGTCAATGTTTATTCTTAGACCAATTCGTTCTGAGGCTCTGCTTAGGTATCATCATCCTTTTTAAGTTATCATGAGGCACCATGATTACAATGTCATTGGCAGACCGAAGGTGGGTGATTTGCTCGCCGTTTACATCGATGCCACATTCTTCCCAGTCCACAACGCTCAACACATCTTCCAGCGCTGCGGTTCATCTCCTTGTCTGACTACCCACTGCAGTAAAATAGGTTCAGAGTTCTGGTCAAGTAGTCGAACTGCAGCACAGCCCACGTCTCAATCAAATCGAAGGCTTTCTCGAAATCCACAAATGCTAGACAAAGGGGAAGGTTATTTTCCGTATTCTGTATAACCTGCAGCGCAGGTAGGTATATAGTATACGGTTCTGAAGTCTTTTCGGAAGCCGGCTTGTTTGAGAGGCTGGACGTCGTCAAAACTGCGCATGAGAAGGTTTGTAATAGCTGAGAACCCCTTGTAAACATGGCTTAAAAGTGGGATGGGTCTATAATTCTTCAGCAGGCTTCTCAATAGTCCCCCTTTATGAAGAAGAGCACTACCACACTTCTGTTGCATGCCTCTTGCTGTCTCAAGCGTTCTTTCCCCGTGAATGAGAATGACGGAATCAAACATGGTCTGAAGGGCTCTAGGGACCGGTTTACGTAACCAGCTGTCAGAAGTTCAGCTATGATTCCATCATCACCCGGGGCTTAGCCGTTCTTGAACTGTTGTAGGCTGAGGCTGACGTCCGGGATATCTTCGGTAGGTATAGTGCCGGGCCATTCTAGCTCTCGGATATTTTATGCTCTTGTAAGTTCAAGTGGCAGACTCTGGTCAAGCAGGTGCAGTCTGTTACCATAAATAAAGTATACTGTTACTGAAAAAGATTGGTCATAATCCCCTTTTTCAGTCTGACAGATCACAGTCAGAAGGCGAAAGCGTTGCCATGATCTTTTGGGCGTACTATAATGAGGATCTCTTCGACTTTGGGACCTAAAATTTAAAAATAAATGTGTTTTGGATGGGCTTGGATGCAGTGACATCCGAAAAAAGTGTCAGTTTACCATGAAAGCTATATTAGGTAACAACGGTTATGTCCGTTTTCTAGGACAACATGAAACAATCATATTTTCGACAAAGTTCAGCATTGTCCATTTTTTAGGACGGTCGTAATTGTTCCCAGTAATCAGGGCAATCGACAATGTCACAAAAATGGGACAAACTAAATAAAACACTTTTTCGCTAAAACCTTACTAAACATTAATAAATGTATAATAGTATATTATCAACAAACTTACCTGCGTTTTAGATTTGTGTGCATTGAAAACTTTAAGCAATACACTCAGATTTTATAACGTCATAAACACGCACCGAGGCACAATTGTCAAAAGTCTTACTTCAACTGATGCTCGCGCTTAAGTTTACCGTTGAAAATTGTTGGTGTATACGACAGAAAAAGCATAATTTTCAGACTTTCTATTCCGCACTTTCATTTTTAGCCTGGAATTATCGTTTTACCTTTACATCAAATCATGTGATTGTACTAAAAAACGGACAGAAACGTTTTAAGGGTAAAAATATATTGTTATTTAGAGCGTACTACCCTCGCACAAAACTTTGAGCGAATTATGAGGTGTTTATTTAAATGTGATATAGCATTTTTGTTGAATGAAAAAAGTAGATTCTAAAGCCTCTGGATCGGTCGATAAAACAGCTTTTCGTCAAGCCAATATACATATATATATTTGCGAAAAAGTAGCCACTTGCTCTTTAAATTCCTTTCTAAAGTTAAGGCTAAAAAAAGTTCAATTTCTTTAAACCTATAAAGTCGAGCCGGAGTGCTAACAGCCGGTGCGAATCTCTTTTATTTTTAATCACAACTCTTTACGACCTTACAGTTTTAGCACGAGGTGTTGTTTGTCTTCAACAGCTGTATTCAGATGGGGGAGAGTTGTTTAAATAGAAGTAAATTCCCTTAAGACTTTTAATGTACATATTAAGGGGCATTAATGAAGGGTGATACGGTAGCGATAATCAGTCCAATAAAAACTCAACAATATTTTAAAATTGTTGTCTCTGTATGTTAATAGACAGCCACTTTTCTTTTATTAATGCACCCAGTAACACTTGCGGTGCAAAGATGAACCAATGACACCTCGATTGTCTAAACCGGCCCATTCTTGGCAGACCACTCGGTGCCTATCTGGTGAACTGATATATTAGTACGTGCGAACCTTTAGTAGAGCAAACCTAGTAAAGTCTGAGATGTCGCTATTGAGCTAGGGAATGTAGAAATCTGTCAAAATTTATGGAATTACTTAATTACGAAGAGTCATTATTCCGGATTGAGAAAAAACCAATCAAACTAAAAATCAAACATAACCTAACCTTTGTGTAGCAATTGAATTATGAATTTAATGTAAAATAGCTCTAGAATTAAAATTAAAAGCTGTTTCCGGAATCACACAGATGAGCATCGGTGGTCTAATTTAATGGCTTAGTTAGAGTATCGACTTGTATTTGTAAAATTCTGGGTTCACATCCTAGAGATCTCCTAAAAGTTTTTTATCTGAAGTAAGTACATAAATCGACTCTCTTACAGATAAGGAAAAACATCGTGAATAACAGATAAGTGCGTTCACAAAAGATTCTAAAGGGTGGAAGTGTATCCAATAGAACCCGCTGGTTCAAAGTAAGATAAGAAACTTACATTCATAATTATGTCTTTCATCCACAAGTTTCCCCACACTAGTTTATTATACGTCGATACGCGGACGCGAACGGAGGCGGCTAACTGCATAATAATTAATAGTTTACGCATTCTAAATTGAATGTGGTTACCAATAGAGTATAGAATGCTTCGACTACAACATTGCACTTCGCCGCCTTCGTTAGGATGACGACGGCACCAATGTTGTTAATTTGACTTGCGGGGCGCGCCTTTGAGGAATATACTCGTAAACACTATTCTTTTCAAATTCTTGGATTGTGTGGTCAAAAACCAGTAAATCCCCGCAGGGTTCAAGCCTACCAACTTACCAACAACATCTAATCTCCCCACTGCAGTGTAGTGGGGGTAGGACGGCGCGTTCTGTATCACCTCGCAGCTGTAGTTGCCACTGAGGGTAGGCTCCACATGGAGGAGTACCACGTGGGTCTCATTGGAACGAAACCTCTGAAACAACAGTTTATAGTTAGCTAAATAAATTACTCCTTATTTTAACCCTGCTCTTTGTGTTGGTTTTTGCTCGCGGGGATTCAGGATTTCTTTATATTTAAGTAGTACGTTTAGTAGTATTCGTTATCTTACTTGGAATTTTAAAGTACAAGTTTTATTCAAATTAGGTTCTGCATTTTTTGCGTAATTTTTGATTAAACAGAAATGAATACAGACAGCAAATTCAAGAACGGTGATTTTTATTACGGGACATATAAACTCTATATTGTACTTTATTTGGAAAAATCTTCAATAACAGACACACGTTTGTAATATTTTACAAAAGTTATAATACCTTTTTATTCATAAACGTGCGATAGCTAAAGTGTGCTTGATGTATGTTCTTATTTGTCGTTATGACATTTTAATTTGACAGAAAAGAACAAAGAATACATTGGTCATTGACTAAAATAGTTTTATTGTGAGTTCATTTATAAGGGGGTAAATATATTTTGTACCAAAAAATTAGTTTGCAATGACGAGTATTGTATTTAACTGTTAAAACTGAAAGCCTCCTGAGAAAGAAAACTCACTACTATATTATCAATTAATTACAAATGAAAATTGCATTGGATTGGTTTTGGAAAAAAACATTCAATAGCTCACCTCTTAGAAATTTAACTAATCTTAAGGATTGCATGGTTTTAAGTTTTGCAGAACACATAAATCAAATCAGGGGCTTTATTCAACAAGACAATTCTGAAGTAATATTGTTTGTACTATTAATTTTACTCTTGGTTTACTAAGAAATAAGAATAAAGTAAAAAAACAAAGGGTTTCACGACCGTCCACATGTCATCATGAATCTGAGTCACACGTCACCATCTTTTTGTGTACCTTAGTAATAAGTTGACTTGGTATTATAATTATAAAGTATGCAAAATGGCGGTGGCGTTTCGATTTAACAAAAATAGTTAATTGTGTTGCTTGTTTTTATCCACCATCATATCGCTAATCCCTTGTGAGCTGCTAAAATATGTGGAATTAAAAAAGATACTTTATCAAATACTTTATGATTTAGTTCAATAATCCCTATTCTTAAGAGACAATAAACCGGCATACTCGTTTTATTATATTAATAGAAAGAGTCTAATAAATGCCCTATTCTATCGCTTTTCTCCGGGAGCTGTTCGATTTGCCATGATAAACAGTATCCGGATCGCTACCACCATCTTATCTTTTGTCCTACCGCCAAGCAGCATTGTCGTATGCCAGTGTGAGGATAAAGACAATCGATGAAATAACTAGAATAGAGTTATTCTGTCTCAGGGCGGGCAACTGATTTGCGGTCTTAGAATATCAGTCTTTATAATAGCATTACCTATGAAAAGGGACCTTATTGTCGATGGTGCTTACGCCGCACTGTATTATTTATATCGGAGCATCGTTAATAATGGCGGAAGCGCCATCGACGATAAGGTCCCTTTTCATAGATAATATCTCAAATGTAGTCTTGAGAATGTAAATGGGTCACAGATCCCACTTACCATCAGTGGCCTGTGTGCTCTCAGAGATGGGCAAAATTTATTCGAATGACGAATAACGAATAAGAATAACCAAATTATTACGAAATTAAATTTTCGAATGATTATTCTTATTCGAATAAATTATTCGTCTAATAATTTAGTCGTTGAATGAATTGCCACGAATAATTATTATGTACTGGAATACCTTCTCCATTTATCTCTAATAAATTAATAAATTATTATTTATTCGAAAAGTACTCAAATGATTCATTCATGGATAATTTATTCGCGAACAATACATTCGCAAATAAATTATTCGCGAATAAAAATATTACAATATTACGAATGCCGATCTCTGTGCTCTTTTGCCTTCTCCGTGCGTTATAAAATGTTATATCGATTTGTCGAGTCGTTGAACCTTACGCTAATTATATTTTGCTTTTTTTATAGCAAGGAGAAGGCACGCGAGCACTCAGGCCACCTGATGGTAAGTGGGATCTGAGGACCATAGACATTTGAAACCTCAAGACTACAATCTCAAAACTGCAATCTGCAATGACTTCAAATGCGTTGCCAACTCTGAGGAGTAAGATGGAATGCCTCTATGCTAGTTATTTCACCGGTTGTCTTATCCCCACACTGGAACACAGCAATGCGAACACTACTGCTTGGCGGTGGATTAATGGATAAAATGGTGGTAGCTATCCGGACGGACCCTGCACAAGGTCCTACCACCACTAAAAACCGCCGCAGCTAGTAACTAGCAAACCGTATCGTATCGACGACGCAGTTAGTTAGTTAGGGTAGTTGACCCTGCCTACGAAGCTAGCGGTCTCGGGTTCGATTCCCGTTAAGGGTAAAATGATTGTGTGATGATCGCGCAAGTATTTGTTCCGAATCTTGGGTGTTTCCAATGTATATAAATATTTATTTATCTACATAAAGACTGTCCACGATAAAATCGGGCCGTGCATGCTCTGGTGTATTCTTTTAATGAATGCTAATTTTCAAGCAGCTCCTTTTTTGTAATAGTCAGTGGTTATGAAACTACATAATAAAAATACAATCATGATAAAATGTTACAGCGTCTGTGACTATAATAATCCACAGTAACAATATTTTTTGTACACGGTCTACTGACAGTCTTTTCTGAATTCTCCTGTTTAAAACAGTTTATTATTTTAAATTATGCAAGCCAAATTAAACCTTATTGCATTATCTTTTCCCAGTAGTGAAAACTTTTCTAATTGGATTTAGATTGAGATAGTTCTGAGGTTTTTTAATTTTGGCGAATTTGAATTTTTGACAAATAAATGCCTCCCATACAAAATCAGCTTTCAGTGCTTGGAGTAAAAAGTCTTCCTGACTACTACAAATAGAAATGAGTTTCAAAAAGTATTTCTTTGGGAAGACGACATTCTAATGTGTGTTAAACAGCTAGTAAAAATATAAATCCAATTGCGACATTGTAGCAGGAAGCGTGGGAAGATTGTCAAAAAACGCTGTTCAGGAGATGAATGGTATGATAGAATATACTCGGCGAAAACTCACACATACCATACATTATGATACGATTTTATTTTATTATAATGTTTTATAATTAAACAAGTAATTAAAAAAAACTGTTTGAAAATATGCATTCATTGCAAAGATACACCAGAGCATGCATGGCCCGATTTTATCGTGGACAGTCTTTAAGTACGTTTATCATTGCCTATACATATATATATATAACTTTCTCTTATATAACTCTCTGTTGATCTGTTGATGAAAACCGCATTAAAATCGACGACGACGACGACGAGACGACGAGAAGCGAATTTGTTTTATACTATGTACAGATAAAGAAATTACCATAAAAGCCGAAAACTATTTCTCTCCCAACTTAACCCAACCCGCAGCACAAAAGGCAAAGTTGACCATGAATCATTATCGTCACTAAAACCGAAAACGTGAAAGTTTACGTGACAAATCTACTCACATCGACTGTAATCCCGTCCACAGGTGAGGCCCTCGTGTGAGGCCTTTCAAGCGGTGAGTATCTGTAAAACTCGCGGTCCCCCTTGTACCACTTAACGGAGTAGATGTCACGCACTTGGTAAAGACAAGCCATGGTCACGTTTCCGTCCCATTGGGCGAGCCTCGGCGTGATCTGGAGTTTCGTGGTATGGAGGCCTCTTACATCTGTGGACAAAAGAACGAAAGATCAGCCATGTTATTAAGGAACTCACTTTTCAACTAAACGAATTAAACGGCGAGCTTAAGATGTATCGTCACAGCGTATAAGCAACATTTTAGGGCGTAAATTCTCGATAAGGTTGCTTTAAGCCTGGAGCTCGCTCGCTCGTTCACCTGATCGACAAGAAGTCGAACATTTTTCGGGAAATTTGCATAAAAGGACTCTTGGAGCTTGCCTGGAACATGCATTTGTTGTCACACCCAGTTAGATGTATTAGACCAGTACCGCGTAAAGTTAATTTTAAAGCTCACTTTTGTACAGTAAACTACATTAATAGTAGCACCATAAAATACTGTCTATCGCTTTAATACTATCTGGCATAACAAATATACCGATAGGATAAAACCGTGGTTTTACTGTACGTAATACAAACACTCTTAAGACTATTTATAAATCATAATGTGCAAATAATGAAAAGAAAATATTCCAAATTGAAAACTAATAGAATATGCAATATTTATTTTTCTATTTATTAAAATATTTTGCACCCTAGTGCTAAAATATAACAGTAATACTTCGCCCAAAGGCTAGCGCTATAAAACCACAATCCAACAAACAAAACCACTTACGCCAGAAGTCGTCATTACCATTATTGCCACCCTTTACCTCTTACACCCCCCAAATCCCCACTTTGTTCACAACACATTAGCCGGGTTTATTACAGTGCATTGGACGGCCAGGAATAATCGGGAAGAAGAGTAATGACGACATTGCCCTGATATGAGGAAGCCGTTTGCTGAATGATAAATATGATAATATGTTAAAAATATCGTGACTCTTTTAGTAAATGACTGCCGAATTATAATTTAAAATATAAGAGTCAAGTTGAATTAATAAGACACTACAGAACTCCGTTATAGTGTCATCTTATGTCTCAAAGACCTCAAAGTCTAGCCAATAATAGATAGCAGGAATAAGCAAAATTTGTAGGGTTAAACAAAAATGATTTATTAATACAACAATATCGACGTTATACGGTTGTAAGAACTTTTTATGAATTTAAGGAAATACATCGCATTTTTGTTTGCTTTTAAAAATGTACAAAATTATTTTGGTTGGAAATTGGTGCGTGAATTACAAAAAATCCTTCTTTGCATCTTCGCGTCACTGGTCGATGACCGTGACGTAATCTACCAGCCACACAATTGGTTTAAAAACGAAACAAATAGTAACGCTAGTTAGCTTAATGCATCTCGGCTAGGGCTTCTGGCGGCTGCTTAGTAACCAATTCGATGCAAGTTTTCCCCCTTTAAGGTTTTCTGTCGAGAGCGAGCTATATATACTGTCGGACTAAGCTGGAGAGATAAGAGCTAGGAGAGTGGCGGGGGACAGAAAGGCGTGGCGTGCTGGCGTGATCTTATGGAGACCCTCTGAGTCTGCACCATCCTAGTGTTCGTTTTCAAAAGTTTGAAAAAGGAACGATTTAATTGTTTTTAAAATGTCTGTCAGTACGGCAGTAAGAAAAATACCACAGGATAAATACGTAATCTGGAGAAGCCTACGAAGCAAAATTGTTTCCACTTGTTTAATTTTGGTGGTATAATGAAATGGAATTGCTTGACAATAATCACAGCTGCCTTATTTCTGTTAGAAAACAAATAAAATAACAATTTGTTCCTCTTATTACTTATTCGTACGCGTAATGCATTACAATGAGGTGGAATCTTCACTTCTCCCTAGAGTCTTGAGGAAACTAGAAAAAAAACAATGAATACAAGAGTGGTATATAAAAAATGTATTGGTTGAGTCAAAGGCATGAAAAAAGGTTTTTTGAAATTGGGTGATGTTCGTTAAAAACGTTTTTGAGGAAAACTGGTTATTTTCAGAAACATGTGACTTGTTTTTTTTTATTTGAATTTATCTTGTAGGAAAACCTCCTAAAAGTTATTTTGTTAGCTTGCAGTATTTTATATCTGTGGGATAGAAAATAGAACTCCACGAACAAAAAACATAAAGCTGAAAATAAAGCCTCAACACGACTGGAGAAGAAAGTAGGATCTCAGATTTATAATATGCCTCATGACATGTAGGTAATGTGCTACACAATGTTCATAACATTCAATAGAAGCTAAATTATTCATACGTAAATGCATAATTAAATGCAACTTTATTTTTTTTACAGTTTTAAGATATGGGGTGTTCTGAACAACAAAGCAACACTCAAACTAGCTTTACAATGCAAAGTTAAAACAAATACAAATTGATCAAATTCTAAGAACAAACCCAACAAATCCAGTACTAAACGTTTCTGAATCGCCAAATCAATAAAGCGATACTCATAACTTTATTCCGATACGGACTCGTTACTTGTGATTGTAGAGCGCACCTGCCGCCGTCCGAATGGCAATATTTCTCACTGTCTCCAGTTTGTTTTCTTGTTTATCTGGGCCGGACTTAGTGACGGTAGCGTGGAGGTATGGTTTTATGCTTGTGGAAATTTTGGACTCATGTTATGTTTGATTTAAATAACCTGTTCTAAAAGCCGTATCATGTGATCTGGTGATGATCGCAGGAAACCGATAAATAGAGCCCAAAATTGAACGTCATGAGGATGCTTGCAGAAATCCTATGTCTCGCAGTGGACGATGCAATGATAATACTGAAATTGACAATTGACATTCAATCACAAATTAACTTATTTTAAGTTTTACCCTACCATTATACTAATCAAAATGTTCAAAGTTCAAATCAATATTAGCTTAAAGGCCGAGCCACACCGGCTGCTGGACTTGCACGTGTACGTGCGCGTTCGCTTTCCACTGCGTTGAATAGTGACAAGTCGTAATGAGAATGCATACTATACAACGCAGTGGAAAGCGAACGCACACGTGTACGTGCACGTCACCACAACCGGTGTGGCTCGGCCTTTAAGCTAATATTGATTTGAACTTTGAACATTTTTGACTTTGGCTCGGCCTTAAAAGCATAAATCGCTTCCGCTCACCACAATAAACGAGCCCCACTCAAGCTACATCTTTATATCTTCTGCGAATCAAAACGAATTCATTGTTTTATTACATTTCGCTTCACGCCGCCGTGGCTTGTATCTGTATAATGATCGCTTTTATACGAGGCGAAGGGTGTACGACGGCATAACGATTCGACAGGATAAAGTGCAGAATATATTAGTATTAAGGTTTACTTGACGCAAACACGATAGACACGGGCTTTTTATGAAATGAAAAATGTAGATGTAGGGCATTTTGCACATTAAAGAAAAATTTTGTAAGCCTTAAAATAATGTTCTAAATAGGTTTACATCCAGTAGTGTCGTTTAGATTGTTCTTATAACTTTTCCGGATGCACTGTCTACCTCTAGATGTACAATTTAGTATTTCAAGGTTGCTTGCACCAAAAAGTTGTAACTAATTTAAACCAAAACACATAGTTTAGTCAAAATATATAAATCTGTCATAATTTAATCCCGATTGATTGCTTAGCTTTTATAGGCTAAGTAAAATATATAAACATGACCATTGTACCTTTTTTTCATATATTTAGGTCTGTGCCTTTATTATTTTAAGTAAACTTATTTCTAACGAACCAACCACAATTTTGCCGTTCCTTATTCGTATCGTTGCCTTGTTAAAACAAAATGGCCTTTGTTTGTGCATGCCTGTGCTTGAGTTACGATGTGCTTCGATTATTTATAGCGAGAGACTCTATTACGGGTGGAAATAAAAGTACAGAGCGAATTCAATGCGAATTTAAATGGTATCGCTGGATGAATTAGTACCAGCTTAAAAAAGGTTATAGTCGGGTTTACGAATGCTCCAATACTAATTAATATAGGTCGAAGTTAATCTGAACTCAATATCGCTGTTTTTAATTCATTGTTTCAAAATTTTAATGTTTGTGATGATTTTGAGAGAAATAATCCGAAACTTTTTTCTTTACCTATATTTGAGTATAGTAATGTTAATGATAAATAGAAGAAAAAAGAACGATCACCTGAATCAGGTTAAAGATAAAGTTGGCGTCGTGCCGTATCGGTGCGTCAAAGATAAGGCAATATTATGATGGTATAGAAATCACTCCACCGACAAGCATAACTCTTAATTGAATGGAGATAAATAATTTTAGTGATCCAATAAACCCAGTTCCTTATCAACGACTGGTGAGCCACTGCCATTACTGGCTGAAAACCATCGCTGTAGGTGTCTGACACATCAGCATTTTGCTCTGTGTCTTTTTCACTGCGGCGAGGAATCACATTACGTGCTATCTTAGTGCTACACATTGTGTTAGTGAATAAACGTCTTTCGTTTTCTTCTTCTCTTTCTAACCGCTCTTTTTTGTGTTGCCGAGCTTTCTTTCTTACCTTTCTTTAAAATCAATTCGATAATAAAATAATTAATAATTTATTTTGAAATTTTTCACATTTCATATGAACCATTTTGGGCTTTTGCTAATATGAACAATGAACTTACTTACATTAAATCACGCCTGTTTCCTAGAAGGGGAGGCAGAGACCACTTCTTTCCACCTGCTACGACTACTGACTTTTTTCTCTAAAATCTCAATATAAGTGCTAGCTACTTAGATATCGTTAGAGTATGTTCTTAATTGAATCATCCGCATGTCCACGCGTCCTGCGCTCTCAATTGAAACGATTTACTCATCATCATCTCATATTAGTGGTGCGTAAATCTATTTTAAGGATAATTCAATTTACTACTTTAGACGTATACCTATGGTGAGGATAATTCAATTTACTAATTCAAGGTTTTCGCTTTTTTCTATTCAGGAATTATTATCTTTTTCTCTTTTTACAAACTGACACCTGCGCTTAAAAATTCTCCTTCTACATACTAGGTCTTTAAAATATACTTCTTCTTGGTCTGTATTTCCTTTACACTCTTTTGTTTCCTAGTTTTGAGCATTTCATTTGTAATAACCTCATAACTAAATATTCCTAGGTAGCACCTGCTACTACGCTAGAGGTTGGTTAATAATCAGATCAGTAATTGACATTAATGGCCTGTTGTTTGATCAGTAGTTAAACTAACTAATGGTCAAAAAACGTTACTAATGCTTAAAATCTCAAGGAAATGTGTCAAATTTTCCATTCCTTTTTCGAATTTTAACAATTAGTTAGTTAAACTACTGATCAAACAACAGGGCCTTAGTCAAGTGAATTTAACGCATTAGTTAATTTAATTAGGAGAAGGTGAAATGCGAGCATTACATTGATGGTCTCTTCCCAGCGACCACCATTTACAACTGTCATACTTATAAATGTTAATAATGCAGTAAAAAAACTCTCTTGCTCTTTTTGTCACTGAAGTTTTATCTTCTAGTGCCAGATTTGCACATAGAACTTATCCCTCTAAAATTTCAAGAGTTAAGCAAGACACTCATACTGTTTTTATAATCTTACCCGCTTATATGTAAACACACAATACCTCAAGTGTAGGTACTTAATAAATATGCTTTGTCTTTATAAGTGTCATTGTGTGTGACATTTCAATTTGACTACTTAAAGGTGACAGCACGAAAAGTGAAGTAAAGTATAACTAAAATATCGTTTAGGGATTTGGCAGAAGCGCGCTGTAGCCATCGCCATGTCCTTCTGTTTAGTCGACCAGAGTAAATACTCTTTAACCGAACATTGTACTCGCGTGTGATATCCATAGACTTATTTCTTTAATAAGTTCATGTTAATTGTCTAAAACTCAAAATTGTTGACAAAAGGAGTGAAGGCCATTTATTAGGGAAAATTTTCATCAATAGAACACTTTTCCGAACCTACATTGAAAATATTTCTTAAATTTATTCCATACAGTTTAATAAGCTTCACATAGTATATACTCGTACGTACACATGTATAACTTTTGAACATTAACACTGATTAAATCTAAACGTTTCCTGGATGATCCATAATTGTTGTAACTAGAATCCAACTCATGGATTTGCTGTAATTGGCCACTTATCATGGTTTCGCAACTGACTCAAAGGGGCTTTGAGATTATATCGAGTAGAGTTAATAATGTACGCTCTGGTGATCTAATTGTACATATGGTATACCTAATGAGATGTGACGATGTGAGAGTATCGTTTGTGATGGGTGATTGGAAGATAATTGGATTGAATTGATGCTGTGTTACGAAGTTTATATGTTTTAAGATTCGATTATAGTGACAAAACCCGGTATGCTGTTCTAAGTTCTAAGTGAGCGTGAACTGTACTTGTTGGATTGAAGAACGTTTTATGATATGAGATGATAGCGAAGAGTTTCTAAATAAAGTTTTTACTACAAAGTTTATCATTTTTATTGTAGTATGTACGAACAATTTTACGATATAAATTTACTAGACGTTTTATATGGGGTACAAATATTTTGTTACTGGATTTTTATCGTGTTGCCAAGCTGAACAAAAAATTATGGAATGATCGCTACAATAGACCAAAGGCCTTTAGAGAACAAATACTAAGTTACCAAATGTAAAAATATGACTTGAAAGTATTTCGTTAGTAGTAAATTTTCGGTAGATAAATAAACATATTTTACTTAATCTTATGTTAACCGTAACTTTAATAAGAAATATGGCTTTGTTTTGGTAATTTAACGCACATGTTAACGTCACCATTTCACGTATTCCCAATATTTCCTTATTGGATTAAGGTGTCTGCATTTTAATCTAATGCACGCACGTTTGAAGCTGATTGTACAACAGATTAACTATCGATATATCCATAATGGTCAAGACTATTAAGCCGATATTCTATATCGCTCCGTAAACTGTCGAATAGCTAAAGCAATTTGGCTCAAATTAAGATCAAAACGTGTAATTTCCATTAATGCATTATTGACTGGACTGACCGAGCCAAATTTGAAATGCAATGGGAACTTAGGGCGTCAATAAACTAATTATGACTGCTAAATTTGATGATTTGTCAAGCGATGTTGGTCGTATTGCTGATTATTTAGGTCTGATGTAAATGGTTATTTTTATAAAATAAGGGCGAAATTATTTTTTTTTGCACTCACTACATTTTTACGTTAGTTATGCTATATTGGAAAGAATAATGAAATTAAATTTGTTAAACTTTATTTTCATAACTATAAACCAATATTTTCTCAGTGTTTTTTGCACGAATGAATATCAATAGTTTTTTAACTGTCCATACATACATACATACATAAACTCACGCCTTCGTTTCCAGAGTGGAGTAGGCAGAGCTACAGAATTACCATCGACTCTATAAACTTGTTGATAATTAACTTTACCTGTACTTATATTTTAATTGCGCTAAAATTAATGACAATATGTTATTTAAATGACTGACTGCTGAGTTTCTTGCGGCGTTTCTTCTCAGCAGTGGTCTCCTTTTGGGAAACGCTGCGCTGGTAGATTCTTGACGTGTAAAAGTGCCCGTGCGGCTGACTTACTGAATAAATTTCTTTTATCTTTTCACCTTTTATTTTTATTGGAGTAACATTTTCGTAATAAAAAGTTCGAAATGAAGCGATTAATCGACGTAATTTTTTGCACCGTTTAAAACTAGAGCTCCTGTTTAAATGGAATTGCTGAATCTTCTTAATTACCAGATAAAAGGTACTTGTATTGTTTTGTTTTAAAGCTTTAAATGAATTAGTTTTTAGCCACGTTTTTATTTTTGAGTCACGGAAAAATGGGTAAATTTAAAAGAAATTTCACCCGCATGATAGTATCATTATGTGCTGTAAGGAATAAAATAATTCTGAAACGGATCAGAATCGCAACAAGACTTGGTATTCTTGAAAAAGTTAGCACTTTGCTTTCATATGCCAATGATAACTCTAACCTTAATGAATAAGTATTATAACGAAGTTAAGACCATTAATCCCTTTGAGGTGAGAGCTAGCAGATAGAGATAATTTTCAAGCGCAATGTTATGCCTCCCTAGTCGGGATCCCCTTGGATCGCATTTTTTTTTTCGCATAATTGATTTGGCATAATTTGTATTGGCATAATGGTACTATCGCATAATAATACTTTGGCCTACTACTTTTTTGGCATATAACGCTATTAGAATAATTTCAGTTGGACTAATTTGTATTAGACGAATTCACATTATGCATATTATTGTTTGGGCTAATAATTATTTGTTATATCTGTCATTAACCATAATATCAGTTATTTAAATGAATAAAACACAGTTTCGTTGTTACATACTAGGTAAGGTTAAATTAGGTCACGTTAGGAACATTAGGTTGGGTTAGTTTAGTATGATATCCAGGCGCGCAGCGCCCAAGCAACGCAAAATAGGATGTCTGCGCAGCGGACCTCCGTCGACCTCGCCTTAGTTCCTAAATATGCATATATAAACACAAAACTAACCTTTTCTCGTAGTACGTCTACGACTTTCGCTATAGCAATTCTATTGCTATGTGCCATTTGTACATGAATATTTTTTAGGACAATACTGTTATGCATTTTGTAATGATGCCAATTTATTATTATGACTTTTTGTATTTATGCTATTTGACGTTAGTCTTCATGATGATTATGCTTTCTCTATTTATGCTTTTTAATTTTATGCGTAAAAATATATGCGTAAAGATGATTCTGCACATCGCTATTTCGGCTAAAAGCAATTATGCGTAACAATATTATTACAAATAATTTTATGCCATCCAATAGAGAACCTCCCTGGTCAAACGCTTTGACTGTAGGCGCGTGATGCACTGTATGAGATGACAATGTAAAGGCCTTTAACTCCATTTAGCGAGACTCGCAATATAAACGTTATGTTTGAACGTAAGGTTTTAATTTACGTAGTTATCGGTGCTGCAGTTATATTCTGTTGGTCAAGTTTAGAAACTTTAGTTTAGTCTGGCTGAAAGAAGTGTTCTATTAGAATTATGTTATACTAAATCAATAATATTATACTAAATATAATAAATCAATACATAAAATATTGTGTTTCAAAAATGAAAACGAACTTCTTTTGTTCACTCTTAATAATGACATTGATTTCTATTTTATCCAGAACTAGCGACCCGCCCTCGCTTCGCTCCGGTTTATGTCAGTTTTCTGTAACATCCGTGGATAATAATTTTAAGTAAAAACTTTCCTCTTGAATCACTCTATCAATTGCTGAAAACTGCATTAAAATCCGTTGAGTAGTTAGAAAGATCTAAGCGAACAGACAGCGGAAGCGACTTCACTTTATAGTATGTAAAGATAAAGAAAAGAAGATGTTGCAGCGTAGAGTTTAATAAAAGTAACTGGATATGCGTCACAGTAATTGAATTAAATCATAACAAGCTAAAGTAAAAAGAATTTGACTTATTTTGACTGAGAAAACTTGTAAACCGCCGCCAGTTTGTCAGGAAGTTACTTTTATTAGTTACCAAATTGCGATAAAGCGATTGAAAGACTATGATCAGATGAAACTGTGATTTAACAAGGCAAGTGGGTTTATACAGTACCTGTGTTTCTGATAATCCAATATTTGATTGAAAGTTAATTAAACTAGATCAAAGCTACTGCTCTGATTAAAGTAGCTGACTTTTAACAGCAAGTAGCTCAAACAGCTTAAACCAGACTTAGTTAAATTTAATATAATAAGCAACTCCTGCTATTGACATAACTCCGAGGCAAGTAAAATACAGTTTTCCAGAACGCTCAAGGAAAAAGTTCAGGCATTTTTTAAGTTTTGATTAAAGGCCCGTCTTTTTAAAGTTCTTTAGGTTTTTTACAGGATAATTAAGACAGACGGCGGAAATGTAAAATTGGGACGTTTTATTTGACTAATTTGCTGCGGATGGAAGAGAAAAATTTATGTTTAATTTGGGATTTACCTTGCCTCCGAAATCATTTCAGTTACTTACTTGAGTTTTATCGCAGTGGATTAGAAGGTACAAGGGCTCTACTCTACGACGATAAACTATATTGCATTTGACCTGTTAACGTTTTAATAGCTCTTATTTAACTGACAGTAATAGCGGCCGAGTTAAAAAAAAAACCATGACACGTCAAGAGCGATATTTTTTATCGTCGTAGAATATAGGGCCTGTTTAAATTTATGATTAGGTACTTTCATATAACTTATTGCACCATTAGACCTGAAGATATTGACGATAATGAATACGGTTGGTTCGGGTAAGGTTAGTTCGACTTAGAGGTAATTTTGAATATTCATGTTAACCCTTACTTTACTTGAAAAATAGTACCTACCGATAGCTTAAATTACTCCATAGTTGATATAGATCGCGGGAACGCGGTGGATGCGAAAAGCGCAAGACCGGTCTGAGTGGAGAGCCTTGGGGGAGGCCTATGATCAGCAGTGGACGTCTTTCGGCTGCATGATGATATAGCCCAACATGACCCAATATATTTATTTATTTAATTCACAACAAATCAGAGTAAATTGCTGACTTAAAAGTGTGCTTATTAATTAAAGTTAACTTAGATTAACATGCCCCCCAATTACTGGTGAACAAATCTTTACAAAAAAATATTATTTCGTAAGGACAATATACAATCAGATCTATTGTTATAATATATACTTTAAACATTTATTCAATATTAATACTTTTACAAAACAATTCTGTTAATTAAATTAAATTTGAATTTTCGACAACTTTACAATCGAAACCTTATTAACAGTATAGTTAAAATATTAAAAGATATGGGCACACATATTAATTGACAGAGATTACGCACAAGTTTTAATGACCGTTTCACTAATTACAATTATGTGGCTTAAAAGTCGTCAAAATTTTAATATTATTTTAAATATTATATTTTCAACTCATTTTAAGAGCTGGTTGTGATTTAAGTGGTTCTATAATTAATGTTAAATAATGATCATCAATTTTCGTCATAATCATTAAACCGATTAAGCTATTAACATTGAATCTCCTACGTATAAAATATTATTCATACACTTCTAGCGACCCGCCCTCGCTTCGCTTAGGTTTATGCAAGTTTTCTATAATACCCGTACATAAGCCAGATTTCGGTTTAGGAGAAGTTCTTATACAGGACGACAGAAAAACAGACATGGAAAGAGACTTATATATATATATGTATGTAAGTATGTGTTAGTTTTATCCGTTCCTTGGTGTTTGTGGTGTTCAATAAGGAGTTGTGTATTGTATTTTAAAGAAGATAAGCCTGTTTTACTGTGGGGCACCATTGTGTCACACACATTCCACAACAATGGTATGAAAAGAGTACTAAGGCGATTAAGGTTTACAATGACGAACCTATTCATACCACGACTGAACATGAAATTCAATACGAATCGTATCAAAAGAGATAACAAAGAGATGTAGATTGTACGTAAATCCATTTTATCCTCTAATCTACCGCTACCTATGTAGTTCGCATTGATGTTTTCTAGCGTTGGGGATAAGACCACCGGCGAAATTATTAGCATAGAGGCATTCCATGTAGGTCCTCAGGGTAAGTTGGCAGCAGGAATTGCAGTTTTAAGATTATATTATTGAGAAAGCGAATGTGTATAGGTCATATATTATTCCACTTACCATCAGGTGGCCTATGTGCCTTCACCATGCCATAAAAAAAACAATTCCTCCATCTGTTTCAACCGTACACAACTTTAGAACTAAATTTTATATTGGCGATATCTTTATGCTAGTCAGTCTAGGGCCTATTCAGCATTCGGAACACAAACTGAAACGTAATATTTATGACGTTTTACAGGTTATGATACCTAAAACACTAAACTGAAGCCGTTTTATGAAACTTTAAAATCTTCTCTATCTAAAAGATAGTTTTAAAATCAGTGACTAACAACGTGGGTAGGAACAATGTAGATTTAGAGACCCAGTTTTATTTGTGAATCACCGAACACTAGCAAAAAAAAAGGTCAAGTGCGATCCAGACTCGTGCACCGAGGGTTAATTTTTTTACATGTTTCGCTATTTAAATCAAAAAGTACATCATGTAATTTTACAAAAAAAAATGTTTTGAAATTTGCCGATTGAGCCTTTTTATATGACACCCCGTTTGCTATAATCAAATCACTTTAATTTTTCAAGATATTTTTTTACAAAAAGCAGATGCGGGCAAACAAGTTATGCAACTATGCCGAATTTCAATTTGATAGCTTTTATAGTTTCAGAGAAAAACCGCTGTGACATTCAGACAAACAGACACTGATGTTTTACCATTTTGGTACGGAACCCTAAAAAGGTCCTAAACTAAAGCGGCGACACATTTGCAAATTGACTAACATGTTCAGCAATGGCTTTAAAAACTTTCCGGGCCGACAACCATCTAGGTCCATCATCAATCTAAATTGAGATTCCCTTAGGGACGACCCGGGGGTTGCCCTGGACATGAAATGTTTAAGGCTACTTTTCAACTGTTAAATAAAACCTCTTTTTTCTGCCAAGGTCGCGTGAAAAAGAATTATAGGTTGCATGATTTAAGAATACGTTTTTGATCGTGACGTATTTTTCGTCGTAAACAAGCAGCAAAGCTGATTTTATTCAAGTGTAGAATAGATTATAGTTAAAAATATAAATAATAAAAAGTTTCAAATTCTAAATGGATTTTTTATCTCAAATTTGCATACTATTAATAAAATTATAGATATTATTTAATAAGCAAAATGATGAATTTGTTCAAAAAATAAATAAACGTAACGTAAACGTAAATTGTTACCTATAACAGAACAAAGTTGGTATTTAGATGGATATAATGACCAACAATTCAGAAAAAAACATTTTCCTCGAAATTTAAAAGCTAATGCCGACATTGAAGGCAAACACTCTGAAAAGAATTATGAACAAGGCATTTGCTCCAATCAACGCCGGGTCAGCGAACATTACAAACTATGTCCGTAAGGAAAATTCACAGGACAAAAGTATTTAGTACATGTCTTTATTTTTACTTGAATTACCAAACAAAAAAAATTGGATCTAAAATTGCTGTTAATAACTGTCTTAGGTATCGGAAAAATAACAAGTCAATGCTAACATCAGCGGCATCGCAGTACAAATTTATAATCTGTTCCTGGTTTTGTGATTATTATATTGTTTACTGGAATAACTATTGATGTGATTTTGTTTCAGCTAGTGTAGGTCAAATAAATGTTTTTAATACAGGGTGGAAACTGGAGATGGGTCAGCAAAGGCCGCTACTAATACTTTTGCTACCACGCGAAATTACACAATATTACTTTATAGAGAGCACGACGGTTATGAAATAACATTTTTTTATCTCAATCGATCCCATAGACTAATTGAGACCAACCCCACGTTAGTATACTAAAAAAGTCACAAATGCGATTTTTTTTTATATTCTCTCATTTTTACGCCAATCATTATTATTGTGCTTAAGGATCATTAAACTGTCTGGGAGGCAAAAACGATAAGATCACTAGAAAAACAATTTAACATTAATTGTTACATTATTTTTAATCTGACAAATCACCTTCTAACAACGCCTATAGTATTTACGTTGTTATAAACATTTCATCCCATTTTATTATTTACCCTTAGCAAAGTTCATCCCTTATTCCATGATTATTACACGTATCTATTTTAAAAGACACACACAAGAACACCCTATAAATATCTGACGAAATTCATCTTATTATTAGACTATAGTCTATTATAATGCTCTGACGTAAGTATGTTGATAGACATCAAATAAGAATTTCATTGTTTCCATCCTTTTTGCTCGCGGGTGGCCGTTGGCTATAAATGCTAATATGCCCCGTACTCATCCATAAATAACACTTAAGATTGTACGGCCAATTGTTTGTTTGTTCATTATGAAGGAAGCCACCTTCGCCATTAGCTAGTTGATGACTAATGTGTTTACATTCAAAAGGTTCGGTTTTACAGAAATCTTTGAGTGTTACTTGAATTTCTTTTTAATATTAACATTATGTTTTTTAAGTTAACATATTTCCATATGTTTGTAAAATACATATTTATCAATTAAGGAGTAATCATCAATCTGCATTAGAAAATATTTCATTGATTTACTTGAAATACAATTACTTTCACAATGTCTTAAGTAAATAACGGTTGTAACTTAAAGATGTAGATCGGTTAAACCAGTTACAATTATTTATGTACGTAGTTGGATTAGTTGGAGAAGGTGGTTAATTTTTTCTTTAAAACTAATTTATCTCCTGCATATTCTTTGACGTTAATTAATTATGATTTGCCATATAAATATATCTTTATAACGTGTTTTCAAAGATTTACTTTTGTTTTTATTTTCATGTGCAGTTAATCAGTTTTCATAAAACATTCCGCATTAGTTAGGTAAACGCTTAAAAAGTTAAGCCAAACAATGAACTTGTTGAACAATACAAAGGCCTATAAATAATTCTTACCAGTCAGGTACGTGCACAGTTTAATTCTGAAATATTCATAATAACGCGGCAAATCCACCACAAATCATAATGTCCGTTTAAAAAACCATAAAAGCGTTTCGTTATAAGTACGTCCACAAAAAAGTGGACGCTAAATCTGGGGAAAGTAAAAAGGGACAAGCGGTAGCGATATAATTTTTGTAAAATATAGTTGATTGAAATAATTGCGACGAAAATATTTTATATGCTGGAGTAAATTAAGTGTTCGTTGTTCAGGTAAACTGATTTAAGAAATTGCAATACTAATTGCTTAATTGTTGCCTTGCTAACATTTATCACTACGTATATTCTAGGGAGATTGAACATCTATCACACGCATACCCCTTTTGGAAAAAAATACTATTAACTACAGCAGACCCAGCATGGGAATTTTTAACGTAGTTAAAACTCATTGCCCAAAAGAGACAAACAGAAATAATGTCAACTTATTTAAAGCTGATTAAAAGTGGTCACGTCATAATATTTTTTTTTTAATTCTTTGATGCTTTCAGTAAGCAAATGACATTTAAATCACAGCTACTATATTTTTAGTTAATGTTAAACAATAAGGTCTTAACATTATACTTAATGCTTTGTCTGAAGAAATTCCAAGTTTTTGAAGGACATTTACTTTACAAAGATTACATTTCTCACTTAAGAATAGTTTATATCGTATTTATTTACTTAATTATTTGGTTTGCCGACAGATTAAACACCATTACATATCCCGTCAAATTTTAAATATTATTATACTTTGTATCCGATCGACGTAGAAACAAGCGATGAAAAAATTAAAAACACCACTATAATTGTTTATCGCTCCAGACTCATCCCTTATCCCGTAGCAAAACGAGACGCGTTTGAAATACGCCGGTGAATCACGGCGGACGGGAATGCGTTAATAAGTCTCGTGTCATTCCTGATGCTCCGCGAGTTTTCAGAGATCATCCTGTTTTTTTAAAACTATGCTTTGCAGTATGGCGCGTTCTGTTATGAAGCTAGAACTCTAGACTATAATTGTAAAGCTTACGGAAGTTATAGGTACAGGATGTAGCGTAATTAGTGGTACAAGCTCAATCTGGGAGTCTAATTTACTTGATACTGTATTGTGAACATTATGATAGATCGTATAAACTTAAGAGTAATGGCAGTTGTGTTAAAAGCAATACAAAAACATTTGAAAGACAATAATGATTTTGCCCAGTACAATAGAACCCTATCTGAAATTTTCATTAAATTAATATTTTGCACATGACAAAATAATGTTAACCAGTGGTAACAAGTTACAATGAATAAATAAAAACGCGTTATAAAGTTATTTTATAATATAGTGTAGCCTTTTCATTTCATAAGGAAAAATCTTACAGAACTGTTAAAAAATATGCTTAAGGTTCATACCCCATTATAAATTACTAAGGTCGTTCTCAAAAAACCTTTTATAACATTCAAAAAATGAACAATCGAAGCTTTAAGTGACGGTTAGGTCTATAACAGAAAACCGACGCCTTAAATTCTCCGTAATTACTGAACGCTGTATAAAAAACGGGAGCTAAAAGCCGATAATTAGAAATCCGATGGAGCTACAAAATCCTCTTAAAAGATTTCCGGTAAAAAGAACAGTGAAAAACCGTTGTCGTGATAATTTACGGTCCCAATCGAGCTGTTAGAATAGAACGCCTACATTTACATGTGGAAGGAGGGGACAGAATTGGTAATTTTTTGCCTTTTAATTCAATCCTAATATTTAAGTAAAACCTGAAATAAGAGTTAAATTGCAATTATGTGAACCACCCTGTATCTAAAGCCATATTAAAATACTGTACGACCATGAGAAGAAAATTCCGGTTATGAATGATAAAAATTAAGCTGTTTGTCCGCGAGTCAAAAATGAATCCGATATTAATCAAGTAATACACGGAATACTGTAGGAGTCACACAGAAGTTAATATATTGTTCGTTTTATTGAATCAGGATAAGTTTTGTTTTGCGAAGCTTGTTGACTATAGGCAACAAGGAATATGTCAAACAAAGGAATATTTCGTGTGTGTAGTGATATTGAACGTAATTCATACCCAGAAATAAAACAGGCCTACGCTAGTAACGTAACGACGCAACAGGAAACGGTTGTTGTTCTAGTGTTGCCACACAGAGAAAGTTCAGTTACAAATAGGGATAACCACAATTGTTGCTGTGTTTGTGTCGATATCCTTTTTTTATTTTGTTTTAGATATTTAATTTACTTTTTATGTCAGGGTCCCTCTGAAAACCAGCGCCTTGGCATGCTGCGCGGCACAAAGCTGAGTACATCATGTTTAATGAGTTGGGCATCGAAAAAAATATTGTTATTCAATTCTATTCAATGAATATGTAAGGTATGCACTGCGCTCCTAGTAAAAAAGGTTATAACTCTCTTGGAGATCAAGTAAAAAGGGTTTAAATCTGGTATACTCCGTTTATGTATATTTATACCCTTTTTAGGGTTACCGTAGTCAAACTAGGAACCCTTATAGTTTCGCCATGTCCGTCCGTCCGTCCGTCCGCAGCCTAGCTCAGAGGCTCTTAGTACTAGAAAGCTGTAATTTGGCTGAATATACATATTAGTCACGCCAACAAAGTGGTAAAATAAAATAATTTAAAAAAAAATTCTTTACTGTACATCCCCTACACGTAACTTGGGGATGTATTATTTTTTTCTCGTCTACCCCATAGTGTGTCGTTGGATCGGTCTCTCAAAAATATTGCGGGTTTGTGATAACAATTTTTAGATTAAGGTATCCGTTTATGAAATATTAAGCTTTAAAGCGCTAATTTTTGTTAAAGTCGAGTGTCCCCCCTCCCCCTTCAGCCAAAACTACAAATACTAAATATCTGAAAAATATCTTGAATGAAAGCACATATAATGAATTTAATAGGAAAACTATCACGACTAAGTAGACCTCATTGGTTCTTGAGTTACAAACGGTTTAAATGTTTATACCTACCGAAATATTATTTGCGGTGTTGGTAAACTGACCGCGACCTATGTCGATGTATGGGGATAACCGTTTTCCAACGGCAAAGTTAAGTTTGTCGCGAGGTCTAATTTGTTTGTAGCAACGGCTTCGGAACCCTACACTGAGCATTGTCCGACATGCTCTTGCCCAGTTTTTAGTACTAGTTAAGGAGACTTATACCCTTTTTACTAGGACCCCAGCATTGACGTAAGCTGCTTTGCGTTTGCCTGCTTAAATTCCGTACACTTGACAGATGTTTACAGTCTACAAGTTAGTACTTAACAAGTTTTTTCGACTTGGCTCTACGGGTTAGTTTATACTATGTATAGTCGACCAAGAAAGTTTTTGACCATTTTTTGACTCTGATTTGTATGACGTTTAGATCCAAAAGTGGCAAACCGCCGTTTTGATCAACCAAACATGATCAAATATATGAGCAAGTCCATCTGAATCAGTTTTTGGTCAAATGAGCTCAAATTCGGAATACATTGTAAACCTGATGAAAAACCGATGCTATGGTTTCAAGAACTTATCTGATGATAAAGGGGTTGCATTGCACACCAGTACTCAAATGTGTATTTTTGTGCTATAAAAATTAAATAATTACATACATAAATAAATAATATAAAAATAAAAATCTAGCTAAAATATCGCAACCAAAATTTGGATTGCAGCAGCAGCATAATTTCGTCACCATTTATTAATAAAACTGCCACATTGAGTCAATATTCTTTTATGAATGTCAGTTCGGTAAGTATTGTTTAAAATAATTAATTACAATAGCAGAATAGTATTTAATCATACAATTGGATACATAATCAGTTTAAAAAAAATGCTAATGCTATTATTAACGCTGGTAAACATCTTAGCTTAATTGTGCAAAACATGGTTACAGAATTATCAACAAAGTTTTTAGAGATGTAGGTAATTCTGTAGCTCTGCCTACTCCACTCTGGGGTTACAGGAGTGAAGGCAGCTATGTATGAATGCATGATAATGTTATCTTGATGACTTTGCCACTCCATCTGTCAGTATCGATGAACTCGGAAACTTAAATAAGCTAAGCCGAACCGGTTCCTCAATAGCCAGACAAAATTATAAACTTCAATTTTTATTTAACCTAAAGGTATATGCAAATTGTCGTCATCGGCACCAATAGTAAGACCCCTGCTGATGCCGAAGTCGAAAAAGGAAAACAGGATCTCTGTACTTAACGTAGAGCCACCATTAGGGAATATGTATAACAAAATATGAAAATACCGTAGAAGAGATCATCAAAAGAGATATTGAAATTAAAAACGGCTAAGAAATACGTATGATACAAGTATTTTAAACTGCTAATTAAACAGCGATTAGACAGAGAGATGCGATACGCCGTGCGACGTCATGTAACACGTCGGCAATATAAACTCCATGTTAAATTTTGTTTTGTTAGAAAGAGATAGGAACAAATATTTGTTTGTTACATGAATCAGCTTTTATTCAAACTGTGAAAAAAGTCATGAATATTTACTATTTCAGAATCGTAAGTTAGTCTAGACAAGGAGATAATGAATGAGCTAAAAATGTACACTCAGCAACAAAATCTTATCTCATACATGAACCTTTTTGACGGAAACTTACTTAGCGTCGAGTATGAAGTTTCAGATGCACAAAGCAAACATAGGTGGCTTAAATAAAAACTTTATATCTACCCCGTGTTTGTTGCAAACAACTCAGTCTGTCTTGGAATCCAACTTTTGTACGTTAGGAGTTATCACTTGGTCTGACGTTATAAATTCTAACCTCACTTTATCTTTGGGTTTTAAAGTTTTGTTCGCTGTTTATGTGAAAAATTTGTACCACGTGGTAGTGCGCACAAGTTAGTGGATTTCTTTTGCTGATGATAATAATGTTACTTTAGAGTACTTGCTTCATTTTCAACCGACTTAAAATAAGGGGAGGTTTTCAATTCATCTCTTTAATTTGTATATAACTATTACTCCATTTTTTCGCGTCTATCTTAACATTAAGAGCTGCAGCTCTAGTTGAGCTTGATTTCTATTAATCAATGTTTAAGATTTAACGCAAGTACCTACATTATCTCGTGCAACGTTGTCACAGCAACTCACATTATTTTAAATATTTTTAAACATTCCACCGTCATTTGATGATCCTTGCATTATTTGTTAAGATATTAATATACCCAGTTCAAAGTGCCCGTGGAAAATAAAGCATACTCGTCAATACGATTAATCCAATACAGCGAAATCGAAACCATCATCAATCAATCAGTCAAAATCATTTATTTCAGCCATCTTTGGACCATAATAATAAAGTGTTAGTAAATTAAATCATTGTAGAGTTAATTAACATACAAGTATTTTTTTATTAAAACTAATAACTCTATCATTCAGCAGTGACACAATACTCAATAGGAATATAACGTATTCACGATGTAATAAAAAGTGGCTTTGGCTAGTGCTGGACGTCTAGACATATAGGTCACGGACGGAACGGTGGTGCATTTGAAAAAGTTCTAAATGCTATTGTTAGCTCTGACGGAACGATGCAGGGGTGGCAAATGCATTCGTTGCTTCGTTTGGTTCCATTTAAATGTCTAGTCATGCCGCAACCAATTTTTAAGTACAAAAATGTAAACATCAAATATATTGCTGGGAGGTATTATTGTTTGAACTAACAGTGTACAGGTACTTCGGTAATATTGTTTAATATTAAAACACAACATCGTTTGTTGTAGTTTATTTATTTTGACGATGTGTTTTTTTCAGGGTTTTCTTTCCTCTGAAAAAAAGAGGTCTTCTAAATTGCAAAGGTGATTCATGTATGCGTGCAAATAATGTAAAGTGAGTATAATTTAAATTTGGTCAAAAAAACATACATGGACGGAAAATCGTGTTTTTTCCCATTCCAATCTAATTAACTTCATTGCTAAAACATACATGGTAATAAACCGTTATCATTAAAGTAAATAGAAATAATTTGTGCAGGTAGAGCATCGAGAAAGCAGACGCGTTGTCTAAATTGAAAATCATCGGGGAAAACAAAGGAAGATCGAATTTTAAACATTCTGAATATAAATTTAGTCACTGGCCAGCAATAAGCGCTTTTCTTAGCGTATCAAGACAGTTTCCCCATTCCGTTTGCATTCGAATTTCTTATTGTAAGATCTCTATTGGGAATAAGCCAGAGCACTGAATATGTAACACAACCCACGTCGCTCCAGGATTTGAGGAATAGACCTCCTATATTCAAGTAAAAGACATAAATTATGACAACATTTGACATACAATCGTAGTGATTGGGTTATGCGAATGGCTATTATTCGGAGCAAATATAGATACGCTTTTTTGTTAGAGGTCGGGGATAAAAAGCGATTTATTACATGAGTTCGTTTTTTTGCTAGGAATATACGTAATGGTAGATCAGTTATGAATGATATGATTGGTTATGTTGCTAAATTGACTCACTGCATCACTGTAAACATAGGGATAGAGTTAAAATAATCATAATAAATATGGTTTCATGCGTATTAAATCGGAATGAAAAACAAAAAGTTGTGGTAAATATTGTTAAAAATTGTTAACGAAGGTCCTGGCCAAGCATTACAGTGATAGACACCTCAGTACATACTGATTCTTATGTGGTAAATGCAGCTCATAAGAATAAAGAGTACTTTTAAAATAACAATTATTGCAGATTTTATCCGACGTTTTTAATTAACAACATTATCCCTTAAAAAATCCATGTCATTCACAAACAAAACTAAATTGAGACTAATCGGATGGTACGGGTTTAAATCAGCTAAACATAATTAAATTAATACCTAACTGTTACAAATTATATTACCTACGTTAATTTAATAGGCAGTTGAAATTTTACTACTATATTAATTCTACAACCGGCCTAATCCGTGTAATAGAATTTTAATCTCTCTAATCTAGAAAGCGTTAGCGGAGAATGTCATCCCAGATCGAGAGTGGAGACTCTGATACTCTTGAGTAATTAAGATATAAATTACATTTTAGTATGTCCTCTGAATATAGTACACATATATAGTACACAGCTACATCATGCAATATTATAATATTTTAATATTATAATATTACATGATGTAGCTGTGTACACTGTCATGAGTTTTTATTGTAGCATTGTGTGTTGTCGTAAATAGATTTCACACACATCGCCTTATCTGTTTATTTTTATATTATATATATATTATATTTATTATATTTAAATAAGTATGAGTATATGCTAAGTATTTACGTGTATTTACCCGCATCTTGTATATATTTTATTAAAACAGTTTTTTTTCAACGCTTTGCCATTTTGTTCGCATAGTTTTTTTTGTTGATAAAATCATTGTAATAGTATTAGCCACATGGTACTTTTGTCTTTGGAGTTATTCGTGGCAAAGCGTTCTTTGATTGGTACGTAAAATGTGCCTACTTTGCTCCTTACTGGGTAATTTTGCTCCAATTCTATATTTAGTTTAATTGCCCTGCAAGTCGAAGTCTTTGGGTCAATTCGTCAAAATTGCCGAAAGCATTCGATACAATTGCAAATGAAGAGGCAAAAATGAACGTGATTTGTTCGCTTCGCCGTTTCCGTTTCCTGTCAGGCATCGCTCAGTGCCAACAAGAAATTTTACTAAAAATTTATTATGAGAAAAAGCCACTTCCATCTAAGCAATTGTTCATCGAATCACGGTTAGTATGTTTTGGTGTGTTCCTGTATATAATCACTCAGCTATTCCATGTTAACAGTACTTCTAGTAGTTTTTAGCTTCTTCAAGGCTTAAACTTAAAAAAAATATGTTCGTTCCTACTTAGCTCCACGTGTTGGGGTAACTTTGATCCAGGAACATAGTTAATATTATATATTTCTTAAAAAAATTTGGAAGTGGCTAAATCCGAAAGACGTAATCCACTATCATTGGAATAAAATTTTAGAGTCTATAAAACCACCAAAAGAAAGGTCGACGTGAAATTTTTGCAGTTCCTGGACTAAACCAAATTTGGGGATAGGGGATAAGATAACATTACAGCATGAGATTATTTATATCCTATAATGTTAATTAACAGGGTGATGATACTAATGATACCCTTTCGGAAGATCATTTTTATTTTTTGTTGAATATGCCTAAGTAAAGTGATTAACAGGGGAATAGGTACCACATACCTAGGTACGTACCCTTTTTCAGAACACTTTTATTTTCTTTTGATTATTGTCTAAGCGAAGCAATACTAAGATTGAACAATATTGTGATTATATTAAAAATAAAAAACTTTTAAGTAAAAACCAATATATTTTTGTTACTAACACTTAACTCATTTCTTACTTTGCTCCAAACCTACTCAAACTTAGGCTGATATAATTGTTACTGGAGCATACTTTGACTGACGACAGTGTGAAACTGCACCAAACGCTTTCTAATACAAGTTTTGAAGCAAATTTAATTCAGGGGCAAAGTTTCCCAAACACTGGGTAACTTTGCTTCTAAATTCAAGTTTATAGGTATATTTATATCAAAACAATATTTCCATGTCATTTAAATATTAAAACATGATAGTAGGGATGTTCTTCTTTACAATGATACATAAATCAACACACCACAGTATAACGATTTTCAAAAAAAAACGAAATTTGGAGCAAATTTTGGAGCAAAGTAGTCACATTTTAGGTAGGTTTCAAAACCAACAAAAAAGAAAGCTGAAAACTGTAAATGTTTATTTCATAAAAATACAAAAAAAGAAAGAAACAGAAGAAACAAAGAAATATGAAGAAGGAAAATTAACGGAAAAATATTTAAACATCCATACGATATTGCAGAATCTGTCTACTAAGAACTATATTTTCCAAATAATTATGTTACTCTTTTCGATTCCTCGTCTCTAAAAGAGAGAGCTAGATTTTTTTTCTATTATTATGTCTTTGTTAATACACCCCTAGGGTAGTTAAAATAATATTTTTTAACTACTTATTCCTTCATTAACAACTGTAAAGATAATAACAGCATCCAATACCAGCGAACCGATGTTTTTAAATTTAAAAGACGAGCAGCGAGCCGTACCGTTATGCCAGAAGCCGCATCGGCAACCACTAGCGCAAATTCAACGCATTTACAGAACAACCGATTTCAATTTGACGATAAATGTTTTTTGCGTGAACCGATGAGTGGAGTTTCAAACAAAAAGAACGAACCCGGTTATCGGGTTATCGTTCACGTGGATTTTTTGGGGAAATAGAATTTTTGTCACAATACACGGCATGGTTCGGATCATGTAGACAGCGGGGTTTACAGTGCAATGAATCAAATATGTATGGGAAAGAGATCGAGTTGTTTTAAGAAGGATTGCTGTGATGTGACAATGTTATTCTTATAGCCGTATTATTTAACTCGTCTTGACTGAGATGCCCATCTAGAGACATGTCAAAGTAAACGCGAACGTAGCACGCTGTAATTTTTGACGTGTCTTGTGACTAACATCTCAATCTAACTCTTTAAAATCATTTTGTTTTCTTATGGCATGGAGAAGGCAAACGAACACACAAGCCACCGAATGGTAACCGGGATCTGTGACCCATAGACATTTGCATTCTCAATACTGCAGTCCTAAGACCACATATGCGTTGCGAACTCTGAGAACTGATATAAAATGCCTCTATGCTAGTAATTTCGCCGATTGTCTTATCCCACAACAGAATACAACAATGCGAATACTACTTGGCGGTAGTTTTAAGGATAAGATCGTGATAGCGATCCGGACAGTAGGCTTGTGTTATGAATTCCCGTCATGGACCGAAACGAACTAGTTCTTCGTAAACGATCTTAATCGGTCTTCGGTCCTTTAGGTCAGTAGCAATTGTTGTATGTATGAGCGAAACAGACCGAACGAGTAAAGAGCGCTCTTGATGTGAACGAGACCAATAGTACCTACTTCAAAGCGTGTCCTGCTCAGATCTCCAAATTTGCTCCCGAGCTAAAGGACCTAAAGGAACTAAAAGAACGAACTAGTTCCTTTCACCGATTGACCGAGATCGGAGCGCTCCCTTTAAAGACCGAGCGGGCACAACTCTACCGGACAGACCCTGCACAAGGTCTTAACATCAGTAACCACAATTATTGTACTCTCCTCTAATAAATTAAAGGTTTATGTCATATTTCTGAGACTGTTAAGAACACACCCGCCGGATGGTCGTGTTACGTGCGTATGTCATTTCCATACAGATCGATCGTTTTCGAAAACCGTTTACGTTAGAGTTATGCATCTTGTCTGAGTTCCCAGATTATAATAAGATCAATTGGTCAATGTAATATTACAGTATTAGCCTCTATTCGAGCGTCTACCCGCCGAACTCAAACGCGAACCATCGGACGAAATGTTTATGGCGCCGGCTTAGGAATCTTTTGTTGGATAACCCAGTCTATTTCTGTGAATGAGTATATGGATCTTGACTTATAAATAATATTGACTTTTAAATTCTTAATGTACTCTGTATTTGTGTTGACTTAATTTTAATTTTATTTTAATTTTACTTTTTTACTATTATTATTTAACTATATTTCTGACGACCTCAATGTAACTGCATATAATTTGACATGTCATGTAACTTATTCTGTGCTATATTGAGTAATAAAATCTGAATCTGAATCTTAATATTCTACAGGTTAAAACTATATTGCATTTGACGCGCTATCGTATTGTCAACATTACGATAACTCTTACTTGACAGTAATAAAGGCTGAGTTAAAAACAATGTATTAGTTGGTTTTACCCCGTAGAGTGTAGAATATAAGCTTTGCATAACATGTCAAGTTATAAGGGGGCCTAGTATGGCTGCGTTTATTGCGTGACAAAATGTAGATGAAACATTTGTCACTTTACGTATTAAACGAGAGTGACGGGTGCTTTATCCACATTGTTACGCGATAAACGCAATCATACTGGCCCGCAGATGTAAATAGGTATATCGCATTTAATAATCACGCCATCAATCTTTGACCTACAAATCATCATAATCATCATCATCATCATCATCATCATCATCATCATCATCATCGTCATCATCTCCTTGTACTTATCCCAATCATCTGGGATCGGCGCAGCACGTTTTTCCCTTCTTTACATCCCTATTAGCCGTCATCTCAGCGTTCACTCCCTTCTTTCTCATATCACTCTTCACTTCACACAATCCATCCATCTCTTTTTAGGTCTTCCTCTTGCTTTATAACCCTCCACATTCATACTCAAACTCTTCTCGTAACATGACTTCATTCCTCGCATGACATGGCCATACCATGACAATCTATGTATGCTACTTACTTTCTGTCATATTCAATGTCACTATAAAATATAAAGTAGCTTATTATAACAAAATATAAAGGAGACTTTAGCTATTTTGCGTTTATGAATAAACTGTACACGTTTAATACATATAGGTACTTTGTACTTAAATCTAGATTTCTTTCAATGTATCTACACATTTTTGGGATCATAGTGCTTCAGAACTATTCACATTTATTGTTATGTGTTTTTCGATGTCGAATGATAAAAACATAAGAGGGCTTGACTTTGAGGGCTGTTGTCCCGTTCAACTTGAGGTCTGCGTTTTGTGATATTACTTTTATAGATATCACGAGTGGGGTCGCATATTTTTGTTAGCTAATAAAAAATATCAGGTTGTAACCTTGTTTTTTATTTATGAGTAATAAATTTTAATGTTTAGTTATGTACACCATTCAGGGGCTTCATTCTACTTGGTAAAACCATAATGCTTGTGACTGTTATCCTATTGTTTTTAACTTGACCGCCATTACTGTCAGTGTCAAATGTCAAACATGTGACTTCAAGAATAATGAGCTATCGCAATAATGTACCCTTACTGGACTTGACAGAAGCGCGTGGAGCTAACCCCATGTGCTTCTGTTTAGTCCATTAGAGAAAATACTCTTTTACCGAACAATTGTCTTCGCGAGTGATATCCATGGACTTATTTCTGTAATAAGTCTATGGGAGTGTCTATAAATTACTTGACATTGGCGAAAAACACATTAACAGGAGAGAAAGCCATTAACTAAAATTAGAATGTACTCTTACTTGTTGGCAATAATAAGACCTAAAAAAACATTTTCTGATGATAATAATGTTAAGATAATCAAGTAGGTACGGACGGACACATTACTAGGTTAACGACGCGCTGGCCTAGTTCGTAGTGACCCTGCCTACAAAGCTAGCGGTCCTGGGTTCAAATCCCGGTAAGGGCAGATATTTGTGTGATGAACGCGATTATTTGTTCATGAGTCATGGATGTTTTCTATGTATTTAAGTATATATTTCTCTAGGTAAGTATTTATATCGTTGCCTAGTACCCATAGTACAAGCCTAGAGCTTAGTTTGGGACTAGGTTAATTGGTTTGACATTGTCCCCTGATATTTATAAGTATATATTGTTTGTTGGCAGTCAGGGCCGAGATTCTAGGCGGTAAAAACCATATCGTCTTTGACCTGTTATCGTATTTTCAACGTTTTGATAGCTCATAATATTTACTTGATAGTAATGGCAGCCGAGTTAAAAACAATGCCATGACAGGTCAAAGACGATATGGTTTTTACCGCAAAGAATAGAGGCCCAGCTCCGCTTGCTTATTTCTCGCCAAACGGTACACACTCTCCAGAAGACAGAGAAATACCAATCACTCAAAGACCCCACAAGATCCATATAAAGACAAAAATCTAAACTAAGTAATTACTTGTTTCAATATCTCAGAACCTAGAAACTAAAGAAACACCGCATTCCAAAGCACTAAACACCAAACTTAACCTCACTAAGCCGTGAAACTAGCCTCGGGCTGTCATCAAAAACCACTGCGCAAACTGCACGAACTTCAAGTAATAACTAATGTTGGTAATTAGTTCTCAGTCACACCGGCGACGTTGAAATATGACTTCACTTCGCCGATTTGCCGTAACGTATGGGTTATGGTTGATTTATGTATGGCGAATGTTTCCCATGAGAGTAAACATGAACACGAAGGGTCTTTCCTAGACGTGGAGGAATTTATGAAGTAAATCTTGAGTAAATATTGCAGGAGATTGGTTTTTATAGTTTAACCGGTAGAAATTAGCGGAAGCATGTGTTGAAGGAAATATAACGTATAATAGACCATTCGTCTGTTCTTTGGTGTTTGTAATGTTCAATAAAGTGTTTTGTATTGTATTTTATCAAGTATAGACAGAGTGAAGGAAATGGCGGACATCGTGCTTTAGTCGTATCAGGCTGTAAAAGACAGAACTGGGGTCCTACTGAAAAAAGGGTATAAGTCGACTTAACTCGTAAAACCGTAACACCAAGTGTAAATAGGAACTAGACTTAACTTGTTTCTCTTGCAACGCAGCATATTGCTATTACTGATTCGAAACTGCCTGCAACTTTTCAGTAGTTGACTTTATGAGTTTGAAACTGAAACGTTATTAATTTTGTTTATATCGCTGCGAAGTTGGGACATGTCGTGTGTTTGTTACTAATTGTAGTTCGGGAGTTAAAGCATAATTGTGACTTTTATAATTGGATTCTGTTTGCTGCATGGAAACCGCGAAATAAATAAGGTACTAGAGGTAAACGGTAATTAAGCTTTTTGTTTCTAGAGTTCCGTCCCCAAAGGGAGTTCAACGGGGCCCTATTAATATGGCTACGCTGCCGTCCGTCCTAACTTTAAATCATTTGTACCGTAATAGATAGCGTGTTGTTTTCTTTTTCTTCAGAGTTTGTTATTACGGAGGATTTAGTAGAAGAAAAATCAATACTAAAAGAGGGCTCCCGCTGGCACGATTAGAAGTCGAAATCAAAGTGCTATATAAATAGCGGGACTTCACTTGGCATTGTGTATTTGCGTATCTATACATATAATAAAGTTGTAGAAGGGAAATAATCCGTACATTCGAGATATGAACTTAAAAATACAATAGGGGCCCTCAGATTGAACAGTAGAAAGCATTTCTAATTTTTTTGAGTTGGTGTATGTTTGTCTGTTTGTATGTTTAATTTTGTTTCTCCTCGCATCAATTGAAAACCACTGAACCAATTTGAATGCGGTTTTCAACAAAAAGTTTTTATAAAAGGTGTTTATTATATATGTATAATAAAAAAAAAAAGATATGATAATTAAACTAAGAAATTATCAAATTAGGTCAATTATTTACTTAACGTGATTACAAATATCAAAATAGTATTCCCCGTTTATGACATAGAAACTAAATTCAAGGATTTTTAAAAGTCAATGTAACTACAATATCTTATAAAGAGGCATAATAAATAATTTTTTTTTTTTGTTTTAGCAAATGTGACGCCATGATGATGACAACGTGAGATCACAGAAAGACAACCATATCCCTCCCATTACTGGAGCGATAAAGACAACGGATATTTGGCAAAGCCATCCCACAGGTGGTAGCAGGACTCCATACATTTCGAATTCATGATGGCGGCCATGATGGTTTTCGTAAAAGTCGTCATGGGTATCGTTTCTCATGTTTTCGGGGATGGCAATTTCGAAAACGATTACAGTTTCGGAATTCAAGATGGCGGCCATGATGTTTTTCGGAAAAGCCGTCATGGGTATCGTTTCTCATGTTTTCGCGAATGGTGAATTCGAAAATGATGTCAGATTCGGAATTCAAGCTGATGGCGTCCATGATATTTTACGACAAAGTCGTCATGAGTATCGTGTTCCATGTTTTCGGGGATGGCGAATTCGAAAATGTTATCAGAGGGCTCAGACAAGATGCACTACGCTAACTAACGTTTCAATTCGATTCGTTTTTAAACCAATCGCGTCACTGGTAGACCACGTGACTTTTCGTATCACGTCATCTTCCAGTGACGCGATTGGTTTAAAAATGAATCGAATAGAAACGTTAGTTAGCGTAGTGCATCTTGTCTGAGCCCTCAGATTCGAAAAAGTCGTCATTGGTATCTTGTTTCATGTTTTCGGGGATGGCAATTTGGAAAATAATGTCAGATTCGGAACTCAAGGTGGCGCACAGGTTGTTTTTCGTGAACATACTAAGCACATAATATACTCAAACGAAGGGTTGCACTTCGAGCAATTCATCAGTTAATTTATTGAAATGTAAGAATATAATAAACTGTGAATACTTTAAGGTAACAATTATCAACAGTCTGCTCAAGATCGTAATTTAGAGTACCTATGAGTCCGCCGTACATTAACGATATAATTATATTCATTTTAGATTTTATGGGTGTTTTTATTCTAAGACGTACAAATTGTTTCTTGGAAAACAGAAACATAGAAAATACATCTATTGACATAAAAATGATACGCATTACAATAAACCAAGAATTCAGGCAGAATTTTCATCTGTGCCGTTGCGTCAATGGGACCCTGTCGGTACTGTGGAATAAGAAAGGGTTTCTTCGTAATTAAACACTTTTAAAGAGATATTACTTTTAATTATTGGTTCTTAATTATAGCAATACAATAGGTGTGCCTTCTATCAAGGCTTAGCGGTGTCTCCTTACTTTCTTACAAAACAAAGCACCGCTGTTCTATCGAACAAAAATGTCGTACTTTTAGTAATAGAACCTTATCTCATTACAGTACGATGCCGAGGCAAACCATTAGCACGGACGAAAAAGAAAAAAAAAAGTTTAGCACACATAATAGTTTAGGTCCTGGAATAGGGCAGGGTAGTTTTTATTCCAAAAAAACATCTCATTCCTACGGGAAATCAAATTAATCGTTAAAAGCTGTGAATTTGCTCACAAAGCGGCGCTACTTTGTATGGGCGAGTAATAAAATTAAAACGGTGAAATCTCATCTAGCCATGGTGTTGGTAGCGTGTTTTTATTTCTTTTTACGTTTATCATCCTGTTATCCTTTCAGTTTTTGTATTCATTGATGTGTGCGTACACAAAAGTAACTATAGAAAGACACTTTTAGTTCTCCATACACGAACTAGATGGCGCTAGCTCTGATTTAAAACTCTGTATGGAAGTGTTGCCTTGGTTTGGTTACAACTCGCAATCACTGGGTGGTTAAGCGATTTTCCCTATACAGCGCTTTATTTCGTTTTCGGTTCGGATAGGACAAACTTATATTATTCATCCTTGTAAGATCAAATTCGCATAGTTATCAACACATTGGCATTGATTGTCTATTTGACAAATGGAGCCGATAGCAAATACGCTATACCGTGTCATTATCGGTTTTATGATTCGCATTAATAGAGCCAAATAGAGCAAATTATAAAGTGACAGATTGTATCCTAATTATTTGCGACTGAATCTTAAATAACGTGCTGAACATAGAAAAAAACCCACAAGTTGCATTAATGTGTAGGTGTGACTGTGTGCCCGTGTGTCTGTGTATTTCTGTGTTTTTGTATCTGTATTTCTTTCTTTGGTAATGTAGTTCCCAAACAGATGGAACACTTAGGACGCGGTTTTTTTTAAAGGAAAGGTAGTATGAATGGATGGTTTTTCGGTTTCATGAAAATGGCGGAAAACTGAAATTAATTAGAACGTCACCATTATATTGGGAATTTTTAACTATCTAAATAGTATTATTATGTATGTAAACACATAGGGAAAAATTAAAACACAATGTACAAAATAGGGATGAACAAATGCAAACATATTCCTTCAAGGAATCTCTTGCAGCTTACGTTTTTTGGGAGAAGAAAAATGAGATGTTGTAGTAGTAAGTAGTTATCTTGAAAGTGGTAATCGTCCATAATTCCGTTTACCTGTCAGAATAACCGAAACAAGCAATCAGGTGCTGCGGTTACTAATGAACGGTCCGTAGACGTTGGCTCTGCGGCTTCCATGGTCACCTGTCGGTTTAGACTAGCCTTAGATATGCAAGCAATTTCAAATTATATCGGTTTGTGTCACGGCTTACCTGAAGCTGTTGTAGTTTCTGGTTCGCTGCGCAGAGTATCACTTTTGTTCTGTCAGTTAGAGAGATGTGTTAAGTGGTAAATCAGTTTATTTTGATAAACAAATTAGGTTGATTGAGACAAATTTGTCGGTCGAGTTTGACGAAATTTTAAGATTAAGCTATTAAAATCTGATAAATTGTTTCGGTTTCATAGATTGTGCTTATCGCCTTTTTAGTTCAAAGGGTCTAAATAATTATTCTCAACGTTCACAAAATATTAATTACTATTCTTCATCTGTACCAAATAAGTATGCTTTGCTAAATAAAAATGTAAAAGAAAGGTAGCGTCGAGATAAAAACTAACCAGCATAAGTAAAATGAAGACCATTATAATAGTATCTAAATCCAATTAAGACTTTCCAAAAGTAGAGGGTATTTCTCACTGAGTTGTTCCAGTAAATCATGCCCTGTCCTTTGTCCCATGTGAATGTCCGGATACGTTAACACTACATTAGATTTGTACAATAAATGCAAAACCATTATGACGTACCCTCATTTTTATACGGAAGATATTTTTGAAAAGTCTACCGACAGGAGATTATTTATTTTTATTACAATTGCAATGGAATAGGAAGTCAATCATTCAGACATCTATTATGTAGGGGAAAATGTTAAAGAATAGCCATAGCTATACTGAGTGTATACTCAGGTATTCACCTAAAAATGGAGTATTTGCCTATCTACCCGTTTGATAAACGAGTATAGGTACCTATATTGTGTAAACACCCGCCGCCACCTTTCCCTATACGCCAGTCGTCGTTCAGAAATTATAAATCGTCGTATATCATTAAGCATACGCTTATTCAAAATGAAGGAACATTAAATTATAATTTAACCACCTTTTAACGTCAATAAAAACTCGACATATTTCCAACACATGTCAACATCAAAAGCACATAAGTCATCAACGTAGAATGAAGCAATTTTGTTATTTAAAAGCCGTTTCAGTGCTCATTAATTTGGTTTCGTTGCCGCCCATTAAATCGCTTGTTTCGACTTATAACGCTTCGGTTGGTTTCCCGCTTTGATTACTATGTTATTTTTGATCCCTTTGAGCTCTCGTAAGGAGAAACGTGATTTTTTTGTCTGGAAACTGAAGCAATAATGTTACGCAAATATGCGGGATCTAAAATTATGCTGGATTTATTATAATAATGTCATTTTGTTTTTGCATGCCAGTGACGCTTTTATTAAAAGGTTCCTTGTTTATTATTATTTAAGCTTCTTATATTTAAAATGACGACGCGGCTAACCTAATTCTTAATACCTTGCCCAACGCCACGGCGATAATGTCCTTTTCTCAAAAATGTCCGGAAATGTTGACATTCCTATCTACATATTGAGAAGCGAAGTACATAGTTTACTGACAGTTCTCAAATTAAAAAAAAAAAACATTGCGTGCTCGCTACACAAGCCCGCAATGTTGCATACAAATTCCATTACTATCTAGCTTGTAACTTTTTAAAAAGTGAAAAGGGCCATAATAAAATGAGGGCACAAGTCTTATACATCCAAATTTTACTCGAAACATAACTTTTTTATTTGTGCCTGGAATAGCTTATGCTTTTTTTTAAAACAACAATTGCGTTTCTCCTTGTCATAAACAAAAAGGCGGTAAGGAGTGATGGTTTTTTCACATGAAGTTTCTGTTTATTACTCGCAAGCTCGTCCGTTTAATCCAATACTCGGCCCGCAATTGCCTACTTCCATGCCTAGGCAATAATGTACTATTATTTCAAAATCTACTAAAGATAAGAATCACGAAAAACTACGTTTACTAGATAATTATATTTATATAAAAGCAAAAGAAAAACAATGGTTTCAAGATAAACTTTGTATTGCAGTTGGTAAATTAGTCGGTCGCCAAATAAGAAAAAAGTGTAACAGTATATATTTTCTGTTTACTTAAAAGAGCTAAAGATAAGCCCCGTGTGGTTAAGGCAATGACACCAAGCAGCAATACGACTTTAGTAGGTTTTTAATAATCTATACAAATAGGACTTAGGTGTGGAACCCTCGGTGCTAGCTTCCGACTCGTTGAGCAGTTTTTAATATTTAGGATGAAGAGTTCCAAACGTAGTAACATACACTACCTATATAAATATTTTCACTTTTTATTATGTATGTAAACTCGTTGGTTTTTAAGACGTTTCTTACAAAATTTCAGTAAAACAAAACGAAAGCATCGTTTTCATAATGGAACTTGAAAAGTCCACTATAAATAAGGACAGAGAAGCAAAACAAAGAAGCGGAAATGAAAGAAAGAGCAGAACAAACGGTACAATAGAAACGGAACTTAGACGGAAACTGTGGCGGTGCATTAGATGGAGACAATTAGTCGCACGCTTTCCATCCACGATCCGTTCAGAGAAACGGCCTTTTTCCAAGAATTACTCTAAAAAGTTACTCATAATTCCAAAGTTATTAAGTACTTTTAGGACTTACTCTTACTTACGTACTTCTTATTTAGTTTTGTAGCATTTTGATAAAGAACACAACAGCAGGCCTTTACGACTTGGCTGTCTCCTTGAGCAAGACAAATAGCCTGTCGCCTGTCACTTTTTTATTACAGACTAATAACCTTCATAGTAAAATCACAATAACCATAAATTTGGACAAAATCAAAAACCAATCTAACACAATACCAAAATATGCTTATTCTGGCTTGTTATCCTAAAAACTAGGTTTCCCATGACCAACAACGCTTTTGTCTAGTAATGAAATCGAAATTAAAATTGGAATAGCCATTAAGAATTAAACTAGCACTAAAAAAACTGCTAAAATTTCTGCATTTATCCAACCCAAACTGGCTTCATTGCACGACCGTCGAAAAGACCGCTCTTTGTGATCGCTGCTATTGTACGTGATAAATTTACGTGGTAAAAGCTGGCCTGCTGTGGGTTTGTCTCCTTTATGTGTTTCTGCTCCTGGCAGACGTTAGTGCATTAGCTGGGACACTATTGTAGGGATTTTGAAGAGGTTTTTACTTCGGGGGTTAAGAGATGGTGTTATTTGTTACCTTAAAAAGGGGTCATGAGATGAGAGACACATTTAAGCGTGTTGTTGAACTTAGTGCTGGTCTTAATGAGTGGTTAAGAGTGGTCTTAATTGTGGCAATTGCCAAGTGAAGATTGCGATTTAATAAGCGATATTGTCCTCCTGATATTTAAGATATTTTTACTTAAGACCTTTTTTCTGGCCATAATGTAGCGTTATTTGTACTGCCTCTAAATCAGTACAAAAAACGCTACATTAAGGCTAGAAAAAAAAGTTCATTTAAGTATTATTTATTTTTAGCTATACATAGAATGAAAAATAGGATTATAGGTACGATGTCAAAGATGTTTACAACAAGAAGGTTCTACACAAGCTTGTTTTTTTTTTAAACCAAGTTTATCAAATGAGAGCAGCATTACTAGTTAATGTTGACGAATAATGATGATGAAATGAGATGTAAGTAATTGTAGCTTGTATTTAGTTGATTTATACGAGTTGTCTAAACGTCATAAGAATACGGATCCCTACACATACTTTTTAACGCTTCTAGTCATTTATAACAAGCTTCCTATCATCAGAAATAAGTGATTTCCCATCACCAGGTTCCCACTTGACCCAGTTCCCATATGTTAATGCTACGTCAGCCAGGAGGTTTATTATCTGAGCGTTTTGCAAGTTCGGGTCCTTTCCCTAAGTAAACGTTACGGCCCAGCGATGCGGGGCCATGTTTTATATCAACTCTATTCCATTAGAGTTGTGTTACAGACAGTTGTAATTTACGCAACTGAGTTTGCTAGTTTGGATTTTATGGTGCGTTATGTTCTGGCGATGTTTTTATTGGAATGTTTTTTGTACATAATTATGTAATCTATTAGGATCGTTACTTTGAAGTTTGTAACGGTCTCAGGTTGGCGTTGTTTAAATTAATTCTAGATTTTGTTGAGAGTTGTTTAAATGGCACTACAAGTTGTTATATCAAAAATAATAATATTTATAAAATATCAGCATGCATTAATTTCTTAATTATTTTATCTTATTAAGAAGGAGGCTGTTGGCCAGCAGTGGACTAGAACAGGATCTAATTATTTTAATAACAGCTTCTGCCCACGACTTCTTCCATGTAGAATTAGTAATTCCACTAACCCACAAGAACAGTGTTTTTTTCGATTTAAAAAGAAGGCTTAATGTAAAAGCAGTGTTTATTCAAAAAATCATCTAAATTCGTTCTGCCATTTCAGTTTTTAGAAGTAACATTGTAATTTATTGACACACGCATGCACATTACTCACGAAATTTAAACGTTTAAAGCACCATTTTTAAATTGGGTTCTAAAATTAAAATAGCAATAAGGTGCTGGTAGACAGAGTATTCATACAACGCGGTATTTCACATGAAAGTGTAGAGTCATGCATAAAGGCTAGAATGGATCTAAGCAGTTTTAGAAATTACTGCGTCATCTCTTATATGTGGGCAGCATAGAATAGTTTTGATGGCAAAACAGAGGGGACACTAGATTATCTGTAACTTAATTTGGATTCCGGTAACAGGAAAGTAACAAGGCATTATTTCTTTCAAAAGGTAATTAAGTTAAAAAACGGGTTTTAACCTTTAAATGCATGATGTAGGCAGAGGATCCTATGTAACAAAAAGTTACATAGGATGTAACAAATACGTTTATATTTTATATATTATATATAAGTATTTGGTACTGTAAAACGGGGTAAATTGGCCCAATCTTCACTTTCAACTGGAATTTTAACCTTCTTCCTTAATTCATAGGGTATTTTAAGTTACTACATAAAAATTTGTGGTAAGCTCTTTTAGATGCTTAGTAGCGTTAGATTTCCAAATTATTGGCATATTTTGAGAAATTCAACAAAAACCCTATTGGATTCCAATTTATCCCTGACGGGGTTAATAGGTTCGCAAGGGATGTTAATCGGAATTTTGACTAGGTCTGCCATTAAACCTAGCCAAAGCTAAGTACCTACCTAGGTACCTACTAAACTACTCAAAAAATCATTAAAATAGGCAAGTACTAAGTTAAAAAATCCTTCGTGAGAACTGAATATTTATATACACATCTAAATACGTTTAGTTTTAATTTTTAAATGAAAATTTTATTTTATTAATGTTGAATTCTGTACTTAGTTATATATAAATAAATGTCACATCTAAAACTTGAAATTGAAAGGAACATTAAACGCGTGTTCACAACGACCTCACTTTCAACGTGTTTTTCTTACTGAATTGGCCGATTCAAATGCTGTTCACCAGTAGCAGAAAATACCTCGCTCGTTCAGAAATTACCAACAGTTGATCTCCGGTCTGTTAGTAATGGGACTAACAGACCGGTTTAGAAAAGCAGATTTTTATTCCAATTTACCCCGCCATTCCTATTTACCCCGTTTTACGGTACCTATAATCAGCACACTAATACAAATAATGGAACTTATTAAGGACAAATAAAAATTAAATCATGCATTTAAGGGTTAACACAATAAGAAGTACAAAATGTTAATGTATGTTGTGAATTACCTTGCAGCACGAAATTTTCAATCCTATAAATATTCATATGATCTTGAATATTTTTTTTACAACATGCAGGTGGCAAAACGAGCAAATGATCTAGTGTCTTCGCTCCTGAGGTACCTGTTATCGGGAGTTTAACTAGTGAAATAGTGTAAATATCCACAAAATGGCAACCTTCCTTAAGCAACCCAAATTGATGTAAAAGCCGGACATATGCAGTGGAATGCCCAAAGCTGAGTGGACGTGCCTTTAAGACCTTGGAGACATTATCATAATCTGTGGTATATATCATTATGTTTGGCCAAGGTACGTGACGCCCCATATATCGTCCAGCATTTACATGAGAGAGGACTTGATAAAATATATCATGTTTTATTCAGGGTCCACATAATACGGAGTGACGTAACTACGCTTCACTATCTTTGCTGCTATAATGGGGAATTGGAGCTAGGTGCCAAGTTATTTTAGGAACGGGACGGCTTTGTGTTAATTTGGGTGTGAAAAAAAAATACGCACATGGGTGAAAATATTCTTACATTGTTTTCTTATAATATATTAATTACTACGGCTATTTTAAAATGCGTGCGATACATTGTAAAATAGTAAAATAATAATTTCAAGGCCGAGATTCTAGACGGTAAAAACCATATCGTCTTTATCCCGTTATCGTATTGTCAACGTTTTGATAGCTCTCTTTTACTTGATATGATGGAATGTCTCTATGCTAGTAATTTCACCGATTGTCTTATCCCTACACTGGAATTCAACAATGTAAAGACTGCTTCTTGGCGGTTAGTTAAAAGGGTGGTGGTAGCGATCCGGATGGTCCTTGTATAAGGTCCTACCAATAAATTCCCTAACCCCCCTCCTACCTAATTTCCTGGTACTTAATCTTAATAGTATCATAAGTTCGTAACGGCATCATAAAATATAACCTTGTTGCAAACATATTCGACTTGAAACATTAAGTAAATCCTCCTCCTGGATTACAAGCTCCAGCAACTGAATATGACGTAAATCAGCTTTACAATGTATCGCGTATCCTTTGAGCGAAGCAATGTGAAGTTTAATCTTGAAATTAATACCATTACGTATACTATACAAGGTTTGTGGTTTCATTTAGGCTTTAGACCCACACATCAAAAAAGCCTCAGTATAAATGGATGTCTCTTGCTTTAAAGGCAAGAGACAAAGTTTGTCTCTGCATTATGCAGATGCAATATTGTGCTGGGGAATTTTAGCGTCACAATGTCCTTTCACGCGAGATCGTTCAATTTTCTAAATAGAAAATGGCAACAATCGGTGAAAGGTATAAGAGAGTGATATCCAAAAATTAAAGATTGAAGGTTATTTTCTCTCAATTTTGTCACAAAAATTAATTATTATTACCCATTTTTCAATGTTTAATAGCAAAAGGAGTAAACGTGCATTAAATTACGAAGCCATTTAGCACGTAGAACGCCAAGGAATCAAATTTAAATCCATTTTGTATAGGAATTCAGGAAAGTAGGCCGTGAGTGTGCGCTCATTTCATTAATTTCAAGAGTTTATAAAGTTTGCTTTTTAATGTAATATGTAAAATGGGTTATTTAATGTCCGCCCTAAGGATATTCTACATGAAGGTAATTAAATTAAGCTGTAGCCCCTTCTTGAGTACATAAAATCTTACAATAGTAAAGAAGCCTTTACCTTTACCTAAACTTTTGAACAACAATAAAAAAAAGGTAAAAGTTGGTATTATGAAACCGCGACTAGTTTGGGATTGGAATAGATGTCAATTCATACGCACTGTGACGTAAGTATATGGTAAAAATGTCACCTCTAATCCCTTTCTAATCGCGGCCACATAATAAATAATGTCGAGTAGCGGCGATTTCGGGGCAACCTACCAGCAGCGACCATGGCGCCAATTTTGGCGAAACAGAACCACGCTGTTCTGTCGCCTCGGTGTTAGTTTTAAGTTTTATATTGTTATGTGCCTATATATTCTATAAGGTATTTGTAATTATAATTCTTGTTGCTCGAAATAAAAAAACTAATTCTTATTCGTAAATGTGTATCCATTTCACGTAATTACTTATTACATTTGGGTGAAATAATAATTTTGGTAAGCGAACATTAATACTGTCTTTGTTCCGCTATGAATTAATTCCATATAGATCCGTGATTAATTATGTGGTTAGAGCAATTAAATTTCAACTAGTTTCAGATGGGATTTATTAAGCTAATTACAATAATAGCGTATTTCATCTTTCAATGTACTAAGAAATATTATAAACACGTTGTATTACTAAAAAAGAGTCATAAAAATAATATTTCAAAAAATGCATGACCTGGAGCAATATGGTATTTAGGTATAATCATCAACTTCGATTGTCGAGTGATTGTTATTGACCCATTCCTCATGACAGCCTCAATACTCGTAGTCATGAAAAATAAATTCATTTATTGGCTTTCGGTAACAAGGTTCTTGTCTCTTAAGAAATAAAGTTGTTGAATGTACAACACAACTTGACTACTCGTAGTCCCTACTTCGAGTTTTGTTGTACACATTACACGTCACAAATACACGCTGTGTATTGTGTGGTTTGTATCAATCAACTTTACTGTTATCGTCTTCACTATGTTGCCATCTCTTGGGTCGCTCTTTAAAACTACAATGTTAAGGAATTTAAATTGTCCAAACATCTGCTTTTATTTATTTATTTATTTTAATACTTTATTGCATAAAAATTAAAGTAATGTACAAAAGGCAAACATACTACAAGCATTATCTGAAAATGTGAAACAGAAATGACAAAGTAGGTAGGTGCAATAAAATGACAATCATTTCCCTTTATCTAAATTTTGAAAAAATTTGAACAATATCTTGCAATTATAAGCCCATTATTTTACAAGTTTTGTCATAAGCATATTAGTATATAATTATCTCAACCATTTTTCTTGGAAACTCTATCAATTATGTTTTCTGATGAAGCAGAATAACAATTACAAAAAGTTGATTTAACCATTTGCGTAAGTGAATTAAGACCCAAATCATAAAATAATTAATCATCATTATCTTTTCAATAAAATAAAACACAAACTTGGTTCGACCGGTAAACATTCCAATCGCGATGCACCGTGTAATTGTACATTAATATTAATATTTTTACAATGATAAATATTGTTCCATTACACAAGCACTCATTGGATTGTTTAACTTCCGTCAATAAAATTATGAAGTCAAATCAATGAACTGATGGGATTTTGAATGCACTTATTAGTGAATCTCATAGATTTCCATATCTATCTCTTTCAATTGCATGAAAAAATAGAGCATTTAGTTACAAATTGTGATGACAAAATAAGGTAGGATAAGGAACATGCAAGAGGACGTTTAAAAGTAGCGCCAGTGAATTATTAAATTGAATGCAATTGTCATAGTATAGACAGGACATATCATGAGGAGTGAAAGTCATGTAACGAGATAGGTTTAAAGTGTGAGTGCATTCAAGCAAAGAGAAGACCTAATAATAAGGATGAATTGAGCGAAGAGTGATAATGAGATAGAAGGGAGTGAATGCTGAGACGACGCCTGATAGTAATATGCGAAAGTAAAAGACCGTGCTGATCACATATGTTTGGGATTAGAGCAAGAAGATGAATATAGAATATGAAACATATTGTTGCATAAAAACGTTGTTTAACTATGAACTTAAACATTATCGTAGTTAGCTTAGTTGGTAGTGACTCTGCCTATGAAGCTAGTGGCCCTGGGTTTGATTCCCGTTCATGGCAAATATTTGTGTGATGAGCGCGAGTATTTCTTTCTGAGTCTTGGGAGTTTTTATGTATTTAAGTATTTATTTCTCTATACATATACGTATGTTTATACGAGTAGTTGCCTAGTACCCATAGTACAAGCCTAGAACTTAATTTAGGACTAGGTCAGTTTGAGTGATAATTATTGTCCCCCGAAATTTATTTATTATATTAAGTAACTAAATACCAATGCGGAAGTTGGTCGAATTATCTTCACGTACCTCATTAAAGGAATTTCGAATTTATATTTATTATTTTAAAACCGCTTTTATTAACTTCACAGAAATCTTATTTCATTTCACAAATTACGCACCTACTTATAAACACAATAAATACTTTTAATTAAGACCTGTTCATCCGAGTTAAAAGCCTTAAAGTCCAGAAAAAGGGATTGCTTTGACAAACGTTTGTATTAAATTAATTAAATTATATTTTCTACCTTCCCCTTAGAACCGACCTTTTACTTTTAATATTATTAAATAACCTTTTCAAAGAGTCGTTTTATAAATTTATATCTATTGATAACCAGTGTCACTTTGTATGCTTTGCATTTTCATTTATTCTTAAAAAGCCTTTGAAATAACGAAATGAAAAGCGACTTCTTTGTGAGTTCCATACTTCTATCTAATTTTCTTACCATTTCCTAAACACATGTCATGTCATCATAATGAAGACAAAACTAGGATTATTTGTATCCTGCTGTACTAAGAATAAACTCAGAAACGTACGTTAAAATTACCTGCGAGGTGTTTTACCTATATTACTGTCACACGATGCGAAAAACTATTCAACTTCGGGAGACATTTTTGTATGATTCTGAATAAAACATTATTTGCAAGAACCATTTTAAACCTCTTCCCTACACCCTTTATCTCCAACATACCCAGATATTAAAGCAACAGAACCGAAACAACTCCAAATTCCAAACTTGCCTAAACCTGACCTTTAAGACAATATGGCATTAGAAACGTCCGTCACAAATACACAATGAAACGTACAATACGGTCGTGAATGGGGGAAATGGTCCTATCCCAGAACAATAGTTCCCGAAACTTAACCAAGCGGGAATTTCATTGTGCCGGGAACGCTAATCTGCCCTGTGACACTTTACATATTAAGCTTGAATTCTACTTGGGAACTTGGAGTTTGTCGGCGTCATTACAACTTCTTATGTATGTTACAAGGTAGTCTGGAAGCACTTTTGGAGTAAAACAAAACAGAGGCTAATAAATAATGTCGAGTCAAAAGTTACACGTGATATTGTGCTTAGGGGCAGAATTAATAATCTGCGAAATGAAGTTCTTCTGCGAAAGAATCTTCATTTTGTGTCGTCTGTGGCCGACAGTGGGGTCACAGGCACGAGTTTCAGATGTCGGCCAGAGCCGACTATTACGTTCAAAAGGTTAACCGAGTATGTAGTCCTGTAAGATCTTGTGCAGGGTCCGTCCGGATCGCTACCACCATCTAATAATTTAACCAAGCAGCAGCAGTGTTGGCATTGTTGTGTTCTGGTGTGGGAATAAGACAACCGGTGAAATTACTAACATATCGTTTTCCATCTTAGTCCTTAGGGTTGCCAACGCATTTGCAGTCTTAGGATTGCAGTCTTAAGATTTTAGTCTTGTGAATGCAAATGTCTATGGGTTATACATTCCACTTACCATGAGGCGGCCTGAGTGCTTGTTTGCCTTCATGCCATAAAAAAGAAACCCGCTTTCAAAAAGTGTGGTGAAGATTATACTATAGACATACTATGTGCTGCTATCGGGTAAATATACTCGTGCAGATGTTTACATATTCCAATTATTTAAATTTATGGTATGAAAACGCACCTACCACATACTTATAAGTGTAAAAAAATTACCGGGGATAAAAAATATCAAATCTATTTAATTTAGGGATGTATTGAATCCCTGATATCCTACAACAGAACTATCCTCCAACATAACATTTTAAATGATGGACCGTATTTTCGAGTATTGAAAACACTATAAATTCGTAATAAAAGTATTTATCACTTAATATTTTAACAAAGAAGTGTAACAAGGGCTTCTCCAACTTTACGATTTAGAATGTGTTAAACCAAAATAAAAAAAGTTCCTTCACGTGTTTTATTCTATACTTGCGTCGTGAAATGCACGTTTAGGGAGTTATTAAAAGAGACAATACGTTGACACCGTACGCCGTTAGCTCTTTTGAAATTACGATTCAAATCTCTTACAAAATAATATACAGGGTAATAACCATTGCCGTTGACATAATATCGTATTGCTAACGTTATGATAGGTCTTATTTATTTGACAGTAATAGCGTTGAGTTAGAAACAATACAATAACATGTCAAACGCAATATGGTTTTACCGAGAAGAATAGAGATCGTAATAAGCCAGAATATCAGATCAACTAAGTAACAAGTGTTGATATTAATGTCATCGCAATACACAAAGCAAAGCTTCTTTTTTAAATTTTCATACTTACAGAAAATATTTTTTTGATTCACCGATGATGCGAAGTCTCATGTCACCAACCGAATGCGGGAAGAAATTTTTAACTTGAAGGGTAATTTCACGTTATGACCTTTTTACACATGTCACTTGCAGAGTAAATAATAAATAACCTTTTACATTATTTAAAATGAACGTGAATATGGAATTTTGTTTCGTAATAGAAATTGTCTAGCTTATTATTCTGTAGCTGTCCTTAGTAATAAAACTAAGGATTAATAGGTATAGAGTACAACTTTATAGGCACAATACTCCGTGGTGAACTGGAACCAGGCCACAATACAATGCTGATACAATCTAACTGCAGATGTCTTTGATATAACGAAGAGGTGCTGTGGTAGCATTTCGAAGTTGGATATTGTTACTAGAACAACAAAACGTTAGTAAACGTAAACGAAAAGGATATGCCTATTGCTTTCCCCAAGTTATTAAACTTTAAGAAAAAACATGATTGGTAAATTTAATTTCTACTAGTTTTTGATGAGTAAAGTTATTTGTTTTGTATCTCTTATTTTTTGAATTGTAGATGATATTTTGAGTTGGGCTGTTATTTTTACTTAATTTCAAGACAACAAATTAAAATAGTGGGTTTAAAAATGTTCCGCTATGAAATAATACTTTTATGTCACAAATAAGGCTTTTTTTGTAGTAACCTCATTAAACAAACCTATTTATTTTGAGTTTTCCTGAAATTCGCTATTTATACCTTCTAGAAAGTAAGGGACTGTAGATTGTAAAGTTTTTATCATCTTATTCTTTATCGTTAAAACGCACATAAGCCGAAACTAGTGATGCCTAAAACCGATTCTAAACTAGTATTTTCTTTAAACATATTTCCCTAATTTGGTAAAGTAATAAAAAAGCAATATTATGTTTTGTTCAAGTTTTGTAGTTTTGTTTTTTTACTTATTATAACAACGCAACTAATACGTACCTGCTAAGTAAATCGTGTTTAACTACAACCAGGGGTTCTTTCTATTTGTGCTAAACCTGATTGCTTTAGACATATCATCATATTGTTCTTAACTCGGCCGCCATTACTGTCAAGTAAATAAAACCTATCATAACGATGAAAATAAAATAGCATGTCAAAAGCAACTAGGTTAAGTCCGAATGGAATGGAGCCTGTGGTACAGTCGAGTCCATAAATATGTGTACACCTTAGTACCTTGTCACTTTAATCGCTGTGACAATATATATATGGCAGTTTAAACGTGACAATAAAGGACTGTACTCTTCTAATCCACTGAACAAATATGAAAACAGAATACTAATTTCTAACTGAAAAGAAAGGCCAAAATAAATCCTTTACGAGATAATAGAAAAGCCTGAAAGCCTGAGTTAGGAAATGATTAAATTAAATACGTATTAATTCACTATCCTCCGAGTTCTGTGATTCCACGGCAAACTTTACGAATTTCCGACAAAGCGAGGAAAAATAATTGAATTAGTCGACAACTCTATGAAAGTTGCTACTTGGGTTATGTAGATTTATCTATGTTTCTTGCAAATTCGACAAATGTAGTTTTGCTGTAGCAGGTCTACAATAACTACTACAATTCTACTGATCTATAATTATATCTACACTGGCCCGCAAAACTAAGTATCACACTTTTAATACTTAGTAGTATTCAAAGTGTGATAATTAGTTTTGCAGGCCAGTGTATAAAAATAAAAGTAAAAACTGGCTAACTGATCGATCAACATACAGCCGAAACCGCTGGATTTAGGGACTTGAAATTTAGCGGCAATATTCCTTGGAAACCCTATGGGTGCACTAAGAAGGTATTTTTTGAAATTTATCACTTAATGGGTTAAGTAGGGGGGGAAACTAATTTTACGCGTAAGAAGTCGCGGGCGTCCTCTAGTATTTAAGAATTTTAAATACGAAAGTAATCTTTCTCTGTTTGATGTTTGTTTGTCACCTTTTCATGTCAAATGAAATTGAACGAAGAGGTTGATTGTAGTCCGAGAAAGGACCTCAACCACTTTGGATAGTTCCCAAGGAAATAACGATAAACGACTCCTGCGCGGACGGAGTCATGGGCGAAATATACTTATTATAGCGTACTTAAGGGGCTACCATGGGCAGATGACCTTCGATCTGAAGCTCTAAACTTTCAGTTGTTGTTAAAACCTATTTGCATTAACACTGCTGTTCTAAACTAGCTGTCATCTCAATTTTTCTTTTACAAGTCACTGATATCGAGATTTATGCTATCAAAGTTTGACATTTTTACTCCAAAAAAGTAGTTTTTTGGCCTTTATTTCCATACTTTTCACTTTAGAAAAAAACCTTCGTAAATAGATAAATTAATTAAAAAAATTTAGATGCAGTTTCCATATCAATTGACGCCATGATGAAGAAGTTATATCCAATTTTGTGTTTTTATAGTCATGTTTTTAATTATAATTTTTTAAATTCCCATAGATTATTTTGTAATTCTGTTCGTTAGAATCAAAGATGAATATATGGCTAATTATAATATATTTTTTCATAAATTTTCAATAAGCTTTGACCGAGTTATAAGAACTTAGACTTCATCAAACTCGTCTGTTATGGGCATGGTAGCCCCATCGTATCCATTACAACAAAACGGTCTCTATCACTCCTCCCTTTTTCTCCTACAAACGATCTAGAGGATACGACGTGTCTAGATTAGGTTTTTTACGAGTATGCTATTTATTACTGTAGGTACCATTAAGGAAATTGATTTGCAGTTTATTTTATGTCCTTATCGTTACTTTCATATGTGTATGACCATCGCATAGTTTTTTTATATTTCGTGTTATTACAGAAAAGTTAAAGATTTTTTTATTTATTTCAACTACAAAATAAATGCCTCGTTTTTCTGTAATTTGAAATAAAACCCATAAAATACTTAGTTTAAAATGGACGTCACGAGAAATGCTACTTTAAAAATAACCTTAACTAAACAAACAAATATCTAAAGCATAACCATTGTGTCTTGTTTAGTAGAAATTGAATTTTAAGCGCCAATTTATTCAGTAATTAGACAATTACGAACAGAGGAAATTAAGTTTTAGAATACTGATAAAGTACGAAAATTAGCTTCCACTCCATTTATTATTTGACTAGGTAGATTTACGTATAATTGCTAGCCGGTTTTCAAGAATTTTGAGTAGGTAATGATTTTTAAGCTAGCTGCTCGGGTATATGTCTAACGCAACTCAGACACATTTTCAAGGCAGTAAACTCGTTTCTTTTTCAACTTGTGTATGAAAAATCGTCACCGAGGAACGATTTAATCGTCATTAGCTGACTCTATGGCGGTAAAACTAGAAAAGCGCTGGTCCATTACGGCGAAATAATTAAAAAGTTAAGAAGTTTTCAAGGATATTAAAGGTGTTGAAAAGGGCAATTTTTAAGTAACCCGGTCCGGATTTTTAAGTAAATAAATCTCATGTGACACGTTTCATTTTCCGTTATTTTTTTTTGTGTTGTAATTTATAACAAAGTTGCGTTAATAATGGAAGAAAATATCGCTTAAAAATAATTGCGCATACAATATGATACTCGTATGGCATACACGATATCCGTGTCTTTGTAGCCAAAAATGTAGACAGTCAGAAACATATTTTTTGCCGCTTATCGATTTTTCAGAACGATATTTCTGCCTTTTATTATGGATGGATGGATATATATCGCACCTTCAAAACAATAGTTACGTACCTAATTCAGAAATATTAAATTTCAAATTAGGTCTCTATAATAATAAAATTATGACTTGAAGTTCGAAAGCGGAAATTTTGAATTAGGTCACTATTGTTCTGAAGGTGCGATATTTGGATGTTTAAGCATGAACCACTTACCGTGTATCATACACACGAACAGAAGCAAGGCTAGGATGCATGAATGCCTCTTCATCCTCTTCAAATTCCCGGCCATTTTGATATTATTCATCACTTTTACTAATTAAATTTTAACTTGACACTTGTCACTGTCACTAATTAGTCAACACTCGAAATACTACTTTTAGAATTAACTACTATTGTCACAACAACTTGCTCCTAATTAATTACGAAAGTGAGCCCAACAGCGTGTCACAACTTATCCTCATTTACAATGTACCTGCTTCCACTAAATCTGTCAGCATTTTCTACCAGTTCGTAATTAACCCGTTGACTAATAACACAACGACACTTATTAACACTAAGTTCCTGAGCTATTTTTATTTTATCTCAAAATAAGGGATCGCTTCACATAAATCGTTCCTTAGAGTCAGTGTCAACTGAAGCACGGCGTGGATTATTTTGTAAAGTATAATGTCGGCGCTAAAATATACCCGAAATCTCCGTCGCACTCCAAAATAAATCTCTCTTTAATCCTAGCTCGTAACTTTTAAAGAAAACTCGCTTCGGCACGCTCTATCGTTCGATATTTACGGGTAGGAATAAATGGCGAAACCACTGTTTTATACCATCTCATATAAGTTTCCGAGCACCTTGTTCGTCACTGGCCACGAGTAGTCGCAATCGAGAATCGTAACGGTATCTCGTCATCGCAGCGCGCGCGTCCTACTGGCGCGACCGGGCGAAAAGCACTGACTTATATAAGGGATTTGGCTCGCGTCCGCTGAGGATCTGCGTGATAGGGATGCAAGATAATTTTCGTAGGGACTGCAGGCTGAGTGGTGCAAACAGAGAGAGAGGGAGAAGAGATTTCGCATTCAGCGTAGGGCACAAACGTACCGCTGAAATCTTGTGTGAAGAAGCAATTAAAGTGTACATTTATCTGAAAGAGATACGTTTTCCTCGTAAGGTTTAAGTTAATCTTTTAATGAGAGTTTAATCTAGTCGTTAATAAAACTCATGGGCGTATGATCACAAAGAGCTTTTGTTCAGTTTCTAGCAGTTATATTGAAGTTACTGATTTTAAAGGTCTTGCGTCTGAGAAGTTTATTGAATGGAAAGTTCATTCGTCTTACGCCGGGCGGAGAGATCAGTTTTAATATTTCTCTCATTTTAAATATTGTTCTGTTTAGGTAAATTTATGCCTAGTGTAAGATCTTTCAACTTTCTGCTATTTTGGTCATTTCGATGTTATTTGAATTATTAAAATAAGATTTGATGATTTTGATTACGGTCTCAAGATTTTTAATGTGTACTTATGGGTTATTGATCGTACCATGGCATAAAATAAAGAGCCATATTTAATTACTTGCTTTTGTTTATTCATTATATCTGTATCGGTTTTTTTCAATATATTCGTTCAAACCAAACCAATTTGCAACACGTAGATGTAGGTATACATGTTTTTTATACATTTATTTGATTGGCGTAAACAAGTTTTATGCACGTAATCCAGCAGGAAACGAAATAACGAAAAATTCAGTTGAATGCTGAAAGAACATTGCAATAAAAATAAATGTGCAGTTTTATTATTACGTTTTGATATTTAAGCTTACGAATGAGGTTTTGGTAAATTCGACTTTTTTTGAGGGATTTGGTAAATGTCCGGTTTCTATGTTATATGTTTAACCTGTCCTCTCCCATCGGCTCAAATTTGTGACCACCCTTTTTTGCCTCATTTTGAAACACTGAAAAATTAATGATTTATTTTCTACCCCGAAAATTAAATTAAAATTAAGGATAAATTATCTCAAACTTAATTTCTGGAAAAACATGATTTTTTTTTCTATTTTTTTTTTCATTTTTTTTTTATTAACTCCTTGGGAGACCACAGGTTAACCAAGAAAGGAAAGAAACAAAAGGCCAATACTATTTTATGCTGTAAAGTATTTATTGTCCTTCTATCTATCGGTAAATAAGTAATTAGAGACGATAATATTATTGAAAAAAAATACATAAAACTTACAATAGATACATTTTAGACACATACAAAGTTTATTAGGTATGTTGGGTTCGAAAATATATTCCTACTAATTAGGTGCAATCAGGTTAATGTCCTAGAAATAAAAGTCGGCACATAAAAACTTCATTTAGCAACACAATTTTTTATAAATTAAATTTAGATAAGGTGGAGTCTTGTAATTGCAACTATCTGGTTATTGCAACTGACTTTAATAACTCCCTCTAGGATCACTGGTTTGAACAACGACAGGCTTGAATTATTGTATTTATTAGTATAGAAGAGTAATATCACGCCTATTTAAGTCAGTTGCAATATTTAACCAGATATTTGCAATTATAAAACTCCACCTTACCTAAAATCCGTCCAACGTAAACAAAAGTGCCTTTTAGACGATACTGGAATATCGAGTTTCACAGCAATTGCACGTCTCTTTTCTAGTTAATTTGATTAATTAACGATTTTTAATTGTTGTCCAAAATCAAAGCGGGGACTTTGAATGTTTTATCAGATTTTTTCCTAAGTTTTTGACTAACGTGAAATAAACGGTTTGTTGTCACACTTATTTGAAATAGTACTCTTTCATTGCATTGCTTGCCAACAGGGTTTGAACAAAATATACTTAAACATTTTTTAATACTTACGTCGTTACGAGTTACGATGATTGGTTACCAATTTCAGTATAACGCGACGCTTAAACGTGTTAATATGTATTTACAAATAGTAAAGAAATAATTTTCTACTTTAAAAACCAAGTATCAGGCACACGTTGAAAGATTTTAATTACGGCAAAAAACAAAGAAAATAAACTAAAACTAAACGAGGTAGTGGCACCAGTCTTTGACACTTTTAGCCGAGAGGCACCAATAATAGACACTACCTTTATTAAAAATAACACACTGTTATAAATTAACGGGTGTATAATAAATTCCAAACACTTACTTCTTTGAAATAAGATTCAAGTGTCCAAGTTTGGTCCTTTGTCAATACTGGTACGGTCGGCCTTCTAAGAAGCTGCACAATTTAGTGCTTTGTCACTTTAACGTCACGTTTGAACTACCGCACTAATCTGTCAAAGGCATTAAAGAAATAAGGTACGAAAGTGGGCTGCTATTTGTAAGGCTGACTGTACCTTTACCTTTTTTCCCAATATTTATATTATTTTCTATCATCCTAAATGATTCCCTAATAGGTTGATGTATTCTATTCAGCTTACCTAGCGCCTGAATCAATATTATTTAGATGACCCTTGTGCCCTTTCCCTGTAAATATTTACCTTTAATTTTAGGAGCTCTTAAGCTAAGGTAATTCCTAATTAATTTTATGCTAAGTCTGGGATTAGTTCGACCTTTTTGTAAATGAGGAGCGTGTCTATGTCAAACACGTTTGATTGCTGCAGACGTGATTATTTTGTATTGTTTTGGAGATTAATATTTAACCGCTACAGCGTCCGCACGTATGTCGGCGCCATAGATTTAAATGTATAGATTAATGTTTTTTAGCTAGGTTTAAGGTAGATCTAAGAACCTGGTCATAGCACGTAGAATAATGTAAGAAAGTGGGCATGGCCCGTCAAAAATTAGGGATACAGATTTGTATAAAATACGACACCCATTTGTTCGAAGTTGGAGATCAACCTGAGCCTTCGGAACAAAAAGAACCTCCTGAACTTCGGAACCTAGAACCTCGAGCTTCGAACATCTGAACCATTTCAACTTAGAATATTAGCATCACAGTGTAATAATTTCAACTTTGTAAATTTGTCAACGTAAAAATAAAATTAGATCGTATACAGTCCACTTCAACTTTCATTCGTCACCTGAGCACCATAGAGACCCCGTTGAGTGTCCATCCTCAACACACTTGTTTTCTAACAAAAAATAAATTGCAAGCAATGTACACTGCGTTACAGTTAATTAGGTAAGACAGCAGCAGCCCGATATTTGACGATGGACTTGTTTTGCCCCTGTACGAATGTATGCCTTGTACCAAGTAATAATGATACTGAATACGATACTTACACCTAGCTGCAATACGTTGATGGTAGTTAAAATCTACGAAGTTAAATTGCAGCGTTACATTAGTTAAGTTCGACTTAATTATACCTGCAAATAATTACTTATACAACATATTATTGTTAGTTAAAGCAGAAGCCCTCATACCAGTAACACACTGTGTAATAAATTCTGGTTTATATACGGGTGTTACGGAAAACTCACATAAAACTCAGCAAAGCAAGGGCGGGTCGCTGGTTAGCATGTTTGAAATGGTTTGTTATGTAGGATGCATCCTATATCATGCATTTTCAGGTTAAAATTTCAACGGGAAGTCACTTCAAAATTGATTACAAAATTTGGACCGAACAGATAATCAGGCAGGCAGGTTGAACCAGCAATGGACAAGGCACCAATAATGGACACTTGATTTTTATTTTACAGAAGATAAGGTTTATTAATTCGTTTTGCAACAAGTTTGCAACAATCAATTCGAGACCGTATGAAATTTGAATTAAGAAAAGTGTCCATTACTGGTGCCTGTCAGCTAAAAGTGCCCATCATTGATGCCGTCACCCTATAGAAAAAGCTTTTATTCATCATGTTTTTCCACTCATCAAATATATATTATGACGGTAATAAAAACCGCTGTTATATCAGTGAAAATATAGTTTGAAACTACGAACACGGGTTCATAAACGTACAAAGCTATTAAAGAGTAATTAGTAGACGCCCGGTTATCCTGGAACTATAGCCGTCAGTAACCGGTTTCATTAATTTAGAGTAAGTACTTACATTTCTGAAGCTCTTGTGTAGTTTTTGTGTCAAACTTCGTGGTTACTATGCTATACCATGGTCATTCTTACTTGTCTAATATAGTAAACAAGTTTCTAACGTAGAAATGAACCTTTTTCGTAAAAAAAGTAAACTGAGTAAACATTTTGGATAACACTTGGCCAATTTATCGTCTGAGTTTGCTTTATTTTATTTAAAATTTCTGTTTTAGCCTAAAAGGGTAATTTTGAGGTTAGAATGTTCTTTACTATATTACGAGTAGATAATGTAAGAAAGAACACTGTAATTAATGTAACTGAAGATGAAACTTTAAACAGTTACGTTTTATAATCAAATCAGCTCTTCGTGCCAGATTTCGCCCGGGTTTTTTTTTCATACAACATAGAAAGCTATTTTCTGATGAACCCGTGTTGATTTTAGGTTATCTTCAATATGATTCACGTAAGTTAGGTTAGGTTTGACTTTTAACCATCACAAAATAACCTAAAATCAACACGGGTTCAGTAGAAAATAGCTTTCTATGAAACGAAAATTCTGCGAAGTGACACGTTCTGTGAAAAGAGTGTAGGTGAAACAAGGGTAAACCCTACCCACATATACAACCCAATATGTATAGAAGTAGATATATTAGTTTTTGCACATCAAAGTCGTATATTAACAAGCTTTACAAGATTTTCGGAATAAAAAGTATTCTATGCGTCGATCTAGTATAAAGACTACTCAAATCCGTTCATTTTTATATAACTAAGTAGGAAAATTAGGAATTGTTGTTACGGAGGGCTAAAGTGCCTATGTGATTGGATATTTCGTATTCCTCAAGTCCAGAGAGACGCGCGGTACGGGACGGTAGGATCTCAAGTAAAACTAACAAGTTGTGTTTTTTTAGAAAACTTTTGTTAGAAAATTAATAAACGTATATATTACAGTGCTAAAAAAATATCAGCATTGTCTTTCAAAGCATATTTGCTTTAGAATTAACGCAATACTTTGCGTATGCTACTGGAATGCTCATCGAAACTTATTAATTTTTGAAGACATTATAATTTCTGTAGTAAAACGGACTACAAATATCGTTAAAGGCCAATATTAATTATAATTAATAGAGTTTATAGGTTAAAAGCAAATTTGGAAGCAATCAGACCCAATTTAAACAACTTCAAACGGTTCTTAAAGACAAATTTCTCAACTCATCGCCGCCGGACCGGACAAAAGAAAAGTTTTTTATTGGCGGAAGTAATACGCTTAAAAGGGACTCTAAACACTGATTTCGATTTGATTTAGGATCGTACAGATTAAACAACCGAATCTTAAATAAACGGTTAGAAGAGTTGAACCTTAAGATAATGGAGTTAAAGCTCAAGTTGAATTTGTAAGGAAGTTAGAGTATAAATAGCCTGTACAAAAGGAGGGAGACGGATTTATAATTAACTGCAATCAACACTGACGTATTGAATTTCAAGCATTCTGTACAGTGACAGACAGAAATCTTAAAGTAATTATTAAATTTCAACATAATTTAAAGTTATAATCTGTTTATGCCAAATATTAAATTATTGTTTTTTTTTTCAGAAAAATACTTTATTTGTGGTACGGCTACCAAGTGAAGTAAAAACACGCAGTTTCAGTGTATATAACTTATACTGGCAATGAGCTTTGTTTTCTAACTAAGTAGTTTTTGTGAAACTTAGCTACAATTATTTTAATTCAAATTGTTTTATTATTCCGTCATCATATAATTTACTTAAGAGCTATCTTCTTGCCCGTGTAAGTGATTTTCATTATTTCCTATTCCGAGCCTGCTTTTAATTGATCTAGGTAATTTCTTCTTGGTCTCCTTCTTTTCCTTTTTCCTTCTATTTTTCTGTCAATTATCATTTTAATGTCGTCATGCGTAACAGGTGACCAAACATATTTCCTCGTCTAGTATCTATTGTCTATTATTTTTACGTATGATACGTTACGTATATTAATAACGAGTGGGTTCTTAAAAACCGTTAATCGTCAAATGATTTCAGTGGCATAATTTACCGCCTTTTTTTCAAGCTAAATGACGGAAATAGCGTTGAAATTACTTATTACGTTTGATTTTGTGCAAAATGCGTGTGTAAATGGGTCATTATTTGGGCGTTTGTTCCGAATCACTTTCGTGGTCACATTTTTGTAGAAGTGGCTGCAGATTTCGATTTGGTTTCTGGTTAGGTATCTAAGTTTACCGGACATCTAACAAATATCCAAAAACGGCATCAAAATATACGCCCAATTCTTCAAAAAGATGTCCACAAAAGTGAGGCGGTTGAAACGCTCGAATAATGACCCAAATAAAACCCAGTACTCTCTGTACACAATTCAATTGCATAAGGTAATCGTTGTAAATCCACTGAACCAAGCCCGACGTATGTATTTCGAATTCTAAAGAAATACTCTTTTCGTTCCGGAAATTGTGCAGTTCCCGAGAAAATGGCGACGGACAGAATCTACGCGGACTAAGTCGAGAGCAATAACTCATACATTTATGAAGTTGACGTATGAAACAAAGTTGTTGTTATTCTCAATAATATTATATAGGTTGTTATTTTTATGGAATCGTTAAAAGATGAAAAAAGACTTGAATAAAATTGTTTATTTGAAAATATTGCGTTAAAATTTAAAGTTATTTTTATACAAGTTTACTCATGTTATAGTCGCACTCTAACTTAATTTAGTAAGATTAAGATAATATTACGATTGTGAGTCTGTCTTAAGTTAATTTCCATCTATGACGATCCTGATAAATCTCTTTCGCTTCTTCTACACTCGTTTATTATTAATGAATATTTACTTATGCGTGTAAAAGTTAAAAAATAACAGGAATTTTCAGTCTCTTTCTAAATTGTAATAAATCAAAAAACGCATTGATATACTTATGGAAAAAAATATTTAAGTACCCGAAACCGACGTACGTGCATGACTCGTATGTAAGAATGTGGAGGAGGCGAAAGACATTTTGCCAGGATCGTAGCAGGTGGAAAGACGTGGTCTCTGCCTACCCCTCTGGGAAACAGGCGTGATTTTATGTATGTATGTATGTATGTATGAAAATATTTCCAAAATTCATACCAAGGAATACGAAGTGTTAATTTGGTTTAATTTTGACCTTTACTTAACACTTAACTAGGCTCGTGAGTAAAGTTATAAATAAAGAAATCTAAAGTTATAATATTGCAGCAATATTGTTATAAGAGATTTATGATAACCTAAATACCTACTAACTTTAAAGTCATAGTACATACCGTATCCTTCAAAATTAAAACAGAACGAATCATGTTCACTTAACTGCACGCTCCAATTAATGCATCAAAATATTTTCCAACACAACAACTCCGATAAATAAAGAGTTCGTAAGACTTCCCTACGCGACAGTACCGGTTCCGCGACAGATGTTAACATACGTTGTTTGTTTTCTTACTTTAAGAGATATGTTTGTTATTTTTTCCTTGCAAGGGAAGGCCCCTTCCATTTTATTTACGTCACGATAAATTAACTGTCGCTTTCGCATTCTTCGACATAGATAAAATATATTGTAAGTCCCTTGCTTTTTTAAATTAGGTTAGCATTAAAGTGTCAAATTTATTTGATTAGTACATCTAAGTTATGACCTTTATGTATGTTTATGAGTCACTTGTGATAAATCACGTGTTTTCATCTTCCATTTGATCTCTCTGGCGTTTGAGCTTGTTTTTAGTTAATTTATGTTTCTTTAGAATGTTTGTTTCAACTTTATTGTATATTTTCCAAATATGAACTGAAAATAACCTCGTGTGGTTGCCGAGTTAGAATAGTGCCACTCCATGTCTTCCCGTGGATGTCGTAAGAGACGACTAAGGGAATAAAGGATTGTAGTACTGTTAGGCGATGGGCTTGCAACCTGTCACTAATACGCTGGTAAACATCTTAGCCTAATTGTGCAATTTGTGGTTATAGAATTATCAACAAGTTTTTAGACATGTTTGTAATTCTGTAGCTCTGCCTACCCCACTCTGGGAACGAAGGCGTGAGATTATGTATGTATGTATGTGTAATAAAGTATCCAATCCAGGGTTTTGCTAATTCTGTTTGTTTAAGGGATCTGGATCGCTTTTAGATTATTCTTGGAAGTGAGGGACATGGATTGTCTTAGCGCTTGCAAATCCTGCTACAGATTTCCGTTTATCTTTTTTTAAAGCTTTTAGCCTGAATGAATACTTTATGAACATTATTATTACAATATGTATGTAAGTAATTATAAAAACACTATATTATACAAACAAAAGACATAACAATGATAAATAGACAAAAATATAGCAGGGATGTACAGAGGTGAACTTATCCCATTAGGCGATTAAAAAATAATTTATGACAACGAATAGTTTGATATTTTGCTATAAGTAACCAAAGTAAGTTATACGAGTAAAAAAACAGGTACTTAATCGTTATTTAATATGCTGAGTGCGATAAAAAACAAAACGGTAAACAAAAGCAGTTAAATCTTTTCGTATAAAAAAGGGTAGTACTTTTAAAATGTAAGTCCTACTCGTAATAATGTTCATGAAACACATGCTGGTTTTTATTAATGAACCTGAAAATAGTACTTAATTGATTGAGAGTTTGAGATGCCAATTTTCTTGCTATGAATAAATGTCACTTATCATTATAAAAGAATTTACGAGTTTTTTTATACCAATATAACAATGACTACATGATTTGCTGGTTTTTATTATTAAGTTAATATGTAGCATTAATATAATATTTTTATTGAATTCCTAAGTTTTACTTTTATTTACTAAGTCTAGTATATCCTAATCCAATCCATTTGGCAACAAATGTAAACAAAGCAATAAGGAACTGACAAGTCGTCGCCATACGTGTTTGTTTGTGTACCTCTTCGACTCAAAACAATTTATTGTTTTCAACATTCACAATAATAACAGACAAAGCAATTTTATTACTTGGCCTAAGTCCGTTCAAGTACAATAAAATTTTTGAGTTGAGATATACTTTTATATTTACTGATAAAAATACAACGCTATCATAATAAAAATGAATGTGCTTTTAAACAATTTTGTTAATGATTATTCGTTTTTGAGAATAGATACCTAACAAATAGGAAATAAAAATCTTTTAACTTTTAAGCATCTTTTTATTTTTTGAAACTTATTTACACAATACACAAAGATGGTATAATCTAGCAGATTTAATGACTTCAAACTCTGTAACTACCAGTCCACTAACAGGCCAGACAAAAACAAGTGCAATATATCAACAAATTTACTTTTAATATTTTGCTTCATTTTGCAAAAACAGTGTATTAAACAATAAATATACATCACAACAAATCCAATAAGATAAAAATCGATAAATCACTACAAACAAAACCATTTAAGTGAGGGGAACTTTAAAAATGACTTTAACGGGACACGTCGCCTTATAGATGTTTATTTTGGAACGGCTCGGATTCAGTGAAATTTGTCGAGTCTGAGGTTAGAAAGGTCAGGCTATTCCGGTCCGGACACAAGTCACGTCAAATTACAACTGGCATAGACGTTTAATAACAATAAAAAAGTGACATTCAACTTTTAGTTCTGGTTTATAAATCTGTCTAGTTTAATGAGACAGAATATTGAATGATGTTAGCATGAATGGATGTTTTAACATTTTGCATAGTAATCGACGTACGTATGTATATTATATGTTTGCGTAGCATTCTTAAACTTATTGAGTATACATTATTCAATACCTTACACTTATAATTATAAATATTTAGAAACTCGTGTTGCTGTTATACCTTATTTAATTACGTCTTCACTCTCATTAAAAATCAACTTTATATTGCTATTATTATTAGCAGAAAAAAAAAAAATCAAATTGGTAGAATCCCTTTATTTCAAACGTATTTCTTTCTGGCTACCGGATTTTGAACTCCGAATTTATGACACTTTTATTGTTCCTTTTCTCTAGTTTATCGAACTTTTATATCCATAAATAAATCCCGAATAAGGCAACAAAGAACTCGGAATATATCAACCAGATTGCACTGTAATGTCTTAAAGTACGATACTATTGTATACACGACTTTTAAGGAGAACATTCCAGTACCAGCTGCTCTACAAATAAGTAAGGTAATGCCTGTAAATAGTTTGTTTATGTAGTTATAGATTTAAATAAAATAGGACTTAATCGAGTAAAAACATGATAATATACCTCGACGTTTTGAACGTATTGCAACGGTCGTGGTCACGAGCACACTTTCGAGTTTTTCGAACTACCCGTACTTTGTCTTGTTTTTATTGTATCGGAATAATCACCGACCTGCACACAACACTTACTGTGTCCGCGGATATTATAATATGTAAGTTAATAAATAAGTCAATAATATATTTCCTGGTAAAACTATATTGTGTAGTGTTGTCAATCCACGACATCTCGCCCAACAACAAATTTTACGAACCATCAAGCAATTTTTAGCAGTAAGACATAATACGTCATTTTGCCGTGTGAAACCTAGAGAATGTATAACTCGGCAAATTTACTTACCTATTATGTCAAACTGCTAAGCATTCAGACTCCTCGATAGTAGTTCATTGACGCAACCACGCAACATTCATTTGGTTGGCGGGGCGTGCCGCCGTAAATTGGAAATACTGGATAATTATTAGGGACCCGGAGTATAATTTATGCTCAGATAGTTATTCAATTTCAGTGGTGATTTTCATCTATTCGTACAGTGAGTGAAATGGATCTTTCAATTTTGACACAACTATGCAATGAAACAGTCGCTAAATTCAATACTTCGAATTGACACCTGACACCTTATGGACCTTATTTATTTGTTTTGGTGATCATATTTCGTTGGCAGACCCACCCACTCACCCACTGTACATGCATGAATGCAAGCGTGTATGCTAACGTGACGCAAATAAAAACAATATAAATACCTATGTGAACTAACTATAACATTGTATATCAATTTATTTTTTAAGATTTTTTTACTCCTTTTCCTTCATGCAAAAAGACAAAAGAAGAGCCCCTAACTATATGAAGTCAATTAAATCAGGGTACCATAATATCTACAATTTTATTAGCTTATTATATATTAAATCATATTTTATTTATTACATTTGTATGCACCTCGATTTAGAGAATTCCCAGTTTTAACGAGCGCAAAGCATTTATTGCTGGAAGTAAATCCCAGATAGAACGTGTAAAATGCACTTTTATCGCCGTTTGATTTGTATGCCACGTAAACAAAAACTCTTTTAAGTACCGTCGAGCTAATTCATATCTTCTTCACGTTAATGGCATAAGATTTATTTTCAAAAGTCAATAGACAATTATCTGCAATTTGTTTTGTATAACGATGTCACAATAATCGTTAAACAATCATTCCACATTTGCTTTTGCTTATAAGGTACGCTTCTGTTATGTATTTATTTTAATACAATTATATGACGACGCATTGACCTAGTTGGTAGTGACCCTGCCTACGAAGCTAGCTGTCCTGGATTCTAATCACGGTAAGGGCAGATATTTGTGTGATGAGCACGAATATTTGTTTCTGAGTCATGGATATTTCCTATGTATTTAAGTATATACTTCTCTTAATAAGTATTTATATCGTTGTCTAGTACCCATAGTACAAGCCAAGAGCTTAGTTTGGGAGTAGGTCAATTGGTGTGACATTGTCTAACATCCTTATATTTGTCCTTGATTGAAGATAGTGTCAAGAATACAAATTAATTGAAGCTGAAAATGTTTGTACTGGAAAATTACCAAAACGCTTTTACTTCTTTATAACTGTGGAAAAGAGGGCAAGGGTGTACACCGGCTCAATCTAGACTTTAAATCCATCAGGGGTCTACCTACTTTTGTATTTGGTTTTTATGCCACCTTAATAGTACGAAACCTTGACATTTGAAAAAGGCAAAAATTTAGGTTTAGTCGAAACTTACAATTATTTTTGTCTATCCTATCTTTCTTTAAAAAAATATTTATGTTGTAATTTCAAGTAAAACTGTCATAGAATAAATTGAAACACATAGCAACTTCAAAAACGGAGGTCAAAAATGGCAGTTTGCACAGGTACAAATGGTTTAATGGCATGTTAGCATAACCTCCACAATCCCCAGATTTAGCAACATGGCTAAACAAAGTACGGAGTATGGCCGGGAATCTACAACTAGGTAGGTACTATTTATAATACCTAAAACTGCGATACTTGTATTTATAGGAACTATATTGAAACAAATAACTTAGAATAACACTTTATAGTATTTCGTAAGGTCTGAAGAATCAACAACTAACACTTTGAAGAATCAACGACCAACTAAATTTTTCCTAATCTTGACACCTCTTTAATAACCTTGTTCCCCTTGCAAGCGTAGGTCGGATGGAAGCACAATACCGGTGTAGCCCTAAATTAAAATAAGATTACCCTACACAATGGAATTGATAATAAAAATCATGACACGTTTAAAAATACAATATTTATTTATTCCTTGCTCGTCTGTGTAAAACATGTTGTATTTGGCAAAATCTAGTTTACTTAGAGTTTACATAACTACTTAACACAGACCTTAGTAGCAGATTTACCCACAACTTTCGCTCACATGTACGTTCATGCACATACACTCATGAGTAATACATTAAGAATTAAGATATAATGTTAAGTAAAAAAAAAATGTTAATCACTAAAATGTAGGCATAACTTCATCCCAATAAGGGATATACCTAATCCTGTTCTCACCAATTTCTTTAGATTAAGTTATATTAACATTAGTCACCTTGAATGAAAGAGCGAATAGCTCCTAACACAAGTATACAACTTAAAAGGAGGATTCGACAAGTTTTTGTATAAACATTGTTAATAATGAATGATTTTGATTTTTTGATTTTTTGAGTGGTTCTTTTAGCTTGCTCTTTGAGCTTGCTCTTCAGTTTCAAGTTATTGGTTATAAGAAATCGGTCCAACATTCGTTTACAAGCAGCAGTTTGGGGTCGCTAAATTTTGAAAATTGTAGTTTAGCAGTAGGGATAATATGCGTTTTGAAACAGCATTAATGTAGGTAATTGTCGACATTTAAAAAGTACTCATTCCAAAATAAAAATGTAATAATAATAATTTATGTTAGGAATTAATTGGATATAGAAAAAAAGTTGCATGTGCACATACCCGTATTTAGTGCTGAAATATACGTTTAAAAAAGTTTCAAAGCAAATGAAATCATACGTAAAAAGACATGGTTTTATTATTTTCAAAAGTATCTACGTACTAAAACTACTAGAACTGATCTTTGCGTTGATTTGTTTGACATAAAAAGCAAAGTTTTCATTGCACACACAAGTTAAATAAAAAATATTTATTCGCCTTTGATAGCAAAATGGCAATTTTATCACTTATGAAATATATTCGCATGACAGATTTTAAAGGGCAAGAACTTGCGTTAATAATTGTCAAGTTTGAAACATTATACTTATCTGTCGGCCCAACAATTGACAAATTAAAAAGATTTTAAGCAACTGAACTCAAAACAGGTTCTGGTGACCTATAATTTATCTGGAACTAAAATGAAGTAGGCAAAATAACTGAGCATAAAAAATAAATTTACTTAATTACTTTGTTGCCTTAAAATATAAAATCCATTATCGATACTATTATAAATCAATTCATATTTTTTTTATAAATCGTACTTTTTTAATAATTGATGACCATTTCTAGTTTATGGATTTTCACTGACTACCTTTACTTCATTCCAAAACTGAGAACAAAAAACAGGACCGTTATTTAAAGCATCCAACTGTCCGTCTGTCAGTCCAAACGAGTGTCAAGGCACGATTACTCAGGAACGAGTAAAAGTTTCAAGTTAAAAGTGATATGTAATACTAAATTTAACAGTTCCATAAAGGTGTGAAAATGTCTAACTTGAAAGTCACCTACCTACTTCAAAAGATACGACATTTTTGTTACATACTTATTTTTATCCGTGACTTATCAAAACACCGCACAGCCCAACTAAGGGATAACACCTGATTTTGTTTTGTAGTTAGGCATATAACTTTTTTCATGGACCGTGATGTGAGCAGGACGACGTTAAGTTTGTCCTACAATCTAACTTACCTATAATGGTCTAAGATCCGAATATGAGACGACCTTCACCGGGCTTGAAGCCTATAGAATATGCAAACGTTAGGTTTAGTGCAAATTATTAGTATCGACTTACCTACCTACCCATTAGTTATGACAGGAAGCAATAGGTAACCTAACGTTTGCATATTCTATAGGCTTCATGCTTTCGATTAGTATGTAATTGGTCATTAAACAAGAAATAGAAATTAAAAAAAGTTCATACTCTGTTTTTTTTTAAACATGTACGGTCTGGAATGATATTTTTCAGTCAACTTATTCGCCATACATGTTGAGCATATTAAATTTGATATATAATACTTTTTATCGAATAAACAGCCCGGTGAAGTTCGTCTCCTATTCGGATCCCCTACTATAAGATTACTTACCTAGGTATTAAGATCATCAGTCACGGCTTGTATGTCATGTTATGTGAGAAGCTCTCGGTGCGTGAGTACTGATCGCACAAGCCGTTTGGTTTATTAATATGAAGGTTCTAGTACTAAGAGAATAAAGGCTTGTAGTACTGTTAGGCTAGCAACTTGTCACTAATAACCTGGTAAACATCTTAGCCTAATTGTGCAAAATTTTGTCACAGAATGGTCAACAAGTTTTTAGAGTTGCAGGTAATTCTGTAGCTCTGCGTACCCCACTCTGGGAACGAGGGCGAGTGAATGTATGTACTAGTACTATTGCACGATATATTACTCGTAACTATCAAACTTGGTAGCGAATTCACTTCAATCCCTTAGTTTGTTTTGGAATATAAAAATAAAAAACAAATGAAAAAAAAATACCTTTGTAATTTTAATGTTATGTGTTTACCTGTAATGTGAAGGATTATGCTTTTACCTTTGATACTTATGGCCACGACTATCAAAACAGAATAAGAAAACATACAAAACCAGCTGCTTACTGATTAAACATCTACATTAGAATCAAAACAAAGAAACGAGCTGTAATAGAAACCTTTAAAGGGTAAGCAAAAATATTATTTTTAGGGTTACTCAGTCTAGCAAACTTTACATCAAAGTTTTTTTAAGTTGGTTCTTGGTAAAATCTTTAACTAGGTAGAAGATCGTAAAATTTAAATGGTTCATTTGTAAATGTTAAAATCACATAGCTTGTTCATTTTAATTTAGAATAGGTTTTGCGCGTGACTCCGTCGTCGTTTATCGCTATTGCCTCTGGAACTGTCGTATTTTCCGGGATAATAGTGCCAAATTTCGTTCAGATAACAGTTAATTTGCTTGTAATTGTATAAGTCTTACTGGGTATTGGCGCAGGATATAGACTACACTTATTTAATTTTATATATTTATACAATCATTCTGTTTATATAATGTCATCGACCAAGAAACTCATTTACCACTTTTCGATTCTATTAGTATAATAGAGTCTAAAAAGGGTTAAGGAATTTTTTGGTCGACTATACATAAAAATCACTGAAGCACAAATACCTAGTTAATCGAAACCAAAGAAGAAAAAGAAAGCGATTATTCAAACCAGCCGTATTTATCGACGCGTATCCGAGACTGTACCAGATGGTAACATATGCCGGTGTTTTCTTTATTTAAGAGCTGTTTGTTACTTTTTGTTCGGGGTACTACGCTCCGACCCTCACTTATTATTTATAGCTGCGAATGTACTGGCGGATAAAGTAATTGGTAGGAGTTTTAAAGGGTTTAATATCTTCTGATAGTTAAAAATGCGTTTAAATTGATATTCGATTTAGTTCATTAATTTTGTTTCAAATGTTATAAAAACTGAACCACTTGCACTGGTCAAAAGAATATCGGGTTTAGCGTAGGGTTCCGATGCCGTTACTGTGTCATTTTTTCGTTCTATGATTCAGTAGTGTCAGTTTTCTGGTACGGTCTGCAAGCACTTAGAAGGTGCTTTGGATTTGTACTTCTCTCTTACTCGCTCTTAATAAGAGCTTATGAGAGGGAGCGAGACACAAGTACCAACCCGAAGGACTTTCGTAGAGCTATCGCACTGTATGTTGAGGATCAAACGTTTTAGATCACTCATTTTGACATTTCGGGTAAGTAAATAATAGAAAGAATACGTCAATTTAAAACTAAGGCATTACGGGACTAAGTCTAAATAAGTTATTATACTTTCGCCACATTACACCCTTGGAATATGTTAAAAATCTCAGATTTCACCCTTCTTAACTCAAAAAACTTTAAATTTTTACTTTTTTGTTTAACTACGAAATCATTAAAAGTTACGAAAAATAGACTCACGCCGTGAAACGTAACAATACAGCAATATGGCAGTATTGAAAATAAACTTTGACGTGAGACAATTAGGCACCCTGGAAAACCCGTATCCCGTTGCGTCCCGTTGAGTTAGTATCCCAAAACCTTTCAGGCGCAAAAACGTAAAATCCGTAATCCGGATACAACTCAACGTTACGGGTTTTAAAGGTACCTAATTGTCTAACGTCGTATTTTATTTCGGATTAGCCTATCCTTTCACGAAGCCTACGCTGCTGTCCGTCCGTCCATCTGTCCTATTAGATAAATCATCGAGAGCGCGGAATAGCATTTGTAGTGGTTGTACCGTTCGCATGAAAAGTAAAATAGTTTAAGTTTTTTTCTTAATTTAATAAAATAACATACCCTAAGCAAGTGGAATCTTTTTTTGCTTTTAGTCGCTATCATTTAAATTTTCTTCTTGAATGTTGGAAATTGATTATTGGACAGATGAAAATTATGTTTAGTTCTCCTGACGACTTCTTGATCAAAATCATCCACTGCCGACGGCAAGTACGTAACTAGTACTAGTACTAGTACTCTTAGACATAATTTTATAAATAGCCGAGAGTGAAACACCTGTAGCTTTTTCAACTACCTAATTGGACAGCGGTGTAAGTTAAATTAAAAATGTTCATTACTTCGAGTTCAAAATACTTATGACAGTTAATAAATATTTGTTTACTTTGACTCTCAATCGGAGCAAAATTACTGCTACTTTCTGCCATCATTTTTGCAAACTGTGTAACTTACAGTCGTACGGGCCCACTCTATATTATTCTGAAAATTGCGAGAATACAATAAAATAAGACGTAAATTTTAGGGCAACGTAAAAAGAACTTAGAATTTTAGAACTTAGAACTGACATTATTTTTGTACTTACTTCTTTAATATATATAACAAACTTCTTTTTTTGCTGATAGTATGAGAAGTAGAGGACAGGTCGTGCCAGGATAAGCTAACAAATTCTGCCCCATCGAGTTTGGGCTCGTATTTTTTATGGATGGTGTGACTCTACGTTAGTAAAATAATGTAAATGCAAAATTGGGTACATTTAGCGCGCATGCACGTCGTGCGTGGTTCATAAGTCTGTTGCTAAGGGATCAAGCGGTAGACGCAATTGTGTTGGGCAAGTATAAACCTTATGTCATAGGCACAAGAATTGTATCGTACGCAAGATAGTACGTTATTATGTTACGAAAGGAAACCGGTCGCGTATTTTGTGCTGACGATAAAATGCGTTGATGGCGCACTTGTGCACAGCTGGACTTGCAAGCATGAGTACCAGGGTTCGATTCACTTCGAACGCATTATAATAATATGCTTTTTATTATTTTGGTTAGTCATAATTTATGTTTATTTGAAGTCTTACCCCCTTACTTATAAACGTGGAATAACCTTGGATTAGCTAAAACATGTTACGTCCTTATCTGTCAAATTCAAATGTCACAGTGACGGATAAGGACAAAACATGGTTTAGCTACTCCATGGTTATTCCACGTTTATAAGTAAGGGGGTTAGGGTAAGATTTGTTATTAGGTGGGTCTTCTCTTAAAAATAGGGCAATTCGGCGAAATACATTGAGAAGCACAGACGCTCCGCACTGGTACCGTGAAAGTAATAGAAATTTTACCTTTCCGAAATTACAGAAATTATCTAAATCACTGTCTGTATCTGGACGTACGAAAAGTGGCAGTATAATTGTGAATCATAGTTTTTACCAAGTATTGTGTGAGTGTGGACAATAACAAAAGGGTGAGTTTAGCATGTAAGAATTGATCCGGGACTGATATAGATGGATAGTTAGAAATTGGTTAGGTTCTAATGGTTATTAATTTGTCTTGTAGCTTGCCGCAACGCCCTTTTTAAACAAGGAGTATTACGACTGAGCAAGGCCATAGGCGAAGGGTTTGGCAGAGTACCCGTTGAACATCGAACGACACCTCTCCTGGCGCCCCCATACTTAAATATAAGTTAGATTAGAATTAGATTTAGTTACTGTTGCGTAAACTATGTTTAATTGACATTAAAAACCGACGAGAAAGAAAAGGGAATTGAGGGACTTACAGATGGGCTCGGTTTGGATGAACGAAGGTCATTCGGCTTGTACCCAGGAGTTCTCTAAGCAATAATCCTTTTGCTGAGGGTTCACTGCTCTTCTTCCACCCTTCTTTTGAGTCTTAGCCACAAATCACAGTCTCAATATTATTAAAAACACGCCTTTTTCTTCAGAACAGGCGCGCGCGCGGTCGTGGTGGAGTTTTTATTGGTGTAGGGCGGGAGGTGTTGTGACACTACGACTTTGCCATAGTCGTCTGTCCCTTTCAAAAATACATAATTTTATTGAGATAGAGCATAAAGAAGTAGACTTTCAGTTATAGATAATGTAACGCCTCCATAATATCTAAGTTTTTAATTAGGTTTTGAAAGAAGGAAGTTTTTATCTTGGATAGCAAGCAAAACCTTTGCAATAATAGGTTTAGCTATGGTTTTTTGACTGGAAAAAAGATTGGAAAAAAAAATGAAAAATATTAATTAAAAAAAAATGTAAATAAAATGTACACGAATCTATTTCGCGCTACGAAATCGGATAATGTTCGCCAGCATGGCATGCGGCAATCCTTATGATAAAAGGCATAGGATGTGATACTGAATGTGGCTTCAGGGAAGTATCCATCTGTATCAGTTTTGCTGTACCAGTATAAATAGATTATTCTCGTGCGGATACCGCCAATTTGGTTTATGTTTTTAATCATTTATTCTCAGTTTTTATCGTAAAGTACAGTACATCCTTTTAACTTCTGGAAATGTAATAATGAAAATCAAACTGATATTCTGGTGGAAAGTCCCATTGACATGAACGTTCTAGTGTCCAGGATCACATACATCGATTGATGAATCGAAGTTCAGATAAAGATCAAGGTCTCGCTGAACGCTGTCTCTGAGAAACTGATATAAGAATATGATTATTCAAGTCTACGGACAATTTACAGTAGTTTAAACATTCTACGGGAATACAAAAGAGGCGAAAGTAATGCCCAAAGCTTGAATTAATTGCTTGATGTAACTGTTATCCAAGGATATACTACTTACGAGGGGCGGCTGATAAGTAATCTCCTTGGTCAGAAATATATACAAAAATAATGCTGGCTGGTATGGATTTATATTCGTTTGTTATTCTATTTTCAAAATGTATTACATTCATTTGTTTATTGCATCACGTTTATTTGTCTCCTACAATTGTTTCAAACATGTCGGTAGAAAAAGTGAAAATGGATAAAATCGAGCAGCGTGCGGTGATTAAGTTTTTGACTAAAGAAGGGAATACGCCTTCGGAGATCAGACAGCGTATGTTACGTGTGTTTGGCAGTTTGTGTTCTTCCGAATTTGTTATAAAGTTTTGGTCAAAGCAGTTTAAGTTAGGTCGTGAGAGTCTGGAAGATGATCCTCGTAGCGGAAGACCAGTTTCGGCCGTCACCGATGAAAATGTAGCCAGGGTGAAAAAAATTATATTAGAGGACCGACGAGTGAAGCAGTGGGAGATAGCTAGAGATGTGGGCGTCAGTAAAGAGCGAGTCAATGAAATAATTCATGAGCATTTGAACATGTCCAAGGTTAGTGCACGTTGGGTCCCCAGAATGTTGACTGCATTTGACATGGAGAGGCGTGTCAAATGTTGCGAAGAGTTTTTGGAGATGAGTCGAGGGAAAGAGGAAGAAATAATTTCTAGAATTGTAACATGTGATGAGACTTGGATTCGACAATGGGACCCGGAAAGTAAGCAAGAGTCGTTACAGTGGAAATTTAAGGATGAGAAGCCGCCTCGGAAATTCAAGGTCTGTCCATCGGCAGGTAAACTTATGGCTACAATCTTTTGGGACACAGAAGGGATTTTGCTCATAGATTATTTACCGAAGAAAACTACAATGAATGCTGATTATTACTCAAACTTACTATACCAACTAAGAGAGACAATAAAAGAAAAACGGCGAGGTAAACTAAACAAAGGTATTCTGATTTTGCACGATAACGCACCAGTGCATACCGCCCGCACAACGAAGCTAGCAATTAAAGACAATGGCTTCGAAACCATTGACCACCCCCCTTATAGTCCAGATTTAGCCCCCTGTGACTATTTTCTGTTTAGACTTCTCAAGAAAGACCTCAGGGGACGAAGGTTTATGACCGATGACGAAATGAAGGCTGCGGTTACTGACTTTTTTGACGACAAACCGAAAGATTTTTTTTTTAATGGTTTAAATTCAATATTTGAAAAATTTAATAAGTGCATTTTACTAGCAGGGGACTATATAGAAAAATAAAAAAAAATTAGCCACGACAGTCTTTTGTTTCATTGTTAGGTAGATTACTTTTCAGCCGCCCCTCGTAAGTTACCTTTTCCACCTTTCATTCATTCATATATCAAGTCCTTCATTATGTTTTCTCTTTGGCTATTTAAAGTATTGCCCTATCAGAGTGCTTGTCTTCTAAAATAAAAAGTTAAGGAAAAAAACAAAATCACAAACTACGCACTCTATTGAGGGTTCCTTCTTGACCCCTAGCTTGACAGAGTTTACAGATCGACATACATACAATAAAAAGGGAATTCCTTTAGTATCATCTTAGCTTATTAGAACTCGCTAGAGGGATACCCAGCGTGGTGACGAGTCTCATAGGTCTGGCGAAAACCAGGGCACTACCAGCTCCAGAGCGGGTGTGGGGCTCTGCCGTAAGCGCAAACCTTTAATGTTTTCCAAACATGAACTTAGTATAGGTAGTTCATTTTCACCCTCATACTTCTAAAATCCTCAGTGTTCATTGGATTTCCAGATTGTTTTGTTTGTCGTTTCTTTAGGTTGGTTCAGGAGATCCTAACTTGTTTTTTTTTAGTTTTGTAGGATTGTTCCACTCAGTAGCCACTTCTCAAAAGTATTTGGGTTACATTTCGGGTTATGACGTAGGTTTCTAGTTCTTTTATCTCTAGACAGATCACTTGGCCATTACAATTCCGTATTTGCTACAAACTAGATCAATTCTAGAAGTTTTCTTAGGTAATAGCGCGGCAGAGTAGGGTATGGCGTCGGTTTAGGTGCTTAGGTTTAGTTAGGTAGCTTGGGAGGTTACAATTTGTCGCTGCGACCAGGATCGTATGTTTTTGTTGCAATTGATCTGGTTTGTAAGTAAAGCGAGGGGTGTCTGAAGACACCAATTTTTTACAGTGAAAAAAGGCGAGAAGTGGATTCTTTGTACATGAACAATAAAATAGATTTAACAAAAAGTTGATAAAAGGTAGGAAAAAAGACAATAGTATTTTATAATTTCTTAGAAGTTCTTAAAAAATACCTCTTGCAGTTTCTTGATAATTAAAAAATATTATTAGTCTAAAGGCACACACACAGCGTTCAGTTAAACGCAGAGGAAAACGCAAATGAATATTTACTTCCGCAACCCTTTATTACACTACCTATTCAAAATTTTGATGTAGTTAAAGGACTTATTCGGGCTGGGGGTTGCTATGATATAATTATAATATCAGTAGTTATAATTTGCTCCCAATCTGATGACTTTTTCAGTTGCTTTACATTACTTTGCTTTGATAGTAAAACTTAATTTGTTTGCATAATATTAAATTGTTCATGTTTGCAAGCTTGCCATGTTTATAAATACTTGTGTTACTGTTTTACCAGTAATCAACGGTTTATCGGTTTTGTGTGTGAAAGCCTTTATACGAAGTACTTTGTCACTTTAATTTCAGTTAAGGATTACTAAGAAATCTTGTACTTAGCATTAAAACGACACAGTACTAATTTATTAATTGTTATTCTAGCATTTTTCTGGTAAATTGTTAGTTTAATCAGTGGACGGCAACATGCGGCCCGCGGACGTCTTACTCGCGGCCCGTGAACGTTTTGTTAAATAATTGTATACTTATAGGTATATTGAGCTCTAGGGTTAATATCACAATTGCGGCCCGCCTTTCGTTTATCTTGCCGCCTTGCCTGCCAAAAGGTTTCTGACCGCTGAGTTTAATCGTTTGTCGCGTTGAGTCGTTTACACGTTATGTAATGAACATAGCCTTTAATATTAGTAAGGAAATAATAACAGGAATAAAACTAAAACTTAGAACTTAATTACACTTTATGTACCTATTAAATTATTACAGGGAAAATGCTTTAGCTGACTTTCAATGTTTCAGGCTTTCTTGAGTGGTCAGGTTGGCTGTAATTGCTGCAGTCTCTTACACTTCTGGGCTCTCAAAATGCTTCGGAGTCTAAGCACTGAGATGGAGATAGTTAGTTCAGCTGTAGTTCGGTGCTGCCGGCGGTCTGTTTGTGGGCTTATCATGAGAGGCCGTTTGTATTGCGGTTTATTACGATTACTTGCATTCCATGGACCAGGAGTAGTCTATTAGTCGATTAGATCCAGATGATATCACAGCGAGTATCTTCGACGTTACATGCAGCGATGAATCCTTTATTTTAGCGCATTATACTCATATCAAACTTCTTTTTCCATTTGCATTTGCTAATTGCGCGATTGACGGTATTTATTAATATTTTTCATTGTCGTATCTACATACAGAAATAAATAAAATAAACAGACGTGATTTTCACTTTGACGTTTATGACAGGTAAGAGATGTAGTCACAGACTTTAGAGTAGTTTGCTTTTTCACAACAGAGTTGCAACAAGAAGGTTGTAGGTAGAACTTTGCAGTAAATATTCGTTAGGTTGTAAATATTTTTGGTAGAGAAAATTTTAAAAATACATTGTAGTTTTACTAAAAATAACTGGAAATTTATATAAAATAATAAAATAGCAATTTTAATTTTACATATTAAGTTGTATTTTCTAGTTGTATTTTGTACAAGCCAGAGGAGTAACAGAGAAAGGGATCGGACTTCTCTTTCTTGTTGTTCTTTGTTGATGGAATATAATTTCTATCTTTGTAGTATGTATTCATTTTATTTTGTTTTATGTAATGAGTAGATAGGTAGGTTAGTCACGCATTCCCTTTTAGCTTTCCCAGAATAAAACAGGATGAAGGAGCTTTTTGTCCCTAGTATTAATGTTAGAGTAGCTTGGCGAGTCAACTGGAAGATTTTATGGGGCTGGCGGGCGCTGCAGTGGTGGAGCCAAACCTGATTGCTTCGTCGTCGATTAAATTGCCTTATTGTTCTTATTCTTATTACCAAGCATCGGGATCAACGTTCAGATTTCGTGGCGGTGTACGGTTTACAGAAAAACAAATACAAACAAATACATTCAGTATTTGGATCTTTATTTCTATAAACGGAAAGGAAAACGCTAAAAATGTAATAAAGGTTTTGAATTAATTACTTAAATTTGTTCCATGGATTTTTCTGTCAACCTGCTATCAACCTGTTATAATAATATCCATTTTAAATGCCTAAAAGATCTTTCCCCACTGACTAATATTTATTTGGTGCTACAATTAAATTGACATTTGTTACCTATTTGGCAAATATAATTTTTCGAATGCAAAATGAGTATTAAGGTTCTATGATATTATTTAGAATATAAACCTCTTTAAGTATAAGTACTACATAAATTTGGGTACAGTTAGCTGCAGCATAATTATATTTAGAAAAAAAAACTCGGTAAATAAACGTTATTAAATAATCGAATGAATTTCTTTTTTTGCTACCATTACCGGGTGCCGTGAAGGTTGAGCGTTGATATCTAAGTTTACTTATTAGAGGCGTAGCATTTGGTGATTTCGTTTGCTAGAATGGAGTATTTAGGTTAAACCTGGTAAAAGTAAATGTAGTTAATAAAAGGTTTGTTAGTTACTGTTATAAAGCATTTAGTAAAATTATATTTTCTTTGTAGTTTTTTAAATTATTTTCTGTTAAGCCATCTGTAGTAGTTCTTGAAAATTGTACTAAATAGCCAAGCTTAACATACAACGTATTTCATTCAAAATTTTATAGATGGCGCTTTTCTTTTAGATGGCTAGCTAGTGAAGTTTACATAAACTGTTTAGAGGTTGTCATAGTTCATTTAGAATTTCATAGATGCCGTGACTGTTTGGATAGAGTAGAGTTAGTATCATCATAATACTCGTAGTCTAAGGAATGTAGTTAATAGAAAGAATGTAGTTAAATAGAAATATTTTGTTAATATTTCTTATTTAAGTACTACCTAGTTAGAATCTGAAACAGGAATACCGAACATTTAATTTTGTTGAGATGGAAGTGCCAAACAAGCAGATACATATACAAAGAGGCGCCACGCGACGGACTCGTGGAAGCGGAGATTAAGCTCTTCGGTATGCGATTCATTGTTTATAATAGGGTTGTCTGGGTTCGATACCAGTAAACGATATATTTTATTTTCAAAATTTAAAAGTCTTTCACTTGGGGGGTTGTTTTACTATATTTGTTTAAATAGTTAATCTTCGAATTTAAGAGTTATTTCAACACTAGTGGCCCGCCCTTGCTTCGCTTTGTTTTGTGCCGGTTTTCTTTGGTACCCGTACGCGGTCCAAAACTTATTATACCTTCCTCTTAAATCACTCTATTTATTGAAGGAACCGCATCGGTATCTGTTGCGTAGTTTTAGGGATCTGAACGTACATAGGGACGGACGGACGGCGGGAGGCGACTTTGTTTTGTACTATGTAGTAAAGATAATATTAGTGATATTTGGAAACTTTGCTGTCAAAGATTAATTATTTACGGATAGTACTTTCGAATGGAATTCTTTATATGTCAAATCTTATGATCTCAACTAAGTATTTAAAAAAAATAATTACTTAATTGATTTCTGACTAATATGAGTAGGGATATGTATTATTTACAGTTATAAAGTTTACTGATTTGTTTTTACAGTTATATTACTAGCTTGTATTATGTTAGGTAACAATTAAAAATTAAAACTAAAACTATGGCAAATTAAAAATAAATAAAAAAATTAATTAAAACTAAAATAAACCTAAATATAACTAAGCTAAAAACTAAAATTAAAACTAAATAAAAGCTAGAAAAGAAAGGGCCCCCGTGGGAAAGTACCACAGATGCTGGCAGCATTTCCTCGTTGTATAGCAATTTGTTTTCAATATTAAATGGGAGTTTCTAAATAAAAAAATGAAATCCTAAAAAGATATTTACTACCTATTATAAAAATACTTTACTATAATTTATAATATTACGTTTTAAGCAAGTATCTAACAATGTTTGTTTAAGTTGACGGTTTGATTAGATACCTACTGATCTTTTATTTCGACTATTTTTAAAAGGCGAATTGAGACTATTAAGTAATAAATTTTTGATCTTCTTCATAGTATAAAAACATTAAACATTTACTTTTTTGCAAGTGTAATTTCTAGTTATTTTTATTCTTTAACCTGCTGTCAAATCTGTCATGTGTGTTCGGGGTTGATTATCAACGATTCGAGGATTTGTTCTACTGTAGTTCAGCGGAAAATTTGAGTTAATTTGAGGGTTTTATCTTAATCAGGCGAATACATTATTTATATTAGTACATTTTGAGGAATGTTTTGGGAGATTCAATTTAAATAAGATTATAGCTGCAGTTTGAATATAGAAGGAAGTAGTTTAGTTGTCATAGCTTACCTGCGATTTGACGTTATAGTAGTGTTTGGTCGTTAGTTCGTCTATATTTCTTAGCTGTTCACAAAGTTAATTCGAGGGGGGTTTTATACATAGTTTATTGTAATTTGTTTATTTTAATTTGGACAATCATTAAAAACTAAAGATACTTCATGAATTGTCAGCATTTTATCAAAACCGGATTAGTATTATTTTTTACTCTTTATGAGATCCTGTTTTTATTATGCAGAAAATAGTGGATTTAGTTTAATGAGTGGCAAGGGTCTCATGCTAAAATTCAGTTATATTTGATGTTTATCGTAAAGGAAGATTTTTAATTTTAAATCTTATAGCTAGGTATGCGCAAAGTTAATTAGGGATATTTAAACGTTTTGAAGATCGATTTCAATAGGGTTGGACAAGATTGCTTTTTTAATGTATGTTTATTATCTAGCAAACTAAATACTTAACTATTGAGGTTAAAAAAAACATATTCCTTGTTCGAATCTTTTCATATTCATATTTATTCATTGTTTTTGTTAAATTTGGTAGGTAGGTAGCATTTCTTTAAAAATATTTTGATTCATTTAGTCATTGAACCCCATAATGACTAAATGAATCAAAATATTTTTAAAGAATTGCTACCTACCAAATTTAACAAAAACAATGAATAAATATGAATACATACGACTTTTCCTACTGTAAGAATTAAATAAAATATTAATATAAAAATTTGAAGGTTTGAGAGGTGCAATAGTTGGAGCATGCCAATAGACATTTCGTCTGTCATTTATAAAATTGTGCAACAAAAATAAAACATTTAAATATATGATAATATTAGGTAGTTCTATTTTAATAAAGTTTTATGAGTATAGTTTTATGAGTATTTAGTTCCATTTTGTTTCGACTAGTGTATTGTTTGGGGGAATGTTTAATAATTCTGCATTTAGAGGGCCCTAATGAGATTGGAGGAGTGTTATTTCCTTTAGAGTTTGAGAGCAGATTTTGTAAGTGAGCGCTTGGTTTAGGTTTCGCTATAGGTTGGGGATGAACTCAAACAATGCAATGGTTTCAATAAAAGTGGAAACGTTTTATTGATATTTGATCCCAAGGCATTACACGGAACAAAAGGGCTTCTGTAGTGTTTGGAGTAAGGATAGGTCAGCTGACAATCTCTGCAGAATTTAAACTGCCTTGCAGAAGTGTTAAACTCTACAAGAACGCATTTCGACAGGCGGGACCTTATGATGCATCTGGCGGATACTATCCAATACCTTTGAGCAAGTATGTTCTGTAGGGTCCTAGGCCAAGCGTGTAAATAAACTTTGTGATAATAGTCTATCAAGATGTTAGTGAAGTGCGACCTTTTAGGCAAAATCAACGGATGGCGTTGAGCAAAAGGCAAGTTTGCTTGTGAGAGCCTACCCCCCACTATGAGGAGACCACGCCTATCGATGAACGGGTCGAGTTTACGTAGGCTCAGAGAACATCGGTTGTCCTTTTTTAACGACTCAATTTCATCCAAGTTGAACTGTTTGAACGAGTTTGTCATGTGACTTATTTAGTTAAACAGTAATTAATGCGCCTCTGGTTCTATTAGTGACGGGCTAATACACGCTGTAGTTTGAGAAAATTTGAGAATTTATTTATCATTGAATTTAAATCCGTATTTAGATCTGAACCTGCACTCAGTAACGTGTTCTCCTTAACAGGTTTGAGTTCCAACGGTTCACCTTTGAACTCATTCATAGCCCTCACTGGCCACGTGTGGTGCGGTCCGTACAGCCACTGTGGGCCGCGGAACCACTGGTCTGCGATCTGCACCAGTTGTGCCGGCGTGGTGCCGCGGGAGCACACATCAGCAGGGTTGTCAGTGCCGTTGACGTGGTACCATTGCACCTCGGACGAACCTTCATTAATTTTAGCAACGCGATTAGCAACAAAAGTTTTTAATTTTAATGCTGGTGTATTTATCCACGTCAATGCCACTGAACTGTCAGTGAACGCTAATACTTCGCTAATCTGCACTTCCTTGGCCAAAATCGCTAATACGTATTCCAGAGTTTTGCTTTAAATGAGCAGCCATTAATTCAAGACGTGGAATTGATACTGTTTTTAAGGGCGCGACCTTAGATTTAGGTAACAGTAGGCTAACATTGACGTCACCCTGCGCGTCTTGACTACGAATGTACACGACTGCTGCGATTCCCGCCATCGAGGCGTTGCAAAAACTTACGACCTGCGATGCGGTATAATTTGAACAAAGACGTGCCGATCATGTTTCAGTGTCGATAGCAACGGTATTTGAGAAGAAAACGTTAATCATTCATCAAGAAGTATTTTAGGAAGCGAATCCTCCCAGTCTTCTGAGCGTACCATTGCTTTTGCATAAAAATTTTAGCTAAAAAAATACGCGGCGCTACGAACCCGAAGGGGTCGAACAGCTTCACTATTTCCGATAGCACCGAGCGCTTCGTAACGTTACGTTCCAGTTGAGTCGTACGAAAGGTGAACGCGTCCGCTTTAGGTAGCCAGTGTAGACTTTTGATAGAAATGGTTTTACCGTCGTCGAATTGAACCGGAGGCTCGAGTTGATCGCAAGGCAATTCGTTTAATACTTGAACGCTCCTACTTGACCACTTGCGTAACTCGAATCCGCCGAGTTAAAGTAACTAATTGATGTGGAATTTCTAACGCCTCGTTCACACTATCAACGGACCAAAGTAAATCGTCGACGTAGAACCCTCCGCGCAGCGCGCGGGAGGCGGCGGGGAAGCGCGCGCCCTCATCCGCGGCCAGCTGCTGCAGCGTGTGGATCCCGAGGAACGGGCTGCTGGCCACACCGTACGTCACAGTGCACACTTTTATAGGTTCGCTGGGCGAATCACGCCACAATATATGTTGAAATTTACGTTGTGACTCATCGATTAATATACAACGGTACATTTTAGATATGTCCGCGCACAAAGAGACTTCGCGTAAACGGAATCGTATTAATAATTCGACAAGATCAGCCTGCAGGACTGCAAGGACTTGTTGTTCAATTAATTATTCTAGTTATAGCTTTTGACGTAGAGACCTCGTCGTGTTGTTCTCATATCCATTATTTTTAGTTTAGGATTATTGACTTTAAATTTGTAAAAAGTTTATTTTTGGTAGTTTTAAGAATGTATTATTTATTACCTTATTATTACTAAATGTAATTTATTTTTAAGTATTGTTGTTGTATGTTTTTATATGATTGAAAAAATGACCTTCTGCTGGAGTTTCTTGCGCTGGCGCTTCTTCTCCGCAATGATGGTCTTGTCCGAAGCGCTGGTAGATTCACTCTATATTACCGACGTGTAAAAGAGCCCTCATGTGGCCTATTTGCTGAATAAATACATTTAAATTTGAATTTGAATTTTGAATTTGAATTTTGGACCCGTATTTAAAACCGAATTTAATGACTTATTATTCGTAGTCTGACAGAAAGCGTCGAAGACTACTCGAAGTTTAGTCGAACTACTGTCAGGCTTAAGAACGCAGCGACGGGGTATGACGTATCCCGACTCCACTTCCGTCACGTCACCGACATGAACCATATGATCCAGCACCGCGTAGTCATCTATGAATTTTTTATACTGGCCCCTAAGAGTTAGGCAAACGAGACAAATTGCGTTCCAAATTTCGATACCATTTTATCACAATTTGTTTCGAATCGCCCAATTCAGCGTCAGGTTTAAACGGATAACTCACTACGTAACGACCGGTGCTGTCGCGCTTATATTATGACTATTAATAAACATCTGTTCAGCGATGACGTCATCCGGATTTTTAGGTAAGTCACAGTCTAAACTTTCAGTTTCCCAAAATGATTTAATTAAATCATCGACCTTTGTCGCACTACTAAACATGCAAGTCGATACACTCTGAGTATTATTATTAAGTGTCAGCTGTCCCGTAACAACGTATCCGAACACGCTACTTAAAGCCAACGGCAACCCTTGCCGTGACGAGTGATATTTGCCTCCGTCGTATACGAATGGAAACACGTCACTGCCCAGCAACATATCGATGCGAAAAAGTAGGATCAGCTAACACCAATTTTTTGTACTCGCTGCATAAATCTTGTGACAAATTAACCGACGGCATGTCAGTAGATATTTTCGGAATTATTACCATTTTGACCTTGTGCAGGGTCCGTCCGGATCGCTACTACCATCTTATCCATTAACCCACCGCCAAGCAGTAGTGTTCCCATTGCTGTGTTCCGGTGTGGGGATAAGACAACCGATGAAATTGCTAGGATAGAGGCATTCCATCTTAGTCCTCAGAGTTGGCAAGGCATTTGAAGTATTGCAGCCTTGATTGTAGTCTATATGATGTGTCTATGGGCGACGGTAATTGCTTACAATAAGGCGACAACATAAAAAAAAAACCTTACCATCTGGTGACCTGCAGACCTTTCGCGTAACAACACTCGTAATCACAATCGTTTTCATTTTGAAAATCGAAGGCTTGTCTGCATATAAAATGAAACCAATTGTTTTGTTTTGAAGCCGATCGCGATTGCGAGTGAGTTACGCGAAAGGCCTGCAGAATGCACGCGTGCATTCTCCTTACCATAAAAAAGGCGCTTCTGAACTTTAAACGTCGTGTATAACCAATACAGTTAACAAGTTTCCTGTTACAAAAATAAACTTTAGTACAAATAAATAAATGTTATAAGTAGTTTAATGAAAATACTGGTGTTATTTTTTTTTGGCCACAGAAACTGTCTATGTTCCTTCTAGTAGTTTTATTAGATATAGTAAAAGTATCTGTAAACTTATTTGCTACTAATCAAGATACGTATTTCGATCAATTAAGCTAATTTCATGCACCATAAATAATGATTTAACGATTTTTGTTGGTTTTGTCGGTTTTTCACTGAGACGCCCAGATAAAATTAAAGAAATAATTATAATTACATTCTAATATTAGGTACATTCATAATGAAAGTGATTGTTCTTTAATAGTTCATTAATGTAATCATCGTTTTATAACTATATCCTTTGTTTTATTCTGATGATCCCTCATAGAATATTTTTTACAGACTTTTTATACTTATTTTAGTGTTAATGTCACTGAGGAAATAAAGCAGCAACATTTATTTTATTTTATTCATTTATTTGATATAAACAGTTACAAAACATTAAAACAAATAAATGTAACATAAACCATGCAAGGTTTTTCTGTACACCTGGATCGCCGAATACATCATTAATAATTTTATGTCAGCTATTTAAATATTAGCAAGAAGAATAGTGCCGCGCCAATGTGCACCTTCTCAACAACTCGAAAATGGCGATGCGCATACGATGCAACACAGCAACATAACAGGTTTCTTATCTGATCTTTCGCGCGAGTGTCTTACTCGGACACCGCATGTACAGAATTAGTATGGTCGAATTAGCAGAAAGTATGGAATTAAGTCGTGTAGTCGTGCATTTTTGGCAATCGTTAGAGGGCTTAACTAGATAGTTTTCCCCGGTTTGCACCGTTTCTATTATGTACGGAAAGCCTTTAAATGTTAGGTATAAACTTTAAAGTGCCGTAATTTTGGAGTATGTTAAAAACTATTTGGTGCAAGTTTAGCCACGTGTAAAGACACCTTTAATACTTAACGTATCTTAATTAAAAAGGTGTGAGATGTATCAAAATTAAGTTATTTGTTTTTCTTAGATTGCGGCTCGAGGATAATTCAGTCGGTTGGTGCAAACTTACATTAAGCTTTTTAAAGCATAATAAATGCCCAGTTTATTTTGCACCCCTGTGCGAATTATGGAACATGAATTTTTCATTATTTTATAGATTGTACTTTGGGGCAAATTAAGGTAGTCGTGAAAATTTATTCATGGCACTTGTTCTAAAGATACTACATTCGCACCTTATAAAAAAAAGGAAAAAATAACGGGAAGTTTATCAAATGTAATCGCAGCGAACGCCAGGCGACCGCGGGCATACCTATTTAATCTTTGCCGCGGGTAGTGGGAGCGCGGGGCGCGGGCGGGGAAGAGCGCAACGCATGGCACCGCTCAGTCAGTTACTTTGTGAAAATTGTTGTGTGATCTGATGATCTCTGTGTACCCTATACAGGGTGGAAAAAACGCATATGAACGGCAACTTCCTTTATATTCAAAAAAGAAAATTCTACACGAAGAAGACTTACTTTTATTTTTTAAAACAATTATTACTGCATTTTTGGAATTTGGTCTGCCTTAACCGGGAATCGAACTGGTCGAATATATAACAAAACAATAAAACCATGTATTTTTTACGGTTTTTAATTAATTTGAAGGCGTATGTGTTGTATGTTTAAAATGATCACTATCATGACCCTTTCGATCTGTATCATAAAACAAGACTTTATTGTTGTTTTGTCATATTAGACCAGTAGTCCAGTAACCATGTCGCCTGAAAGTACGGGGTACTTTGCGTCAAATTCGGTAGTTCTGATTTTTTGCAGACTTGTTTATGATGTTGGCCAAATTAATAATCCAAGTTTGTGACTTCAAGCGCCGAACTCAACTTTGTCAAAAATAAAAAAAACCGTTAAAATTTCGGACTTTTCTCAGACTGGCGATTATAACCCTAAAGGACTAGTTTTTGATAGTAGCTTCTTCGGACGTATTAAATAAGACTAAATTGGCTACAACATGAGACTAGAATTGTCTCTGTGAGAGTTTTCGAGAGTCTCGTGTAGGCGGTAACCTGGGCAGATTGAAGCTGGTTTTCGTCGCAGCCCTGGCAAATAGTAAGTTGGTATCGCAGTTCGTCGAGGTTGTTCAAAAAAATTGCGAAGTTCGACAAAAGTTGAATTTTGAAAAGCTTAATCTCGGAAACTATTGGGTCTACAGAGACAACTCTAGTCTCATATTGTAGCAAATTTAGTCTACTTTAAAAACATCCTAGAAAAGTACTATCAAAAACTAGTCCTTTAGAGTTACAATCACCATTATCTGAAAAAAAAAACCGAAATGTTCAAAGTTTTTTTATTTTTGACTATGTTGCGATCTTCTCGGGGTCACAAACTTGAATTATTCATTGGGCCAACATCATAAACAAGGCTGCAAAAATTCAAAACTACCGGATTTGACGCAAGCCCTCATGTATAAAGTTACTGGAGTACAGTACAGTTCGTTTTCCGGTTAAGGCAGAGGAATTTCCAAAAATCCATAAATGCGGTATTAATTGTTTTCAAAAATAAAAGTAAGACTTCTTTGTGTAGAATTGGATATTTTCAAAATTTAAGGTAGTCGCCGTCTATGTGGCGTCTATTTTTTCTCTTAATTCCGCATGATGAAAACCTCATATAAAAACGGACAAAGTTAAACTGAGTAAATATACCGATCTTACTTTCGAGGTTCCACCACCATGTGGAATGATCACTCTATAGTTATTTTCCAAATAGTTTTATAGCTAACGGCATCCTCGAACTACACCTTCAAAGGCCTTGCTAGGCTGCTTGATCAGAGCTAGATTCAGAAGGCAGTGAATATACTTCAGAATGCACAAATAATGATGACATTATTATTGTTTACATTGTCCGCTCCAATATATTTGCTGGTGACTATACCGTTTTGATATTAGACACTTACTTTGATTATTGACGATCAGAACTCAAAATTGAATTTTTTCTTTATTATTGCATTTCTTAAACCAACTTTATTTTTCAGTAAAACTTGTATTACAAGTTAAAAAATTCCACTTTCCCACTTAATATCCAATTAATATTATAAATGCGAAAGTTTGTGTATTAGTTTGTTACTCCCTCAAGCTGCAACGGCTGGATGGATTAGGATGCAATTTGAAATGGAGATAGCTTAATAAAAGTTCCAAAGGAAATAATAATAACCGATATCTACAGAAGCTATAAAACATAAATTAATTAATAAGTACAGTCTCGGAAAGGGAATGTCAAAGCATACTTTAACTAAAATAGGTTTATTGTGCAATTATGAATAAGACAGTTCAAGAAAATTTATTTAATTAAAAACGAAAATATAACCGACTACTACGCTACTTTTGCCCATGCCTCAAGAACCGTGCATCATCGGTCCGTTTACGCGTGCGTGCGCTTCTGTGGCTTTATTGCTCTATGGTAATAAGTAATTTACAAACATACAGAAAACTGCATGATCCTGATAAGAATGCCAATTTTTTATGGGGTGCGAATTTAAAGTAAATCAAATGAATACGATTGTGTCGATTTTCAATTGTTTCAAAATTTCCCCCGAAGTACGAAGACCGTTAAACGTAGATAACTACTTTCCGGGGGTTGCACCCCGGTGCAAATTAGATATTGTATTTAGATATTTTTTCTAATCATATCCTCAATTTGCACCGCGTTCTATATTTTCCCCCGAGCCGCGATGGCCGAAAGTAAGTTTTTACTTATATATATTTTTATTTATATGTTCCGTAGGTTGAATTAAATGAAATAATACGTGCAAATGTAGATTGAGATGGATTAAAACGTATGCCAAATTGCACCGAGTACACCTTTTTTCCCTCGTTAGTTATGACCTTTGCAAGGTTTTCAACCAATTGCACCCCTTTCCGGGGGGGCGAATTTATTAAGGGATGCATAAAGCTCGATTTTTAACCCCTACAAAGCAATCAGAAATGTTTTTATCAATTCTTAGAATTATTTCCAGACTTTAGTGAAATTTCATCTAATTTGCCCGTACTAAATGTTTGCGTTCACTTTTTATCAAATAGACCAAGATAATATTTTTTAATTAGGGTTCTTATATCTTTCTTATTTATTTGTTTTTTTATTTCTTTAGGCAAAGTATTTATGAGATAAGGTATAAAAAAGTTATTTGTCCGCCTTCCATAACAGTTATTAGTTTTAGGTAATATTATTTTAATATTTTTCGTGCTTCTTATTTGATAGTTTTCAGTATTGATAGTAGCTTTATGGCAATAGTCAAAATAGTTTTCCGTCAAATGAAATAATTTTGTTTTGCCATGTACAGGAATAATTTTACAGTATTTAAACAGATTGTCATAGTCATCCTTAAACTGTTCTTTAATTACAGGCGGCTTGAGTATTCTTGTTTGCAAATGATAAATTTTGTCGAAGTGCGAACAGAAGGTCCGCCCGTGGCATTTTAAGCCATAAGACACTAAAGACCTATATATAAGCCCTAGATACTTCTGCTTACGCACCAATTCGACAAGCGGACCCTTACATGGCAACTTACTCTCATGAAGGCACTCATAGTTCTGAGCAATCAAGTCGAGTTTGACTTTTTTAGTGTTATGACTTGAGCTTAGGTACGTCAACTTTGTCTTGTCAGCATTAAGCACAAGACCTGCCTGGGTCGTTATCTTCAGCGACAAGGCACGTGTCATCCGCAAACTGATACGCATCACCATGCTGCACAACATTCGTCACATCGTTGACATACGTTAAAAAATGAAGCGGGCCAAGAACTAAGCCCTGAGCTGTGCCCTCAGTTACCTTAAACCTCCGGCTCGTATCAGCTCCTACTTTAACGGTAAAAGAGCGGTCATCCAAGTAAGCTTTGCACCATGTTAGCAAATTACCTCTGATCCCTCAATTATCTAATTTTTCAATAAGCGTATCGTGGCGAAGAGTATCAAAGGCTTTGCAGTAGTCTATGAATAAGACCAAAATTTATTTCCTGTTATCTAGATCAGCGTTTCTTAACCTTTTTTGTCCACGGACCCCTTAGGAAATCAAGCACAATTTTAAGGACCCCCTTAATAAAAAAAGATGCAATAAATTTCGGACAATTTATTTTAGTACTACAAATTACAAAAATATATACTTTTTCATTATAAAATAGGTTAATGTGAAAGTTGGTGCAGCTTTTTTGCAACTAAATTAATGATATTTGAGTTCCACTTGTAATCTGTTTCTGTATTTGTTTTTAGTTTACACAAGAGCTGAAAATACCTTTTCACAGAGGTATGTGGTTGAGAAAAGAATCCTCTTTATCAAGTTTTTGGGTGAATTTAAATGTTTCAGCGGTTCTTCTGATATTATATATATAAAAGGCAATTTCCTTATAAACTTTTTTTAAATTTACCCAAAAACTTGATAAAGAGGATTCTTTGAAATTACGTTTCAAAGCTGAGTCACAGGATATTTTCTATTAATTTATTTTCCTGTACCGTTCCTAAGCCAGAGACATCAGTGACGTCAGTGTTGAAAGGGTCTGCAAATCCAATTTTTATTGTTATTTCGAGAAATTTGGTGGCATTTATTTATGATTGTTAAATGGTCCATAAATAAGACTGCGGACCCCCGTACATATGCTCGCGGACCACAGGTTGAGAAACGCTGATCTAGATGTTTGTAAATAGGGTTCGTGAATTTTTCAAGTAAAATAGTTGTACTCTTTCCCGGCTGAAACCCAAACTGTTGGTCGGTCAATACCTCGTTAGCATCGTAAAACTCATAAACTTGGTTAGAGACGTATTTTTCTACGATTTTGGCTATAGTTGGCAATATTTTGATGGGTGTAGTTTTGGTAGTCACTACGGCTACCGCTTTTATGGACAGGTCTCACAATTCCGGTACTTGCCGGTGAGTAATCCGATGTTTATTAATTGAGCTATTGCTGTTGCAATGTTAAGGAATTTTATGTCAACCGCTCTAATACCATCAAAACCAGGAGCTTTGCTTACATTAAGAGATTTGATGATTTGTAATTATCCTGTTCTGATTAGCTTTCCGGTATCTTAGCGACACATTTAATGGATTAGCATAATCATTTTTATCTAACATTTCCTTGTTACAAGTGGGAATTATATTCTTATCCTTACGCCTTACTGGTTTTGTCCTTGCGGGCCCTGATACTCGTAATACCTTTTTTGCACCAAATTAATTCGTATTTAGCCGCAAGCTCCTGTTTAGCATTGTAGAGAAACCTCTTGTTATGCGGCGAAAGCAATGCCCTAATGTGTACATATTTCCCCGCGGTCTCACGGGGGGAGGTTGAGCTGACACATCAGAGATTGAGGTCTTTATATTTTTCGCAGTGTCAACCCAATTTTCTTGCACATCTTCACTTTTCATGTTCAAGCGTATTTGACCAGGGCGCTCACTCAATCCTACGACCTGTTTCGCTTGGATAATATCAGAGCTTGACAGGCTCAGCTTTGTTGCTATCTTGTCAGCTATTTGCTGGACGTACAAATACCAAGACGATAACTAGTTAAAAGTGCACGAAAAAGGACGCAAAGATGTGAAACTTATTATTATCATTGTTACAAAAATGTTTTACCGGCATATTTATGCGAATAAAGACGTATAAACTGTTAAAAAAATTAACTCGGCAAACTCGTATGCATGCGAATATAAATGTAATATAATTATATTTTGTTTAATTTATAAAGACTGATAAAATGTTGTCTTAATCGGTTAAAACCCTATAATAGCTGATTTATTTCTGCGTGGTATTTAATAAAAACCATAAACATTTCATCAAAAACATAAGAAATACGAGTGATTTTCCTTTTTTTTTTTTGCTGTAAAGTAAGGGTTTTGATATAACCGCTTTATTCGGTTGTGGGTGCGAATTATGGTTGTTGCTATAAATGAGAAGTGATGAAGACGACTAATCAAATACCAATAAGACCTATATGACCTTCAGTATCAGTTTGTATAATGTTTAGTGACACATAAACATAACCAGAGTATTAACTTATAATTCACAGACAGCCTTTTAGGTATTTAAATTTCAGAATAGGTTTGAGATTTGTCTGATTTACAACTGCATCAAATGTGTCGCGAAATTCTAACCAATGCATCATATCCCCAGAGAAATTTGGTAATTTGATAACGGGGAATTTTATATGTTTCCACTACGGGGTCAGGTAAGAGAGTATCTTTACTACCTGAGTCCACGGGGCTATTTATTAATAATAAACTCTTTCCCTGCGCTAACAATTTGTGATAGGTAGTCTCAAAACTCTCCCGCTCGCAGAGTTGAGCTTCGATGTCCGTGCAAATGACCTCGAGGCGCGATTGTATCTCCTCGAACTCGCTGTATAAAGAGACAATCTTATTAGTGCGTAGGTCTAGTTCTATTTTTTGTTTAGCCGCTAATGGCACATATTTGTTAATTGGGTCTACAAACTTCTTATACATTGTTAACTTGAATTTACAAGTAGCCCTTCCTCGAATGAGGTCTCGTTGTTCCTCTTCAAAAGACGGACTCTAATTTCAGTTTCAGAGTCGGTATCCGACATAGTTGAAATTTGAAACACGTGCCTGACAGAAATTTAAAGATAATAGAAAGCATAGGAAAATACAGCAGCTCACGGCCCTTTAGTGTTGCAGCGGTGATGTACTCGTCGGTTGCCTCGTGCCAGGTCGTGCAGTGCCGCGTTGTCGACTGTGTCTTCTCATATAAAAATAAGGTTGGATGGAGCGCGCCGCTCGGCGTCGCGTGCTCGCTTGCTCGAAACCTCCTCGCTTGAGGCTGGAATCGGTCCTTGTGCTCGGATGCTCGGTACCCGGCGTCTTTGACCGCAAAGTTCCTCCACGATGTTTGTTCGAAAATTCTCCAATCGAACAAATTAGCGTTCAATCTTACAATCTCCACTGAGATAATAACGTCGGGGTCACCATGAACGATTTTATAAATAAATGGAGGCGATGATTAAAGATTAAAGTTTTTTTTATTACGAGACAGACACAGTTAACAGTGCAGAGGCCAAAAGGCAAGAGAGCCACAGATTCTAATTATTTCCTAATGACAGCTGACAGCTGTCAAAAATATGAAGTTTCGTATTAAGCTACGTTCCTGTCTAAACAACCACAAGCTTTGGTTTTTGCGTCAAGAAATTTTACGTCTGCCTTGGTGGTCGTTGTCCTTGAGTTTTTCCCTGAATGATAGTTGTAGAAGTCAATACTAATCATTTCGCATTATGAGACCAAAGTATTCCAATACGAGTCTTGTGGCGAGTTTGATGGCGCTTAGGACTTCCAGTTCATTCCCCTTAGACTGAATTAAGACCAATCAGTAAATGTTTCATTAAATCGAGTTATAAGCATGGACAATATTAATACTGTGATGAGTATAAATTTAGTCTAACTATTTAGTAATACATAGATTTTTGTCCGTGTTCTGCTGGTACTGTTAGGGGATTGCTAATTGTGTCTAGTCAATAGAAATTGGAATGCTTAACAGTTTGAGATATTTCATTATTGCCTCTATGTGCATTTATAGATTCTCGTAGAGCGAACGTAGCGTCTTTTGTTGTAAGGTAGAGAGACACTGCTGCATGATCTAGGACCATTTTTGAAGAATTAGAATGTAAGCGGCAAATCATGTAATAGTTGGAGTGACAACGTTATCAGAGGGTTTTGACCCTGCAGAATACGGATCTGCTTGTCGCCATTCCGAAATTTGAACCGGAAGTATGCTATACCGGAGAAGGTGCAGCCCATACAAAAATTTTCGTCCAGCTTTATTTATTTCTCCGCCATCTTGCAAAAACTGTTACTTTTTTCTGTTTTTTGCCGATACTGTCGTTGACGTTCATTCTAGTGCTAATTACGGTTCGGCAATATTGTAGAGTCCAAAATTTGCTAAAACTTTTGTGTTGAAAGATTTTTTCCACGACCCCTAGATTTTTTCCACGAACGAAGATATGGAATCGTCTATGGGGAGCTAGCATTAAAAATTGCTATTTTTTTCTTGTTTTCCTATGATTCCATATCTTCGTTCCCTGGTCGTGGAAAAAATCTTTGATCCCATAACTTTTAGGAAATTTTGTACTCTACAATATTGCCGAAGTATAAAATGCACCAAAACGTAAATATGGAAGGAAAACTAGAAAAAAGGAGCAATTTCGCCCACTCCGTTCACAACTGCCACCGTCCCATAGCCTGCGTGCGCTGTGGAGGCCCACACGCAGCCGGCGAGTGCCCAAGGCCCCGAGAGGAGGCACCAACCTGCGCGAACAGCGTGTCCTGCCCAGTCCTGCTAAGGGAAAACCGGAGGGTTAAAAAGTCACCCCACCCTCCGAAGCCATCAAGGCAGGTCCCCGAGCCCACTACCACCCGAACCGTTGAGGTGGCGCAAGACAGCGCCATCCTGATGACCCCCGGAAACGACCCCATGCAACCCCCCACCCGCCGCGGAAGGAGGCGCCGAACCCGAAACCGTGGCCCGCAGCCCTTCGCGCAAGGCGAAACTCCTGACCCCGTACCAACTACAAAGCCAGTGAGTACAGCCCCGGCCCCAACAGCTGCAACCAACACCTCAGGCGAGGCAGCCGAGGCGGCGAGGAGATCTGTAAGGTGCGATAGGCCTGGGAGGCCGGCGAGGACCTCGCCCCTTACCGCCGCCGACTCCTTACCGCCGCCACCATGACGCGGTATCGCCACCTGTCGCCTTCAGCGCCGGCTGCGCTCTAAGGCCCGACCGTTTGGGCCGCCGGTACCAGCGCTATGACCATCATTTTCCTTTTCGTCATTACGTAATTAGACCCCTGAAGGTCCCCATACTTGGAACAAATGACCGGAAATTTTGTGTCAGTATCTTCCGGTCTAAAAGGAACGCTCTTCTCAACTCGATGCACAAATTATTGACTGACCAGTTTAAGTTGTCCCATCAGAGCATACAAAGAAATTCAAACACACACAGATTGTTTTGTCGACGAGAGCTACGCACTCAGAGATGACAACGTGTACGTGCATATACACACACAAGTATTACCCACCCGCTTTTGTGAGATAAAACGCCAGTACCTAATATTTGTATGAAAAATACACTCAAATTTAATAGTCAGTCATTCATTAAACATATTATTTACATGTATGTAAGTAGGTACTCAATATAATAATATATTCTAAACGTTATTTATTGATCTAAACCTAATTATAACGTGTATAATAATACCTCATGCAACTTTTAACTTTGTATCACAGCTGCGATGAATTAATGGAGGGTTAACAAATGACAAGGGTCCTGAAATAAGCCTTTTAAGCCTCTTTCTGATTCTAATAAGAAATTGAAGTAATTTAAAAGAAATAAAACTTTCCGAAAGAAATAACAAAGGGCATTGGGTAAATTTGTTTGAAGAATATTGTCATATTTTTTTCAGCGGCCACTGATGATTTTTACATAGTTATTTAGAGGACCTCTAAATACACATAGATATATATAATTTATGGCGGTAAATAATATCGGAGCCAAGATTTTAAAGATTTAAGTATTCAGTTTGTAGTACAAAAGTACGCCCAAGTATGAATATTTAAATATCTCGGCTCCGATGCGCTTTAGAGTATTACATAACCTAACAAAATATGTTTATTTTTAATAATTCTATCATAATTTACCACTTTTATGAATGGCCGCTCACCTTGAAAATATATGAATTTTACAAATGACAACACTTTTACCCAAACCCCTTTGACAACAAATAAAGCTTTGAAAAACGCGACTGGATTTGTAAAATTCGATTGTTGACTTCTGCAGCATAAGGCTAAGAAGGTGGAACTTTAAATGTAAGAAACGTCTTTACTTCATATGTTTGATTGCAATCACATGTAATTTTATAGCTACACCTTAATCAATAAAATACAATAGAAGGTAACACGTTAGCACTGATGGGCACAGCAATATTTGAGATTGAGGCTTGAGGCAGACCGAGGTTTAATTTTCTACGTCGTCGAAAAATTCTTGCAAGTGGTTCATGTTATCATGACGAAATAAAAAAATATAAAACATTTACCTAATAGTAGTAATAATAAATAGTAAAATAAATAAAAGCAAGACACAGTCAACGTAAAGTACCCATTTTAATTTTATTTAGAACAATTTTAGGATTGTCCATGTTGCTTTGACATTTTATAATAATCATATAGTTTTTAACGCAGCCGCCTTTACTGTCAATAAATAAAAGCTCATAACGTTGACAATATGATAACATGTAAAAAGCAATTAGGTGTTACCTAGAATAATATAGAGCCCCGGAAATGTATTTATTTGTCATCTTCCCTGCTAGTTCTGCTGACAAGTCCGCACTTTCATTCGCCACTAAAGTAAACATTGAAGTATTTTTTGAGATTGCAAATGTATAATAAACTTAGGACGTGTAGTACTTATTCCTATAGAATCAGGTTGTCTGTATGCGTTTCCCAATATATCCAATAAATAAGTTTTTGACAAAAAAAACATTTTTGGGACAAGCTTTTGTTGTCGACTGTACCTACTTTTTTTGCAAAGTCATCACAGCCAACAAGGTGGGTCTACGTTTAGTATAGCGGAGATTCTGTCACCACCTTCTGACTCCATCATCAGATCAGCTCCATTTTATAATAGTATTGCATTGTCATGCAATTTACACATGTATTCAAATTTTCAGTTTCATCGGAAACCGGGAAGTGGGTCAAATTTAATTTGCAAGATTTGACCCGTACATACATATATACATACATATGTACATTGTAAGTTAAATAAAAGCTTGTAAAAACCTAGCAACTAGTGACCTTTAATGCGGAAATACCTACACTATGTTTGTACGACTAGCATAATTCTTATGAAACTATGAAGACGCCGAGTACACAGAGCTTTTAACGACAACCCTCTTCATTTCGATGTCCATTTACTAGATTTATTACAGTAGAAAGTATTCGTCGGAACCACTCGGCGACAGGAGTTGAATTATCTGCAAGCTACTAAAGGATTCAGATTGTATTGTGTATGCCAAGAGAGGAATTATTGAGGGCATAAATAAGATGGTTCGTTATGGAATCTGTAAGCCGTGTTTAGCGTAAATTGGTGTTGTGCTACATAGAGTTATATTGAATCTACCTAGTAGGGTAATAGATATATTAGGCAGGCGTTATATATCGAAGTTCTTTCATGAGCATCGAAGATTTTTGTACCGCTAAGTTACCGTTGCTTTTTTTTTCTTTTTTTTCTAGTAAAGTAAATATTTTAAGTTTATTTATGAAAAGGGATTTATTTGCGGATTTTACGGTTTACTGTTTTTTTTACTGTACTGCGGTAAAATCAAAGAAAATCACATTTTGGTCGATATTTTGAATTTAAAAATAAAAGTTGTAGTCGAAAGCAATTTTAAATATTTGGTTAGGTTAGGCCTACTTTTAACTTCACTTCGAAAACCAAATTCCTTAACTTCAATAAGTATTTGATCCTTTTAAATTTGATCCTATTAGTGTACGCAAAACAATTTGAACCTTTTTCCCAATCACCTAACATTAATAAATCCTTCAGTAAAGAGGAACAAAGGGTGGAACATTGTAAACGATATAGAGTATTCTCATAGCTATCCGTTTAAGGATAACCATGCTCCTTCCTAATGTTGCGAAATATATTTAATCACGTAAATATAATAATTGTAGGTAAATAAATAAGTTTGTTCTTAAGAAACGTGTCACCCTACTTATGGGGAATCATTAGGTGTATAGACACACACACACACAAACAAAAACTCACACATCACATCACATACACACCACATACACGCACACACACAATATAATATTTTTTAATTAAACTATTTGTATTCTGTACTTGTATTTGTAGATGCGTCAAGGTAAACGTCCAGTCATAGAAGACTGTCATCAGATTATTAATACTGCCTTCAGTGTTTGAAGATGTTAATCATATCAGAAACAGAGCTCATCAATCAACAAAACTCGATAATAGGACCCTATAGCTTAGTTTCATAAATCAATTTATGAAAGATGGCCTCTTCTATTTATTTATTACTAGCTTTTGTGCGCGACTCTGTCCACGAAGTCGTTTACCGCGATTCCCTCGGGAACTCTCAATTTTTTTGGAATTTTAAGCAGTAGCCTTTGTGCTATTCCAGACTGTAATCTATCTCTGTGTCAAATTTCATCTAACAAACATCTAAACTTTCGCACGTATAATATTATTTATTTATTTATTATTTATTAAAGGCTAAATTAGGTAGGTATACAGGGTGGAAAGTTGAGATGGGGCATTAAGGGCAGCTACCAGATCCCTTGCTGCCACGCGAAAATGATCTTAGGAGACCTTTCCCAACTTTTTGAGTGATGACAATCGACATTCACAGATTTTTGATAAAATGTACAGTCAGCGAGAAAATCAACAGAATTGAGTATATTTTTTTTAATGCCAATCGATCCCATTCCTATAAAGGATTAAAACACTCTTTGAGACCAACTGAGGTTAGAGTACTAGAACACCCACAAATCAAAGAAAACATTTTCCATATATTAATTAGGGTAATAACACTAATAAGGTCTTCGCATGTGGTTTTTTACGCGTTCGGTCCTTTATACTTAAAGAACAAAGAATGAAATAAAACATCAGATATCGTCACTGTTCTCAATTCAAAATTGAAATTTTCTTCGTACATTCTTTTTTAATGATTAAGCTTTTTCACCCATGACGGCCAGCTTTATCTATGTAGCAAAAAGTTTGTATCGTATTTAGTGGTTCTTTTATTTGTAAGAATATCGATTTTTCTCATTTTTAATGTCCTAATGGAAGTTGTCTCCATAAAAATTAATGATCTTAAGAAAATTCCACTTTGCCTTTACCCTACTAAAATGTATGGAAAAAGTTTTCTTTGATTTGTGAGTGTTCTAGTACTCTAACCTCAGTTGGTCTCAAAGAGTGTTTTAATCCTTTATAGGAATGGGATCGATTGGCATTAAAAAAAATATTACTCAATTTTAACGATTTTCTCGCTGACTGTACATTTTATCAAAAATCTGTGAATGTCGATTGTCATCACTCAAAACGTTGGGAAAGGTCTCCTAAGATCATTTTCGCGTGACAGCAAGGGATTTGGTAGCTGCCCTTAATGCCCCATCTCAACTTTCCACCCTGTATAGTGAACTATGCAGCTTTTAGCCACTGCCCGGAGTTTTTGCTGGGTTCGCAGCAGCTCAAGTAATACTCAACTCAACAACGAACCAATTAAAACTTGCAAAAAAAGAATATTTTGAAGCGACACGATGATGAGGTTGTTGCTGGAACTATTTTTTTTATTGCACTTTATTTACAGCAGATAGAACTTGTTTAGTTTAGAAGTTTGACATGCATGTGTTTCAGCTGGCCCAATAACCGTGAAATGGTCTTTTAATTTTGTTTTAACTTCCTATAAATTGAAAATCTGTCAAATGTCTGTCTGTCTGTTGATTCTTTGAATTCGTAAACTTATCTGATTGACCATCTTTATTCATGACAGGCATACGATATGCAACCTAAAGGTATAATTGGCCGACTGTACGTCTATAGTTTGACAAGAAGAATGAAAAATCTCAACTTGATTGAATACCTTATCCGCAAAATGGCTTAGGGTTTTATACAATCGATGTTTTGACAACACGTTTGGCCTACTCGATAGTGACCCTGCTTACAAAGGTGGTGGTCCCGGGTTCGATTCCCTGTATGGGGTTATCGTTGTCTAGTACCCATAGTACAAGCCTATATCTAAGTTTGACACTAGGTCAGTTTATGTAAAATTGTCCTCCGATACTTTATTTATTTATCTACTATAGTCCTGGTTTACCTATAACCATCTACCTCTTTTCCTAAGAGACAAGATAATAAGCACATAATAATATACGGTAACATGTGCAAATGTTAACCAGTACGTGACTACTAATTTATCTTCTCCTTTATAACCCAACTTATTGCAAACTCAGACTCATATTAATCACAGTAGAAGTTAATCTTAGCTTGTTAGTTTTGATACGTTATCACTGCATATAATAAAACAAAGTGACTCCCGCACGTTTGTCTGTCTTTATTTAAGTTCACGATGATCTTAAAATCAATTATACGGATTTTCATGCAGTTTTCAACATCAGTTAGATATTTTTTCAGGCAAGTGTGTAATGTAAAATAAATTCTGGTTTCTGTACCGGTGTTACGAGAAGCGAAGCGAGGGTGGGTCGCTAGATTGATCTGTTTTAAGTCTGACTGCGTAGTGGCTTTTAATAAGCCAGGATACGATAAGGTAAGGTAAGATTTTACAAGAAATGGATGTGTTAAATATAAAATTCATAGAGGAAAAGAGCTAGAAAAAATTATATTAGATAGATAGTATCCATCTTGAGTCATTTGATCATCATCGTTCTTCACTTAAATTCCAATTTCCTTAAATTTCAATGCCAAATAAATTAGCTATCCAGTCATCGATATCCTCGGACGAGACCGGTACACACCCTAAGTGCATGTGCACATAGATTCCTAACAGTAAATATTAGCTCTGGCTGGGTCGCAACACGGCAATCGCACTACCGAGGCTGCTACAAAAACGGCACTGTTTCAATTATCAACGAAGCCTTTGCGATTTTAAAACCGAATGGTTCTTTGTTAATTGTGCTGAAGATAAATAAGGAAACGGAGCAATTCATTAATTAATAAGGCGTGCTCTACATATAACGGGTTTTGTCAAATCTAATTAATGTGATAGTAACTTTGTCTGTCTGTTTGTTACGCTTTCACGGCTAAACCACTAAACCGATTTTGATGTAATTGATATGGAGATGCTTGATCCCTGAGGAAAGGCAAAGGGCCGCGCGAACGCGATTAGCGATAAACGAATTAGTGTTAAAAGTAGTGTTATTCCCATACGGGAACAGAGCAACGCGAAAACTACTGCTTGGTGGTAGTTTAAAGGCACTTTACAGAATAACATGGTGGTAGCGATCCGGAGAGACCCTGCACAAGGTTCTCACTGCTAAAGTAGCTTTCTCCGTCCGCATAGAACTTGTTTAACGCTGGACAAATCCGTCTATTATTTCGTATTTTTTAATAATTAGTTTAAATAACACCGTCACAATGTTAATCTAGCACAATTCCGTGTGCTAAATCCCAGCGAGGCAAAATTGGCAGCTACTAGAACATCTGCCGTACATCATTTATAGTGCGGCAGATAAGTACAACAAAGGGTTGGCAAAGATCGCTGGAATCATGTTGCTCACTGCAACTCCGCAAAATGTATACATAGAGCTATAGAAAGATTAGACGAGCCAGATGCGGAAGTACTTGAGCGATTGGTGGCCTTTAGAAGGGTGTTTTGCCCAATCGTTACGAAGAAACAGAAAAAAATAGGTGTTTAATTGTGCTTTACGTGTTTATTTATAAACTGCCCTCCTAAATCAATAAGTATATCAAATAACCAAAATAACCAAAGCAGTTTTAATTCTATTCTGTTAGTAATAAGGTTGATATTGCTACAGGATTTATAACTTTGATATTGGTTTAGGAGAGCAGTAAAGTTGGTAGCTACTAGAACATCTGCCGTACGTCATTTATAGTCCGGCAGATAAGTAAATCAAAGGGTTGGCAAAGATCGCTGAATTGATTTTGCTCAATGCAGCTCCGCGAAACGTAAACATGGAACTTTAGGGAGATTAGATGAGGCAGACGCGACAGAAGTATTTGAGCGATTTTTGGCTTCTAGGGGAGTAATTTACCCAATTGTTACGTAGAAACAGATAATAACAATAATAATTGTGACTTCGTGACGTCATGTTCATCATTTAACTGACGATGTACATATATTACAATATACGTACCGTAATATTTACGTTTTATATCTTTTTTTTTGCTGGTTTAAATCCGAAGAGGCTCGTTCTATGACTTTTTTATTTTTTGCCAAGAAAATGGTTAAGTTACTAATTCAAACAAGCTAAAGAATAACATATTACTGCGGAAATTGCTTCCACTCAGCATAATGTTAATACACCAATTAGGGTTAAAACGCTAGTTTTCTGTGGATTACCGGACAACAAGTCATTAGAGTATACTTCATTCGCCTTTTATTGAAAAATAATAAACTAGGTACGATAGGTGATATTGTTTATTCAGTAAGTTTAGTGCGGAGTTCTGATTAGAAGTTTATGTTTGGTTAACAATAGTTTACAAAATCTGCTCGATCGTATTCGTAATGATCACAACACCGTCTGACGTATTTTAAACAATTTAAGGTTTTTTATTTTGTGCAGTTTTGTTCACTGTATGCGGTAAAAATGACAATTCTTGTGTCAGCCAATGTTTGGTGTCTTGCGTTTTACTCTTTTTTGCGGCCTCACTTTAATGTATATATAGGTAATAAAATTAGAAAACGCACCGATTAATCAATGCAAAGCTAAAACCGCTGGACTTAGGGATTTGAAATTTAGAGTGCGTATCCCTTGGGTACCCTAGGGCTGCACTAAGAAAGGATTTTCTGAAAATCAACCCCTCACGGGAAGAAATAGGGGGAGTAGCGGGAAACTAATTCCACGCGTAGAAAGATACGGGCGTTCTCTATTACGTTAATGGAACTCAATCAGAAATCTTGTCTCATCTGTGCGCTTTATACTCTCTCTTGCTTTTATTGGCTCGAGCGGGCGAGTCTACACGCAATATATTCAGGCAGTGTACCTGCCCGATACGTACCCGCCCTCTGGCAGTTTTGCCATAAAACTACACTCTGTATAAATAATACACACTTTCAGAGCATTTAATATCAGTAAAATACATTAAAATTGCCTTCAACCACAGGATGAAATGGTCCGATTTATGTACATTTTGCGACAGGGCAGAATAACTCAGCTCCTTATAATATAAGGTGATTGACTGAATGTAGACCAAGACAACAATGTTAATTATTTATTATAAAATTAACAATATCGATACAAAAAAAAAAACTATAATAATTTGACATACTTAAAGCGCATAGAGAAACTTCCGTGAAGAAATGTGTTAGGTAATTAAGATCCTTTTACGCATTGTTTGCAAAGGAAGAAAAAAAGACCAGAAATCGTTTAGTCAGTACTAATTACATAAAATAAACTATAAACAAAAGCAAATAACCAAAACATTTAGAAAAAAAAAATAACAAAAGTAATCTAAAATGAAACCCGAAGTGGTTGCCACTGAGTATCAAAGAATAGGTTGTGATAAAACTGCGTCAGCTAGCTTATTTATATAATACATTGCAAGGTAAGAAGTTTTCTCTTTGTTAGTCATGTCGAGAACATACGTTTAAGAAGAACACAGAACTAACTAAGAAACACACAGATAAGGCTTTTAATAAAGTTTTTTATTGTGATTTTTTATGTAAATAAGTATTACTTGAATTTCCATTGATGAGTGATTGCTTTCATAGCATTTAAAGTTGTGTTTCTGTGATGCTACAAGGAGTTTCCAAATTTTGAAAACAGTTTATAGTTCTTTAGATATCATGTTTACACAATCCGTAACTGGATATGCAAAATATAATGTAGTGAGATAAAAAAATGCAACATCCATAACATAATATGAAACTTTCCTATGAGAAAATCTCGGTAACTTACAAGAATATTCTTAATTTTTGTTTGAGAAGCATTCTCGTCGCTCTTACATGTTTCCGGGAATATTCTCAGTAATATCTGGATGATAGTTATATTTTCCAAACATCTGAGAATATTCTGCTACTTTCGCATTGCTACAAAGAACCCACAAGACAATAAACACCCGAATAAATGCGAAGATAACGCTGAAGCACCAATCGAAACCCTCGATGAAATATTGAAACGTTTCTGTTCATTGTCACAGTTTTCATATATTTCCTATTGTTGGGAAGAGTGGCCATTGTTTCCTTGTATTCGAATTTGGAAGTAAGTTTTGCGAAGTAGTTTGGTATAGATAACATTGTACGGTACGTGCGCGCGGTGACAACACGGCTGTCCCAAACCAAAACCTAGTAAGAGCCATTGAGAAAATTTTACAGGAGAAACAAAACAAACGATTTTATGTCCCTCTTAAAAACTATAAGCCCTAGATTATTGATTATTAGTGCTAAATTATGAAAATAAATGACTCTAATAGATTAGTAAAAACAAATGAAAAAAACACTGTAAATGACAGTTTTATGAGACTTACTAGTAGATTTGTCGCTGGAAATGTCTCAAAAACCAAAATCAATAACCTAGCATAGTCTGTTACTGGGAATTTGATCTGATTAGTTGGTCGGTTCGAGCGTTTTTCTCTTATGTAAAAACCTAGTACTTAAGTATGTGTGTTGTGATCATTGCAGTTTAAAATTAAGTGTGCAATATTTTATTGATATAAATATTTTATTGTTACACTGCTGGAAGTAATTAGACTCCTTGCTCTTAGCATTATGGGACATCTTTACAGTTTTCTGAGTAATTTATTTAGGTAATAAAAGAGAAACTTAAAGTTTAAATGTAAGAATGCCTTATTCTTTCTAAATATCTAAGATATCATTTTGGGTTTTGTACCTAACAATTTCTTGTATACCAATGCAAGTAGTTTGACCGATTATAATTCTGTTCTTCTTCATACTTATAGCTTGCGTCGTGATAAATTGATAATTTCCCTGTTACCTACTCCAGTATTGCATGAATGTAGTAGCATCTAAAGTTCTAAAGAATATCGTTCTCATATTCCGAGAAACCTTGCATCATCGTTTGTTAACAATTAATAACGGTCAAATATCCAAGTTATTATTAACACGTAATCTCGGAACATGACCAAGGTTAAGGGTCTGTTGTTACGGCCAGTTAACGATTATGTAGTTGTTAATTTTGATTTACGATGGTCTAAAATTTAATCGACAAGGGTTATTACGGATAAGGGATTGATTCAAGTAGGTATTGTTTGTTTGATGTGGTCGTTGGATTTGAACATTGACGATTTGGATTGTGGAGGAAATATTGAGGATGAGGATTTGGATTTTGGATGTCTAATTTTCAATGTTTCTATTTGAAACTTAACTGACATTTAAAATGATGTAGCCAGTCTGACTACAAAGACTTCCTCATAGAAACTTACAAAGCAAGGAATAAGACATATTGTTTGCTCTGAAATGGCTTAAAGGTATTCAGTTTTTACATCTTGGTAATAATACAGGTTTCACATCAATAGTACGTACAAACCACTCATGACATAATAAAGGCTTTTAGCTGGCTGGTACAGAAAGGAAACATAATTATGATTGCTTTAGGGACATTGTGATCTTTACCTCTATTAAACATTGACAAGCATTCTTAAAACCATATTCTGCATTGTAGTAATGTTCTTTCATATTAACAAATAAATACTTACTCCAAATTCTTGAAGTGTTGCCACTGTCTGGAAGACATTCCGTCCGCGACAACAAACGACCTTCCCGCTTGTGGCCAACAGTACCTTTGGACTTCGGCCATTACCTTACATCTTGGCCAACTTTACGCCGAATACAATGTTGAAATTATTGTTTTGCTAAACTTTGTATACATGTTGGTTTTGATGCAAGGAATGAGGTCAACAATGTTTCTGATTTAGATTAACTCTTGTACTTACCTTACCTTACCTTTGTGCAGGTTTTTCTTTTTTTTTGGCGGTATATTAAAAACCAGATATCTTTATTTTTGGTTATATAACTGCGTCAAACTAATTTTATATATATTTAAATACTTAAATAATAAAATCTGGTATAGGTTCTTCAGGAAATATGAATTGACCGTCTGTAATCTTCACTAAGATCATTTTGTTAATATTAAACCAAAGGTAATCGTAAAAGTGCCCTCGTTCTTCAAACAGCACAGTGAGTTGAAAAGTTAATAAGGTTAAAGTTAAGGTTGGGTTCGGTAAGTCTTAACGCAGCAAAAAAGATCGCAAAGTAGATAACAGGCGGCCAAATCATATTTCCGGAACTATAGACGCATGAATAAAACAGATAATGAATAGATCTGTGAAGGTAATATGATTTCAAACCAATGCAAAAAAAATATGCACAAAGATAGCACGAAAAAACGGTTGCCTTACGCCTCTTGCCTAAAGAAAAGGTACCTTTTAATATCCTGTAAGAAATCCGGTTATATGACAATGAAGGTCATGTACCTCTACAATGATGATTGTGCTTTTTTTGGTACCTAATTTATGAATAAAAGTGTGTTTATTAAATAAATTTGTGAGATATGCGAGATTTCATCGAGTATTGTAATTTGACATCTAGTTTTAGGTAATGATTTAAATCAAAAAATAAGATACAATAATATTAAGGCTTTAAAAAAATTGCAGCACTTGTGTTTATTTTGAAGACCAGAGGCCCGTTTAGCAAACGCTTGTAACTTGTATTACAAGCGGAAATCTCTTTCCAACAATATGTATTAAAAATATACTTCCTCTTATATTATAAGATACATACATACATGCATAATCTCACGCCTTCGTTCCCAGAGTGGGGTAGGCAGAGCTACAGAATTACAAACATCTCTAAAAACTTATTGATAATTCTATAACCACAATTTGCACAATTAGGATATAAGATGTTTACCAGCGTATTAGTGACAGGTTATAAGATACAAGCTTTTGATAAACAGGCCCCAGAAATAAATTGTTTTACTTTGTTCAATAATGAATTACGATGGAATTGTCTAGAAATTAAATAAAAGATCGCTGGGCACGCGCAACACTAAGAACCAAAGTTCAAAGAAACTTTTTAAATATGATCTAGCCACAATTTAGCATTGCTGTATAAAAACTATCTGGAACTACCTAGGAATATCTAGGAATCCCAGTGATTCAGTGCATTCAGTTTGGATCAAAGCGTTTCGAAATCTTTGCGAGAGATTATAAAGAGGAAAGATTTGATTTTTTGTTTGTTTGTTTGAATTGAATAGGCTCCGAAACTACTGGACCGATTTGGAAAATTCTTTCACCATTAGAATCCTTCATTATCCCTGATGAACATAGGCTATAGAATATTTTCAAAAAGTTAGGGATCCGTATCCAAACTTCGATAATGTAACCCAAGGTGTGAAAAAAATACCGAAAAAAATCCTTATATCGCGTACGCTGCGGAAACCATTGACAATAGAGCAAAGTGATGTAGTACAGTTTTATAGAAGACATCAACATCTACAAAGAAATTTGCGGTACCATATGTCTAACTATTACAGTTATGTCACAATAACTACTTTTTCATGTTAAAATATGTAAAAGTAACGCCGGTACTAACTAGGCCCCATTATTCGTACCTTGGTATTAATCCTTATCCAAATAAATCACTTCGTTTTCAATGATATATCAGTACCTGTAAATTACTTTTTGAATTATTCAAATCCGACATACCATTCAAAAGTTATCGTGCGTGTAATAATTATCAAAATTTAAATTTAAGAAACAGCCCTCTGAGTGACTTTAATTGGTTTTATCTACAACAGAGAATAGATAGACACGTAAAATTTGGCTAATGGTTCCTGTATATTGTGTAAATGAGTGTAAGATCAAGCCTATGTCAGCAGGGCATCAAACAGTGTATGTACATACATACATACATAGGTACATTAAATCACGCCTGTGTCACAAATGGGTAGGCAGAGACCAATTCTTCCTTTTCACTTTCAAGAGTGTATGTGATAATGAGAAATCTATTACTTAAGAATCTAAAAATTTAATTAAACTTAACCGAAACCATGCATCTCTTCTCTAATCTCTTCTCTAAATAGTATAAATTAAATTCGCTTCTCACCTGCCTGCCTGTTTCTCCGCTAACTCCTTCTAAACCACGCAACGGATTATGATATGGTTTTCATTGTCATTTAAGAATTTATTCTAAATATTTTATACGTACATTTCATTCTAATAAAGATTTAATATAGTAGAAAAAACTCAAAGCGGTTTAAATATTAACCGGTTTCCGAACCTGGCGTTGGCATCTCTGTGGATAAGATGAAAGTATTTATGCTAATTATTCTAAAATGTCATGCGACTTACTTTTAACTCGATTAGTAAATGGCGCGTAGGTACGCTCTTTGTACCAAATTCCACGTTGATCAGTTGTTGAGAAAACAAACAAACAGACTTTTGCACTTGGGGCTCAAAACCGTTGTTTTATGTAATGTAGTGTTTAAGAGTTTCACAAAATGTTTATGTACATTTTCCGGATTATATATTCTAGCACGGCTAATTGACGCATTATGCCAAAGTGATACAGATTTAAATTCCTTGATGGTACATACTTAATGCGTTTTTATGAAACAAGATTATAATTATATTTTTTATTTATCGTACTAGTAAGGTTGTGGATTAAAACGTCTTTTAAACTTGTGCTAGCTTTTATTACTCCAGACACTATTGTAAATTAACGAATCCGCGCACGTTTACCCCTTGGCAACTTCCTCAGAAATCTGCATACAGGAACTGCGCCGAAACGAAACTATCATTCGCGTCTCATTCATTCTCACGAAATACTTTTCGCCATCTCTTCCGGAAGGACGCAGCCCGTTGCGACATTCTTGAGATGTAAATAGATCTTGAGATAAGCCTCGATATATGGTAGCAATTTCCTCCGCAGAAGGGTGAACGGAAAAGAGGGATATTTCGCTTCACCCGTTTCTTTTTATGTGAGAATTCTATAAGTGTGACGCAACTATTGGGTAATATCTTTTTTACCGGTACCCTATATTCCCGGTGAGCTTGGTTTCTTACAAACTGGCTCTTTGACGCTCCTGATTTCCTGGTATCTCCGTCTTTGTAAATGAGTAAAGAAGGTACTTTGACTTTGAAATGGAATTAGAACATTATTAATAAGCATCCAAACGTCGTCTTTAGTTAGTAGATATTGATTTAATTTTAATACCGTCATTTATGTTTTTTTGAATCAATTTCTTTGCAAGCGTATTTAAAACGTGTTGAATAAAGTATTCGGATCAAAACAAGTGAAATAAAAATAGTCTTGTATATCTTTACACAAAACTATCTCAAAGATCACCTAACGGCATTAAGATCGCTTTTTGTAAGTGTTTAGTTTAGTTTAGTTTATTTATTAATCAATGTAATATTACAATATAAGTTGCATTGCATGTCAAAAAATACGAAATTACATTGAGATCGTCAAAACATAAATACTAATAATCAAAGAATACAAAAATAATTAATTAAAACAACAACAATTAAACATCAAATAAATGGTCACTCGTCCGATGTCAATATACAAGGATTAATAACTGTCAACACAATAATAAATAAATTTAAAATTTTAGCTCCATATATTCATCCACAGAGTATAATGGATTATCCAGTAAAAGGTTTCTAAGCTGGTGTTTAAATGCTTCGTCGGAATGTACATTTTTAAGTTTGGCGGGTAGACGCTCATAGTACGTGGGACCGATGACACGCGGGTTCTTACCCGCAAGTGCCATGCGACGGGGAACTGTTCTCAAACGCCCGGTGTGGCGGAGCTCCTTGCCAGGAGTATTGACGCGTGCGAACGAGGAAATATTATTTCTTACGAACATTAATATTTGGAAAATGTAAACTGAGTAGTGCGTCAATATGCGGTGCGTTACGAAAAGGCCCCTGCAAGAGTGCCTAGGTTTCACCCCAGCTAACGTGCGTAAGGCACGCTTCTGCATAAGCAGCACCCTGTTGGCATCCGTGGAGTTTCCCCATAGTAGCGTGCCATACGACATTAGGGAGTGAAAATGTGCAAAGTACACCTGTTTTAATGCATCATTTGCAATAAGCCTCCTCAGTTTACGCAACGCAAAAACGGCACCACTCAGTCTATCGCACAGTTTGTCGACATGGCACTTCCAGTTAAGATTAGAGTCAAGTGTGAAGCCGAGGAACCTACACTCATTGCATATCGGCATCGGACTGTTTGCCACGCACGTAGGAAGGGAAATACCTCGGCCTGAAAAAACCATGGTATTGGATTTCGACAAGTTTAAAATCAAACCATTAGCCGAAAACCACGCTTGCAATTGTTGGCACGCACCATGGATTTTCTCCCCGAGCTGTTCATACGTGCGCGCACTAACTACGACAGTCGTGTCGTCCGCAAAGAGCACTGACAGGCCAGCTGTAATGGCCGTCGGAAGGTCATTCATGTAAATTAGGAATAGTGTGTTTCCTAATGCAGATCCTTGAGGGATCCAGTGTATTTAATTGTATTCATTTGTGCAATAAAGATTTAAAAATAAACTTTATATTAAGGCGACCCCATTTTTTATAGCTTTTAACTCTTAAACAGCCTAACCGATTTTGATAAAACTTAGCTAAGGAGCATGCAGATTAAACTAGCTTTATTTATTAAAACAACGGTCGAATTGGTGCATCCCCTTGGACATTGAGCACACAGATACCTACACAGATATACGGATTTACACATAAAACTTGTAACACCCCTTTTTTATCGGCGTTAAAAAATAAAAACTCAATCAAAATAAAATAAAATATCAACATGTTGTTATTTAGGAATAAATGTTTTTTTTTTTGTTAAGAACTAAAATGCAGCAGTCCATATTATCTTTCTACATTATGTTTAAATCTTTAAAAAAAACATAAACTGATGAGTAATGGTCATCACAAAAAACCATAAACCTCACCATTAATCGTTTATCATTTATCCGCGAAAAATAATTGACACACATAAATTTAACATACTCCATGCGTTGTGAGCAATTTGGAAAAAGCAATTGCGACCATACATCACTGTCTTATCGGCGGATCTACGACCCGATTGTCACTGTGGATTTGACGCCATTTTGTTTTTTTACCAGCTGTATAGAGTGCTTCGAATGTTTTTACTAACGGCACAAACAAAGGCTTCTTTTTAGAGCAATGAATGCGAAAAATAGTGCGAACGATTGTACATATTTTGAAGGCGAACTGAATTTGTGTTTATTTTATTTCTCCGTGAGGCAGATTTGTAATATCATCTGTATAGACTAAACACTTAGGTGAAACAACACTGACACAACTTAGGTGTCAATTTTTCATACAAATGTTTGAAAAAAAACGAATTAATTGTTTTTAAAATGTCTCTGAGTAAGGTGGTAAGAAAGTTTCTCCTCTACGAGTATATAGACGATGTTATCTCATACGCTCAAATTTATGTATATCCAAGTTGTTAAATAAACCCTTATCAACGTTGCAAGCGACGTTATAATTGAAAGGAAAAAAAATACAAAATTTAACGAATGACTGGCAAAGAGTTCATTATCTCATAGACAACATATAAAATTTATAAGTAATATCAACTTTTAGGCATAAGCCAGATATGTTTTAACTCACGAAGAGCGGTGCCTCTTAGCATATGTAACTTGATTACGGTTCCCCTATGGAACCCCTAATCGTCATTTGTCCTAATTCATCATTTGTCCTAATTCATCGTTTGTCCGAATTTTCATTTATCCTAAAGCCATTTCTGCTTAGATTTTATAACTGTTTAGTATTGTTATAATACAACCCTAACCTAACCGAGTCGCAGATATAATTGGAAAACTTAAAAAGTTGCCTGACTCATCTGAAAACCAGTTTAGGGCAAATGAAAATTCGGACAAACGATGTGTTAGGACAAACTTTGTTAGGGATTCCGAGGGAGACCCCTTGATTACTAAATAAGAGGCATCAACCACAGTTATTGTGCTAAAGAATAAAGGTTTTTTCTCTTTTTTTTATATGTTTCGGTTGTAACCTTTTGCCTATCATAATAATCACCCTACTGTGCCTTCTTTGTAACTGTTTGTTTTCAGCTTCAACAACCCACGTAGGCAAAATTAATCTAAATATACAAAATTAGCCAAACAAGCGAAACCAAAACATTGGCAATTTCCATAATTACCCCTAATCCGAACAGCACTTTATAATTTGGCCGATCGGCTGTCCCAAACCAAAACCTAGCAAGAGCCAAATTTGTCAAAATTCGTTTTTTTACACCACACATCTTTAAATTTAGTGCTGCGTGTAATGCAAAAACACCCATAATTCTATCGCGCTTAGTTTCGAAGATATGAGACCCCCTAAACCTAGCAACTCCATCTGCTACTCGTCGATACCAGAATCAAAATCCTAGCAAGTTACATATCCAAATCCAAACAATTAGTAACTGCGGCTTATACTAGGTTTTTGATTTTGGAATTTGCACTTACTAGGTTTTTGTATTTGTTAAAAAGCGCGAACTAGGTTTTTGAATCGGGAAATTATTCACACTAGGTTTTTGATTTATGAAACGGACGGCTTATACTAGGTTTTTGATTTTGAAATTTGCACTTACTAGGTTTTTGTATTTTGTTAAATAGCACTCGATAGGTTAATTTGATTGATGAATTACTCATACTAGGTTTTAGATTTACGAAACGAACTATTCAGTATTGTTGAATTTGTAATTTATTCCTATACAAAATCTAGCAAGTCGATGCATAAGGAGTGCTGCGGGGCGAGTGGTGAGGTGCGCGGCGTTGCTTGGGGAGAAGGGTCGTCAACGCGCGCCGAACCGTCACTAAGTTTGCTCTGGCGCTGAACGATGTGTTTTTGTTTGTTAAAACTCTACCAAAATGAGTCGAAATCAATGATAAGTATAATATAAAAAGAGGTAGATATGTTACCTATACGGTATTCCGCGTGTAAAAATGGCCCGGCTTACGCACACATAATCAGTAAATATTGCAATTACACACTAATTCATAATTGACAAGTGAAAGCAGGATGGTATGCTAATTTCCGGGAGCGAAACAGAGACGAGTGTATGTTGGTCTGCAGACTAGTTCACGGCTCCGTTGACGGCGCAAGACTAAGTAAAGGTGTACCAATTGGCTTGGTTTTAGGGTGCCACTATCGAAGTGCGTGTCCACCTTTTTTTACTATATTATATCATTGGTCGAAATAGTTATAGGAGCAAACTTATTCTTGCAGCCGCTTTATCAAGATATGTACTAACTTATTGTTTATTATTAAACTTTTTCTCTGAATTAAAATTTGAAATAAAAATTGCGTTGTTTTAGGTAGTTAGATACTATTAATGCGTTAACAATTGTTACGCTCTCCTATTTATATTGCAGTTTTCTTCTGGATACTAATAAGCATCTAATGAATGTGGGTACCTATGGGCTTTACTTTGTTTTATGTTGTTTGTTTGTATGCACGATAAAATAGATACAGATACCTGCTTCATACCTATTATGTGTGTTTAAACTTGTTCTTGTGTTATAGTACTTATAGGTAGTTTCGTGGCGGTGTTGTTGGTAGTAGTTGCCGGATGCGGACTTTATATTAAATTTTATTATTTTTCATTGCTGTTATTTCCATCTATTTGGTGTCGAGTGGGTACATATTATTATTTATTTGGCTATTTAAAAACTTGCTCAGATTTGCGTTGTGATTTGTTTTTTTTAAACTATGGGTTAAAGGTAATACTGAGAAACTACAATTAAAAATATTATAAATATATTTTAAAAACCCTATTCCGCACTAACATAATTACATGATCTTTCGCGACGTTTCGCCAGCTGCAGGTAAATATGTAGGTACCTATTTCAATAATCCGCTCCCTAGTTACGAGTAACCTACGTATATAAAAAACAAACTGTGTACGTATAAGCTTTGTTGGGTTAATTTAATTATGAAAAAAAATATTAGCGAATGGTTCTTGGCTTAATTTTGTGTTCGTTTTTGCGTGGAAGCTTAGACACAGAACTGTGCAAATTTTGTACACTTTTTTGTGATTAATTATACAATTAATTAATTAATTTAATTTTGTATATCAAATGGGTAACTTAAATTTACTAAATAGATTGGGTTTTGCTTTTTTAACATTCAGCTTCCGAGGGTGAAGTTAAATTATTTAATCCGTTTTTTTTTGTAATAAGTTTTTTCTCGTGTGTTGTTTTTTTTTCTGGACGGAGCCAGAATTAGAAAATTTTGATTTAGATTGCCTTGATGACGATTCAGTTGTAGATCCTCTAATTATTTAATAAGAGTATAAATGTCAACATTTTCATCTAATCAGATACATTTTTGAGTAACTTTGAGGTGAAATTTATTTATGATTATAATTATGTAACAAGTATTTACTTAAAATATTGCACACTTAATTTTAAACTTCAATGATCACAACACACATACTTAAGTACTAGGTTTTTATATAAGAGAAAAACGCTCGAACCGACCAACTAATCAGATCAAATTCCCAGTAACAGACTATGCTAGGTTATTGATTTTGGTTTTTGAGACATTTCCAGCGACAAATCTCCTAGTAAGTCTCATAAAACTGGCATTTACAGTGTTATTTTCAATTTTTTTTACTAATCTATTAGAGTCATTTATTTTCATAATTTAGCACTAACAATCAATTACCTAGGGCTTATAGTTTTTAAGAGGGACATAAAAACGTTTGTTTTGTTTCTCCTGTAAAATTTTCTCAATGGCTCTTACTAGGTTTTGGTTTGGGACAGCCGCGATAACATGCAAACAACTTACAATTCCATTAAGTGGAGCGTACTGAAGAGTTCTATTTAGCATAGTCGATACCCCGCAATGTACTATTAATTTCTAATTACTTAGGTCGCATTAGTGGAAATGGTTGATTAAAATGTTGATAGTGCTGTAAAGTCCTAATGGACTAACAGATTCGAATTTGAACCATTGGATGAGGCAACTGCTAAAATTGTGCTGGCCACTTAATGGCTAGTTATGTCATAAAATTATCAAAAATGTATAGGATTGACGTAAGGTTGCCTGACAGTCCCGTTAGGTACTTATGTCAATTCCATAAATTTTGGGTTTCCAAAAATCGTTAACTTTAGCGTTTCTTTAGCCCCCAGTAAATATTTTCATGTAGTGCCACAAGTATTTTATTGAAATCTGTATATCTATAGGTTTAGTATGGTATAATCTTATTATGTAGCAGCACACTTTAGTGATTTGCCACTCTGACATCATGTTAGAACTGCTGCACTAATCCATTAAAGACGTTCATGCAACCAGGTACAAAAGTGTGCAGGGGTGTAATCCTCTTAAAAACGGCGTTCGGTTGGTCGAACGAGTGAGTGAGTGAACGCGGCGCAGCAGCGAGTTTAAGTAGTCCCGTCAGAGCGTACAAAACACATTTTAGTGCGTGAATTCTCAATTAGGCAGCAGGGCTTCTGTCGATAAGATCGAACGTATAGCTCGCCGCTGCGCCGCATTCACTCGTTCACTTGTTCAACCAACCGAACGCCGTTTTTAAAAGAATAACACCCCAGTTACTTACAAGGCCCACTGTACCTACAAAATACATATATGGCGTTTGAAGTCCAAAATAAGTTTGAAAGAAGGCCTTACAAAAGACTTTTGGCCGTAAGGTACAAGGATAATTCATATTTGTCGCATTATAACATCATTTATTTATAGCAGCAGAAGCAAATTATTAACCTTATATAAGTACCTAAATTGTCGTGGCCGTTTTTGCCATTGAGGTAAAACATACCAAGTATCTTCATATCCAGATTGACAAAAGTAATGGTACCGCAAATGAGCAGCAATTTGCAATGGCTAAAGACGACCGTCTAATCTATTTCAAAAGGATCTACTTTAGATTTCGGTTCGTACGTTAGCATCTCCGAGAGCCTTTGCGATATTTCTTACTCTGTGGTCTCTTTGAGTAAGGGTTTTATTTTTAACGCCAATCGACATCAGGTTCACTGAGGAAAGTTGTTTGAACCCAGGAAGTAAAAGGAAACCTTTCATATTTGAATCAAGCAGTACCTACCAGCATTATTGAGCCATTTGATGATTAACAATCGAGTCATTTCAGTCGTAAGCCTCCACGAAACCGTAGTACATTACGTTTTAACTTGAAATTCAAATTAAATAAATACTATAATATTTCAGACTCAATAATCCGTTAGTTCTGCGATACTACAAAATTCAGCAATAGAAAACGTTTCGATTCATTGTTTTGTTGGATGATTGATTTTTGATTTTAATGATTTTTAGTATGCCCTTTTCTCTCAAATATTAACGTAAGTACAATATACATGCTAGCTGCATAAAAATAACATGAAATTTGTCGATAAAAATAACCCAATATTGTATACTTGTTAATGTTGAAATCAACATTAGTAGTTTTGAGAATAGCACCATCAGTTAACACAGTCTGTATGTCAGAGCAAAAACACCTTTGCACCGCACCGGGGCAAGATTTTAGTTTAAGTAGATACCGTTTTAGTGACCGGCGCTCTGCAATCCAGTCTTATGTGGTCTGTTTGTTCAACTTTACTGATTAAGGGGTGAATATTTTATTTTGATGTAGTTTTATTAAGTCTATAACTGTGCTATAAATAACTCTTTACTCGTATTTTATCTTTATTTAATCTCTTCTTCAGTCTATAGCCACCCAATGCTGAGTGTAGGCATCCTGCATTGCTCGCCACCCATCTCGGTCCAGTGCTCTCCTCATCCAGCACCTTCCTGCCACCTTGACCAGATCGTCGGTCCACCTCATCTCCTGTCTGCCAAAATTTCTTCGCCCGGTTCTGGGTCTCCACTCAACCACAGCCTTTCCCCATCTTCCATCATCTCTGCGACATATGTGTCCAGCCCACTTCCATTTCCTTAGAGTGATTACTTTGGCTATATCGGTGAGCCTTGTTCGTCTCCGGATCTCCGTATTTCGGACTCTGTCGCGGAGAGAGAAGCCCAACATCGCCCGTTCCATCGCCCTTTGCGTGACTTGCTGCTTGTTGATCACCTTCTGCGTGAGCGTCCAAGTTTCGGCTCCATATACCAGGACGGGAAGAACACACTGTTCGAAGCATCTGCGCTTGAGATTCAGAGGTATGTCCCCTTTAAGCACGTCGGACAATCTACCGAAAGCCGCCCAGCCTAAGCGGATTCGGCGCTGGACTTCCAGGTCTTGTCCACTTTTTCCTAGGCTTAACAATTGACCGAGGTAGACATACTCCACCCTCTCCAGCACCTGACGATGAACTGTAATGTGGGTGGCATCGGTGTTCTTGCACATTATCTTTGTTTTTGCCATGTTCATTTTAAGACCCACCATTTATTTAATAATTTATTTAATAATATTATATAATAAATACTGTAAGAAAAGGATTTGTTTTTAATTCTGTCCAGTTTCTAAAAAGTATCGAGTCTCCGACTTCAAAGTCAAGTATTAAAACTAATAAATATCATTTTACCCAAACACCTTTAAAGGATAACGGACCTTTAGTTTACTTCAAAAATTAACAAACAACAATATCGAGTTTCGAGTCATTTAAAATCACTTAAACGGTATTGTAATACAATAAGATGGAACGAACATTGATAACAACGGACTGGCCTGCGAAATATGATCTAATTTGGCTTCTAATCCAATGTTGTAAACTCAATTTGTTGTCGGGACTTATGGCACGGCGCAAGTAACGAGCGATTAGAGGTGTAAAGAGGGCATATTCACGCATTCACTGGTGCTGTCACCATTTAATTACTGTGCTATAGTCTACAGCCCCCGACTCTTTAAGAAAACAAAATAGTCATTCCGAGAGTACAAAATGCATGTGTTAGGTTTTGTTATATGGTACCAAAAAGGTCACAAGGGCAATACTGAATCTGCGAAACATGCCTAACATGGACTCTCGCCGGGAACTTGATTTTGCAAACCTTTTGCATAGGGTATAGTCATAATCACAAACCGGTTTATCTTTATAATAAGCTCTCGTGATACAAAAACTTACACAAGTGGAACACGAGGTCACAAGTGCAATGGAAACTGTGTGTGCAGAAGCATAAGTCCAAGGGGTATGAGGGTAGTTTTAAATACTCAGCTGCTAAGATTTGGCTTTTGGAACAATATTTACCGTCTATTCACCAAATCATAGGTTCTGTTAGTTTTAAACTAATGGTGAAATATATTCAAATTAGTCGACAAAAAGACAGCATGGATGTAGAGCATACAAATAAATAAAAGTTAAATGTTGTTTATTTACTTTTTTGAGCATCAATAATAGTATACGGTAGATAGGCATCAAGTGTGTAGGTATATTCTTTGCCCTTTATTAGGAAGAAACACATATCAGTGCGTGTGATGTAATGCGTGTTCGGTGTCTATGACTTTAGGTTAATTTAGTTTTAGTTTTAAACATAGGGTTGCGCTGAAAACCAGCGCTGAGCTGTGGACGTCGGCCCGAGGGTCGTCGTGCGAGCTCGGCACACGTTGACGCGCCGCCCTTTTGCCACACTGATAATGTCCAGTTGAGTGTAAAATTTCAATTTAGATTTAGTTTTAGTTCTTAGTTTCGTTTGTTTTATTATTATTTTCTGTGGCAATGTATTTTCTTCTTCTTCTTCAATAATCTTGGGATTCTTTGTAAGGTTAGGCGGTACTTTACGCTAGAGGGGCTTATACAACTTTACTTTATACAACTAGTGATGAAGTATTTAAATCTGTGTGTGTAAGATAGTAACTTTTATCACCAATTTCTAAGAAATATACTATTTAAACATGTCGATTCGAAGCAGAAATGATAAACTCCCAACATTCGAGTCGCTCAAAGAAAAGCATTTTTTTTATCGCTTATCTCTTTTAACAAAAACCATGCCCTTAAGTGGGCGTAAAGCGCGATAGGACACCGCCGCCTAAGGAACTGCGACCCTTATCAACATTGTAGGGTGACTTGGATTCCGTAATACACAGAATGACATCCTGTATACAACTTGAGGTCACACCATATTCAACCCTACCCACACCGGTTAAGGCGTATAATACACAAGGGATTTAGGAACTGTTGGGACATTGTTGATATAAGGGTGTCCAAATTTAGTAGCGCCCTCATATTAACTTTGTTTGGTTCTATTGTTTTATCCTACCTTGTTTCAATTACTTTCTGTCTAAAGGCAGGTGGAAAAAATCCGTCGTGTTTTTTTATTTGGGGCTTGAGATAGTTTCTTACTGAATTTGTTGCATGTTTCTTTATTGTTATACAGGGGGCAGGATTGAACTTTATAGTGATTGTCGCGATGGTGAAGTTACGTTTGTTAGATTGCGAGTGGGACCGAAAAGGTCAAGTATAGTCAACGTGATAAGCAGATGATGTTTTTTTGTACGGTCAACCACTTTTAACCCTGTCGAATAATACCAATGATTAATTTCGACTTAATTTATTTTTTGCGACTTGACGCTGTCATTATGACAGGGTACTATAATGGCTCAAGAATGAAAGTTGTCGACTATCCCTTGTTACTGACACTCGTTTGACAATTTTCTAAACAGTTGAAGCTCTCTATTATCGACTAGTTTCCGCCCGCGAACACCTCCGCGCAGAAGTCGTTTATCGCTATTACCTCGGGAGACAAGTTTTAAATTTTCCGGAGAAAAAGTACCTACCCGTATGTATGGGCTATAAACGATATGCATCAAATTTCATCGTCGATCAGTTGATGCATTGATTCTCGAAGGCAGAACAAACAAACACACATACTTTCGCATGAATAATTATTATTTAGAATTATATACAAAAGTGATAATTTATCACGTTGGCTGTGCGGTTAACCCCATGTGCAGATGTGTGTAGTACGAGTATAATATGTTGCATTATTCAAAAAGGAATACAAGTCGACTGAGTTCGTAATAAAAAGAGGTCTCACATCATTTTATACAGAGTATTCTTGACTTTTACCGGTTTTTACTTGTATTATTTTTCACTAGGGCCACAGATATATTCGAAATGTAATTTAATGAATAGGTAATGAGATTATATTACCTACGTGCTTGTTTTCTATTTATCAAGTTGCGGTAGCGTACCAAGCATTAATGAACCACGAGTGGTTTTAATTAACCTGACTAACATTTAGGGAAGTAAGCTTCATTTCTGACCGCGTTTGGGTAAAATTTAGTTAATATAACTGAATAGTAGGTTTCATTTTATTCTGACCACGTAAATCAATGAGTGTTTTTGATTAATTCATAATTTTAAAATCTGATAGTTAATATCGATAATTGATGGAATACCGTTAAATTAGCGTTGAGTTTTTTTTTTTTATTAAAAGTGTATTTCACCCCACCTACATTGTAAAAAAATGCAGGTAACTATAACTTAATAAAAACTAGTGATTAAAAGGCAGAGAAAACTACGTTTCAGGTTTATTTCTTCTTAAAATGTTATAGTATTAGAGGTATCAACTTATCAAAGTCCAATTAGTTATCATTAGTTATCACTGAAAACTAAAATAGCGTTACTATAATTGATGAGGTTTGGTTTTCAAATTACCTATTCAATTGTAAATATTATTTGTACAGTTAAGCGGATATGTATCGAAAGAATCATCTAATAAATATGTTACGAAGTCCTTATTACATTTGTAACACTATATTTTTGCCCGCGACATGAGACTGGGGTCGTGTGTCACTTGGCTCGAGGGCCAATCGCTGGAGATTGGGCACCGTAGGAAGAACGACCGGCCACAAACAGGATCGATGGTGGTGTTGTTATAAAAGATAAATCGTTGTTTATTGAGTGTTGTTTAATGTTCAATTCTTTCTAATTATAAGTACATCTATTATTATTATTATGGTCACGCTGTACGCACAATATGGTATACGAAAGAACAAGAGTGGTCAGAGCAGAGGGCGTCCCCCCTTTTATACTTAAATATTAATTAACCATGCCTTAAGGTTCACAGAGATAGTGGTTACAAAAATAGTTACCAAAGTGTAAATAGAGAGAGACCTGGGTTACCTACGAGATTAGCATCAGTAAACCCGTGATACTCTCATCCGCTACTAGGACAAAAGCCCAGGACAGAAGAGGCGCTTGTTACCTACACAGTCTAAGGATGGCCAGGGTAGCATAATAGGTTAATTTAGAAACGGTAATTAGAAAGTAAGGGAAAGAGGTCAACACCACGCGACATCCAGGAAAGTGGAACCTCAGGATTCCATGAGAGGTATGCGCACGCTGCTCGGCCACTCCCTCATGCACGGACACGTCGAAGCACCCACGGGCATAAAGAGTGCAAGACGATAACCTCAGCCTTGAGGTTTCCAGGGTAGCCTTGAAGCTTCCAGGGTAACATTGAAACCCTGAAATGTACAATATAACACCTCAGAAAAGAAACAAACTCAGACGCCTCACTTGACAACTCGTCACTTTTAATCAATAAAGTTTACCTTTTCGGGCAGTAAATTAGAGACAATTGGCTTTTATACTCAGAGACCGCGGAGTTGGCGTAGCAATAACACCGTATTGAACATCTGAAACAGACCGGGCGAACTTTAGAAACAGAATGTGGAGATTACGTAAACTATTGCGATGCAACACTTTCAACATGAAAATTTACCTTTAAGACTCGCGACAGCGCACGTTAAGACTTTAGACACGAGCACAGCAGTTATTCTTGATGAAAAAGAGGCATCCTTACCTAAAACAAATCGAAGTCAGTCTTTACTTCAAAGCCGGCGTCGACGCGACCGCGTGACCAATATACGCGATAGTTATAACGTACTCACCGTTAAAGCCGACGTCAATAGCAAAGGAAACGCCTGGGCATGATTTTCACTGATATTATACACTTGGCCACGGCATTCTCGGCTATTTACATGAAATCACAACAAAAGATCCGAACTCATCTCTCAAAGAAACATTTATCACGAAGGGACGCCGTAGTGATGTCACCCTGCCACATTCCAATGCCTCTCCGGTATTACCAATCTAACATATTCAAATCAAATAGAAAACTCCTACCACTTCCGAACTCTCCCATTAAAGAAGGACTTCTTCTTAGCTGAGATTAAATAAATAAACCATCAGGAATGAGTAAATTAGGATGTGAAATGGAAACCGGTAATTAAACATCTTCAATTCAATTAAATTTTTCTCGGAATGGCTTCTGTCCATATGCACAACTTTGCCAGTGTCAGGGTTTAAGGCTACATGTGATCGGTAAATTATTCCCCGTACAGACTAAAAATGAAGCGCTCAGTTGAAAATCTAAAACAAACAAGATAGCATGAGGGTAGTATTATAACTACAAAAAGTACTTAAATAAGCGTTATGATAAATAGGTGAGCAAGCACATTGAAGCGGGTATAAAGTGGACAAAGCAGTGGGCAACAAGTTTTACAATTTAATGTTAGTCTGTAATAAATTTGGTGAGTCGATAGACAAAAGCAGAGGTAACATAGGTTAGGAGAAAAATCATATTAGCGGGACGGGGAATAAAAAGTCAGGAAGTAAATCATAGAGTGAAACAGGATTGATAGGGCAATTAAAGAAAATATGGTCTGGAGAATCTTCCTCTAAGCCGCACTCACACAAAGAGTGATCACGAACGCGGATTTTTGCCAGGAATAAAGGAGAACAAATGTGGCCAAGACGTAATCGAATGATCGTGGAGATCGCATATGTGGTGACCCCGTAGTTTATCTGTCAAACGTCAGGATGACGTTTCATACTCTGACAGAATGATGAAGCTAAAACAAATCCCGCTAAAACAAATCCCGCTATGGCCATAAAGAAAAAAGAAGAAGAAGAAATCCCGCTATGACGTGACAGAAGCATGTGGAGCAAACCCCATGTGCTTATGTTTAGTCCACCAGAGTAAATCTCTTTAAGCGAACAATTGTCCTCACGTGTGATATCCATGGACTTGTTTCTCTAACAAACTTGTTTGAACACGTATTACCTTTGGAAGGATTGCTCCAAGATAATCCCATCTGGTCTTCGTAAAGTTCTACCTACATCGCTTCACGGAGGCTAGAGGATCACCGTATAACGTTGCCTTATGATTTTTTTTTGATATGTAAATGTAAAATATAAACTTGGCATTGGCAGAAATGGTTGCTCGATATTGCGACCGATTGCCATTAAATAAATAAATAATAAAAATAATAAAATAGAAAGGAATTACTGATGTAAAACGGGTTAAATATGAGTCTAGAATGTGGACACAGGAATCAAGCTCTAGGATATAACCGCTTCGTGTTGAAATGTGTGAGATCAAGTGAGTGCCCAAGTGTAAATCGAACGGCTCCGTGTTGACGGCTTGTGTTCCAAGATGAGAGAATAATCTACAAGTTATTAGAAGTACAACGGCTCCCACGAGTATGCAGCATCAGCGGCGTGAAGGTCGTTCGCTCGTTAAACAGCCGCCACGAAACTCAACCAGGAACCAGCGAGGAAAGCTTCCAAACGAAAGAAAGAATTATCTAACTGATCAGGTACTGGTTAAATACTCGGAAGGAGGACCCAAAACGGAGCTCCGAGCGCGCAAGCCTTCACCGACTTGATGCAAATAAACTAGAAAGGTGACATTCCACTTTTGGGGTGTTACACATTGAAATAAGGTGCGTTGGGACACATTTTTGAGATGTTGCGTTCTACCATATTTTTACATTTGACTGTTATAGCCTCGAGAAGAAAAATACAATTTAAATCTGTTTATTATATACAGGGTGTTTGGTACATGGATGGACATACGTATATAGGAGATAGCTGGGACCACCTGCTACGAGGTCCGCCACAAAAAAATTGCCTGGGCCCTATCATATTTTTATTTTTTATTTTTTATTTTTTTTCGAAAATATTCTGATTTCAAGATTTAAAACCTCAATATTTTTTTTAAAAATGATAAAAGAGGCAACATTTTTATTTTATTTCTATCTTGACTGATCGTAAAATCTTACAAATTTAATATTTGGTCCACACGTTAGCTAAAAAAATAAGTACGAGCCCTCAAACCTCAAAAATAGGTAAAAATAATAATTAAACGCCAACTTTGCATTGCATTTAAAAAAAAAACTAAAAACGATCGACTAGTTCTAATTACTCAAAAACATCTTCAGTTAATACGCTTTCGATTGGTATACAATAATTGCAATTTGTTTAAAAGCAGCTGGAGTTATTCGTCAACTTTAACTAAGGGGACAGTTTTTTTATGAAACTACTTTTGAGGAAAGTACATTCCTTGCGATAATAACCTTAAAGAAAACACACAAGTTGATCATCAATTTTGAAATTTATTTATAAAAATTGCTCAAACTGCTGTCCTTGATTATTTATGCATGCTCGACATCGTTTTCTTATTTCTGCTGTTGTTACTCTTAGCAGCATCTCGGCTTTCATTACATGAAATGCAGCATTTATGCGATTTATTAAATCTTCACGATTTTCGACTTTGGTTACGTACACTAAATCTTTAACCCTTCCCCAAACGTAAAAATCGATCGGAGTGAGGTCTGGCGACCGCGGAGGCCAGAGAATTGGACCACCCCGGCCAATCCATGAATTGGGGAAGGCATTATTTAGATGCTCCCTCACAGCAATACTCCAATGTGCCGGGCAGCCGTCATGTTGGAAGACGATGAGTCTGTCTTCTTGGAATACTTGTTCCACTAATTCGGGTAGGTCGTTTTGTAAAAACTCTAGATAATTAGCCCCATTTATGTTATCAGGTAAATAATGGGGCCCGATTAACTTGTCTCCAATCAGACCAGCCCAAACGTTAACGCTGTATCTTCTTTGAAATCCCCTAGGTCGCTTTACGTGAGGGTTTTGATTTTTTTCTCCCCAATGGTGCAAATTGTGGAAATTCACAATTCCTTCTTGATTGAATTTAGATTCATCCGTCCATAAGATACTCCTCAAAAAGTTAACGTCATCGACATCTGTGTGAAGCAAATGACGGCAAAATTGAATTCGTCTCTCAAAATCATTTTCTTCAAGTGCTGTAACAAACAAAGTACGCTTCAGATTTTTTTCAGGACTAGTAATCACAGTCACATCACCGGATTTTCTCTTAGTTAAAACACATACCTTGAACAGGAGTGTAGTGAAAGGGGTGCTGTGCATTAGCCCGGAGAACTGACCACACTTTCCAAATGCTTAGGCCAAATGCATTAGCTACCACTCTAATGCTTTTCGTAGGGTCCTCGTTGAACTCGTTAAGAACTTGTTCGTCAACAGCAACATTGTGATGTCGCACTTGCACTCTTGGCTCATGAAAATTTAAATTCCCGTTTTCCCGTAAACGCCGGTAAGTAGTCACAAACGTCTGGCGGTTGGGTAATCGACGGTCCGGATAACGCTCCTCATAAAGTCTTCGGGCTTCGCGTGCATTGGAGTTAGCTCTCCCATACGCCAACAACATGTCCGCGTATTCTTCATTGGTAAATGTGGTCATTTTACCAATAACACAATAATGCAACAATAACAAAAAACTTAACAAAATGAATGGATAAGTGAAAAAACTTTTACTTTTTGCCGCCTTTTTGTTTATGACAAAGAGAAACGCAAGCTTTTTTTTTTAAAAAAAAAACAACCTATTGCAGACACAGTTAAAACAGTTATGTTTCGAATAAATGTAAGACTTGTGCCCTCAATTTATTATGGCCCTTTTCACTTTTTAAAAAGTTACAAACTAAACAATAATGAAATTTGTATGCAACATTGTGGGCTCGCTACACATGCCCGCAATGTTTTTTTTTTTTAATTTGAGACCTGTCCGTAAACCATGTACTTCGCGTCCAAAGAAGATAGTAATGTCAACTTTTACGGACATTTTTGAGAAAAATACTTATCAACCCCGGTACAGTACATTCCTTGCAAGGAATGTACTTTCCTCAAAAGTAGTTTCATAAAAAACTGTCCCCTTAGTTAAAGTTGACGAATAACTCCAGCTGCTTTTAAACAAATTGCAATTATTGTATACCAATCGAAAGCGTATTAACTGAAGATGTTTTTGAGTAATTAGAACTAGTCGATCGTTTTTAGTTTTTTTTTTTAATGCAATGCAAAGTTGGCGTATAATTATATTTTTTACCTATTTTTGAGGTTTGAGGGCTCGTACTTATTTTTTTAGCTAACGTGTGGACCAAATATTAAATTTGTAAGATTTTATGATCAGTCAAGATAGAAATAAAATAAAAATGTTGCCCCTTTTATCATTTTTAAAAAAGTTATTGAGGTTTTAAATCTTGAAAACAGAATATTTTCGAAAAAAAAAAAAAATTAAAAAAAAAAATATGATAGGGCCCAGGCAATTTTTTTGTGGCGGACCTCGTAGCAGATGGTCCCAGCTATCTCCTATATACGTATGTCCATCCATGTACCAAACACCCTGTATAATAGTAATTTTAATTTATCATGTATGTATTATTCTTACTAATTTACTCACCGAATACGATCTTATAAAAGATAGGTAAGGACCTAATTGTTTTCTTAATTATACGACTTTATCTGCTTATTATTCATTTACCTTTATTTAAACAGGATGTAAATGCCTATTATAATTATTCTAGATAATTTATTTTACTTTTATCCGATTTTTTTACAATATTTGTATAAAATGTACAGCAACATCAATAATACTTATGTAAGTCATAAACATAGTACAAAACTGAACCTAATCATTATTATTTAGTCCTAATTTGTATTCGTATTAATATTCATATTCCATTTATTGCAAATTGTAATATTTATGACACATCAGAATTAACGGCGTCATAAATTAACAAATTTCTAAAATATATCTCTGCAAGTAAATTTTAGAGAATCTCGCAGACGTTCTAAATGAATTTTCAATTTGCATACATTGTTCATTAGGTATGTGCAACGTCTTGGTTAGGTTTTACTAATATTATTTTACTTTATTATGTGATAACATAAATTTAACTGTATCAACAAACACAGTTAGATAAGGAAAATTATTAGTACAGAATTTAAATTTTTATGCTTATAATTATGAAAGAATATACAGTAGAAATAATGTAATTTATAATATAAATAGTAGACAAGATATTTACTATTTAGATTTTGACGTGATAACGTCGTATAAATCGATGAACGCCGGCTGCTCGCACGAAAAAACATGACTCAATGTCACGTTTCGTCTCATTGTAACGTTGCGCCTCATTGTAACGTTCCGCCTGAAATTAACTAATGAGATGATAATGCCTTTCAATAATAGTAAAATTCTGCGTAATGATAATAATATGTTTGTTGAACCCTTTCTGTACAATAACCATAATTATTATCTAAGTTGCAATAAAAATACTAACAAAAAAAACGGATGCGGGCAAATAGTTTTCAAGGCAAGAGTGAATAGGCTCATTACTTGCCATTTGCAAATGATCTATTTTGCAACACCTCCCATTCGATAAAAAGCCCTTTTGCTTAATATTTTATTCGATGAAATAAAATAGAGCATTTAGTTAATTCTATTAAATACCTAAACTAGCTTTAACAATAAGATCGTGTGTGTATATCTTTCAGCATTTTGCGAAAGGAGTGGGATGCTTTGCGAAAGCATAACTTAATGCTTCCTCTCCAAATAACTCAAATAACTAATAACTCATGTGCGGACTCGGCATGCTTTTGAATAGTTGTGACACGTTTGCATGTTGAAAAATACTGACGGACTGAACTGATGAAATACTGAGCGTGTTACCGGCCTATCAGGAACCGAGCCATCACGATGACGACGTCGTGACGTGACAACGTCTTATAAATCGATGAACACCGGCTGCACGCACGAAAAAGTGCCTCGTTCTGCCTCATTGTCACGTTCCGCCTGAGCCGAGCGTGCAAGCGCAAGCGCGGAACAAGCGATAGAGAGGCACGATCAGCCTAAGCCTTCGGCTTGTGTGTTTTCTTATGACGTTGTAGACAACCAATTTTTTTAGTACGAATTAAGTCAACTTATACCCTTTTTGCCTTCTCCATGCCTTAAAAAATGTATCATGAAATAATCATGCGATTAACTAACGATACCTTACTACGTGAGTTTATGTAGGTAATGTGCGGAACAACAAATTTAAGCTCTAACACAGAATAAGCCATGGCTATAGGTACCTACTTAAAGGATTTGTGCGTCATGCATGTAAATTCTCCCTTAAATCTGCTAGGTAACCCCTTAGACAATATCTAACTATATGTGATGCACTTCATACGAGTATAAAAATCTCTATATTTAACTTTAAAAATTACAAGTTTAGATAATTTACGAATTAACCTTAGAACAAATTGGACAAACGTTAAATAAACTGGTTAAATTAAAAGCGCCGTTACAGAAAAACATTCTCATCTTCATTTATTTGCTGCTATGATGTGTAATGATTTTCATGTAGGTATAAACATTTTAACCTAGCATAAAAGCTAATGGCCCCATCAAAACTACGTCTTGATAAAAAAAAGTTATAATAAGCACTTTTAAAATATTTTCCTGATTTTCAGTCAATAATTACGTAAAATAAAAAAATAAAAATAGGTATTGGAGTTCATATTTCTGCAATGAAATTTTATTACCAAATGAGATTGCGATATTTGTCGTAATTAAAACGTCTACCATAAAACGAGCTCTCGAACGGTTCATATTAAGCCGAAACTGAGGCCCTGTTAGGATGGTGTTATTCTAGGTAATCTCCGAATTACGTCGGAGTTAAACTTGACAAATAACTCATGACGGGTATAACAAATAACTGGACTTACTGTCTGATGCTTACTACATGTGTAGTGCTTCGGTTATCACAGTGTTTATTGTTCTAGTTTTATATAGTTGATTTATGAAAACATCTGCACATTTTACATTTATTTATCCTTAATAATTACCCAACCAGTGCCTTAATATTTTTGACCCGTATGTGTATGTGTATGTGTCCTGTATTAAGAGTTCCAAGATCAACCTGTATATAGACGAACTTGAAAAAAAAGCGAAACGAGCGAAGTATTGAAATTTTAATAAGTTGCCCTTTTCTTAACTGTTCTTTTACTAGAGTGATGTTTGGTTGTTTAGATAGAGCAAAGGCACACGTATACAGGTAGATTTTGAACATGTAAATACACACCCGTTATAGGTAAATATTTTTTTTAGTGTCGGCACTGTTACTGGGTACCTACTTTAATTTCAATCAAATACCAAAATGGCGGATTGAGACCCTTGTGCTATTATAATTTTAAACGGAACTGGATCGCGTAAACACGTCGCTGCTTAAATAAAAAAGCGCCACAAATAAAAAAAAATAGTATTCTGAGTTTGAATGCAACACAAATACATTTTGATTTGTGTCGCTTTCGTATTTAAGCAACGACATTATCATCAGCTCGATATTTCGATTCAGTTGCCACGACCATGGTAACAAGCAGACCCCGAAACGACGAGGTAATTATAGTATATGTTTACACGATGAGTCCTGTTTTAAATCGATAACAGTTTGTGTGATGATCGCTAAATTTTAAAACAAACAACTTTTAAATGTGTAAAAAATATATCTGTCAGAGCCCGTCGTGTGACCTATCAGATTACCTTCAAATGGTTATTGACGTAAATATTAACACAAAAATTACAGTTAGACTTATAGATAATTACTGTAAATTAACTATACTTAACGACAATACATAACGAAGAATAATTTACGCTTTGATAACTACCGAAGTATGCATACTTATCCACAACAAAATGCAAATCAGTAAAAAATAATGCCTAAAATAAGTTGATAAAACGTTAATACAGTTTTGATAACTTGTAGTCAAGTTTTTTTTAAATATATTTTATCTCTTGCTGGCTTACTTAGTATAGGTAATACTTACTTACTTAGTATAGGTATAGTATAGGTAATACTTACTTACTTGCCTCGAGGAATAATTCATTATCATCGTCATGGCAGCTTTAAAACGTCCATTGCTGGAAATAAGCCTCCCTCAAAGATCTCCAATATTGGTTCCGTGCTACTCACATCCCGCTGCTTTCCGTGTTTTTGGAAAAATCAATGAAATCATAGTCAACTTTGTTGAAAATGTGAAATAGATACTATTATGTAAACAGTGCACCGTGGTTCAGCTTGTATGGAGAAAGTGTCAAAATTCGATTTCTCCGAAAATACAAGTATATTATGTATTATTTAGCTTTATATATAACTAATTACTAAATGATGTAAAAAAAAAAAACAGAAAATTATATGAATTGAATTTATTTATTTCACCAAAAAAAAAAAAACAAATTAAAGCAAAATTCACTCTATTTCAATCCTTTATAAAAAATACAAATAAAAATGATTAATGAAAAAACCTATCAAAAAAAACAAATTTAATACATATTCATTATTTACAATTTAAAAACAGTAAACCTTTTCTACAAAAATATCTTTAAAAAGTTGCCTCGAAACTTGCTATTTATGGGATACAAAAAATTGCACGTTATGAGTTGTCATCTTAAAAATATTTAAATTAAAATATATAACACTTAATAATTACTGTTAAATTTACTCTAGACATCTAAAAGACTAAGAACAGAGTTGGACAAAACAGATTTTTTCTTTCTAGATAGGTAGCTATCTTTTTGACTCGTAATTAGTGGGTCTGAGTTTAACAAAAGGCGATTTATTATATCCGTATTCGTCAAGACGCGTGACATCTTTCTCGTGTTATTTAGTCTGAATGATTTTATATTTTTATTTGTGGCCTCGGCAGCTTCTTTTGAAAGCTGTCTTTTAGATAAAAAAATACGTGGTCGATAACTTCAGACCCATGAATAAGGACTTTATATGCAGAAGCCGGTAAATTGTACCACTAATATTCATGAACAAGCTACCGATTTTATAAACAGAGTTAAACAGTTCAAAATTGTGCCACACCTATCAATGAGATCCTTTTTGATGGCAGTAATTTCAGCTGAAAGAGCGGAATTATCAAAAACCTACCTGCCATGTTACCAAAGTTTGATGTAGCACTTCCGCCACTACGTGGTTTGTCAACAATCAATCGTAACTTGGTTTTAAATTAACGTATAAGTATCTTCTTTATGTCCACAGTTGCTTGCAAATATATTTAATGCAATTTTGTAGATCCCCAATATCAACGTGTTCAACATCCTCCGGCACAATCTTTTGTAGAAGTAACTGAAGTACGTGGCTTTGATTTCTCAGTTTGCGAACCAGGAGCAAGGTGCCACTACTAAAATATATGCATTCCTGAAAATTTTCATAGAATAAAAGTACCTATAAGGAAAAGGGCATGTATTAGGAATGGATGATAATAGTTCTTTACGTGGGAAGCAATCTCGTAGTACTGCTACGAGTTCCGTAGAAGAAGAAGAATTCTGGAAAAGGGTCCTGCAAAAACCGGCCAGTAGACAATATGAAATAATAAACTAGCTTTTATGAGCATTCTACTAGATATACAGTCATCTTTAGATTATTTTAGCAACATAGTTAAAACCTTATGTGAACGTATATAGTAGACAAATACTTTGTTTGTAATTTTAAGCATCACGTAGACCTCAAACAATTAATATTTTTATAGAAACATGGTACAAAATAGTACTGATAATAATAATACATACCTTTGTCTACAACTTTCATAATGATGTAAAAGATAGAGACAAACACGATCCTGAGATATATGTCTTAAATAAACTTTCATTATAATGACTTACTGATAACGCTAATTACGAGTGGCAGATGCGTTCACTTTGAAGGTCCGAAATGTAATGATTATTTCAAATAATTTTCAAACTATTAAATAGTTTACGGATGTATGCCTACTAGTAGGTAAGTAGGCATAGATAAATTACGGCTTGGCTATACCAACAATCTGGATTATGGCCTTCTACGGGACCACAGTGCAGTGCAATAAATAGTCACTCAAAGAGAGCTGATTTGATGATGGGTTCAAATTCACAACAGGATCTCCACCCGCAAAATTTAATCTCACTGGATATACACGCAAAATAAAAATGTTGACACCAAATTAGTACCCTATTAAATATTTGGCAGTACATTATTTAGTATTATAAGACCTATGCTGCTTCTGCTCTGGTATTAACTCCATCCTTCAAAAACCTCCTTGTCTTTTAAAATCTGTTTTTTCGCCCGCTATTTTTTTTTTCTCACTGCCATTCTATTAGTATCTTTTGGTATTGTTAGACATGTGTTCTCCTATTAATTTCCTGCTGAATAAATCCATCTTTGTGTTAACGTTAGTTACTGACTATTAACGACTTACCCTTGAGGAAGTCTTGCGTGTCTTGGTCTTAGGGAGTCTTTTTGTTTTGTAAGCCAAACATTAGAACATAACAACCGCGAAGAGTTTCCCCAAACCGCCACCCCGCCCCTGGCGTTATCAACAGCGCTTTTCAACCACCGAAGCAAAAAGAGGGGTATTATAAGTTTGACTTGTGTATCTGTCTGTGACATCATAGCTTCTAAACGAGTGAACCGATTTGGATGCGGTGTTTTTTATTTGAATGCAGGCGGTGATTCTTAGACAGGTTTCAAGAAAATTGGTTGACCTTTCAAGTGATAATAACTCTGAAAGAAGGGATCGCCATAATATCATTTTTTATTTATCCAATAGTTACAGTGTTTGTGTATGGATCATTTCTCACGCCAGTAGTAGACGACCCGCGTACGGTACTATTGTGACATGATTCCGTTCTCAAACTTGTAACAATGCAGTTGTTACTCTGTTTACCTGTGTACCTGTGCTGCAATTTATAAACAAACAACTGTAATATTAACTTAATATCACTTCACTTTCACTTAAATTCACGATGATAAACAGATCTTATGTTTTTTGTTTACTAATAATTGATAACTGTCAAACAGACAGCACATTGCCATAAATTATTGGAGATGTGATTGTCATAGATCGACTTTGTTAATTGTTAGCGACGCTTACCTGACAGATGGCGTTACTAGCCATTCTTTGTTATTTTTTTTACTAATCTTCAAATCTTTATTTATTAACAGTAAATATTTATGTAAATAATCTTTTAATAGCTTATTCATATTAATTGTAATAAAAAAAAAATATTTTTTTTTTTCATTCAGCGCATGACAAAATAATTTAGGGTATGTTGGTGTCTTACTTACATGACCCGTGTAACTTAAGGCTGGGATTACACCTGTAAGTTGTAATAACTTACAAAATTTACGTAATGTAAGTTTTGAAACAAAGCTATGTGCAAGAGAGAGATGCGGATATTTGCCACTCACTCTTATTAGACCCTACGGGACCGACGTTTTTAAAGAAACAACCTTTTATCTTGTACTTAAACATTTACTATGTTTTATCAGTTGACTTCTTAGCACCATATTTCAGGATAGATTCCCGTTTAAAACCTAACAACTCAGTATTTAACACTTATGCAGATGACAGCACAATCACAGATGACTTTTAGTCAAATAACACTTCTTATTAGTAATACTTAAAGATTTGTATCCAATTAAAGATATTCAACATTTAAATAATTTAGGAAATAATAATTAATATTAATATTACATTTCAACAAATCACAATGATTGTTTATCATGACAAAAACATATCCGGATATACTCTAGAATTATGAGCGGCTAACACTCTGAATCAGAGTTGCATCTCAAAACTTACGGATTAACTTACAGGTGTAACGCGATTTGGCTTTCTAACATTTCCGTGTTCGCCCTACTTGTTTTAAAAATTAACCGAAATGGCGAAAGGTTATAAATAGGCCGCGCTCATTTCACTCGCCCTCTTTACCGCCTCAACAACTACGGAAACATCTTGCATCTAAACTGTTTAATAACTAAGTATTTAATATCAGTGCTATTCCCCAAATCGGGTAAGTTCAGTGCAACGAACTAACTAACTATCCTTATTTCTATTTTGCTGTGTAGTGTTATTGTGTTTTACCTATACTTTCCTTTGTGTGTTCTTCTAGATTATTCCAAATTGTTCTTCAACCCTTTTTATTTCGAATAACCGACCGTTACTTCATAACGTTTGTTAATAATCTTTAGTAATTCGTTCTTTTGACTTAGCTTCTTTCTTTATAAAGTGTACGGTAGTTATTGCCACCGCCAATAATTAAATTAGTAGCTATTCCCTCGGGACTTCACCTCTCAACGGCGGCTGGCAAGGATTAACCCAATGCTGGACACCAGGCTCATACAGCCAATGCTTGGGATTTCCAGGGTTCACGGATAGGGGAACCCTACTGCACCGCTTGGAGCACCTCTTGGAGCACCGCTTGAAGCGTAACACGGATCGGGTTCTACGCCTGACTACTCCTCTACTTGGCCGGTGCGGCCTCCACCTACGCGACCAGGATCGTCAAGTGGGTTCCGGTGCTACACACCGGGTGCAACCTCCGACGCCAGGGTCCTGTCGTCGCACACCGTCGGGCTGCCGTCGGTTTCTTCACCGCCGCTCTGCGCTACTAAACTGCGAGGGAATTTCTAGCTCGCTTCGCAGAACCAGACCACCCCCTACGAACCTACTACCCACTTCTGATCACACTACCGGAGTTCTTTTTAAATAAATTAATTTAAACTTCTCTTGAGTTTTTACTTGCCACTTTAAACCGTACCGTTTTACACGGTAGGACGTGACAAACTATGCGAAAACAAGTTCTATTTACTATGTAAATTGTGTTTTCTTTTCTTTGCGAGTATATTTAGGCCCTCGTAATCGTTTGTTATTTTATGTTATGTGCAAACTGCTGTCCTACTTAAATTTTCTGTACCTTTATTATTTCGTGGAAACAAAAATTCAGAAAAAATAACAAGAATTATCGATTTATTCTAAGAAAACTGAGTATAGAATGTCAACATTTCTCTTAACAAATTACAAATCGAGGAATTGACGCCAGCCTTATAATATTTACTTACAATCCATAAACCAACCCCTCCTTGGAACCGATCGACCTAATTCCGTGGCCTCGCCCTCAACTTGAAATTACATTTGGTCGCTTATAATGCTTTCTAGGGTTCATTCCTCAGAATAAGATGAAGAATAATTCCGTTTATTTTATGGTTTTACTTTTAAACATTATTGGTGGATACCTAAGGTCGTATTATGGTGTTAAGACTTTTCAAGTTCTGGTATAGGAAGATTTATTTATGTAAGTATTTATTTATTAATTAATACACCAACGGTAATACCTATATATTATACAGGGTGTTAGGCAGAAGGTTGGATAAACTTCAGGGACTAATTCTGTAGGTCATACTACTTTTATTATGGGACCAACATCCAAATCGCGAAAAAAAAAAACAGCTGTTCTATACATTTCGGCTGTTCATAGTCCCTGAAGTTTGTCCAACCTTCTGCCTAACACCCTGTATAGGTATGTTCAATAATAATACAATCGTGCACAACTAATATCAAATGGTGGTGGTGGTGTAGGTGGTCTGGGTGTAGGTGTATTTGTAATAAGGAAATTCCCTCTAAAATTCGCAATATTTTGTTTAGCGAGATCATAGTAAGGTACGAGTACACGAGTGTCTGCTGGTTATGACATTTAATTTGAATGTTGACACTGGCCTTAAAAACCTTTATGGAATTTATAACATTCGGAAACATAAAAAAACCTGTTTATTAATTTTCACATTTTGCTTAGGACGGTATGACTGCCAAATATTATTTCGTTAATATGATCGTCCATCCTGAGTACACATTTTTACTTAATTTTACTCGTTTTAGTTCGATTCTCAACAAGACTAAAACCATGATTTTTTTTAACTTAAATTACCACTAAAAAGGATATTAATAACATAACCCAATATTAGGGCTCTGGGGGTCCATTTTTTAATCTCATCCAGCAGCTAAAGTTCATTAAAATGACGGTATTTTTATAAATTTCTATAGGATTGTATTTCTCAATTTAATCGGTAACTAACTAAAATTCTCACACCTATGCTACCTCACCTCACCCCACCCTTTTTATTTCTCACTGGGAAAATTCTTGTCGATAAACCATCTATGCCCGGGGAGACTTAAGGTGGTTATGTGGGTCTCACATGGGAGAGTGGCAGGAATACCGACTAAAAATCCATCGTTTTTCCCTCAACGCCGTTGTTGGCGAGTGCCGCAAAGGCCGCAGGTTCTTCTTGCACATTCGACTACGACCCTCACCGGCACCTCACGCTGCCCACACCTCATTTACTTATTTTTTTAAACTCACTAATCATCAGTAAAATTTGACTCGCCCGGCAAAAATTGACATCCTGCACGGCACCCTACGAATAAAAGTCAAACGCTCACTTTCCAAGTTTCTGATTTTAACAGGAAGAAATAAAACCTGACAATGTTATTAAGAGTATTATTGGTGGGATTTCCTTACCGCGAAGTAACGCAGGTATGTATTTCACCTTTAAATTGGCTTGAATTTATAATTGGTTCACCAAAAGTATGAAAAAATATAATTTTGAATTCTCAATTTTATATTTTGGTAATATTTTCATAAGGTGTCGTGGTGTTTGTGTATTGATGTTAGTAGTCTATGAAATATGTTAAGGGACGTTCAAGAAAAGCTAGTGGTCTAAGATCCGAATAGGAGACGACCTTCACCCAGCTGCTTATTCGATAAAAAGTATTTTATATATAATTTAACATGATAAGTAATACATATTATTATATGGCGAATAGGTTGGCTGAAAATGCTCTGTCTAGTAGGGTGACAGAATCAGTAATGGACAATGATCAATGATGGACACTTGATTCTTATTTTACAGAAGATAAGGGTTATTCATTTGTTTTGCAACAATCAATTTAGGACCGTATGAAATTTGAATTAAGGGTGAAGTATCCATTACTGGTGCCTGAGAGCTAAAAGTGTCCATCATTGGTGCCGTATAAACACGGAAGTCGGTATAAAATAAGAATCAAGTATCCATTATTAGTGCCTTGTCCATTACTGGTTCCATCACCCTACCTACCCAACAGTTATGATGGGAAAAATAGTTAACCTAACGTTTGCATATTCTATAGGCTTCATACTTTCGATCGGTATGTAATTTATCTATTAAACAAGCAATTGCAATGATTTATTTTAAAGTTGATTTTTTAATTTTTAATTAATTATATACTGGACTGAAATTTTTCAGCGTACCTATTTGCCATAAATATTACTTAACATATTAAAATTTGATATAAAATACTTATAAGGAATAAAAAGCTGGGTTAAGGTCGTCTCCTATTTGGATCCCCTACTATAGCAACGCTTCTACGATTTTCCTTCAGGGGCTCTATTTTCCTCCGTAAAACCTAGTGGCTTTTGACATGATATCAAATTGTATTAATTTCGGCTGTCATTATTGTATTAAGTAAATAAGAGCTCTTATTAATTCATAACGGTGACAATACGATAACATGTCGAAAGCGATTAGCTTTTACCGAATAAAATAGAGCCTAGAGTCTTTGAGCGGCTTGGTCTGACTCGTCATATAGATAAATATGTAAATAACTATTTGGACCATAAGAAAGTCACATTTCCATGTTTAAAATATTTAGTGACTAGGACCACAGGAGAGTCACAGCAGTATTTATTTCACATACAAGATAAGAATATTATAGAAAATTATACTTTTTATTGCACCCGTTTGACAAAACAGGCACGTAGTAAGTTAATTCATTTCAATTTTAATCAGATTAATTGGTTGGAAAAGTAGATTAGCCAGGCGGTGTACAATGTCCAATTGTAGCCATCTGCCTTCTTAACTGGCGTGGCATACCGACCCAGCGTTCAGCCAACATCAAACATAAAAGGTAATATAATTAGGATTAGAACTCTAAACTAAAAAGTTTTTGATAAAGCACGTCACAACGCCATTTTTAAAGAATATTATTTTATTAACTGTATAAAACACACACATATAATCTCACGCCTTCGTTCCCAGAGTGGGGTAGGCAGAGCTACAGAATTACAAACATCTCTAAAAACTTGTTAAGAATTCTATAACCACAATTTGCACAATTAGGCTAAGATGTTTACCAGCGTATTAAAACACTTTGAATCAAATTTTAGAAAAAACTAACCCGTGTGGTTGCCGTGTGTTGTATTATATCTTAGCCTACTTGTGCAAAACGTGAGTACAGAATTATCAACAAATTTTTAGAGTTGGTAATTCTGTATCTCTGCCCCCCACTCTGGGGCGTGAGTTTATGTATGTATAAAAAAAATGTTTTTAGTACTTTTTTTAAACGAGATATTCTTATTATATTTAAAATCAGGTGTTAACGCAATGAGAACTAACGAAAGGTTAACCTGATTTAAACTTTAGTGTGATTGTGTTTAAAACGCAAAAGTTTGAAAAAGTATTAGCAAATTTGGGATAATGGTAATTAAAGTGTTAAAAAAATGCATGTAGGTTAAAAATTACACTATAATCTAACCCCTTTCTTTATAAGCGAACTACAAACATATTTTAGTTAAAGTATATGCATTGTCACTTTCTGTCAGATGCAAATGTCACAATGACAGATAAGGACAAGGCGTATTTTGAATACATACATACATACATTAAATCACGCCTGTTACCCAGAGGGGTAGGCAGAGACCATTTTGAATACACTTTAGCTATAGCACGTTTATGAATAGAAAAATAATATAAAAGCACACTTCCCTGACTGATCCTTCGGGAAAACTAATTGTATACGTGTACGAAATTGGCGACGCGGTAGCCTGGGGTGTAGTAACCCTGCCTACGAAACTAGCGGTCCTGGGTTCAAATCCCGTTAAGGGCAGACATTTTGTGTGATGAGCGCAAATATTTGTTCCTGAGTCTTAGATGTTTTCTATGTATTTAAGGATATATTTCTCTATTATAAGTATTTATATCGTTGTCTAGTACCCATAGTACAAGCCTAGAGTAAGCTCTAGGCTTGTACTATGGGTACTAGGTCAATTGTGTGATATTTATTTATTTTATTTAAAATGGTGGACTTATTTATTTGTAAAATAAAAATAGATTGTAAGTAAAAGTACCATTTTTTAATCCCTCTTTACTAAGTGTTACATTATAAATGTTTTGTTTCTAGTTTATTTGTACTTCACACATTTAAAATTAACACAAAAACTAACCGAAAGTGACCAAAAATTGCGTTAACAAGAGTTACTTGAAATATACAATTTATTTAATCTTAAAAACGCGTTAAACGTGAAATCATTCTAGTCCAAACTCAAATGAAAATATTTACCTGAAAACAGTTGTTTTTTTTTATTTTTTTAATGTTAACCTTATACCACCATGGTTAACTAAATTATACCACCGCCACATTCATATGTTTCCAAACCTCTCCACCCAAATGTTCCAAAGCAGAGCTTCGTCGAGAAGTCGTTATACGCATTATCATAACACATTAACATAATTCCGTACATCTATCCAAGGGAGGCTGTGGTTATGAAGCAATTTACCACCCCAGTTCGGGCAATGTCTTGTGTTGTAATCATAATAATTGCCCTGAGGGCCCTGCCAAGATGCATTGCGCTAACTAGCGTTTCTATTCGATTCGTTTTTAAACCAATCAGTAGATGACGTGAAACGAAAAATCACGTGATCTACCAGTGACGCGATTGGTTTAAAAACGAAACGAATAGAAACGTTAGCGCAATGCATCTTGGCAGGGCCCTCTGATGAAAGCAAATGGAACATGACATTGGGAAAATTCAGTGCAACGGAGTCGCTTTTGTTTCATAATATAACAAGGTTGTTGCTGAGGTGGTGAAAATAATACGGCGTAAAATGTATGTAAGAGCTTGCAATTTGTCAAAGAATAATCCTTAAATAATAAAAAGGAAGCTTTAAAACACCGACTGTTTTGTTTGATATTGTCGTCTATAACCTCTCCTCTCATAATTTTTATTTTAATATTAAAACCTATGTCAATTCCACAACCAAGACGATTCTAACGACACTTCATATAATATTATAATCCATCAAGCTGTTTAGGCTGCAGACTAAGTATGCCACAGACATAGACATACGTACATCCACTCGAAATTCTTCTGATGCAGTCGGGTGAAAAAAACCAAGCGCGGGTTAAAGAAGAAACCATTTAACCCCTTACACTTTTGATATGAATTGATTAATTTCCAAGTTCGTTTAATTGCATGATCAAGACAATACATTAAATCAAGTCTTAGAGATAAATCTTGATACAATTTTTATTTTTAGCTTGTTAATGTATTTTTTCTTCTAAATAATAAAGTAGCAAAACTAAATGAGATGAGCACGTCAAAGAGAGATATTACACCTTTATCCGTTTAAAAAAGTCTTTAAGCTGCTTAAACCTTTTGTCACAACAAATCCAAATCATGCCTAAATAATTTATGTTCGTAAAAATTGTCGCCGGCGTCAACACCTGTCAGAACGGCGGTGAGCGAGCGAGCGATAAAACCAACTTACAAGCTCGACCCGCCGCCATCCATCAAACGCTTCAAAAACTACCGCAGCACACAGATATTGCATCTAATAGACGATCTACTCCTCAAATGGCCGAAGCAATGTACAAGTTACAGACCATTCAGAAGAAGATTTTCTCAGAAACATTTGGGATCATTGAAAATTTGTTTTCTCTTTTCGTACAGTAATCTATATTTATATAATATAAAAGAAAGATCTGACTGGCAGATTGATCACCACACAGCTGAAACCGCGTTGGACTTGAAATTTGAAGAAAAATATTCCTCGGATATCCTTGGGGTGCACTAAAAAGTGATTTTGGAAATTCATCCACTATGAGGATAAAGTAGCGGGAAACTAATTCTACGCGTACGAAGTCGCGGGTGTCTTCTAGTTAAGAATATTTTTACATTTTACAAGCCTCCTGATGGTAAATAGGATCTGGGACTCATAACAATTTTTATTACAATTATTATTATCAAGACTACAATATCAAGACTGCAGTCTCAAGATTCCAAATGTTTGCGATTGGAGGTGACCTATATGCTAGTAATTTAACCGGTTTACTAATGTTTCGAAGAAAATTATTAAGCAAATTCTTAACTCCCCAAACTACGTATCCCATATTTTTATTTGGGCAATTTTTTATTTCCCATCTCAACGTTTCGCACTGATATCATTTCCCAACGAATGATTTGATAAATTATTGTTAGACAAATTATTACCTGGCATTCTTTTAAGATGTCAATTATATTTTGGTCAAATGTATTGATTAGCATACCTTAATTTAAATATAACCCTAACCTACCTATCTCTGGGAGCAGTTTCGTTTTTAGGGTCATAGAAAAAAAAACCCTAACCTACTGTACGCGCCATAGAATAAACAAAACAATAATAATGTTTACAAGTTTATTACCATCACAACAGTTGGTTATTTGCTGTACAAGCTTTAGGTATTTATTAGGACACGCGACGTGTTTTAGGTTTGGTGGTTAGAGAAGAAGAGGGCGATGGCGGCGGTCGGCGGCAGCTCCGGGCTTTCCGAAGACTCCACGCTATTGGTCCGCGGCGGGCTCATGTGATTGGTTAGCGCCTCACGCATGCGCGAATGTCTTGACATATGTGTAAATCCGCGAGCCGGCGAGCTGTCTCGTGGAAGCGCCGTCAGATGGCGCGAACATACTCGGGGCCGCTGAAAGCTCACTTTCAGGAATCTTCTTTGACCGGAAGGGGGCATATTCGGTTGAGTGCCCGTCTTATGAGTCCTCTGGATGTGGAGACATCTGCCACGCGAGGTACGCCGTCCTTGCCAGGATATAATTTGGTGACGCGGCCCATACGCCAGTTCAGTGGCTGCAAGCCTTCATGTTTGATCAGCACAAGCTTGCCCAGTTGTAGGTCGCGCTGCCGCGTGCGCCATTTGCCGCGTTGCTGTAGCTCAGAGACGTATTCTGCAGACCAGCGCTTCCAAAAATGTTGTCGCAGCTGTTCCAGTCTCTGGTATCGGTCCAAGCGGCTCGAGTTGTCTTCTAGTAGCGACGCGGTCGGCGGCGACGTCAGCGACCTGCCAACCAGAAAGTGCCCTGGCGTGAGCGGGGAAAAGTCGTTGGGGGAGGGGGAGAGAGGACAAAGTGGTCTGCTATTTAAAATAGCTTCGACCTGGCTGAACAGGGAGGCCAGCTCCTCGAACGTGAGGTGCGTATTACCAAGAATCCGTTTAAGGTGAAATTTGGAACTTTTAATGCCGGCCTCCACGTAGCCATTGAAATTTGGGGCGTAAGCCGGTGCGAATGTAAACTTAATTATTTGATCAGCTGCAAACTCAGAAAGGTCATCTCTGTTAAGCTTAATGAAGTCATTCATTTCCTTTGCAGCCGCAGTAAAATTACGTCCATTATCACAAAGGAGCTCCGCAGGCTTGCCGCGGCGAGCGATAAACCTTCGGAGAGCCAAAATGAATGCATCTTTAGATAATTCGCTTACGGCTTCCAAATGAACACACTTATACCTTAGGCAAATAAATAAACACAAATAACATTTCGTGATTTTACAGCCGCGGCCACGGCGATCAGTAATTAAAAAAGGACCAGCGAAGTCTACTGCTGTAGCCGCGAATGGAAAATCAGCTGTCAAGCGCTGCGCTGGCAAATTTCCCATTATGTTTTTTAAAGTTTGACCAGCGGCGCGCCTACAAGTGACGCAGGTGCGAGCCGTGCCTCGTGCGAGGTTCCTTCCTCCAACCGGCCATACGGTGTCCCGGACTGAGGACAAAAGAAGCTGCGGTCCCGCGTGTAAGAGACGAGTGTGTTTAAATATTAGTTTGGTGAGTGAGTGTTTAGCACGTAATAACATGGGATGCTTCTTATCATAGCTATAATCAGAAGCGTCCATCCTCCCCCCGACTCTCAAGATGCATTGAGAGTCTATAAAAGGTGTCAAAGACGCAATGTGCGACTTAGGAGTTAAGTTTTTATTTTTATTTAAACTCTCGAGTTCAACAGGAAATTATTGCTGTTGTGAGAGCTTCACTAGTACACAAAACGAGTCAGCAAGTTCTTGCGTCGTTAATGTGCCTGTCAATTTAGGCTGACTGCGTTTACAATAGTTATGAATGAAACGACGCACATAAGCTACAGTACGTTGTAACGTTTTGAGTCTAGAAAATCTATCAAAATCTATAATACATTGAGATGACTCTACATTAGTCACCATAGAGGTAAGCTTTACTTCAGGCAAGCTGACAGGTGTGTCAGAGTTCAAGGTCGGCCAATTACTTTCAGGCTCCAGAAGATACTCAGGGCCGTGCCACCAGAGGGCGGCGCTGGAGACGTGCTGAGGATCCACGCCGCGCGTAGCGAGATCCGCGGGATTCTCTGCAGTAGGCACGTGTCTCCAGGCCGCCAGTGGGGCAAGCTCTGCTATAGCAGCGACTCTGTTAGCCACAAAGACCTTCAACTTTGACACATCAGTTTTTAACCACGCTAGAACTACGGCGGAGTCTGTCCAGAACACAGTACGTGATATAGGCTTTCTTAGGGCTTTCACTACAGCGCTATACGTTTTAACTGCCAACAGGGCTCCGGCGAGTTCCAGACGCGGTATTGTGGTGGGCTTGATAGGCGCCACTCTGTCTTTTGCACACAGTAGGTTTACATTTTGCTCGCCTGAGCTTGAAAAAGATTTTATATAAATACATGCAGCTATAGCATTTTGGGATGCATCCGAAAAGCAATGAAGTTCGATTGTAGGTGGTGCGTCATTAAGCACATACCTAGGTATTTTTAATAATTTAAGATGATGTAGGTTTTTAATAAATCGTGACCAACTACGATGGATTTCTGGGGGTACAAGTTCGTCCCAACCAGCCTTTGCCATCCATAGTCTTTGTATTAAAATTTTCGGTTTGACTGTGCATAAACTTAAAAGCCCTAATGGGTCAAATATTTTAAATGTTGTAGATAAAATGGTACGTTTGGTCACATTTTTACTAGCATCATCAACATCAATAGAAAAACTTAACATGTCTTGACTAGGATCCCACCCTAGACCAAGCGTTTGGCAAGATTGACTTAAGGTCAAGTTACCTTGTGAAGTGATGGACTCTAAGTTCAACAATTGGGTCGAGTTTGAACGGTATTTACGTAGGTTAAAACAACCAGAAGCTAAAGCTTGGGAAACCTTGGTTTGAATAAATAGTAAGTCGGATTCGGAATCTGCACCCGTTAATAAATCATCACAGTAAAAATCATTATGCATGACAGTCCTAACTGAAAGGTCATTGCACTCAGCCCCTAATTGCCACAAACACCTACCCGCTAGAAAACTTGCAGAAGCAAAGCCGTACGTTACGGTGTTTAAAGTGAGCGAGCGAACAGGTAAGTGTTCGTCCTCGCGCCACAAAATGACCTGCAAGTCCCTGTCAGACTCATCAACTAAAATCTGCCTGTACTGTTTTTCGATGTCTCCTGACAGTACATATCTGTAATGACGAAATCTAAGCAGTATGTTAAATAAGAGTCTTGGATGTTAGGGCCTACCATCTGAATATCATTAATAGAATATCCCGACGAGGTGGGGCAGGAGGCATCAAAAACCGTTCTGAGTCTAGTTGATTCGCTATCTTCCCTCATCACAGCATGATGCGGGAGATAGTTTGCTCGATACTGGAACTTTGATTCAGTCAGATGACCCAGGCTTCTATATTCATCTATGAAATCAATATACATTGATTTAAGTTCAGGCTGCTTAGCAAAGCGCCTTTCTAAGTTAAACAAACGCCTTTTTGCAATATTAAATGAATTTCCTAAACAATCAGGCGTGTCAATTAAAGGTAATTTTACTACAAACCTGCCATCTGGCTGACGATAAGTGTTATCAGTGAAATGTTTTTCTATGGGGTGTGATTCGAACACATCCCCTGAGAGACTCCCCTCAATGGGTAGCTCCTCTGTCTCCCAAAACCTTGTCATTTGAGCAGACAGATCAGATAGTGAAAGGTTACTGCGTGTAACAGTACTTAAATTGTCACTTGTACTGGCTACTGGACCTGTCAAGAGCCAGCCAAGTCTGGACTGAATCAACATGGTTTGTTTGTTTGATAATGTTTTTTGTTCACCGCCCACTATTTGCCAAAAAATATCTGCTCCTAACAAAATATCAATGTGGGACGGAACATTAAATGTTGGATCTGCAAGCTTTATAGATGCAGGTATATTCAGTTGACTTACATCAAAGTATCGCTTAGGTAAGTTATCAGTTATTTGGTTTAAGACCAGGAAATTAACGTTGGCACTAAAATTATCAACTTTAGACTTTATATTTGCCGCACAACGACCTGGAATACACTTAAGTGGAGTGTTACCTATACCTAAAATGGTTGTGGCAATTACGGGCTGAGATGCAAGCTGCAAGCGTTCTCTCAGTCCTTCACTCATATAAGATGACTGGCTTCCACAGTCCAGAAGACACTTAACGGTTTCTATCCTATTGTTGCAAGGATTAATAACTTCTATCAAAGCTGTGGATAGCAGTACCTCACTACTTGACAGTGAGGAGTTAGCAGTGGAGGTATGTGGCACCTCTGCACTGTTAGAAGCCGTCATAGTAGAGGAGGACGCAGGTTCCACCATACCACCACTGGCAGGCTGGACGCTCCGATCCATGCTAGCCCCACTAGACGGACAGTTTTGTGTTTGTGTTGTGTGTAGGTATGTGTTATGTCGTCTCTTACATACGCGACAGCCGCTCAGTTTACACCGACGCGACTCATGGTCTGGTCTTAGACAGACATGGCACAGCTGGAGGCTGGAAACCCGCGACCAGCGCTCGTCGACAGGCAGCTGCCTGAAGACGGGACAGTCGTAGACACGGTGGTCGCCGCAGCACACGACGCACGGCCGACCCCTGCTGTCACTTTGTTTAGCTGAAATCACAAATGTTTTTATGTTTTTATCTTGTTTAAATGAAGTTTTATTGTTTGCAATTTCTGGCTTATTGTTTGGTTGTTTATCCCTTTTTGCCCTATACAAGTTTTCTAAAATGTCTGCGCGATTTTTCAAAAAATCTTTAAAATCATTTAGAGTAGGCCACTCCTTAAGAGTGCCCCTGTACTCTTCCCACTTTATATTTGTACTTGAATCTAATTTTGCTGATAACAAATGCACTAAGATTGTGTCCCAATGTTCAGTAGGCTGACCAAGAGTTTTCAGCGCTCTGAGATTCTTTGTAACATGGTCACTTAAAAAACGTAAGGATCGGTCAGACTCCCGCTGCAAAGAATCAATGTTAAACAAAGAGTTTAAATGGTTAGTGATCAACTGTCTTTTATTACTATATCTTTCGCACAAGAGTTCCCAGGCTTCAGTATAATTAATAGCAGAGACCTCCAGATTGGAGACTACTCGAGCAGGCTCACCCTCCAAGTATGAAATCAAATAATGAAACTTGTGAATTGACTGAATTTTATCATTATTATGAATTAAAGATTCAAATAAGTCCCTGAACTCCATCCATTTGTGACATGAGCCATCAATGCGATTGATTTTAATTTATGGTAACTTGAACCCGAGTTCATCCGCATGATGACAGCTCGATGCACAGTTTTGAAGGGACTGAGCACGGGTTTTTTCTTTAGAGGAAGGAGCCCTGTCGAATATACTCTGTGCAATTGCAATAGCCAAATTAATATTATCCTCGAACAGCTCTCGGTGTTCGAGTTCACTGTCCAGTTCATCACTATTTATGACCTCAATCGAAGTTTGCAGCTCATCAAAGCGCGCAGATAGCTCAATAATTTTATTTAATCTCAACGTTAAATCATTAGATTTCACAACATCTAATATTTCATTATCATCAATTGCATCTAAGTATCTTGTGAATCTAGTCACTTGTCCTTTCATAGAACTGCGTTTAGTTTTTAACTCAGCGAGCTGAGCAACGACATCCTTTGTATCAACCATATAAAATAATTATTGTTAGTTGTACAAGAATGGTAAATAAAACACTGAAGCTATCCACTTGCAAACAAAAATAAAGTTATAAATCGCAAACAGCTCACGCCCCTCGGTTCCTTGGCCACGTGGAGGCGTCCGACGCACGACGGAGGCAGGCACGGGAGCACCCAGCAGCGCACGAAGTAGGTTAAGAGACACGCGTTAGCACGCGGCGCTTGACACGTTGACACGTCGACGCGTTAACGCGTGGCTGAAATAGCGTAAGCAGCAAGGTGCATATGCGGCAAACAAAGAAACAAAGGGGAATTTAAGTGCAAAAGAACGAAAGATTTCGCAAATACCTAAGTCAAAAGGTTAAGAAATGTGCTGTTACACGAATAAAATTTCAAATAGAAGTCGCAAATATGTGCAAAACAAGTGAAATGTGGGGTCAATTACGTAAAACGATGCATAAAAAGGTTTAAGTTATAGGGTTAAAAACTTCAAGAACTTTATAGTGGTCAAGGTGCGAAATAAAATTTAATTTATCGAAATTAAATGCATAAGTCAATTAAGTTTAGCAAAATACGCGGTGCACGGCACGGTGAGAAGCGATAAGTACGTAAGCTAAGTTAATAAAAACACGAGGTGCATGGCACGGTGCAAAAGAATACCTAAATTAAACAAAGGAAGCTAAGTTGACAAAAACACAAAAGGTGCGTGGCACGGTGAAACGAAACACGAGTTAATTTAATAAAAGATTCGTAAGAAATGAAGCTAAGTTAATAAGAATAAGTTGGTGCGTGGCACACAAAAGAATGACACAAGGCCTGCATCAGCAGGTTTTTAGCGGCGTCCCTCAAGTATAGGGGGCCGCGACGCACCACGCCCGTCGTGGGAGACCGACCGGCACCTGAAACAGCCAGGCCGGCACTCGACCACAGTCTAGGGTAAAGGGATGGGTAGGGCTCACGGCACTTTCCTTTATGGGTTTTATGGCAATGGCGCGGGTCGCCGACGAGGCGCGCAGCGGTGACCGCCTCTGGCCGGACTTCTCCGCGTTCTCGGGCTTCTTGCGCTGCTTCCTAGGGGCGCGCCTACGGCGTGCTGGACCCCCAAGCTGATGGCGCTGAAGCTCCGCGTTTTTGTCGCGTCGGCGGTGCCAGCGCGGCGCCGACACAAAATGGCTGCCTCGGTTCTGGAAAGCGAGAGTGAGCACGGTCGCGTGTCCTGTCACGGTCGCCACTTTCTATGTACGCGCCATAGAATAAACAAAACAATAATAATGTTTACAAGTTTATTACCATCACAACAGTTGGTTATTTGCTGTACAAGCTTTAGTATTTATTAGGACACGCGACGTGTGTTAGGTTTGGTGGTTAGAGAAGAAGAGGGCGATGGCGGCGGTCGGCGGCAGCTCCAGGCTTTCCGAAGACTCCACGCTATTGGTCCGCAGCGGGCTCATGTGATTGGTTAGCGCCTCACGCATGCGCGAATGTCTTGACATATGTGTAAATCCGCGAGCCGGCGAGCTGTCTCGTGGAAGCGCCGTCAGATGCCGCGAACACCTACCCATCTCCGGGAGCAGTTTCGTTTTTAGGGTCATAAAAAAAAAACCCTACCCTGCCTATCTCCGAGAGTACAGGTCTATTCACGAGAGTTGGCACGAATGGATTGAATGAGTGAACGAAAGTATACAAGTGTGTAAAATAATAACAGGCTTTCGGTTTGAAATTCGAACATCGGTTCAAAGGACGGCACTCACACAGTGATAGGTGACATTACTTTTGTTCATTCCATTCGTGCCAACTTTAGTGAATGTACCTGTAGTTTCGTTTTTAGGGTCATAAAAAAAATGTGATTTGTCTTGGAAAATAATTTGCTACACAATTATGTACCACATAAAATTTGACGAAATAAAATATTGCAATATAAAAACGTAGCGAAAAAAAATAATACGAAGTAAAATTATGCCAAGGATTGGTTTGCCAAATAAAACTTCGGCGAAAAGTTAGTTGCCAAATGAAATTTGACGAAACATAATTCGGCAAAAAGGCAGTACACCAATTTCACCGGTTGTCTTATCGCCACATGCCACACCAATACACAACAATGCAAACAATGCTGCTCAGCCGTAGGTTAAAGGATAAGATAGAGCTACCCGAACGGACCCAACCTTATTATGAAACCTTAAAGATTTGAGAAGTTTCTAGTAGTTACGATGAAGTCAAGTGATTATTACATGTAGGTACCTTGCTATGTGCTAAGATGTCCTTTTAACGTGACGTGACCTAAGAAGAGTTTTTACTGAAAGAACCGTCTTCGTTAAACCGTGTGCTTTTGAGTACGGAACCTTAAAAACCATGCTCGTATTAAAAACTCGACCGCTTGTTTTTACACTCGGTTATATAGAGTACTACTCATATAGAGTTTTCACTGTGTACTTTTAAATCAAAAATTCTAGCATGTTTTTGTATAACGCTGAGACGAATATAACGACACCTTGCTTATCAAAATCGGGCTGTGAGTAAACAAAGAATCATAGGTACATACAAACAGTAAAACCATAGTATTAATAGTACCTACTCGTCTATCTATTGCTGTCATTGCCATCTGTCAGTATATTTGTTATGAAAGAGAGGGTATAAAAGGCAAAGACAATCGAGTACTATTAATATCCGTGTACATTCTAAACTGTTGTTTGTTTTAAACCTTCACGATATTCACACATACTATTTTAAATCTAAAACGGGACTTAATCGTTGTATCAACATTATAATGTTATACCTCGACATTTTGATCATGTTGCAACGGTCGTGATCACGAGCAGACTGAAGAAAGCCAGGTGTGCTTGCTATATTTATGTTGCGTGCAAGTTTTTCGAACTACCCACCTGGTCTTGATTTTATTTTATCGGAGTACCCATCAAGACCAAGTGCGGGTTTACTCCCTTTTTTGGCAGGCTGGCAAAAATGAGCATACCGTCATAAAATCTAACAATGATCGCGGGAACCTATGAGTTTACCCATACTTTTTTGCATTTTACCAGATTTTACTGAAATTTTCTTAAGTAAACTGGGTAATAGTTCCCAAGACCCATCAACTCCGTCTATGTACTGTGACTGGGCCGATATCAAAATGTAGTTACCATTGTCCCCGGTTGATAAATATGAGCCCTGACGTTGACAAATCGGTGCGACGCTTGGAGAAACGACGAGAGTCGAGAAGTACCGAGAATCACTGACAATCGCCGATGTACGTCACGATATCGTTTGTTAGTTAATGTTTGAAATAACTAGTTTCAGGCTCCTGGTGAATAGAAAAATAAGGATAACCAGATAGACACACAGTTGAGAAGGACTTTAAATGCGTTATTAGTTTTTGGGACTAGGTTTAAAAAACAACATCGTCAAGAACAACATTTCCTCAAGAAATCTTTCCTGGATCTTTACATAGGTAGTATAGAACAAAACCTCTTACCGCCGTCTGTCCCTTTATATTTATTGTATGTGAGTTAACAAATATTTTATACTAATAACTTTTATAGCATAATTAATTACTGATTGTCAAAATTGTACTGACTATCGCTGAAAAGCTAAAAGCGAAAAAGTTTTAAGAATTTTGATAGTCATACTAACATCTTCAAACTACAAATCAGTTGCAGAGGAATATAATTAAAATTAAACATGTTATTCTGATGACACGAAGGTTTCAAAGTAGTAATATATATGTTTAAATTCATTCTACGAAAATTAAACTAATTTTACAGTTTAATTTTCCCTTAATTGGTTTATTAAAATAATTAGTTTTTTCTCAACTCTTAAGTTAACGACAGGTTTAGTTTTTAATATTTACGTAGTCCAAAAACATGTTTTATAATAATTAATACTCGTAACTTTTCAAAACTAAAACAAAGCCTTGTGTTTATGTAGACTGAAATAAAGTTCTTTTAAAACCAAGTAATTTTATATTCGAAGATTTATTTTATTTTTGCCGTCAATGCACCATGACGCTACTAAATCGAGCTAAATTTGACTATCTAAGCGAATCGGTTGTCTAGAAGATTACATATCCAATTGATTCTGGCGTAAAAATATAGCTTCGTGATTGTTTATGCACTCTGTCTCTGAACTCCATTTACGGCCAAATAGTTTTAACATAAAGTTGCAACAGTGAATTTGTTAATTAAAAATATTCGGAAAACTGAGTGTTATTTTAATAGAAAAATAAATTGAAGGAACGAAAACTTTAGGAAAATTTGTTTTTGGAACAGTGTTCATTAGGAGAATAAATCGTAAAGAAAATCCATTTCGGGTGATGAACTTTAGCGAACCTAATATGGACCCGTGTCATTATTATCTTAGATTTCGGGGACGCAGATTACAAAAATGATACAATTGCGATACCTACCTTAAATAACTACGCATGATATTTTATTTTATATTCATTATTTTATATAATGATAGGTTTTAAGCATTATCATTATTATAAGCAATATTTACAAAACTACTGACTTTTGAGTTTTTTGCGGCGTTTCTTTTCAGCAGCTTCTCTTTTTTTGTCATCATATTTGTGCTTTAATACGCAAATTGAGCTTTAAATTATCAATCGAGGTACTTAAGTAAGAACGTCGCGTCGCTTTAACATAGTACCGTGGTGGTCCAGAATCAAATAAGTCGACTGTAAGCATGATCGACAGTGAAGTTAAACTTGTTTCACTGTATTCTATTGAAATATACGCAGCGACCTAACATTGGCGAGCCACCGTCCCAATTAGTATCAAACATAGCGCCTGCGTTAGTTCACACCGAGATGCGACGTGACGCGACACTGCGCGCACATTTTAAGACCGGTAGCACACCTCCGCCGCGAAATCGATGCAGCGAAACCGCTGACGTTCCGCCACCGTTTGCCCGTTATATGACGGGCGAAACATTAGCGAAACTGCCTGTTCTACCGCGTTAATCAATGTTCACCTCAATGTTCTGTCTCTGTCTTGTTTTATTGTTTTGTTTTTGTGGTGATTTTATTTTTAATGCTTGGATTGTATGATTGTGAGATGGGTGGATGTGAAATGACTGTATGGCGTAATTTAGTATAGGTATTTTGTGAATTTCTAAAACTGTAATGTACCTGTAATGTGTTTATGTGTAATGTGGCAATAAATGATTTTTGATTTGATTTGATTTTGATTTAAATTGACCATGCTTTTATCTCTTTCTCGCGGAATATCGGCGATCTGTTCACACGCCGCTCACATCTCCGCGTCCAAACCGCCATATCGCGTTGGACGCGAATAGAGAGACGCGTTGCGTCTCGGTGTGAACTGACCCTAAATATATTCTAAACCCAGCTAACGCCGGAAATATCATCAGAATTAACGGTTTCATATGATCGGACAAAGTCTATAAATCACACCCCGTATTCCCGTCTAAGGCTTATGTCGACGTCCCAAATAGACTCAAACATAGTGCCGGGTTCCAAACCCAGCTAACGCCGGAAAATAACATCAGAATTTACAATTTAATTTGATCTGACAAAGTCTAATACTATGTTGGACCCTGGAGTTGAGTTTATCGTTCAGTATCGAAAATCAACATTATACTGGTTTGAGTTTTTTAGGGTATTTACTCACGGTACAATATTTATTTAATAAAATAGACTTGACGAGTGCTAATTGTGAACGAAAATTGTGTTTTTTGTTTCTAAGTATGGAAATCAGAAAGTTCATAAAAAGGTCTAATACTAAAAAAACGTTTTTATAGTTACTAAAATACTTAAGTAAAACACAAATATATATTACCGTCGGCTGCTCAGCCGCGCATAGAAGTCGTTTATAGCTTTTTGGCATGGAAAATTTCCAATTTTACAAAAGCCAAAAGTACTTTATGTCCTTCCTCTGGGTACAAGCTCTCTCAATATAAATTTAATAAACTTTAAATTATTTCGTTTTTTAAAAGGTGTCGATAAAATAATACGTAGCTACTCATTAAAAACACAATTACCAAAAGTCATTAAATTTTTCTACATACTACCAGCGAAATAAATCTCATATAAATGACAAACTGTTTTACCACTACGGCCTTTAATAAACAAGAAGATAGTAAGCATAAGGTTAATCTGGGGGCCTAAAATAATTGAAGTTCAAAGTCACGTCTACAGCTCCCATTTTCTCCATTTAACATTTATAATATTGCGTTTTTACCCCTAAGTTAAGTTTAATAAAAATTGGAAGGCTCGTAAATAAAGCATTGCCATTGCGAAGGGGGTTTTGAATAGTTATTAAAGATATATTTGTCCTTCAACGAACATTTAAATCATACGTCACGTTTTTGAAATAGCCTTTACTTATCGAAAAGGTGTACGCTACTGAATCTATCTGTAGTGCGAACCCCTAGAACACCTTAACTAATTGACGACAAAAGTCAAATTCGATGTCAGAGTGCTAGCAAAGAGTTCAAAACATGGACACAGGCGCTGTTTTAATCGCCATACATATTTTCTCAACGACATTACGATTTATTTACGGGCAAGCGGGCCTTAATAACAAAACGAACTTATCTGTACGTGAAGTTCTATCACTAGGTATAAGTTAAGTGTCATATTTGTAATACCATATTAGGATTAACTATGTAAGAAGACACTCCACTATATTATTGTAAGGAATGGAATTTAGGTTAAGTCATTTGATAACTATTTTCCACGTGTAGCCTAATAACTAAGTATATGTATACACCCTCTATTAAATAAATAAGACAGTTCAGTTCGTATGTGTGTTAATTACTCCCTTAAGCGGCCTTTACACGTAAAGTGTTGACCGCGGGAAACGCCACGCGCCGTTCCAATCTTCGTTAAGAACCGTACGTGTAATAAATAATTATTATTTTGTCGTAATAAAGTCTTGGCAGTTTGGTGCGCGGTCGAAACCATCGGACGGACTGACGGTTTCATCTGCGGTTCGGAACGCAGTTCCAGATGCGCAGTCCAAACTATGCCATGTAAAAGCCGCTTGACGCTCCCAACATCACATGGCGATCCTGCCAGTGCCAGCGCGCCGACCAGTCATAGTGATTATTTAAGAGACTTAAAAATATGATATTCAGTTTTATTTAATCAGTATTCGGACCTTGAGTGGTGAGAAATAAAATAAAGCGAAATGCTATGCTACAAGCTGGAATGACAGACATTATAAGAAGATGAACAAAAATAAATTAAAGGACGATGTGGCAAGTGGAGAGGATAAATCTAATATTTCTGCGTAGTGACGGGATACGGCAATCCCGTTTGGAGTGTTTACGGTGCCGGGAGCCGGGTGACAAGAGACAAATTTTATTTGTCATTTTGAGTGCGAGAGTTGCTGCCGGGAGAAGTGATGGGGTCAATGAGGTCGAAGCGTTCAAGAAGAAGGAAGGAAAAAGAGGAAATGATGGCTAGGATCTACAGGTTACTTTGTTAGATTCAAATAAGTATATGTTATTATTATTTTGTATTGATGGCATTCAAAAATACCACAGCAGACAGAAAATTGTATGCTACGTTAAAATCAAACAGTTTAATTTTGAGTCTTTAAATTATATATTTTTTCTTTATAGAAGAATGAAAAATAAGTACCTACTAAATTTATAAAAAGGTATATTTGTAATTAAGTGATTATCTCAAGCTTTTGTTTTTTGGTGGGTATCTACGTTCTTTGACGAGAGGAATAGATGTATTCATATGTAGGTATGTATAACAAATTTCAAAAATGTTACAGAGCGGTAAGTGTAATGACCAAAGTTAAAAATATATTTTCTAATCCTTGTTTTTAAATATTCCAGAATGAGTTTTAATTTTACAAATTGGTCAATCTTTAATAAATACGAGAAATATTTCGATTAAAAAAACGATTCGAAACCGCTTAACTCGTATTTTTATTTTAGCAAAAGTTTAGTAGATTTTACACAATTTATATTCTTTTTTTTTAAGATAAAATATAAAGAAACAGGAATGGAATTCAGCGATTACAGCCGTCTGTTACTGCAGATCGGATTACATGGCAAGTTATGAAAGACTTGTCTTAGTAAAGTAGATGTTTTTGGGTCAATCAACTTTTTTCCCCACACATTTCTGTCTGTTGCCCACCGTTCAGATTTTAATAAATAAAATAAAATCTGTGGACTTATTTTAAATGAAATTATTTTTAAATTGTAGTAATATCATTAACTCCTTTCATAAATCAAATTATAATGTATTGTATAAAAATTTGGCAACTCAGTTGACAATTCACTATTTATCACACAAATTCGCGGACAGTAACTCATTAGACACGTAATTACCCAATTTTCACACATATTAGAAATTAAGATATGGGTAGGTATTTGAAAAAGATAGATTGATAAACTAGTAAAATGACTACATCATTAAAAATGAAAATAAGCGGTGATATTATATTTAAAAACAAACATGTTTGTTGAAATCCGGTAAAATAAACGTGTGGGTAAAGAAGTTGATTGACCCTTTTACATAATTATGAAATGAATTCGTAATTAAATTATACTTCGTTAGTAAAGTATATCAATGAATTGTACACGATATGAAATTTTTAGGGAAGTATTTAGAATATATTAACCGGATTTGCCATTAGACCTGACAAGACAAAAGAATAAGAAATAGTAGGGCGAAAAGTTGAAGCAGTAAACATAGGAAGGGAATTTGAGTAATTAGGTATATTACAGTCACGAACTTAAATTTGGGACCCACCTTAGGTCCAAAGTCATTCTGACATTCGACAACAATAAGGTTGAGTCTCCTATAAATTACAAATGATTTGGCATATCTAATGACATTGACGACTTCAAGCCTATTTTTCTTGAAATGGGTCACAAATTAACGATCGCGATAGTATGTATGTATTATGAAAGCAGGTGGCGTGATTTCAGATGTGGGTTCAGAAGGATACAGAACTGCAAAAAAATAAACATTGGTAGATTTTAATGGTTAACAGTTAAGATTTAAAAAATAAAGGTATAAGAAAAAGATATTTGAATGAATTTTCTACTGTGACCATCTGACCCTGCCTTGCCGCAAGTGAAGTGTCTTTCTTCAATATGGCCGCTTTCTCCTCCACATGAAGTAGTGGAGCCTTAAACTTTAACGTCCTTTTTTAGTCCGTTCTGCAAAACTTCTTGTAATCTGGATGCCATGTCCATATGGACATCTGGACTTGCGGGTTTTGAGCATCTCCTAATAAAGAAAGTATGTCGTTGTCAAGATTTTTGATTGTGATTGAGTTATACTCGGAGGGCTGCGCAGCGCTAGTTGGAGGCTTTGTTGCGCTGGTAGGCGGTTGCGCGCTGCTCGCGGAGGGCTGTGCATCGCACGGGGGTGGCCGTGGCGACCTCGGCTCGTCATCCACCGGCTCGCAGGGTACGCTCAGATCATGAGGCGACATTAGTTCAGTTTCTTGCTGAGTCAAGAGTTCGCGATATGGATAATTGGGTGAATAATAAGTATAAAGTCTTCATAACTGTAGTCTGTAGGTAAATACTTACATGAAGGTAACGATCTCAGGTATCATTCCCGTCACTTAAGTAGTTGTCTATGGTTTTTCTAATGAATTTATATCAAAGTAACACTCCTATTATACTGTTCACATCATTAGCATACTATGACATGAAGTAATTTCGACTAGTATATTTTTGTGAAGGTAACAGTCCTAAGAATGAACTGTTCGCATCACTTAAAAAAGTATTGGTTTTACGTTAAGAATACTTCCAAAAAAGGTTTGTTTTTGTGAAGGTAACAGTCCCAAGATTGTAACATACTTAATGGTACTATTTTATGCGATTACATTCGCTTGAGTTACTACAGTTAGTACTTTCTATGTATTTTAATGGAGAAACTATTACTACTTTGTTGAAAGAAACTGCCCCGGTGTGCAGTTGTCATCACTATTTTGACATAATTAAATTTGTAATTAAGTGTTCCATATAAGGTAGACAAGCATTAAATTATTACTTCAATGAAGTTAAGTAGAGAACTACTTTTTATCATGTTTCGGATCCATATGCTATTAAAGGGGGATCTACGACCATCGTATTCGCCCGAACGAGCGACGAGCAGTGATGACGATAGGAACGCTCGGACGCGAATATGAATACAAATTTGTCATTACTCGTCAGAATATAAGTAAATTGTGTTTCGTGTTTGAAAAACCCTTACTTAAACCTTAAAAAACAAGAATTGATAATTAATTTAAAAAAAAAACTTATATACTATATGTATTATAACACTCACCTGAGTTGGATCCAGAATCAGTAGACGAGTTATAGCTACGACGGCGTTTGTGCATTTTTTCTCCAATTTGCGAATTTTCCTTAAGATTCTCCCCATGCTACAAGCACTCCTAATTCCGGGTACACTTTGGGATATTTATTTTTATTATACAAATCAAAGAGACGTGCAATGGCCGCTGCACGAAAAAACAGAATGAATGCAAGCGGATGGACGGGCGGAGGTGTGACGTCACAGGAAATGGGATAACTGCATACAATGAATACCCACATCGATTTCTCTTCAGATTAGCCTTTTGTTTTAAAAAAATCCGTGATAAATGGCCGTGAACTGGAAAGAGTACTACAAGCAAAAATTAATCGCGAGAATTGAGCAGTGAAGCATAATTTACTTACTCGATGAAAGTTCGTGCTTAAAAAATACCCTATGTCCGTTTCCGGGCTATGAACTTACCTCGCATCGTTATAACTAGTCATTCATTAGTTAAATAAATAAAATGAATTAATAATAAACAAATTGAGGTTTTGAACCGTGAAAGTGGAAGTAATAAACACACTTTAGCATTATTAATATTAGTAACTATTTCAGTTTTTACTAGAAATGTTTCATGAATATCCTCACAGCATTTTAGTATTAATAATATTATTAATAATACAGATAGTAACTTCATTGATTAAAAAACCCAGTTAAGTGCGAGTCAGACTCGCGCACTAAGAGTTCCGTATTTAAGATTTTCATAAGATCCCCACACACCCCACATGACACGGTTAACTCAATTCAAACCGCCGTTCCTTCGCCAACCAAATACAACCAATCCTACTTATATTATAAATGCAGGAAAGGAGATAGCTTATACCCCAGTGAGAGAGAATAACGATAATCGAAATCTACGCGGACGAAGTCGGGGGCAGAAGCTAGTACTCGTATAAAATAACTTTAATTATTCTTCTTTTTAATTGAATTGTTTTGGAATGGAATAACATTACGCAGTAAGTACTTATTTTAAGAGCAAGTACCGACTTAATCAAAAAGACGTTTTTGAAAATTATGCAAAATGGCTGCTTTTTACCTTGTGTTAAAATTTTAACCTGTGTATATAGATATTTGTGTATATTTTGGTCTGTTATCGGGGTGTTTTTATCCATTTATTAGTTATTTATTCAGTAGTGTGTAAAGTATGCTGAATTTATGTTACCTCCTTTTGGCTGGATGCAAAGTTCTTCTTATAATTGAGTTCGAGAAACTAATATGTGCCGTCGTTTGCCGACACGAATTACGCTCATAAACCAGGCTGCAATGCTTGCATTGTTGTATTCCAGTGGGAGAAAAATTGCTAGTTAGATGACATTTGCATTCCATCTTAGGGCCAGCGCAAACCGGCGGACGGCAGGGGAGTTAACCCTTTAGATTTCCTTCGCCGCAATCCGCTGCGATACTCCAAGGTCGGTCTCAAAGCATTGAAATTTATATACCTTATTTCAATTAAAATAGCATTAAATATACATTGATAAATTTAATATCCTCTGCCGTCTCGTCCGCCGGTTTGCGCAGGCCATTAGTCCTCAGGGTTGTTAGCGCGATTATAGTCTTACGGCCTGGCCACGACATTGGTCTTAAGCGGCGAGCGGTGCGGCAAGGCAGAGCGGCGCGGCGAGCATGCCACGACTTCACAGTAGCGTTAGCGGCATCGAGCGAATGGGACGTACTCAAGAGTTTATAAAAAATAAAAATGTCTTTGTCAAAAGTGGCTCTTCAGTGCCTCGACAGCAGCTCATATTTCATGAGAGATATTTTAAATATAAGAGAAGGCGTGCACGAACTGAATAGAGTCCGTTATACGTTAGGTGAATTTAGAGTGTTGTACGAAGACTATAGAAAGCATCCCGCAAAATTTTACGAGTACACTAGAATGAGTGTAGAAACATTTGATTATATACTCCAACACTTGGACGAAGCAAGCAGGAAAAAATCTTTCATTTCTTCCCACAACCTTTTTATTACGTGGCGCAACTTATGTTTGGGATGTTTCGCCATCCAAATTGCAGGCCTATTTAAAATTTCTGCAATAAAAGCTTCGGTGTCCATTATTACGCGCGAATTTTATGAAAAAAAATATTCCACGATTCACCGCCCGATACGTCCCGCCGCTAAGACCGGTCGCGCCGCTGTAAGTCGTTGCCGCGTTCCTAGCGCCAGTGTCTTTGTTTCCACCGCTCGCCGCGCCGCGCACCGCCGCCGCTGGCCGCTCGAGTAAATTCGCGCGAGTCGCCGCTGGCAGCGGCGGGTCGTGGCATCACTAGAACTTTCGCCTTATTTTATAACATTCGCTTTTCGCTCGCCGCCGCCGCTGCCGCAGGTCGCGCAATGTCGTGGCCAGGCCATTATGAATGCGACAAAAGAGCTACTTTGGAGTATTGTTTCATTATAAATAAATATCTGTAAACCTAAATAAGTCAAATTCTTGTTTGACTAGAATTGTCGAGTTTGATGTTAATAAATTTAGATTTTCAGATACTTAAAATTAGATAGTACTAATCCGAATCAGCTTCAAATGTCCACTTTTAATGGCTTACGTGCTTGTTGGCTTTCTCCCAGCCATAAAAAACGTCTGCCTGTGCTAATATTACTTATTAAAATGCTGTTACTGTTCAAAAAAAAACAATTCCATCAAACTACCCCATGAAACACAAATTCCCTACGCTCAATTCTTTGACAAACATAACAAAACAAAGTGACTTAACAAACTGTCTGGCAAGCCAAGGCAGACGGAAACCCTCAGTGTATCTTGACTTATTTAACAAAACACGACTATTTGTCAAAGTCCCACAGCCTATTCGTCGCTGAGATAAATTCTTCGGAGACGTGATAAGGGGTCGAATTGTAGCATACCGCGGTAAGAATTTGCTTTGAAAATTAGATGATGGATGGACTGTGGTTTTGTTGGAGAAACATTGTGATTTGATCATTGGAACTCTGGGAGCGGTGGGAATTGCCTAGAATTTATTAATTTGCAAATTCTCTATCTGTTTCATTAATTTTCGCATGGAATTTGGTTGAAACTGTTAGTCGTTTAATATTTAAATAGAACTTGTTTTTGCGTAATGTTTATTCTAGAGTAATATTAGAATTATTGAACTACACCATAAAATAATAAATTACTTTATTACCTTCATTTTTTTTGTATTTTTCAGTGCAGTTATTGATAACAGAATAAATTATGGTGTTCAATAAAGAGAGTTTTTATAATATAGTTATACAAGTCAGCCGTGGCAATGAGAACGTTTAATATCCTTCACCCTTTCTTTTCTAAAGTATTTCGTCAAATGTTGCTTTACTAGATAGTACATAGCAAAGCGATTGCGACAGCCCTCATATTTTTATATAGTTAATACTACTTCTTACGATTAGAATTTAGTTTTCCGCTACTCCTCCCTAAAATCCCTTTTCAGTGGACCCCTAGGATATCCAAGGATATTTTTAACATTATGACATCGAGTGAGGTAGCATTGGATACATACATACACTAAATGACTGTTTCCCAGAGGGGTAGGCAGAGACCACTTCTTTCCACCTGCTGCGATCCTAACAAATCTCAAGCATTGGATAGCTCTTAGAAAATCATTATGTCCATGATATTATTGATATTTAGATTTGGGAACGGTTTAGGGAACAATAATTACAATAATTTTCGCTAGAGTTACGTGTCCCCCCCCCTCAAAGTCAAAACTACAAGTAACGAATGTACGTATAAAAGCACATAACAAACTTATAAGGAAAAATATCACTAAGTAGACTTTATTTGTTCGTGAGATTCAGGCAGCTAAAGTGTTTTATACCTACTAAAAATCATATAAGACCACCAAATAACTTTAAATAGAAAAAATATTCATACATATTGTTTTTTGAGATAGTTTTTTATATTACCGGGTTGCCGTGTGGTTGCCGGGTTAGAATAGTGCCACTCCATATCTTCCCGTGGATTTCGTAAGAGGCGACTAAGGGAATAAAGGTTTGTAGTACTGTTAGGCGATGGGCTTGCAACCTGTCACTAATACGCTGGTACATCTTAGCCTAATTGTGAAAATGTGGTTACAGAAAAAAATTATCAACAAATTTTTAGAGTTCTTGGTAATTCTGTAGCTTTGCCTACCCCGCTCTGGGTATGAAGGCGTGAAAGTATGTATGTTTTTTATGTTTGTAGTAACGACTTCGGAACCCTACTACACTGAGAATATAAAATTTTCGTGTAACTTAGCATCGACATAAACATAACCTTGTCATGTCACCTCTTATTTCAGTATTTCTACCTAGTATTGCTTTTCTAATGAGTGATTCTGCTAAAACTTCATATTCAAAACCTACCATGACCAATATACCCTCATATTGTTTAATTTTACCAAAATTGTAACTTCAGTTACTTACAATATCTTCCCCTGATGATTGCTCTCCCTAGTTGGCGATGAATCATTCCCGACGACGACGGCTATCGATTCCTGGATGATTAATGAGAAAGGTAATTATTACGATTCACTCCCATTCTCGTGTCGTTAAATTTGCTTTAAAATATATGGTAACTGACGAAACATTGAGTATTGCAATCGTTTTAAGTATCAGAGTATTTAACAATGTAAAATATTTTAATTTTATTTTTAAAAATTGCGACGCTTGTTTCTATTTTTTTATCATGTTCTATTTTCACAGTTGACGAAACTTTGTTAGCTTATTCATTTCATCAACGTCATGTTATGCTATGACAAAATGTTGATTTAATTTGGTTTAACTATTGTAACTTGATGTTACTTTATTTTGCCAGTGTTCTATTATGGTATAGTATGGTAAGGTCAGCATATAGATTAGGTATCATTCAACTGCAGTCATAACTCATCGTTTTAGGAAATTTAACAAATCTACGTCGCAGTTCAATACAACGGTATAGGGCCTCGGAGGCAAAGTGTATAAAGTCGATGTAAATTAAAATGGACTGTGATGTAGGCAATGAAAACTAAACGAATCTTTTTGACATTATTACTCCATAGTTACGTACTTTTGAAGAATAAGCAAGGTGTTCTTAATTATCTATACAATTGATTATTTTATTACTTTCATGTTTAGTTTTAGATTCAGTAACTATAGTAGTTTTAGGTTATATGTCAAACAGTACTAATTGGTTTAATATAAATATTTCAATTGACACCGACTTTAGTTAACAATAACTTTATACAAAGATGCCAAAATTAATGGTAACATCGGATATATTATTATATAAATATTTTGCAGTAGTAATTGTGAACTGGGATGAAAATAGTTCGCAGTCTTAAATTTCTTTTAAAAAGTGAACTATTAATTTTGACTTTCTTTTTATTTTACTATTTTGAGGCTTCACAAATCCCTGGTGATAATAAAAAAACTAAGTAAATACGTAAATATTTGCAGTGATGCCAAGTCCTGTTTAAAGATTATTGAGAATCCCAATAACTTACGACTGGAGCGATGCCCTCAATTGGAACAGATGTTTATACTGCACCAACTGATTCCAACTTTGCTAATATATTGCTAAATTGATTTATCTAAACGAGTATTGTTAAATATCTAAAGAACACTAACCTGAAGTTTGTATTAGAAATGTCGAGATTTCAAATGATCTAACATCATGTTGAATTTAAAAAAATACATGCATTGTATGTAAAATTATTATGTACTCTTTTATGTAAGTATTTTTAAAGTTTTATTTTTAAACGCATACAACCAATTTTGAGGTTCCGTAAACTATTAAGTGTTTTACAAGGGTACTGACACTAAAAAAAACAGTTAACCACCGCTGTCTAGGAATATTTTGATTCTTAAATTTTGCATGAAACAGAACATTCTCAAATGATTTCTGATGTTTTAGACAATATTTTTAGTACTGTCTTGAGTACTCTTTCGAATATTATAAATGTTCTACAACTTGTATATTGGTCAGCGCAGTTCAACACAGATCCACTTGACCTGATATAATTTTTACAAGACCCGCTGGCTACGTTAACTGTAGACTGTCTGTCCACTGGAGCGGAGCGAGGCAGCGGAGCGGTGGGCGAGGAAAAAATCCACCAGAGCTGCGCTGAGCGAGGCTAGGAAAATAAAGTATTCCTACTGGTGGATCTTTTCATCGCTCACAACTCCGCTAACTCGCTCCACTTCAGTGGACAGGCAGCTTAAACCTCCGTCTAACATTTACCGTTAGTTTAACCGTGCCACTGGCTCGTAAAACAAACAGTGCTCAAGCCATGTTGAAACAATGCAAGTTATGAAAACAGTGCTGTGATAAAGCTATCGCAGTGCAGCACGATGTTAGCGCTTCGGGTAGTTCTGACGTTATTCTTGATTATCGGCGTTTTTACATATTACACTCCAGTTAATAGAGGTACAATTATGTATTATTATTCATATTTTTATTTTTATTTTTATTGTCAACAGGTAGAATTTAAAAGGAGTTCTTAAAAAATCATGCTTATAGGGGTTTGTCTCAAAAGCATACTTTATAGGTTCATTATTTTCGAAGAACCACCACTTATTTTGAATTCTCAGAATTTTTTTTTGAGACAAATCTCTATTAGCATGATTTTAATCAAAACACTAAAAAAGGATAGTATCATAATTATACATTCATCGGCAAAAAAACCCGCCCACCCGTCTTTTGTTCATACTACCGTTTACAAATATAACTTCTAAAACCAGAGAGTAACTTTAAAAATACTTCAACAATTTTAATGTAAATTGTAGTGTTTTGTTGTTAATTAACTTGGGTCCAAAACGGCCACCAAATATTCTTTTTATAGATTAAGATCCATTGTACAGGTATATTAAAAAGCCATTGTATAGAACCCATTTTTAGGTTAGGTTAGGTTTGTTTACGTACAAAAAGCAAGTGAACTTACCTTAAAATTCAATATTTTCAGTCGTACCAAATTACGTGAAGAAAGCACTAAAAGTCAAGAACCAGTACAAGCCGCAACAAAGACACAAGACCAAGACCATCTACAACCTCACCATGAAGCAGGTCGTAGACCACATCAAGGACATCACCCAGGCTCTGAACTACAACGCGAAGAAAAACGGCTATAAAGTAGATTATAGATTCATAGTCGATGATAACTTTATTAGTTGAATTAATTTATTTTGTTTAGACACGAACAGTCCACTTTTTGATGTATATGTAGTAAAAGCGTCTAAGTATGAAATCATGTTGACTATTCATCACGGAAACACAGGGGAAACCAACTATATGTCAAGATTTAATTTAAGCAATTATTAAAAAATAATTGGTACAATTTTATTATAATTATGAATAAGGTTTATGGGTAGGTAATTGAAAATACATACTAAGTAGCTAGTAAGTGTTTTGAGTGACTTGTCTTGTACAGATATCCCCTTTCGGATACATTTAGACCCTTACACACTCAGTTGTTCGAATGTATAGGTTTTCTTACGATTTTGTAGATCACCGTAAGAGTACCGGGTATAGTAGGTACTTTTTTTTTAAATTTCAACCGTCTTGTCAGGACATTTCTGCCAGTATCACGTCAATAGGAATTTTAAAAATTGTTACGGTTTACAAAAAGTTATTCCTTTAAGTATAAATAAACAGAATTGCAAATCAAAGCTGTGAACATAGATTAGTACATTTTTTGTACACACACATTGTTAATATTTTTATTCCATGGACAGACACACACGTAATTAATATATGATGGAGTATGAGATTTTAGAAAAGTGCAAAAAGAAATCATCACAGTTTCAATTTGTTTTTTTCACAATAGCATGCAAGTATTCTGTAAATACTAGGTAATTGTGGGTTATAACACAAAAGGGTAGATATTTGAGTAGGAAGGGGTACCTTATTAGCAATCAAACTGGAATATAACTGTGTACAGTCATACATAGGACAGGTTAAAAATATATGGTTTAAAGAACCGCCATCTAATCCACATTCGCAAATCGATGAATCTCGAACTCTGATCTTAGCAAGATGGACGGGTGAGCCACAGTGACCGAGTCTCATTTGGATTATTGATGAAGTTGACCTTTTGTTCAGACTCACCTTCGCAAACTAAACTTTGGCTGGAATAGCAGGCTGTAGTCTAGCGTAACTGGAAGCTTTCCTTTTACTTGTCATCCTCCACGAGCATTCCAGGCCTCCACGAGATATATCCTGGGCAGTGACACAAGGTCATGACAAAAGTTTTTAAACGGGAATTTGTCACCACAAATGACCGCTTCCCTTGGAAAAGCTGATTCGATTTCTCATTTCCAGTAATTCCTGAATGACCAGGAATCCAAGCAAGTACGACCTCGTAACCATTGGCAATGCAACAACGTATGGTATGCTTAGTTTGATAAACAAAGGGATTATGGAGTCTAGTGTAAAATAGGTTCGATAACAAAGACTCGAGGGAGCTGCGGGAGTCTGAGAATACAATTGAACGTTTAAGCTTTACTATCAGAATGTATTCTATGCTTTTCAATATGCCCAGACATTCCCCCGTGTAGACGGATGTTTCAGGAGGGTACTTAATTTTTTGTACAATATTGTATTGGGAATGATAAACACCGTCTCCTACACACCCTAAGGGAGACAGTTTCGAGGCGTCTGAATATAATGTATGCCAACCATTCCAGTATCTCTTTAGTTGTTCACAGAAGTACTCATTAGCAAATATATTATGTTTACAAATGTCGAAGTTGAGTATTACATGTGGTTGAAATGTAACAGTAAGAGTTGGATATTCATAAAGTAGAAGATTACGTGAATGATATGTAGGGTCCTTAATTGAATTAAACTTGCGTAACCTATTAACAAGGCAAGGAGGAGACTTATTTCTCCACAAGGGCTTATTGCGGAGGAGTTCTTCTAAAAGTTTTAGTTTTGGGTATATAGGATGCATGGAGTATTGTAAGGAACGAAATAGGAATCTGTCAGCAAGGAACTGTCGACGTAAATCCAAAGGAGCCTCTAGGTATTCCACTTGCAGGGCATTTGTAGGGCTAGATTTCATCGCTCCACACAGGATCCTTAAAGCCTTTGACTGGATAAGATCCAGTTTTCTAAATCCTAGTTTGCTTGCCGGTTCTAATAAGAATGTACCGTAATCTAAACCACTTCTTATAATTGCATTGTACAATAACTTAAGTGAAAAAGGGTGTGCACCCCACCATACTCCTGCTAAGCATCTCAGGATGTTTAAATTTATTTCGCATTTAATGCTGACATATTCACAATGGGCCAGTCCCGTGAGCTTAGTATCCAAGACCACTCTTAAACATTTTACTTTAGACTTAACATGTATTAAGTGATCTTTAATTGATACCTCAACATTTGGGATTATTTTATTTCTAGAGAAGATAACTACGACACTCTTACTAGGGGAAATGTGCAAATTATGGTCCTCTAACCATCCGCCTAGTCTTTCCAGAGATTTTTATTTATTTTCTGTGTATAAGAGGATGTCATCAGCGTATTGTAGAATGTTACAATGCTCAGTATTAGTCTCTAAATCGTGGGTATAATTATATTATATAAATTTTCCTGGCAGGGTCATTGCCCCGAAATGTGATGTAACGCTCCGAAAGCAGAGCGATGACAAAACTGCCCAATCTTGCCGGCACTATCAGCTCTTGAAGTTTCTTCCTGAGAGTGGAAAGATGAACATTATCGTAGGCCGCTGTGATATCCAGAAATGCACCCACAATTGAATGCTTACGTGAGAAGGCCAATCGGATATCTGTAATAAATATCCCTAAACTATCAGCTGAACTCTTACCCTTCCTAAACCCAAATTGTGACTTTGCTAAAAACTCGTTACTTTCAATATGCCATTCTAGCCTATTTTTTATTAAATGTTTCATTAGCTTAACTAGAACTGACGAAAGAGCAATGGGGCGGTAGGAGGTAGGATCATTGGGAACTTTATTCGCTTTGAGAATAGGGATAATCAACTGACATTTCCAGGCAAACGGAATCAACCCTGTTACAAATATTACATTAACAAGTTCTAAATAGTACTCAAGAATCCCGTCACTAGATTTTTTAATAAAAGAGTAAGGGATTCCGTCCAAGCCCGGAGCGGAGTCCTTTACAGAGCTAAGAACATTTTTTAATTCGGTACTTGGGTAAGGCTGAAGTAAGGCTGAGTATTCTTGCAACCCCTGAATCTGCGTATATTAGCCCACACCGTTCGAGCAGGAGTTGATGGGGAGATTGAGGTACAAAAGTTATTCCAGCCATCTCGTTTTTTAAAATTGAGAAGCCGCTTTGTTTTTGCTGACCTTTTACTGAGTGCAATATAATTCAAATTATTCAGATTACAGCAATAAGTCTGTTCAGCAGACTTCCGATCTTTTATGGCTTTTGTACAATCACTATCCAACCACGGAGGAGAAGGATTTTTCCAGTTGCATATTTTTCTTTGGAAAAACTAGGTCGGCATTGTTTAAAAGTTTGTCCGTTAAGGCTCTCGAACAATCTTCAATATTACTCTTAGAAACTGTTGGCAAACTTGGAACTAATTTAACTAATTCTTGCCTATAATAATCCCAGTCTGCATTTTGAAGTATATATTTAAGTAGAGGTCGGTTAGCAGTGAACTTTTTTTTCGAAATAATTGGGAAACTGATAGAATTGGAAAATGATCGCTTCCACATGATGAGTTTAAAGTTTCCCACTCTAGCTGGAAAGCCAGAGCTCGCGAACATAAATGGACGGAGAGCTAGCGACCAAATCGGTAATGTGACTTCAGCCGTATTGAAACTCCGTTAGCTACTTCCCTGAACAACCTTTTCCGATAATCTTCGTGCTGGAAGGCCGCGGGCGGTGGGTGCGGGTGTAGTGGGGTCGGGAAAAAAAAGAAAAAAAATGTGGGCTCAGCGACTATAATTTTTTTTTCCAACAATTTTTTTTAAATCGATCGGTTGGTGGGAAATATTTGCCAGCGTTAATTAAAAGTACCAAAATAATAATAATTTTCATGTGGGCTCAGCTGTATTGGCTTTTTTTCTGACGCGAGATTAATTAATATGTAAGCCCCAAAAAAATTGCCATGCATTGACGCTCCACCGGAAAAAAAACGTAGGTACTTAACTTAAATATTTGGTTTATGGCCTCCACTGGGGTCGACACCCTAGGCCGCTATAGCTCTTGCAATTTACGATGGCGAGTGGGCTTTACTTGTGGTAAACACATATCTGTATACGTGTCAAAGTGTGAGTGACAGCGAAAGTGGGCAGGTATGGCAAGCATAAAAAAATAAAGAGAAAATTATATTATTCTTCGAAAACTTTGGCGACCATTATTGCTCGTCCCTAAAACAATATAAAATAAGATAAAATATCGAAAAAAACAAACTATTTTTTTTCTTGCCGTGATATGCGACCTCCTTAGTCGCATCTTCTACGAAATTGTTCTCTATCTTGTCGCCACGATGACATTTGTAATGTCTCCGTATTTTCTCTCCTAAAATTAAGTACAATTTTAGGTTAATTAAAACCTATCTGTAGGTTTTGTCTTTATTTCAGAGGGCTTATTATGGCCATGTTTATCGCGTGACTAAACGTGGAAAAAACATCCGTCGCTCTCCTACTTATATACTTGTCAGAAAGTGACGGATAGGCCCACAGTTCTACCTCATAAATTGACTACTTTATTTTAGCGTACTTCAAAATAAAAATATGATATATCACTATGAATAACTTTGCCCGTGCGGTTTCCGGATTAGAATAGTGCCACTCCATGTCTTCCCGTGGATGTCGTAAGAGACGACTAAGGGAATAAAGGCTTGTAGTACTGTTAGGCGATGGGCTTGCAACCTGTCACTAATACGCTGGTAAACATCTTAGCCTGATTGTGCAAGTTTTTAGACCTGTTGGTAATTCTGTAGCTCTGCCTACCCCACTCTGGGAACGAAGGCGTGAGTTTATGTATGTGTATGTAATAACTTTGCGTTTTTTCCGGAGATCAGACATGCGGACGGTACTTTGCGGCAGTTAGCGTCGTGGAAACAATATGCACAAGTGACTTGAGCGACGGCGCGCTCGCAACTGATCGCTCTGTCAGACTCGGACACTACCGCAATGTGCTTGTACACGTTCAACCACTAATAAAGCCCACGAAAGAGCTATACTACGCCACCGACGCTTCCGAGTGTTTTAAGTAATGCTTCAAGCCTTCAAAAATTTGTATTGATAAGTAGTTATAATCTATAATAATAATTTCGTACCGGTTTACGGTAGACTCGAACGAAATGCACATTAAATTAAAGAGCGTAAAAATTTTGTCGTCTCGAGTCGACAACTTATAGGCGGAAAATTCATATTGTCAAGTATTTTCAATATAAAAATGATTTATTTTATGTATAAACACGGCGTTGCGAAGAAAACATGTCAATGTCATCAATGTGGCGTTGGTGTCACGCAAAGTTGTCATCACGTGCCATAAACTGCATAAACTAAAAAAGATTGATTGATTGTCTCACAGGCACGGACCTAAAAAAAATACGGACGTAACATTACACTAAAATGGTGTGAGGTATGCAAGGTCTGTTATTTCCATTCCGTCATACACGAACTACCGTCTCTCAAAAGCACTAGGTCTGTTAACCCGCCGCCATTACGCGTCGAGCCACAGCACGAGTGACATTTAATTTTACGCCGAAGAAAATGCCGCATTGTGTTGTAAAAACGTGTAAAAACTACATTAGTAAATATAAAAAGACACGCGGTATCTCTTATCACGTGTAAATTATGATTATTCGTGTTATTTTTCATATATATTAAATATTTACTTGGAAGCAAATTACAAACAATAATGACAACCAGCGATGCCAGTTTTTTCACGGTTTTTTTCCTAAAAATGGGGAAATCTGTAACTGAAATCTGTAAATGGGTTATTGTTGTGGACTCGAATGTCCTACAGCCCGATCCTGAAAAGGTTGAAACGATTATCAACTATCCAACTCCTACCAATCGCAAGGAAGTGAGACGTTTCATTGGAACAGCTTCGTGGTATCGCAGATTTATCCCAAACTTCAGCTCGATAGCTTTTCCATTAAATAAGTTAACGTCTCAAGCTAAGAATTCTCCCCCATTTCGTTGGTCTTCTGACGCTGATAAGGCTTTCCATACTCTAAAGGAAGCTTTAATATCCTCGCCGGTTTTATCATGTCCGGACTATTTACTACCTTTTCAGGTTCACACTGACGCAAGTGACTATGGGGTCGGCGCTGTCTTGACACAGGTTATTAATGACGAAGAGAGAGTTATAGCATACATGAGCAAGTCTCTGAGTAGTAAGAAACGCAATTACAGTGCGACTGAAAGAGAGGGTCTAGCCGTGCTGACTGCTATTGAACATTGGCGGTGTTATTTAGAAAATGGTCAAAAATTTACAGTTTTCACTGACCATTCATCTTTAAAATGGTTTCTAAACCTGAACAATCCCACAGGTCGCTTGGCTCGATGGGGTGTTCGCATTTCTTCTTTTAACTTTGAGATCAAACATTGTCGTGGTTCCGAAAATTTTGTTCCCGACAGTCTTTCTCGTTCTATGAATATTGCTATCATTGATCAGAATTCCTCTAATTTAGACGCGGTTTATAAAACTAAGGACGCTTGGTTTTTAAACATCTACAAAGGCTGTCAAAATGTTCCCACTTCGTTTCTTAACTATAACGTGTCCAACGGCAAGCTTTTCCGTTACAAAAAGAGTTTAAATCCTCTTACTAGAGAGTTGGAGTGGAAGGAAGTTATTCCTCAAGAGTAAAAAAGTGAGGTGATTTCTAAAAATCATTCTGTACCTACTTCTCCTCATCTAGGTATTTTCAAAACGTATAATCGTCTCTCCTTAAAATATTTCTGGCCTGATATGCACCGCGATGTCTCTAATTTTGTTTTGAACTGTGACACTTGCATTGCTCATAAACATACCAATCACACAACTCTTGGTGTAATGGGTCGACCTAAAGATTGTTCTCGTCCCTTTCAAATGTTGAGCATGGATCTTGTAGGTCCTCTACCTCCTTCAAAAAGGCAAAACACATTTCTATTTGTAGTGACATGTTGTTTTTCCAAATACTGCCTCTTATTCCCTATCCGTCGCGCGACATCTGAGATTTTAACAAAGATTCTTGAGGAAAATGTTTTCCTTATACATGGCATTCCCAGTACTGTTCTTATGGACAATGGCAAACAATTTACTAGTAATACTTTAAAACAGTTGTTTCTAAAGTACAATATTCCTAACGTAAAATATACGCCTAAATACACGCCTCAAGTCAATACTGTTGAGCGCTATAACAAGACTATAATTACAGCTGTATCAACCTTCATCGAAAATGATCATAGGTCTTGGGATTCTAATATTTCCAAGATAAAATTTGCTATTAATTCATCTGTTAATGAGTCTGGTTATACACCGGCATTTCTTGTTTTTGGTCGCGAGTTGGTTAGCTGTGGTTCTCATTACATCGATGCTGACGTCGGTAATTATATTATTTTCACGCCTAGGGATATTTATGCTAAAAATTTGGGTAACTTAAGAAAGATTTTTGAGAAAGTTCAGTCTTCCTTAATTAAAGCTCACTCTAAAAATAGTAAATATTACAATCTACGCCGTTATTGATTTCAAAGTCGGTGACATAATTTGGAAAAAAACTTTCTTTCAAAGTGACAAGAACAACATGTTTTGTAAAAAGTTTGCTCCTAAATTTATGAAATGTAAAATTATTTCTAAAAAGTCAAATCTATTCTATGAACTTGAAGACTTACATGGTAATAGTATAGGAGATTGGCATGTTAAAGATTTTAAATTATCTAACTATAAGGACTAATTGCTTCAATTAATTACCCTTCATCTATCTATAGACTATTTGTCTTTTAATCTGTATCTACCTAAATGTTCTATTGCTACTGTTATTATATTTTAAGTATCTATTTCATTCTACTTTCCTCTACCGGATAGTAGGTATAGGGAGATTCTACATTAAATAGGACTTTTAATTTTCTGCAAAGGTTTTAATGGTCTTGACAGCAACTGCATTTAGATATTGGGTAAGGTTATTAGACTTGGTATTTGAATCCTTTAATAGTTATATGAGAGTACTTCATGATAGTTATGAACTACTCAGTTTATTAGGGCGCATTAACACGAAGTCTAATTGCTTATTGCCTTTTTTAACTGCGTGATGTATGAATGAATGATGGAGGTATGCTTGGATGGAAGTTTGAAAGCTGTTAAATATAACTATTAAGCTATATATAGAGATAGAGGATTTTTATTAGTAAAAATCCTGACCTAAAAAGGGGGGTATGTAACGGTTGTGGTTTTTGAAACTCTTTGGTCGCTATCTAGCCTTTAGCATGGATTTGAGTTTGAATACTGGCAAGTTGGCCGGTACGTGACAGGAGGCTGCGGTTTTTGTGAAAAATCTGAATGTCGATGGAAAATATTTTATTCAAGGAGAAGATTAAAATATGGTATTTTAATTATATGTTGTTAACTTCTACGAGTTCTACTTTAATTTTAGTGTCTACTTTTCCCCGGAATCGGGTGAGTGTTGCGTACCTCTATTTTCTATCCTTTTGTCTATATTAAACCTTTCGTTTGTGACTGCCGCATCCTTCCATATTAAATGGTGCTTGGGTTTCCACTTACCCTGGCTTACGCTACGCAATACGCTATCTTTTTCCATTATTAATGTCGCAGTCACAAACGCTTAGTATTCTGACAATCTAGTGAATGGGATTTTTTACCCGGGATTCACAGGGAGCAAGTCTAGGCGAGTATTGACTCTACAGTCCTGCCGCCAGACGTTATAGAGGTTTTCCTGCTTCAAGAAATTATTAATCCCGGGAATCCTAAACTAGGCGTTTCCCCGCTGATAATGAAATTCCCAATCCCGGGAATCTTGGACTGAAGCTGTGAAGCTGCCCCGCTGAAAAATTCCCAATCCCGGGAATTCCGGACTGCGAATGAAGATACGTCGTGGTCAGGGGAGTGAAACCTTTTCAAGGGATTTATTCTTATTTAGCTCAATTCAGTAAAAACCCGCGACCTAGTCGTTTCTCCCTTTTGTAAATATTATTTCGATTCTTTCCTATTAAATTGTTCCTACTATACTTTTGTTTTACTTTCTACCTATAACTACCGCGACGCTAAACGTCACATACACACTTTTTACTAAGTCACAAACAATCTAAGAATGTAATTAAGTCTTGGATCTCTGTTACTTCTAATTTGTCAGATTCTCTTGAAATTTTGCATACCTACTTGTTTATGACATTGCGATAACAATATAATTGTATGGTAGGTACTATCGAGATGTTATGATGATGGAGACAGGTGGTCATAGGAACTCAATGGCTAATAGTGGATCTGTCGAGTTTGGAATCGTTTGACTCGTCGTTTTAAAGCGAGTGTTTGAAGCAGGTAAGTCGGAATCCAAACAATAGAAACAAAATATTTTTTTTCGTTCACACGGCGTAATTTTTGTAGTATACCGTACACGAGATTTTATCGAATGTCGTAGTGACAAGAAAATTCGTATGGCAACATTGAAAATCATTCACAAGTCATCCATGCGGGAACTAAGTATATTTAGTGAAAGTACACAAAGCATAAAAAATAAAACCTATCTATTAGCAGATTTATTAGAAGAAAAAAAGCCCAGTGTGGTGCTTATCGGAAACATGGATTAGAGAGGATCAAAAAAACCTAATAGACAGAAATAGATAGATATACTTTTGGAACAACCTACAATAGAAAAAAACATCGGGCAGGTGAAGGAGCTATATTAACTAGAGATGGAATGACATTTAATGAAAAGAGTGAAATCCGTTGATTATGTGGTTGAATTTTGTGCTATAGAATTGCCATCTAATATAATAGTTATCGCGATTTATCGAACTGACCGTGGATTGAAATATTTTTTGAATTTCTAGACAGACTATTACATAAACTTAAATACAATTATTATTAAAAACACATAGTTAATACGGGAGATTTCAATATTATAAATAAACGCTACTTTAAATTCCAAAGACTATAAAAGACTATCAGACACAATGTTAGAAAGTAATCTCCAGCAAATAATTAACGAACCAAATAGAGAACCAATCACTAGCACAACCTGTATTTATTTAATATTTACTAATATAAAATACTATACATTATCAGTACAGGACTTCGGAATTTCAGACCACAAAGGTTTATATTTCACAATAAGCACATCATTACAAATGGTTAAACAAAGAAATTATTTAACTCTCGTAATCAAATGCTTTTTAAATCTGAACTGGGTAACATAGACTGGAATAGCACACACACACTAATTATAACAATTTCAACTCAAAACTACAGGACATACTATTGTATACCATTTAAACGATTAAAAAATAATAATAAAAGGATAACAAAAGGAATAAAAATATCTTGCCAACACAAACTACAGCTAAAAAGGATTACCTACCAAACAAACAATAAAATACTTAAAAAACATTATAAAGATTACACAAGAAAATTAAAAAAAATGCGATCACATATAAACAAGATTAATTATAATTATTGGTAAAATCAAAAAATAAAATAAAAAGTATGTGGAACGTAATTAAACATGTCAAATCAAAACAAATACCTTGCTCCATCAAAAACATACAGGTAAAATCTGGGAAAAACAACAACTATGTTAGACTGTCCTATTTCAGTCTCAAAGATATTTAACCAACACTTTGCATCTATAGGCGACCCATACAAACAACAAATAACGCAAGCAAAAAATAACAATAATAGTAACATGAATCTGGGCCCTCCGCTCCATAGTGCTGAAACGTCTTCTATCAACTCATTGTACTTGCAACCAGTAACTGAAAAGGAAATTTGGGGTATTATAATTAACCTACCAAACAAACATAGCTGCGGCAAAGATGACATTCCACTAAGCCTTATCAAAATGTGTGTAAATGAGCTAATAGCCCCTCTTACAAAATTAATAAATCAGTCCTTTAATGAATCTGTATTCCCGGATATATTCAAAATAGCTAAAGTAAGCCTGTGTTTAAGAAAGGTGTTAACCCTGACGACCCTACCAATTATAGGCTTATATCAATGTTGCAGGCTATCTCCAAAGTTTTCGAAAAAGCAATGGCAAATAAGATAGAACAGAACAGAACAGGCTTCGTAGAAAAATACAAGTTGCTTGATGAAAACCAATATGGATGCAGAAAAATAACCATTCTACGACACTTGCTGTGTATAAGTACGTCCAAGAGATATTGAATTGCATTAGAGGAGAAAAATATGCAGTCTGCTTGTTACTCGACATGTCAAAAGCTTACGTCAGAGTGTCGCACACTATACTACTTAATAAATTAAATAAAATTGGTTATCGAGACAGGGCATGCGAGTGGGTCAAGTCATATCTCACTAACAGAGAGCAATATGTGCAAATAACACATAATAATAGGTACTAAACTCGTGAAATAGAGAACATTAAGTCAAACGAAATCATCACCAACTGGGCAATACCACAGGGAAGTATAATAGGATGTATACTTTTTCTCATATATATCAATGACTTGCCAAAAATAACCCAACATCAGTGTATTCTGTTTGCAGACGATGTGTCCCTATTATTCAAATGTTCCAATAGTAATAATAGTCTTAACTGTATCAAAGAAACATTTAACAATGTTATCACCTGGTTATCTAAACATAATCTTGAAATAAATGTCGGTAAAACAAAAATAATACAATTTATACCACATCAAAGACTAACATTTAATCTTAACCCACTTACTAATAAACGTTGAGTAACGGTGGTATAGCTATACATTGTTTTGTCCTTATCTGTCAAATTCAAATGTCACAATGACAGATAAGGACAAAACATTGTATAGCTATACTACCGTTACTCAACGTTTATTAGTAAGGGGGTAACAATATAATAAATTCATTAAATGTAGAAGAAGTTGACAAAATATACATTACTTGGGCTAACAATCGATAAATCTATAAACTGGAAAGAACATAATAGATAAAGTAAAATCAAAATTATCACAATAAAATTCATTTATGCTCTTAGCATCCTTAAAACTAATACCCACCTTGAATGCGCATGGTCGGCATATTACGCCTACGCATATTCCTGGTTCAGGTACGGAGTGCTACTGTGGGGCGAGAGCACGGATGCGAATTCCAGCGCAATGTCGATTCTATCACCCGGGTATGCGATAGGCCGTTGTTAAATGAATCATCATACTGCAACAATCCTACGGTGTCAATGAGGCTTGGGCCAATAACAAACCATAAAACTTGCACCATTATTAATAAACTCGATAAAAACAAAAGTCCCGGCTTTGACGGAGTTCGTGCATCCGACTTGAAATACGTTAGTAAGGAAATTACTCCAGCCATATCGCACTTAATAAATACATCTTTAACCACCTGTACGTACCCCGACAGTCTGAAACTTGGCACTGTTCGCCCAATTCACAAGAAAGTTTCCAAAACCGAATATAATAACTACCGGCCAATAACAATACTTTCTTTCATTGACAAGATAGTTGAGCGTTACATAGGTGATGAAATCAGTAAATTCTTACAACAAAATAATATAATCAACTGTAAACAATTCGGGTTCCAACGAAATAAGAGTACTGAGCAGCTACAGTGTCAATTCTCTAACGAAATAAACGGGTTTCTGAACGAACAAAAGCATGTTTTGGTGATAGTTATTGACTTTAGTAAGGCATTTGACACTCTAGACTATAACACCTTATATAAGAAACTAGCTTTTGCCCGCGACTTCGTCCGCGTAGAACTCGTTTATCGCAGTTAAGTAAATTAATAGTTTTAAGTAAATTAATAGTTTTAAGTAATTCTATAGTTTGACGTCCTCCCTGGCAAGAATGATCTTTCAAACGCATGTAATATTGAGCTCGAAATTGACCGGGACACCAACTTTAACCATTAACTCTTACGGGAGGGCACTCCCGATACCTCGAAAGAGTTCAGGAACTCTAAGGGTAGGACGTGACTTGCTCTGTGTCTATGACATTGTCTACCAAGAGATACTCCACAACATCGCCTTCTACATGAGACATATTTTTATATTTATCCGCCCGACAATTTCGTTTGTCGGTGCTAATATCACCCTCTCGCACAAACATTCTCTATTCTTTATATGGTTTTTTAGATCGGGGTACACGTTATTTTTTAGATCATCTGTGTTTTGTACAATATTAAAGAATTCGCGGTTTAATGTATTCAAATCGTTACTATCTCTCGCCATACGATCTTCGACCATTTTTAGTAGAGCTGCCGGATATATTGCCCCGACTGTGTATCATGGTGTACTCGTAGTTCCTGGCATATTTGTAGTAAGGTTAATTTTTTATATATTGAGTATATATATAAAAAATTAACCTCATCGTAGATGCCGAAATGCATTTATTTTATCCGCTGGTGTGCCCCTAGTTATCACCTGTAGATGACAATCTGTCTAAATTCGCCGTCTCAAAGCACCATCCCTCTCATGATAGTTTGGTTGCTCTTAAAATATCCATCATAGTTCAATATTACATATTACATATTATGAGTCTTAATACTAATTATAATGTAGGTATCTATCATTATAAATGGCGGAACTCCCAAACATCATCAGTGGCCGCTGAAAAAACAAAGACAATTATATTCTTCAAACAAATTTACCCAATGCCCATTAATCTAATTCGGTGCTGCGGTTAATCCGTGAAAGCGTAACAAACAGACAGACGACAGACAATTGCCTTTTTTTTTGAATTGTTATTTTGAATTTCTACCTATACTTTCACATCATTTTCGAAATCTGCGTCCTCAAAATCTAAGAAAATGACAATTATGTCCACTTTTTAAAAAAGATCATGGCCTCCATCTTGAATACTAAATTTGACATAATTTTCATAATCTGCGTCCACAAAATATAAGAAAATGATACCAATGACGACTTTTTCAATAAACATCATGACGGCCATTTTGAATTCCAAATTTGATATCATTTTAGAAATCAGCGTCAACGCAACCTAAGAAAATTACACCCACGATGACTTTTTCAAAAAACACCAAACATTGTCGTTATTCCCTCGGGAACTTTTAAATTATCCGGGATGGGATTTTTCTATGTGTTAATTCAGGGTGCTACACCCATTTTAAATTTCATCCTAATCCATCTAGCCGTTGCAGCGTTAAGGGGTAACTAACTAAAACCCCTTACCTTTTACCCCCTTAGGGGTAGTTTTTTCTAAATCTCTGAAAGCAGTATATTTTATTTATAAACAGTAGTCTAAATATCAATTTCCTAATGTAGCCATTTCGATATCTCCCATACAAATTTCTACTCCCCATTTATCGCCTGAGGGGGAGATTTACGGAAATCAATGAAAGTTTTTTTTTTATGTTAAACAGTATTAAACAGTAGCTTAAACACCAATCACCACGTTTCCAACTAAAAAAATTAACATAAATGACCAAATTGTCATACAAACTACCATCCCAAATCTCACCTCCTTAGGGGTGATTTTTGAGATACAAATTTAATCTAATTCAGTTCCGCGGTTTATCCTTGAATGCATAACAAACAGACAGACGACAGACATAATTACTTTCACGTTTATAATGTTACTATGGATTTCCTTTGTACAGCAATATTATGTATACCTATCGATGTATAGCTTTTTTACCCCTTGAGTATTGTTTGAAATGACATTTTAGAATTAAATAACCGACCAATTCGCCGAAAAATTAAATGCCTATCCGTAATTATTTTCAAGTGATCATAATAACCGCCCTAATATTAAATAACAGCCGTAGAATTAATACGCCGTGAATAGTATTGAAAATAGCGGAAAAAAATGTTAAAATCGGGATATGTCAACGCTGACAACTTCAATCTGACACCGCTCCTTTTGATATAGACTAACAAAACTGAATGTAGGTACAAAGCCTGTCTCATGTTGTCACACTGGATGGCAAAAGCCATAGGAGAAATAAATTATTCAATTGCGCAATTTTGTCAAATAATTACAAATCTTATTCTATATTAGTAATTATTTGCGTCCCCAAAAACTAAGAAAATGTTACCCGTGACAACTTTTTCAAAAAATATCATTGCCGCCAGCTTGAATTCTAAATTTGACATCATTTTCATAATCTGCGTCCCCAAAATGTAAGAAAATGATACCAATGACGACTTTTTCAATAAACATCATGGCGGCCATTTTGAATCCGAAATTTGATATCATTTTCGAAATCTGCGTCAACGCAACCTAAGAAAACGACACCCATGATGACTTTTTCAAAAAACAAAAAGATATTGTCGTTATTCCCTCGGGAAACTTTAAATTTTCCGGGATAGGATTTTCCTATGTGTTAATCCAGGGTATAAGCTATCTCCATCATAAATTTCATCCAAATCCATCCAGCACCATTGCAGCGTGAAGGAGGAACAAACTAAAACTCTCTTTTAACCCCCTTAGGGGTAGTTTTTTCTAAATCGCTGAAAGAAGTATTTTTTATTTATTATCAGTAGCCTAAATACCAATTTCCAAACTGCTTATTTTAAAAATAACTTATCTCTTATACAAATTTCTACTCCCTATTTGAACCCTTTAGGGGATGAATTTCCAAAAATCCTTTCTTAGTGTACCCTTAGGGTACCCAAGGAATATTCTATTCAAATTTCAAGTCCCTAGGTCCAGCGGTTTATGCTGTGCGTTGATCGATCAGTCAGTTAGTTTTACCCCTTTCCATCCCTTCGGGGATGAAATTATCAAAAACGCTGAAACACGTATAAATTAATTTTCAATTTTCAACCTAAACACAAAATTTGAATAGTCTAACTTAAACTAAAACTGACGGACTTTCATACAAATTTTCATCCCCTTAGGGGTGGAATTTCCAAATATCCTTCCTTAGTGGATCTTTACACTATATAAGGTATCTATGTGCAAAATGTGAAGTCTCTAGGTCCTAAGGTTTGGGCTGTGCGTTGATATATTAACAATCCGTTTTACCCCTTTTCATCCCTTCGGGGTTGAAATTATCATAAACGCTGAGGCACGTATAACTTGAAATTCAATCGCCAACCTAAACGCAAAATTTGAAGCGTCTAACTTCAAAACTGACGGACTTTCATACAAACGCTTTTCCCCTATTTTACCCCCTTAGGGGTGGAATTTCCAAAAATCCTTCCTTAGTGGATCTCTACACTATATAAGGTATCTATGTGCAAAATTTCAAGTCTCTAGGTCCAGCGGTCTGGGCTGTGCGTTGATATATCAACAATCAGCTTAGCATTTTATATAATAGATTAGAACAAAATGGCATACAGGGCCCTCTCTTAAAGTGGTTCGCAAGTTATCACAGCAATAGGTTTACCGCAGTTAGATTTGGTACAGCACAAGGATCAATAATCGGGCTAACCGAATATCTTTTATATGCCAACGATATGTGCAACTCAGTCGGTCAGGACTGTATATATCAGTTTGCGGACGACACCTGTGTTATGGTTGCTGACAGGGACCTCGTGAGCGCCGAGCGTAGGCTGCAGGCTAAGTTTAACAACCTCTGTAAGTGGTCATACGATGTCGGCCTAGTACTGAACTCAGATAAAACCAAAGCTATGCACATACACTCGTCGCACATCAAGTCACTGCACTCGCCGGTCATCCGCGCACATAACCACGGTTGCCTCCATGCAGGATACAGCGACTGTCGTAATTGTGGTACCCTCGAATTTGTAAGGGAGCATGTGTACATCAGTTTAGTGATTGACTTTAGATTCAATTGGAAACCCCATATCGACCACGTATGCAATAAGCTAAGATCAATACAGAGTAGATTAGTTATTCTAAAATACAAGTTACCATATTCCACATTAAGAATGCTTTATTTGGCGCTGGCGGATTCCGTAATACGTTACGGGATAAGCAGCTACGAGTATGGTAGATCATATAAGTCACATTTAAACAGCATTTACCATTTGCAATTAAAGTTATTAAAGACAATTGTGCCTAGGAAAGTGAGAGATCACCACAGGAGCGACTACTCTCAGCTGTTTCAGTATTGCAGTGTGGTGCCCGTGCAGAGCATAATTAAACTGTCCGTACTTAAAGAAGAAATTAACAACATTTCAAAATTACATTAAAAACGTCGCTTCAGTAAATTAAGAAACTTAACCAAGACGGGCAAGTTTGTGCTTCCTTCATATAAAAACGTGTATGGCATGAGAACATACCATTATATCTTACCCAAAGTAATTAATGAACTCCCAAAAAAAATACAAGATTTATACCTCTCCAACCTTAGGGTTAATCAATAAGACGTGTAAAAAAGTTCTTTATATCATGTATTAACTTGGATTACATTCTTTGATTGTCATAGTCGTAAATAATTGGAATTAAGTTATTAAGAAATAATATAAGACCAGGTTTTGTAAGGACCTACTGGTAACATGTCAGCCCTAATGGCATTATTTGATACTTGATCAAAATTTGAACTAGCGGTCCTTTATAGAACCTACATTCAATAGTAGCTCTTTACTCCGAACTCACTGACTACTCACAAGCCTCTGACACTTTTGTAGTCTTTCAAATTAGAAACTCTGCGATAAATGTTTTATTTGGATCTTTAAAAAAAAAACTCATCTCGACAACGTCACCTTGGTCTGCCGCGACGCCAAATACTATTGCGTGGGATCCATTTCGTCTGGTATGCGACAGACATGCCCAACCCTTTCCCATTTAAACTCGGAGGCTGCTAGTGCTAAATCTGTTATTTGAGTTTTGGAGCGTAGCATTGTATTCCTGATGGGGTCTGTTAACTTAACTCACACGAACCAACGATACTTCGCTACATAACTCTCTAATTTCCAACCTGAACATAGACTTCCAAAAACTAAACGAAATATTTAATTTTAAATGGTACAAATTAATCTTTTATCTATTGCGCTCTTAATCTTTCAATTTTAGCCAGTCACAATAAAATATTGAAAAGCTGGTTGAAACGAATATGAAACTAAAATACCCTTTCTCCAACTACTAATCTCTTCAAAACTCTCAAAGGCACTAACTTAAATTTCTTAAAACTAGTCATCTGAGCGAGATCCTCAGAAACTACTCGAGCAAATACTCAAACCATTTTAGAGATCAACGCAACTCAATCCTGTAGAGTACGGTAACAAACAACATTTCATGCACACAACTTTGATACGAGATTACCCTTTCCACTGTTGTTTTATCTTACAAGTACAAAATAAACATGATTTAGCTTCCCATAATATAAAGCGGGCGCTACTATGTAGTATTTTTCGGTGAAATGAAGCAGAAGTGACAAAAATGTGAGTAAAGGACTACAGGAAAGGAGTGCTATGATAATTGCGGTGTCTGATCGTGGTTAATATAAGTACTTATCACATACTAACAGCCTGATCTCAACTTTGCGCGGTTGGATTTGCGGTGGCAGCAAGCGGCAGATGTGGAAAGTAATGCAAATAGAACTATTATATAGATAAAACCCCCCGATATAGAGTCGATTTCCACTTTAAGAGCTGATTAATCAGCCCAACCGATTTTCATGACACCTAAGAACCATTGCGATTAATATTGCCTAAAACCTTTTAAACGCCTTAAGTCAAATACAAAATATGTCACTCACACGCCAAACATATTTGCTAAATCACAACTTAATTCATACGAATTAGTCTCTTTCAGTCTTCAACTCGTGTTGGCTGTGGCCGACAGTGGCGTTAGTGGCGCGAGTTTCAATTGACAGCCAGAGCCGTCTGTGGCATACAAAGGTTAAACACTAAATCTGAATCGGTCCATCAGTTTGGGAGCTCCGATGCCACAGATACACGGACACGTTAAACTCATAACACCCCATTGCAATGGAAACCCGCTAAACCTGCCACGACCCAGAACAAGGATCCCCTCCTGTGTCACGCAGACGACGGCCTAACTCCTTAAACTGTTCATTGGCCTCCGAACCACAAGGTCCCGATGTCTCCACCGCGACAGCAACAAAATCGTACAGCGGCTCTAAGGCTTGTACTTGGAGTGCTTCATCTTCGCGGCGGTCTCTGCCGTGGACCCAGCCACCCTAAAAGTATTATTCAAATGAGAAGCGGTGAAAGTACTCACGCAGGTCCCATCCCATAAAAGACAGCGCCCTCTCTGCCGTGGAACCAACAAAAGACAATCCGGTCTATTTCCATCCGTTCAAGACAGACCTGGAGGTTCTAAAACACAAGGGATGTTAGCAGAAACCATGGCTCATCGAACAATGTCATTAATAGAGTGGTGCCTTCGGAACCACCCCGCATACCTTTGGCAGCCTAGCCCGTGATGACCATAGTCCCACAAATGCATTGGTGCACCTCACAAAGCTTTCCACCAACCGTAACGCTACAGCAATTCTAAGGGAATCAATGTCCAGCAATGTTCCCAATTATGGAGATGCCCAAGCATGTAACCACGCTCCTGATTCCTGTCTTGCTACAGCCTTAAGATGGGCCACCTCAGTTCCCAAAGCGCCACTCAATAAACACTGATAACTCTGCTTGCAGAGTATGTCGTTCCACAACCTCTGTACATTAGGTTTGTCTGGCCGTTCGTTACTAGGACAAAGGACGGACCATCTTGCCAAAGTCTCAGCCTCTAACAGCAGCCGAATCTAGACACAAACTTATTTAATATGACATTAGTACATTTTTTTCCACTCATATTTTGACTCACCAGGCTCAATTACTTGCTAAAGAATTTAGGGAAAAATGGTCCTTGTTAACCGCTTATCATGATCATAAATAATTTAGAAAGCTGTTCTCTTGTTAGTTGAGCACCCGAGTTCGCGGTAAATAGGTAGGAAAGTTTCATTTTGCAATTCTACACCTTATAACAACTTAAATAGGATGAGTTAAGTACATAATGTTCAAAACCTAGTGCAAATTGAAGTATAAGTACCTACTCTAAGATCGTTAAATGTCCATCAATCATCTTTGAATGCGTCTTTTGTGCGTCGAAATTAATAAATGGCCGTGACGTCACAAGTTTACTGTAATTATGAAATAAAGAATTCTAGATCCATATAAGACTCGTGACAGCTCTATCGCTACTGGGATGCATTTTTTAATGTGTGAGTAAAGAAGAACGTTATGGACGATGAGATGACAGTGCAAAATATGTTATCATTGCGTATTATGCAAGTACTAAGATATGCATACGTCAAAAAACAAACATATACCTACACGGAAGAAAAGGTTAAACAAATGCACAAATGTTAAGATTGCTTAAGTAATAGGAAAAGGAGCGTCCTCACTGAGAGCATTTGCGTGAATATTCGAGTGGTGTGGACGTTGAGCCGAGCGTTACAAAGCTTAAGGCCCAGATAGGCGGGTGAATAAGTACGCGTACTTAAAGCTCGACAACCTTTTTCGCCCGTGTTTACCTTTAGAAGTTCGCGTACACACACGGGCGAGGAAGGTCGCCGAGCCATAAGTACGGAGTACTTACTCGCACGTCTATCCTGCACTTTACATACCACTCGATGTTCGCGCCACCGCCAAATGCTCATTACACGCGAATGCTCTCAGTGAGGACGCTCCTTAAGAGGGACAGATCTTTGTACAGAGCTTATTTATATTGACTGAATGACAGACAGACATTATATAAAGTACCTACTGCACACAGCAGGATAACATTTGTTTTAAATCGAACTTAGTTTAGATTTGAATGTACCGAAAACGTACCCTATAATTTACTTTAAACGGTAGTAAATAATACGTTTAACATTTTTTTAAGTCGAGCAATTTGTATGTAGTAGATGCGGTGACAAGTTACTCTCCGTATCACATTATCTACCAGTGGCGTGATTGGTTTAAAAACGAAACGAATAGAAACGTTAGCGTAATGCATCTTGGCTAGGGCTTCTGAAGAGATGTAGGCTACGTCCTACGTGGGCGATTCAAAGCGAACAGAATTGCGAAGCGATCCGATGCGGTGACACGCGGTTTCAATGCGGTGCGACGCGGCGTTCTTGTCCTACGTGCGCGGGATTCGCCCTGCCGCAGGACTAACTCCCGCCGCCGACAACCGACGCCGCGTCGGTTCGCGCGCAAAATATCAAACCGTTTGAACGCGTTCACTTCGTTGCGCGCCGCGCCGCCCGCACCCCCCACCTGTATTGGTCACGTAAGACTCTTCAATAGCTGTCGACTTTTTGTTTCTTTCGCGCCGCGTCGCAACGCATCGCATTCGCGTGGAATTCGCTCACCTAGGACGCCGCGCGTTGTCTGTTGATTAGACGCTTTCATCAAAATTCTGACTTGTTTTGACATTTTACGAACTTGTCTTATTCTACTAGTTTCACAGAACTGTAATTTTTTAATTGTAGTGGTTACAAGACGAATGAAATATATTCAGTCATGAGTTTACTAAAGTAGTGGCAGTTTCGTGGAGAAACCTCTACGGTTTGAGGTTAGACGGGTCTTGTTTGAACAATGATTTGGCGATGAGATTTGTATATACGAAGGTAGAATTGCACTGTGAAACGCAAATTCTGAGAGCCGTATAAATTTTACAATAAGAAGAAAATGTGTTGTGTTCTATTGGCATCTTTTTAGCTTTTTTCTTTTTTGAAATAATGTTTAGTCTTTGCGTTTAATAAAACTTATTTTACTCTTACAATATTACCGCAGTGCACAGATTTTTTAAGAAACAATTTTACTCGTTCTTTTTTTACACTTGTGTATGATAGATGAATCTTCTCTAAGGAACTATTAAGGCGTTAAACTGTGATAACGTGATGAATAGTTACTTAATGATATGTATAGTGGACATTAGGCTTAATAGGCAGCTGCATAATTTTGTACCTTGCCGGTTTAACGCCTTTGACAGATTTGTGCAGGAGTTCAAACATGACGTTAAAGTGACAAAGTACTATATTGTACAGCTATTTATAAGACCGACCGAACCTACCTAAGTATTTATTTTATGCCAAACCATAAAAATAAATACTAGACACTAACCAGCAGAGATCCTTAGTAACGCAGCTCACAATTTGTTTTTCATCGGCTGCATTGCTCTTATAGCTGCGTTTCGACGGATTCTCGCTCGATGTATTTTCAATTGATCCTTTCACTGCGCTAGCTGAGAAGTTTGTATTGAGATCGCAAGTTCCTTGTGGCTTCAAAGAAATTTAATACGGACTAGCGGTTTCATATCATTTTATTCTTTAAGTTGAAATGGTTGTAATTTGTTTTCTAAAGCAAGCTTTAATATTACAGTAAGTCAGGGGCTTAGCTGTGACTTTAAAAAACTCGATTAGAGTGAAATTAAATGGAAGTTTTTAATGTTACAAATTGGAAATTATATGTAGAAAAACGGGCTGAAATATTGTCATAATAAATTTTTATTTTTAGGGTCCCGTACCGGCGAGCGCACAACGGGACCCTATTACTAAGCCTACGCTGTCCGTCCGTCCGTCAGTCCCTCCGTTCGTCTGTCTGTCTGTCCTTACTTTAAAGGGCTGTATCTTTTGAACCGTAATAGATAGCGGGTTGATTTTTTACGGATGCTGTGCGACAGATCTAGTGACCAAAATAAATAAAATAACTAATAAAGGGGGTCTTCATACAAGAAACGTTTTTTCAAACGTATTTTTATTTTTGTTGTACTGTAAAAAGGGCTAAACATACAAATTTAGTATGATTATAGTACGAATCCTGTAGAAAAAAAACAAATACTAAAAATGGTCAAAAGTGAGTTGGGCTCGCGCTGATTCGATTCAAAATCGAATTCAAATCGGAATATATTAATACCTGCGCTGCCGCGGTACGAAGCCCTCGGTACGCGATTGTGACTCGCACTTGACCAGTTTTTTCAAACGGTTTCCATGCGATCATGGACAATCTCTAGCACATAATAAAACAATACGCCAACGACCCCACAAAACGTCCCTTATGATTTGTTCGCCCAATTGTCATAGCAAATAGTCGATTCGCCGTAAATATAACGATATAAAGAAAACGTCGCACTAACTGTGTGTTTGTTTTTGACACAATAGAGAGAGGGCAATGTAGGGCCCGTAAACTTGTCAGCGACAGAGCCAGTAAATAATGTATGGGTTCACCGGTTTTGTCCTGAGTTACGCAACTATAGGGTTGGGAGCTAGGGGATGGAATTGAAGCTTAGAAAGTAAAAGACATAAAAACATAGGTCTGTAATTCGGAAACCCGTTCTTTCTCATATATATTTTTTAGGTCATAATTAGTTTGTTGACATCATTTTGATATCGCTGGAACCGTAAATTTTTCAGAATTTCTTCATGTCTTACGTGTAGATGAGGCTAGGTTACGTTAGGCTTGATTTATAAAAATCTTGAAAAGTAATAGTTTCTTAAAATAATAAGTAATGACTTGCGATAATTATGATTATAAGACAGACTATGACTAAAAATAATTATGGCAGATACACCCATATAATTCTTTTCTCGACTATACAAATAATGTTTAAAACTCATACCTAAATAAAAGACTAAAGTGATACCTTAAACTAATCTAAGTTGAACTATACCGCCCCGCCCCGCTGCTGCCGTATGCGTGAGAGAAAGGGAAGCCAGAGAGACAACCGCCGTAACGCGTTACGTAACGCGTTACCCTCCGATAAGAAGTTACCACTTCAAAAATATTTTTATTTAGGTTTCGGTTTTCATAAAGTCATTTTACGAGCAATTTTTGAAAATTATCCATGTATATCTATGCAATATAAGAGGAAAACCACTGGACCTAGGGACTTGAAATTTGAAGAAAATATTCCTTTTTTATCCCAAAGGTGCACTAAGAAAGGATTTTTTGGAAATTCATCCCCTGAAGGGTAGTAGCGAGAAACTTATTTCAAGCGTACGAAGTCGCGGACATATTCAAGTATAGTACATGAGCGAATGAAATACACCATCTACGTCTATAGTTATAAAATACTACTTGAAAGTCCTCGATCCAATATTTGAGAGATAATAAAGACGTGTTTTTGTAAGGAGTTGTAAAACTATTGGCAAAGAAATATAAAAAAAGATAAAAGAAATTTATTCAGTAAGTAGGCCGCACGGGCACTTTTACACGTCAAGAATCTACCAGCGCTTCCCAAGAGAAGACCACTGCTGAGAAGAAACGCCGCAAGAAACTCAGCAGTCAGTCATTTTTATACATATTTCTTATTACAATGGTACTACTTAGTCTAGCATTATATAAAACTATAAATATTAAATTAAATGTAGTATCAAATGACATGCGTAGTTCAGCAGGAAAACATGCCAATTAAGAACCTTACGGAAGAGATAGCGAAAAAAAATAATACTTATGTGTATATAAGATGGTGCGAGACGACCACATAAAAGTTTCGATATGTTTTCCTACATCAACGGTATACGGATATAGAGTCGAGTACATCACTAGCCAAGACGAGGAAAGCTGTAAGGATTTATGTGTAATGCTATGCTGATTCTTACAATCCTTTAGGTTAAACATGTGCCAAAAATATATCTAGCCTAGTAGGTATTTGTTTTGTTATTCGATTTTTTTCATGTTGTCAAAAATAAATAAATATCAAGGGAAAATTTTACACAAACTGACCTAGTCTCAAACTAAGCTCGAGGCTTATACTAGAGAACTACTTGAAAACGATGTAAATAAATATTTAGAGAAATAAATACATAGAAAACATTCAATATTCAGAAACAAATAGTCCCGCTCATCAGACAAATATCTGCCCATGCCCGGGAACCGAACCCGGGACCGCTAGCTTTGTAGGCAGGATCACAACCAACTAGGCCAACGAGTCTTCTAACAAAATAACGAAAAGAATATAATAACAAAAAAACAAGAATAAAAGACTCGATTGCTAGAATAAGTTTATTTACCTTTTCATTTTAATACCGTTTTTTATTACAGTTTTTTATGTAATATAATCGTAAAATTGCCTTGATTTTAAAATACCATTTTTATGGCATGTAGTGTGGGAGGCAAACGACCTAACTAGGCTTCTATTCAACTCTGTTAAACCATATTCCTTTTGACGTGTTATCGTATTGTTTTTAACTTAGCCGCCCTTACTGTCAAGTAATTAAGAGCTATCAAAACATTGACAATACGGTAACACGTCAAGGGCAATAATATGGTTTTACCCTGTAGACTATAGGCCCTGACCTGATACTTGTGTCACTTTGTCGAAAGCTAGATAAATATATAAAACCAATGTGATATTAGTCAAATACTATAATTCTCCTTGAGAAGTCAAATAATAAATAAGTGTCGAGGTTCTTTGATAAAATCATAAATAAATGAGAAAATGCGGTTGAAAAATCAGTTTATTTTGAAATTTACGAATTCTCTGCCTACGTATAACACATTTTTTTTATTCATAACTTTAAAAAATAACAAAATGTACCTATGACACACGTCAAAAGGCTTTCTATCTTCATTCTGACGTAAATTATCAATAGTAAACAAACTTCGCGTTTTTAATATAAGCAATGAAATCTAAGAAAAAATACTCCATTTGATTTAGCTCCTGACTTAATTTCATTTCTATCTTTCTTCTTTCAATTATGAGTTATGGGCAGATATTTGTCTGATGAGCGGGACTATTTGAGAAAAAACCTATGTACAGCAATAAAGTAGGTACTTAAATTTGATGTCTCAGACAGTTTCCATTAATCAATCACTATTTATAAATTGTTTTTGTAAAGAAAAACTTATTTTCTTTGTAGACTTTTTCTGTTTCGTGTAGGTAGTGTTTGGCACAGTTCTTACTAATGTTAAAAAAATTGGTAAAATACAAAGATATTATTATGTTTCAAAACATTTAAATTTATAAAGGTCGGGCAACTTATCACAAGGTCAAATTTCCGTAACAAACTGTTTCGTTTGTACGAATTTTAATAAGTTAGTTTTTTTGATTTCTTGAAACCGTTTAACTCTTTTGGTTTTTTAATAAAACGAATCTAACCTACAGGTTCTGTTTGTTTATTCTCTCTAAACATTTTGAAACTTTAGTGGGTCAAAAAAAACATATGAATTTTCGGCCAATGAAACAGATGGGAAACAAAACTTCTGACTTGCGATATAGGATACGTATAAATCTTTTTACATAGATTGCGAAAAATGGAACGAACGAAATTAGATAAAATCACCTATGATTGTGTTAGTATCGTTCTTTGAAGATTAATTTAAATTACAAAGCAAGTAAGGTACCTTTATTTAATAAACACACATGTATGATTTCATTCACTTATTCTATCCTTTTGCGGCAGCTCTTGTGTAACGAACTATGTTATCCTAAGACTTCTAACTTACCTTACCTCTTCAACCTAAATTAAATTTTATTAATAACCAGGTGTTGTCAGTCAAAGCGTCTGGTAAGATAACTTAAGAAATAGGAATCAATTTTTAACAATAAACAGTGAGTGCAGAATGCACAGAGACGTACTTACATCTTATACGATTCCATACAAATATGAGTTACGAAAATTGACAACCAATCAAGAACTAATAGACCAATTGTAGTGTTTTTACCGTTATTCGTTAGCTGATCAAATGAGGTTCAAAATGGTATATAATAAATGTTTGTAAATATTGTAGTTTTTATGATGGAAGCATTTAAAAAACCATCGCTGACGCGTTCATACAAATTAGTATGAACGCGTCGGTAATAGTTTTTAAAAAGGTTCCTCCGTGCAAACTGCGATATATATACATTTTACGGCAGGGGGGGGTGAAGCGGCCAGGGGAGGGGGGGGGAGACTAGTGAACTTTAAACGCCACACCTAAATGTATCATTTCACACAAGTTTTAAAACTTTATTAATTTGTTTGATATTCCCATACAATTGAATACATAGAATTACTCAGCTATATAGAAACTACACCATTACACTAAGTACATACTAAAACTAGGAGAAAAGTTACTTTCAACAAACTACTCGATCTTTACAATACGATACAAGTTTAAACTTGCCATAATTTTTTATAGAGAATTTCCGCCACCGCTCGAAAGCGTCGGTTTCGTCTGACACTAAACGATGTTTACACATTAGCGCAAGGAGGAAGTAAATAATATTTCGTGAGGACATGCCTGTAATGTAGGTAGTTTGTGAAACGTCTTAAATAGCGCTGTTTTAAATTTAGTAATGTGGTACTTATCACGTTGTATCTACAGGCGAATTCTAATGTTGTTGTACTTACATTTTCTCAAACATGCTTTGAAATAACGGTTTTCCGATTGAAACACATGGACGGAAAATGCCTCTTTTTACTCCTAGGAGTAAAAAAACCATATGAAAAAACTTTCCGTCCATATCCATATTGTTTTTTCAAAAGTGCTCTCTATTGCGTATAAAATCGAAAGGACCATGAAAAAAATCCCGTACACCCAACTTGTGGGGGCGCAGTGAGGGGCGCGGCGCGGCGGGGCTCTGCGGAGCGGCGGCGGCGGCGGCTCGTTGTGCGTGAAACGGTGAAACTATCGCTACTAATACTCGTATGACGCAAACAAACATTATCTCCGAATTTGTCAAAGGTTTTTAAAAATACTTATAATCATGTATTTGTATAATTTCCTCGCATTGTTTGAGAAAAGCATTATGTATGCCTCGGCGGAAACGAGGATTTCCTGACTCGTATTTTAGCAGGCCTCGCTGTTGCTCGGCCTGCTAACCACCTCGTCAGGAAATCCCTTACTTTCCGCGCCTAGGCAACAATGTACTATTATGACACAGGTTTAATCGGATATCTCACATGTTTAGTTTATGATTTGATTTATGACAATAAACAAGTTATCTCAATTTTTTTCATGATACCTCAGTACTGTACAGTAACGTATTAAAGTGAGAGTGGTTTGAATTAAGTATATAAATAGCTGTGACAAGGTACCTAAACTGTAGAGCTATTTTCTGAAATGTGATCCTAGTTGTGTAAGTTACGATAATAAAGGACTCTGTTCCAATTTCTTTAGGCATCTTGCTCCTACGTTATTATAATTATTACTATTACTGTCAAGTGAATAAATGTTACCATAGCGCCAACTTAATCGAAGCTAGATGGGCTTAAACAAAGTAGAATACCTAATAATAATTTAAAAAAACCGCTTCCATTGTACTGTTTTATTATGTTTTACAATAAAGTATTTGGTATTACATTGTATCGTAATAAAGGCTATGTAAAGAAGTGTCAAAACGTGCTATGTTTCAGGCAGTGGACAGAAGAGATAAGTAACAGCACTAACTCGGCTGTCACAATTAAAACCATTTTTTTGTTATAGGGGAAATAAAAATACACACTGAACATTACAAGTGTCTAACTATTACGGTTCATTCATGAGATGCAGCCCGCTGACAGACAGACAGACAGACAGACGGACAGCGGAGGCTTAGTAATAGGGTCCTGTTGTCACCCTATAGGTACTTACCTCTAAAAAAGTAAAATGTTAAAAAAGTCATATTTCATAATATAAAGAAACCTATTCAAAAAGACTAAACGTATGAAAGTAAAATCAGTCGACATAATTGACTTCAGTAAGTATTAAAACGGCATGATAAAAAAACAATGAAGAACGATCACATAAAATATTAATGACAGGGTATGTCCTCCCTCCCCAAATCCCTTGGCACCAAATAACAGTGTATCGACACGTTTACCTAAGTATTAGAACACTTTACTGCAAGATGGATCATGATGAACGATCCAATTACTCTATATTTCTTATCACGAGGAATTTGTCTCCAAGGAATTTTCCATTTCCTTGTTTATGCAATTTTGTGTACATATTTTGATATTTACCTAGTATATTAATTGACGGTTTTTTATTTCCATCTCGGGCATAATGATTGAGACAACATAGAAAAAATGATTGTCACAATTAAAACTTCGTCACGAGAAATATATAACTTTGCTGATAATCTTCGTTTTCTGCGACAGGGTTGTGTAGTGGCTTAAGAATTAACCTAAATAGTCAAGTACAAAGACGCGTTTACCACTTCGAGGCTGACTAGGACAAAGTATCTCAAATAATCGAAAGAAAAGATGGTAAGAAGACGACAAACTAGCAAACAGTCCACCTGCTGGTAAGTGGGATCTGAAACCTATAGACATTTGCGTTGTGCCCTTAAAATCACTTCATTTAGTGTTACAACACAAAATCATACCCTGTGTTTTGAATCGCCATAGTTTGCTATGTTGATTTGATCTATCATTTACTTATCTTACTCGGCAAGACGAGAGTAGAACACAACGTAGCAACATAGAAAACGATAAAAATATTCACACTGTTTTGTCTGACTTACCAGTGACCCTAGACAAGATGCATTCGACGAAAGTCATCGTTATCGAAAATGAATGGAATCAACATAATTATAAGCGCTCAACGCAACCTTATAAATTTTCGAAATGATAACGTTCGTTTACTGCATCTATTCTAGGGCCACAGAGGTGTGATTCTCTTAAAAACAGCTTCTAGTCGAACGATCGAGCGAGCGAGCGAGGACATTCGATCGAGTTTTAAGCTACCTAATTAAGAAATGCCTTAAAAAATTTGTTTCTACGCTGTAACAGGACAACTAAGGGCCGTATTAATAAACTGATTTTGACTAAGATTCCCGTCAAAACATAGAATAGTGTCATTTTTGACGCATCTTGAGACAAGCATTACAGTAGAGATCAGGGCCTCTATTTAACAACGTGGAACAATATTGCTTTTGACATATTGTTGAACGTTGACGATAACATAGAACACGTCAAAGACGATATGGTTTACGGAGTTTGTTAATACGGCTCTTAAACTTGCAGTTTTCATAATTCGTCTGTCGAGTTGTAAAGCGAGTTGGTTAAGAGAATCACTTATCTGATACACAACAAGGATGAAAAACGATACCTTCACTAAACAAATATTTTAACCGGTTAGATATATTTATTCAATTTGGACATTCATAAACTGGACAAACAATCAAAAGCAGCCATCTTAATATATAAGTAAACAAACAAATATCTTGTCTAAATATAAATAGAAATCCGTGAACCCGTTCATTGTTTATCATCAAAACTTGGTAAGTAACTTTGTTATTTTTCGTATCTTTCCACTTACGTGTAGGTATTATTCTTAGTTTCAAGGAAATTGAAGTCCACTGTCCCTGTCCTATGAATTTCTTTCAAATACGAGTATATACGACGACGACGCGCTGGCCTAGTTGGTAGTGACCCCGCCTACGAAGCTAGCGCTCCTGGGTTCAAATCCCGGTAAGGGCATATATTTGTGTGACGAGCGCGAATATTTGTTTCTGAGTCGTGGATGTTTTCTATGTATTTAAGTATATATTCCTCTATATAAGTATACCCATAGTACAAGCCTAGAGCTTAGTTTGGGACTAGGTCAATTGGTGTGACATTGTCTTCTGATATTTATTTATTTATTTGTTTTATTTATACCTCAAGTAAATAAGATGAATGTAATGTTAGTATTATGAAAATGATAAAGAGCATGTTGGACCATGCTCAATGTAGGGTGCACCAGCAAAAGAGCGTATCTTAATGGCTCTTACGTTTTTATGTTGAGAAGGGCAGTTTTTCGGCAATAAATCCGTCCCTTTTGTTCCAACATATAGACAACTACACGAAATGGATCCAACTAATAACACTGCAAGTACTTTCTTCTTATCCCGCTGGCTAAGTAGATATTTTACATAATTACATTATTATGACCGACTACAATACTGACCTCCTTACACAGCAAAACCAATAATTATTCCATAATCGTTACTAACAAAACTTCCACCAATATTTTTTCGGTCCAATTCCAATCATAAGCAGTTTACTCATCAAAAATTCACAACAAGAAAAGACAACCTGATTTTACCATGGCGTCCCAAACCGAATCGCTATTTTACCTGGTTATGAATCACCGTACCGTAGCTTCCCTCCATTCGTCAGTGTCGTGCCCTTATTTATCACTGGACCATTATATCTCTTGCTTGTATGACAAGTTGTATGTTGTGCACAAATCAGACCTTATTTATTTTGGGCTATTTCCATGTGTATTAAAAAGATAGGGGAAAATATATGAAAATTGAGGAAGCTTATAAGCAAAGTCATCGCAGTCGTTAAAATAATTTGGCTATTTTGATGACTCGGTTAGCCTTGCTCTGGGGGTCTATTCTGTTTGGGCTAAATCTAATTGCTTACAACATGTTAATTGGATTGTTAATGTTATGACAGCTCTTATTGACTTGAGTAATGAAAGCTGGGTTAAAATCAATACGATAACCAAGAATAAGTAAAACGCCAGGGCCTCTACTTTCAACACTGTAAAACCACCCAGCCTTTAACGTGATTGGTATTGTTTTTGACTCGGCCGGCCTTACTTTCAAGTTTTCCGTGTATCGAAATTTTTTTTTTGAATTACGTACCAAAATATGTATAGTTACATGAATAAATATATTCTATAATGGCAAAACCACCTTTTAAAGTTTTGAAGTAAACGTCTTATGAGCCTTTCTAAAAAAATATTATACATTTTCTAACCATTCAGGTGAATCTGAAGATTAAAATTGCTGCTCAGCTGGCTGGAGCTTGGCTGGTTGACTGAACCCATTTACTCTGATTTCAATTCAAATCCAATAGCAACAACACTATCACGTGACTTAGTCACGAGCCACTAAGCTGAGAAATCAGAAATTACCAAAGTTTGTTCACTAAACTACTTTGAAATTTGGGTAAACAGAATTGTAGATCAGTCTTGCCTTAGCAACAAATAAAATATAATTACGTTTTCCAAAAGTTTTTCTTGTTTAATACCTATCCTTTCCATAAAAAAATATCGATGAGATTTAATAATGAATGAATGATAAATGAAAGCTTAATTGACATCTTGAAAACTTGTTTTTTAAGGTTCCGTAGTCAACAAGGAACTCTTATAGTTTTGTCATGTCCGTCTGTCCGTCCATCTGTCCGCGGTTTTACTCAAAGGCTCTTGTTAGATACTACTTACAAAGCTGTTACTTGGCATAGTTATACATTTAAATTACGCCGACAAAGTGGTAAAGCAAAGTTTTTTTCCATAATTATTACATCAATAATATTATCATTGGATAGCTCTTAAAAATCATTATGTAGTATAATATGTTGAGTATATTATCAATGTTTAGATTTGGGGGACCGTTTAGGAAATATTTAACTTGAAGTGTCATTTTCGCTAAAGTTGCGTGAATTGTTTTTAATTTTTTCGTCTGTATAAACAGAGGACAAAATAAAATACGTTCAGTAGGGTTTTTAAAACTTGTTTTTTTTAAATTCGAGATAGTTTATTGTGTTTTTAGTAACTAAAAAGGTTATTTAATTGAAAAAATACGTAGATATCTATGTCAGAACTAAACTTGTTTATCGTTTTAATTAGTTTTGAGCGTCATTAGTAAGTCTATAATAAGTATTTTAAAAGATTTTTATATAATGGCTTTTTACTGAAAAACCTCTAAACGTAAAGTTTAACTTTGATGCTATTTTGTGCAGTGTATTTATTAACTATAAATATATCAAAGATTTGAAGAATTTTGTGTGAGCATTTGCAACTAATTAGTTTCTATACTGTATTTATTTTGCCTAGAATAGATAGGAAAAAATAAAACGAATAGGAGCGAGGAGTCCTATTTCTACCTCAGGATTAGCAACAGTTTATCAATATTGAGATTGAAAATGTCCAAGGTCCTCAAAGTTTACTTACCACCAGAGGTCAAAGACTTTAACTCATATAATACAATAGGTACAATACAATACAAATGTTCAATATTATAGTGTACATACTATACAATAATAGCATGAAAAGTAAATACAAGAAAAAAGCGACCTAAGTATCTATGTATTCCGGAAGAACTTCAATCTCCACATTCCGACAAGGGATGAATGGAAAGATGGGTTGCACCTATCAGAGGGAGGCAACGCGATTTGAACCATCCGTGTAATGGTACACTGAAAAATGAGCTCCGGTACAGGGGCGGGTATTCATTCACGCCAAAGACTATAACAGTAGCATAAGTATGGGCAACTACGCAACGGTCTTCCAAGCGGAGATGCATGCGATAATTGCCAGTACGCAGAAGAGAAAAGGTAGGCCCGCACAGTAGAAAACTATCCTTATTCTAAGCGACAGCCAAGCGGCACTTAAGGCGCTTACAGCACCTAAAGTAGACTCGAGACTAGTCTACAATGGAATCCAAGCCTTAAACAAGCTTGGTAAGCACAACGAAGTGAAACTGATGTGGATTCCAGGAGACGAAAGCTTTCCCAGAAATGAAGCCGCAGACGAACTAGCAAGGGAAGGGTCCAAGGACGCATATATCGGGCCTGAACCATTTATGGTGCCCTCGCCGGGAACCATAAAATAAATGTTTTAAATAACAAAAAACTGCCTTCAAAAACGCAAAACATAACTTCAAAAAAAATTGTAGGTACCTAATAGTTAGTCCAACTGATGTCGGCTTTTGTGTTGAAAATATTGTGGTCGCCGATTTCAGTTGGACTAACCTATTAAGTACCTACAATTATAAAAGAAGTTATTTTTGAGGTTTTGACGGCGCTTTTTTATTTTTTAAACATTTAAGTATTTTATTTTATACTTTTTAGTGATCATTATACGCTCTACGTAGTCCCACTTCTTGGTTTATATGAAACTTTAAGTTATTTCAAGCGCGCCGCAAGCAACGCCACGGGAAAGTCATAGTCATATTTCAACAAGTAAATATTCTTCGTTGTATTCGCTCACCTATCTTAATCGAGATATCTTATCGTCACCCTTGAAATCAGTATCGTTGAGGAGTTCCGGTGGCCATATGTGGTCTTCATCATCAGTTTCACTTCTCCAAATGATACTGTCTGAATGCAAATGCTGGACTTGTTACTAAAAATTATAAAATCGCTATATGTTTGCCTACATTATTTGAGGAGTTCCCTCAATTCCTCACTGATCCCCTCATTAAATTCAGATTTGGTGACAATGGGACCACCTCGAAAGTATATTCTATCAAACTAAAAAATTTTTTTTAAAATCGGTCCTTAATTAACGGAGTAATCGGTGAACATATAAAAAAAAACATACAGTGGAACGTATAACATCCTCCTTTTTTTGAAGTCGGTATTACTTTTATTAAAAAGCAGCCCTTTACAGTAACGCTCTGGAAAGCTCCCTTCCACCGAATTAGTACTTTACCGAGTATTGTTATTTTCTTGGGAGATTTATTAGCAACGGATGTGAAAAGTTAGTTACACATTTGTAAAAAATATATTCCAATCACTTTTTTTATGGTTTTCTTTGTGTATATGGTAAAGTCGATGCCGTAGATTACGAAAATGCCCTAGTAGTAAAGTACAACCGTGTATTGGGCAGATACATACTTTATCTTAGGACTTGTCGATACATCGGGCCTGAACCATTTGTGGCGCCCTTGCCGGGCACTATAAAATTAGCCAGTTACGCTCTGGAAATATACCACAAAGAGTGGAAAACCACGGTATGCTTAGGGCATGCAAAAATCTTCATAGAAGAAGTTGACCAGAACTGGACCAATAAACTTTGAACTGTGTGAACGTGATGCCCTCGCTGGAGTATAAATGAAAATCCTTGGTTGTGGCTATCCAATACCAAACGATTTCAAGGTACTGCGATTGCACTCCCCTATCCGCTTCATGGAAGGGGTGTAGGCTGCATTGAATTAAGCGTTCATTATAAGAGGGGCAATTACACAAAAGATCCAATATGGTCGAAGTGTATCCGGGAGTACTCTACCATCAAGATAAGATAAGGTCTCTTCCAGATAACCTTAAAAAGAAGAGAAGAAGAAGAATATATTTTTATAATGAGGATGTTGATCTTGCAGATTTACCAGACTGTCTCTAAGTCTGAGAACATTAACATAAAGCTAAAAGAATCCTTACTTATTGTCGTCTTTTCAGTGTCGTGTTTTGATTGTTTTGTCAGACATGCGCATCACAAACGCCTCCCCGACGTTGACTACACATTGTTATATATGAAAGGTTTGTCTAATCATGAACCACTTATCACTAATAGTTAACTTAGGCGGAAGGTGCCTACTACACACACGTCCAACCCCCCAAGTCCTTTGCAATTTTACACCCCAAACTGCATTTGCATCAATCCAAGACACGGGACAAACGCGACGCTGCGGTTTCTCATGAATATTCCTTCGGGATAATGTGCCCGTTTAATATTGGCCGCCTTCCAGCGTGCGAGTATACGGACCGCACATACTAATTCTGAGCGTTTTAGGACCGCGGGCGCAATTGATTGAAGTCAAAGACTTGGCTGTGGAACGGGCTGTTAAGTAATGTCTGAGGATAGGATGTGCAAATCAATAAACTTAAAAGATTGGCTTATAAGTCTTTATAGTTCAGAAGTCACATCAGGGTGCCTGTTTGGTATAAATTCAACTGTCAGAAATGAATTTGGCATTTTTCTACTTATGGTAATTTATTCCAATATTTTTTTGGCCGAATTGTAAATAGTATACATCGACAAGGCCGAATTCCATTATGTAAATGTTGTTTAGCGTAATTTTATATAGAAAATGACATACCATGACTACTTAATTACTTTAAAAATACAAACGGCAGTGAGCGAGCGAGTAAAGCGAGTGAGCAAGATGGCCGTAGAAGCAACTCGGATAAGGTAGGTCTTATAACATTCAAGGCAATAATGAATAGGATTTTTTTTGGGTAAGAGTGTACAACCCTCGTCCTAACATCAGATGGGACTGAGGACAAATTAAAACCCATTTTGGATTAAAAAATTAAAAAAAGCTTCAGTCACTCACTCGCCCGCAGTTGGGACTGGTCTGGCTATCCGCCGCGGGCTGAATTACTTGCCGTGCGCCAGCCGCGTTCTACAATACAATTCTTAATTTATTGGCTCGCACGGCAAATGGACGTCTGCTCGAGTCGCGAGTTCGCGAGATCGTGAGTTAGCCTAATGTAATTCGATACATTTTGACAGAATCTCTACATTCATTAGTATACATAGAATGCACCCTGGAAAGTGCTTGACACTTCAGCATAGAACGTTCTTTGGCTGATATTGCTATGATAATGATTTAAAAGCTGTAATATCTATTGTTCTGCGGTTACAAAGAAAAGAGTGAAAAACTGGAAAAGGCGCCATTGTAACACAGCAGCAGATCTAATCAGAAAACGTATTTGTCATTTTCACTTAATGGCCTTAGGAACATGCATTTTTATACCCAGTTGCATTAAATAGCTAAGAAATAAAAAGAAAAAAACCGACTGCAATAAAAAAAATAACTGAACAGCCAAAAACAAGTTCTATAATCTATAGAAAATTGTAAGAGCATGTACTTATTGATATTTATAACAATTTAAATTTAACTTAAATATTGGAAAAGGTGTTCCAGGGGGGACAAGCTAGTCCAAATGTTATTTTTTTTCAATTAATAGCTTTTGAAATTCATTGCTTGTCCCCGCCTGCAATACCTTTTCCAAGATTCAAGTTAAATTTAAATTGTTATAAATATCAATAAGTACATGCTCTTACAATTTTCTATAGATTATAGAGCTTGTGTTTCGCTTTTCAGTTATTTTTTTTATTGCAGTCTGGTTTTTTGTTTATTTTTAATGATTTAATTTATTTAACTCTTTTTAGTTTTTATTTATAAAATAGTGGTTTAATTAATAATTACTAAGCAATACGAGTATATGAGTTCTGGAGCTTACATTTTTAATGTCGCGAAGCTACAAGTGACAAATTTCAAGCGAAACTCTCTTTCTAGTGAAAGGAGTTTATTACCTAACATTTACGTATTTTTTTGACTTTCCTGTCAAAATAGTAAGTATAAAAGTATTGTAGTAAGACGATCACGTCGGGGTCACCAATGTAGGATGACGATCACGTCGGGGTCACCAATGTAGGAAGAGAGGAAAATAGAGAGATCTCTCTCCAGGCGGGTGTTATGCCTGGGGACCGAAGTCCATTGGAATGAAGTTGGAAGTTGTAATATATGTCATCTGACTGGAGAAACTTCGTTAGCGCGTTGTAGAACACATAAGATGCGCTGTCTGACGCTGGTGGCGCTAGCGAGGTAGCGAGTTGGTTGATACAAGTTGCCGTTAGATGTCGCTAGGTCGCCACAGTATTATAATGTATATATATTTAGAATGGGCTATTTAATAGCTTTCATTTGATACCCATATTGTTATAATTAAAAAAAAAAATTTTTTATTCCCCTTCCATATCTTTTTCCGCGGACGCCATATTGAAATATTATATACCCTATGTCACTTCGGCAATTAAGACAAATCGAATGACACCTCGTATGTTAAAATCCGTCAAGCCGTTTAGGCTGCAGAGCGTGCCCAGAAATAGACATACATACATACATACATACGCTCGAAAAACATAACCCTCCTTCTGACGCAATCGGGTAAAAAGGCGGAGGTTCTCAATTCGTCGGGTTTTTTATGTATGTTCCCCGATTACTTGAAGACGAGACTCAAAGATTTGAATTTTTTTTTCTTTGTTTGAATGGGTGTTCTTTCAAGTTGGTCCCATTGTTAACACGTTAGGATCTGATGATGGGATCTTGGAGAAAATAAGGGAATTCCTCAAATATTATAGGCATACCTATAGCGATTTCGGTATTTTTCATTGTAACTCGTGCATTTGTTTTTGAAAAGTACTATATGGTGAAGTGGGACTGATGATGAAGACCACAGATGGCCACCGATACTCCTTAACAGTACCTATTTCAAGGGTGGCGATAAGATATCTCGATTACGGTAGTTGAGCGACTATGACGAAGCACATTTTAGGTTTAAATATGACTATGACATTCCTGCGGCATTGCCTGCGGCGAGCTTGAAATGCTCTATAGTTTTTCATTAATTAACAGGTGGAACTACATAACAGCATAAATTAGGTTCACTAAAAAGTATAAAACAAAATAAATGTTTAAAAAAACAAAAAAACCGCCTTCAAAAATGCAATAAATAACTTCTTCGGGTTTTGGTTTAAAGTATTGTGGGACGCCGACTTCAGTTGGACTGACCTACCTACCATTTTAAAAGAAGTTATTTATTGCATTTTTGAAGGCGGGTTTTTGTTTTTTTAAACAATTTTTCGTTTATTTTCATTATAATGTTACTTTAGTGGTTGGAACGTCTATCTTGTTCATGATCAATATAAAACTTAGAGGGTTTACTGACGTGGTCAAGCATTGTACTGAGGTCCATGAGGATCATGTTCTTGGCCAGAGAGCGTCGGTGGCTTATAGAGAGTCGACTCTTAATCGTGAGGTACTAAGTTCAAACCCCCGAGGTGAGCATGCAATAAAGAGTCTTTCTCTACCCGATGATGTAACGGTAAAGAAAAACATTGCGAGGAAATCTGCACATTTGAACCGCTGAATGTGTAAGAGGGTAATTGCACGAAAAGTCGTTAAGGGTAAAAGTGTATCCGCAAAAGCCAACCTGTAAAATAAAATAATTTACATAAAATGGTCATGCCATAACTAAAGTTGGTAAAGCGAGTGCAACTGACGCACCTGCCGTTAACGTTGATGACGAGTTATTTTCAGGACCTTAAAAACATTTTTCACAATTTCGCATGCATTTTTGGACGATGTAATTATAATTGTAATTGTTTCCAAACCGTCGCCGTCGTCGCCTTGGCATAACCTGAATTTTTTATAAGTTTCTTTTCATTTTAGGTTTTTTATCAAGACAAGCATACCAATTTCGCTTTTCATATATCGACTCGCTACTACCGCACGACAATCATTTTTTGTTCGAAACATAACCTTAAATACCTGTACATTTTAAAAGCGTCTATCAAAGTCTAAACATTTCTATTTTAAAGCATTTACAATAGAAGTAAAACGCTCTACGTATCAAACTCCTCCATTATTCATAATTCCTTATACTATGTAGGAAGCCGCAGGCGATAAAGCGACTAAGATAAACGGTATTGTATTCGACGTTGGATGTACAGAAGAGCACTTCTACTTTACTTGTGAGTATAACATTGCCATTATTTTACATTTAAGGAAAGTATATGAGGTACTTTACAAAATGCGTTTTCTAAGTTTAAATATTGATTTTAAGTTATTATTAGTTTAAAACAAAAATAATTTTGCAATGAATCCTTGGCTCAAAACTTGTGAAAACAAAGAAAAAATACGTTAAGATGTTCCCTTGGCTATACGAGTAGGTGCTTAATCCGCCAATATAAATTTTGCATAATTTAGTTTACATTCGTTAAGTAATAATTTATAAAGAAATAAAAAGTAGTTTTATTGGCACTTTAGGTCAACTTAATTCATAAATTAACTTATAAATATACAGTAAACACGGATATTAGGTTTTTATGTGATGATAACATGTTTTACGGCCTAAGTATCCAATATTATTGGGTTCATCTTAGCTTATTATGGACTTTTTATATGTTTGCGTCGGATTTGATGGCGAATGTCCTCCAACTGAAGTTACTAGTAGCTATTATGAAAAGTTATAGCTAAGCAAATATATGTTATTTACATTGGGGCTAATGTTGTGGAAAAAGTGGCATTAACAAAATTCATAGTGGCTATAAAAACGTTTCTTCCAAAGTTATTTAGGTAGCTATGTTGACGAAATGTTTTCTACTGCTTTAATTTCTACTAAATACGTTTATTTTGTGTGGCATAGAAAAAGAAAGTGAGCACACAGGCCACCCTAAGTGGGCTCTAGGCTCATAGACATTCTCTTTGCAATCTAAAGACTGAAATCCTAAGATTGCGTTGCCGAGTCTGAAGACTCTGTCATGTTTACAGCTCTTAAATAAGTTTACGTGTCGTGATTATGAAGGCGAGGGTCGAGTTTACTAGTTAGCAGCCTCTTCATTCTTGTATTAAAGACATCTAAATTATGTCTCTGTAAGTACCTAAACTACACTACTATCTGATGCCCAAAATTACTTCTAAAACAAAATAAAAAATAAGCAGTTTTGGGCTTTATTGCCCAAATGTAAACTCCAAAACTCTTAAAACTACGTTTATTACTACACTGGCCCGAAAAACTAAGTATCACACTTTTAATACTACTAGTATTAAAAGTGTGATACTTAGTTTTGCTGGCCAGTGTAGTTGGTCACTTTACCGGAGGTATCCATGTTGACGGGGGGTGAGAGAGTAACCACTTTGTCAGTCAGTTTCAATCTAATTTAATTACAATTACACATGCGTATATATACAATGTTAACTTACTACAGTACTAACTAATGTGCACTAGATACACGTACAGATAATATCTTATCTAAATGCAATTCATCAATACGTGAATTGATTTACGAAACGTGCCTACCGGCACAGTACTCCCCCCAAAAGAAAATAAATACAAATTAAAAGGATATTTTCCAGTACAATAAGTTCCTACTGAAAAATTTTCGATGGTATGACTGTGTAAAGTGTGCCGTTATGGGCAATATGTTTCATTAAAATAATAATTTACACCAAAAATTCATCGACTCTTTGTCGGTAATTGGCGTGGGGTAGCAAGTGTTTCCTCAGTTAGCGGATTTCGTGGCTCATTGTCTGTTAACCAAAGAAATCAATTCGCATTAGTTAGAGGTAAACATACTTCTTCATGACCGTTGCATGAAGGCACAATACTTATTTTCAATTTCTACGAAATTCTTGGCTAATTTAACGATAACCTAAGAATTAATTCGTATTGGAGATATTAAACATCTTCATGGCCCCTGCATGAAAGCACAAACTTTTCTCAGTTGGCGACATTCTTGGCTCATTGACCGATAACCTAAGAATAAACTGTCATTTGAGATATTAAACATCTTCACGGCATTGCATGAAGGTAAAACAAAAACTTCTGAAATCGAAACTATTACACAGTCGACCAAAAAATATTTACAAAACAAAATAATAATTACCATACTATGTTCTAATTGCTAGTTTCCTCTCGAACTTGACCTTGATTTACGAAGAACGCCTACTAGTCACATTCTGCATACCGCTGCGCCGGCGCTCGTGCCGTAGCTCATTTATGTCAAATTGCATTCTTGCGAGTTGTGACGGGACGCTAGCTAAGCAGTTTGTAAAATCATCTGTTTTGTTTTGTTGACTGTTTACAGCTGATATCTCTGTTCTTTTAGTGTTCTCATAAATTTTATCAGCGACTTGACACATTTTGTCTATTGATAACGAATCCGTTACAGCCAACACTGCGCTAACAGATGACGGAAGGAGTCTCAACCACATAAACCGAACAGTTTCATCATTTACTGTTTTACCGGCCAAATTCCGCATCCTGTGCCATAATTGCGATGGCTTCTGATCGCCCAATTCCATAGTTGACAGCAGCTTCTCGAACCTGACCTGATCAGACTCCTCGTAGCATCCGATCAGCCGGTTTTTAACAGCATCGAATTTCCCAGTCTCGGGAGGCTTCGCAATAACATCACTAACTTGCTGAATTTCTTCCTTGGCCAACTTTGATATCACCAAATTAAACTAGTAGTCGTCACCCTGCTTCTGCGACGCGACTAATGCTTCGAACTGGGTGAACCATAAACCTGGAAGATTCCTCCAGCATTCAGGAATACGGGATATCACCGTGGTTGACGCAATCTCCAACGAACCTGTACTCGTACCTGCGACAGTCCTCGGGGGCGACATTGCAGTAAATTAATAATTTGCGCTCCTTGATACCTTCTAGCTGGCTTAATTTTCCTCCTGCTTCTTGTATTGATTTCTTCTTCTTGCTGCAGGACAACGGCGTTAATGTTACTTGTCGGGATGGTGTTCTTCTTCGGGGTCACCACTGTACCGGTGGTTACCCCCTATTGTTGGGTCGTCAGGCAGGGTAGCGGCGATCATTGTTCAGACGGGATAGTGTTCTTTGTCGGGGTCACCACTTTACCGGAGTTGTCCATGTTGATGGGGGGTGAGAGAGTAACCACTTTGTCAGTCAGTTTCAATCTAATTTAATTACAATTACACATGCGTATATATACAATGTTAACTTACTACAGTACTAACTAATGTGCACTAGATACACGTACAGATAATATCTTATCTAAATGCAATTCATCAATACGTGAATTGATAACAATTACGAAACGTGCCTACCGGCACAGTCACTATAATCATTCTACTGTTTGTTATAAAACGCAAAATTTTATGTCTCATCATAAAAACTGTTGTATATTTGCATATATCGCAAACCTCTGACTATTTTACTGGTGGTAGGACCTTGTGCAGGGTCCGTCCGGATAGCTACCACCATCTTATCCATTAACCCACCGCCAAGCAGTAGTATTCGCATTGCTGTGTTTCGATGTGGGGATAAGACAACCGGTGAAATTACTAGCATAGAGGCATTCCATATTAGTCCTCAGGGTTGGCAACGCATTTGAAGTCTTAGGATTGCAGTTTTGAGATTGTAGTCTTGAGGTTTCAAATGTCTATGGGTCTCAGATCCCACTTACCATCAGATGGCCTGAGTGCTCGCGTGCCTTCTCTTTGCTATAAAAAAATAATCCAATTTAGTTGTAACAATGCAACAGCGTGGCCGATGCATATGTACCTACATTCTCTTTCAATACTCCAGTCTTCATAAAGGCGAGTCTCTCCAGCGCCTGCAAGCAAGGTACAGGCAATATCACACGTGTAAATTGATGCTAAAGCCCTTGCCTCAGGCGCTAACGTTTCTCGAGAGCCAGGGAGACGTTGCAAAGGCACTATGTTGACATTTTGAACCTGTGTAAGTACCGGTATGAAGGTTTATGTAATATCGATTTCCTTAAGTTGGTTTAACGGCGTTTGTTGACTTTCTTTTCTTGTTTTTTATACTGGCAATTATGACTTGCTTCCTTATATTTAACTGCATTTATTATTATTAAACAAACTCCTCCACCGTGTTTGCGTGTCTTTATTTCTTTTATAATCAAAAGCTACTGAGCGGATTTTCAATAAATTTTCACCACGTGTTTGTGGTTACCGCTACCACACGGGTTAAATAAATAAAACCCTTCCATTATAAACTTACTCGCCCTTTTTCATCGATTTAAAAATTATTATTAAATAGGCAGATATATATTTCTTACAAAGATACGAACAAACGATAAAAGAGACTGATCATTTGAATAAGAGAGATGCCAAATGACGAAAGTAGATAACGGTAGGAAATGTATAAGATTTTAAAATTTGAATTAAATCTGAATTTAGTTTCTTACCCATTAGCTTTTGTTTTTGTCTTTTAACATCTTTGTATCTTTAGTGTGCAATATCGATTAATGAAAGCGTAAGCCAATTTCTTGCAGCGGAAGAGAGGATAAGGTGTTATTTGCTTTTATCTGCTTTATGGTAGCTAGTTTATATAATTACAAAATAATTGTAAAGACAGAGTTGTTAAGTTGGATTATGATTCCTAATCCTCTTTTATAACACTATTAGGTATAATTAATAATTCGTTTAAATTAATTAGTTTGTCGAAGTTTTTACTTTTTGTAGGTGAAGGAGATTTTGACGATAAAGAAATCTAAAAACCATGAAATAAGAGGAAAACCAAACCGTAAATAGGTACTTAATAGTAAAAAATTTATTTTATTATATATTAATATTAAAAGTTTATTTAATGTCATGATTTAACTGCCATATATGAATTGTCACAACGATTAATGTGACAAGGTACTAAAGTGTACACATATTTATGAACTTCACTGTAAAATGTCACTACAAAATGGTACCGAGCATAAAAACTATTCAAACAAAAGTCATTGACTTGGAAAACTGCAGGAAGAGCTCTAAAATTTTACCACCGATTGCAATTGTACCTAAAGATAAAAGAAGCAAAGGAATCTGATGGCTTCGCCTTTAAAAGCGACTTTAGATTTCCTTTAAAAGAGGTTTTGCCTTTAATTTGTACTCTTTTGGTATGTAAACAAAGAGTTAAAAAAAACATCAAACTGAACAAATGAATATCTTAGAACGCAGATATTAGACTTCCGAACTGAAGGCGAGGGCGATAAATATGCGATCTGAGGCTTTCTTTATTACCGCTCGTGGTATTCAATTTGACGCTGTCACCTGGCTACTTATGCCCAGGGTAGAGTAAAATTCTTTATCGAACGAAACTTCTAAACACACTTATTTCCGTGACCTCATCAGGCACAAAACAAGCTGGTCTTAAATAGAAGTAAGCAAACTGTGTTCTCTTTCAACGCAAAAATTTTAAAAATATTTTAAATCGACATGTTCCAGTAAAACGTACAAATGCTTTAATAAATAAGATTCTCAATCGCCGGCGCGCAAAATCGTGACCGTAAAATAACTAACTAAAAAAACATTTTTCCTACCTTAAACTCGTTTTTAACCTTTTTTTCCGAAGTACTACCATTACTATTACCAGAGACCATTAAACTAAGAACTCATTCAGACAAATTCCAGTACTTAAATATAAAAATTGCGCTGAAACATTTGGTTCTTATTTTTTATCCGTAATTCAAGCCGCGTCGGCTAAGTGCTCACTTAAAGGGTGGGCTCGGTTACCGGACGTCTTCGGTGTCTTATGAGACTGTGTACACGAAGACTTTATTAAGCGATAGGGATGTATTTGGAGGAAGGGGTGTAGGGACCTTTTCCCAATATCCTTATTGGTTTTCCAAGCAGACAGCGCACCAGCGAAGCTCTCACCGTAAGCAGACGAAGCCGAGCACCGCTAGGAGATGCTGATTTGATTAGTTTGTACTTTGTAGCGTGCAATCTAGCAGCCTTATTCATAAATGCGCAAATAGCTCAAGAGTGTGCTTATAATGTGTTCTGTCTTTAAATTTGAAATCATTTGTCATTTGAATTTGACAGAAAGGTGCAAATATTTTTTTACTAAAATAGGTTTATTGTGCGTTTATAGAAAGTCAACTTAAGGCCGTATTAATGAACTGATCTTGAGTAAGATCTCTTAGCCCACCGAACGAAGACCAAAATTTGCCTGTCGGGGGAAAAAACTCGTGTATAAGCGAATTTTGGCATAGTGGTAGGGAATGGTGTTTTAAACGACATACTAAAAGTACTGATGGGTGGGGGTGGAGCTAACGGGTGGAGGGGGGTGTAAAGGTTCCTTTTTTTAGTTTTTCGTAAATAACTCGTAAACGGTGGCCCCTAGCAAAAAATGATCCGTCACATAATTAATCTACATAAAATTCTCTACAAAAAAGATTCAATACACTTTTTTGCCGGGATCAATATTTAATGAGATGTGGAGGGAATAATAATTCCCGAAAGGCCATAGTCGGGTTTGCATAGCAAGTCGGCCCTTACATCAAATGGACTCGGGTTTTTTTTTGTGAGTACCTCTTATAGTGAAGAATATTTATGCTGAGTATCAACATCTTAATTGTGACAGCTTTCGACTTATGATTACTTCATGAATTTTTTTTGATGTACTGTTTCTCGGGATGTATTCGAGCAATTTTCTTCAAATTTATAAATAATGTTCTTTTCATAGATTTGCATCGCCTCCCAAAAAACAAATACTAGTTATCATATAAAAAAAAGAAAACAGAACCGATTGAATACAGAACTGAATACACATATCGATACCTTTAGACTCAATTGGCGTAAACGCCATTTTGGCCAAAATGAGTTTTTAATGCAGTTATACTCAATTTTTCATTCTCTATCGATCTGTGTAGTTAAAGTTGAGAAATTCCCAAAAAAAAGTCGAATACGACCCAGAATATTAGGCCCAAAAAACATAATTTTTGTAATTGTTTGGGCGTATTTGCTGTATTTTTTTATTTTCTACATTTCAAGGTCGTAAATGATATTGTTTTTATAGTAAAAGGATGTATGATGATATATGTAAGTCTAACGTGGCTTATACGACCCTATTGTTTCTGCAAAAATAGGTGGCTTTTACGACCCAATATAAAAGAGCCACAAATAATTAAATTGAAGGTCGTACTTTATAATAGTCGTATAAAGTGGATATATTTTTGCTTCTTATAACCTGATCAGAAATAGAAAACATTAAATCTCAATTGGCGTAAATGCCAAAACTCAACTTTTCAGGAGAGCTAACATTAAAAAAAAAGTATTATTTAAAGTAAACCCAGTATTTAAGAAAACGGAAGGCTTATACGCCGTGGAAAAATACTAAAAATTTTACTTACTCCCCAAAAAAATACTGTTTCTGTGATAGGTTTGGGGTGTAAAAGCCAGGTGGACTATTTTTTAACTGTAATAGGGTGTATAAGAGAGACACTCATCTGTTACCTCTGTCGATATAAGCATGAAGAATAAATAATAACTACACGTAGGTGCGAATCTCCTTGGACCAGGCCCCAAATGCCGTACTTTAAATACCTAGTTCTCCCTTCACCCCGCTACGCCCGTCTGTCTTCCGCGCCCAAAGTTAGGGCTGTCACTTGCGAAATATTTTAATCGGTTTATGAATGTGGTATACAAGTTTAGTCACGAAATGTTATTTATGTTTTACTTCAACGTGGAAACATTGTTGTAAAATATGTTTTTTACATTTACGTTAAATTAGGTAATAATACTTTTTGATGATATTAAGATTATCTCCAGAAAATTACATGGCTTATGTGGCTATTAATCATCTCTATAACACGGAAACGAGTCTATAAACAACCTTTAAAATATTAACTAAACACCTCAGGTGCCGGCGGTAGGTATCTAACGCGCCGAGTGCGCTTCCGGAGACGCCAGGAGTTTCGCTTCTACGTCTAGGTATTATTTATTCTTATGATATACGATTGAAGGTGCCAACAACTGTTGTAGCACTATCAAACACTGGGACCCTTACCAGAGGGATTGCACTGGGCGTGTCGCGCCGCCTTAGTAACCTTCCCGCTGGTCCATTCTGAGAATGGATATCAGTCCGGGGCCGGCACCGACCGAGCGAGCACGCGTGCGCCACGATATGCCTTCCGCCGTCTTGAACGATCGATCTCGGGGCGTGCCGTAATACGTAATGAAGTTAGTTTTGTGAATAACCTTAAACTTTTTATTATTTACTTGTTATGTGGTGTTGATTGATAGTAAAACACACGATGAAATGAAACGCACTCCGAAAAGCTGTTACATTGTACTGTTGTGTAGGTAAGTGGTTGTTTGAATTAACAAAAGGACGTAAAATATTCTTTTTTTACGTTGACTATGAAATTACAACACCTACTTAGTATAACCACGATTTGGGTTTTTGATGTCCCGCCCGATATTTCGACGATGTTACAATCGTTTATACTATATTTATATATAGGTACTGTTATTATATTAAACACGTTGTTAACGGAACTTACATATAGAAATAATCCGACGAATGGAGAACGTCCTTTATTTTGAAGTCTGTTAAAAACACGTCGATACGACCTTATAACGATCGCCACAAGCGAGCGAGCGACATCTGGTGATCTAAAACATTTTAGCCCTCATTGATGTATTCTAGGCATGTGACAACCCTAGCAATACACGTGCCGCGTGCGAATAAATACAAGTTATACGATAGTAAGAGAGGCATACATGTGATTATAAATACAAGTGCTTAACTAATTATTAAATAAATGAAGATTAGCTGACTATAATGTCATTGGAATAAAGATTTTCGGTACCTAACTCATATTTCGTGTGTTTATTTCACCATCCTATTTATTTAAATGAATAATTATATTCCGAAAAGATTATAATATATGTATTTATAAACACTTAAGTTAAATGTAAAGTATGTGTTACTTTGTACAAAATATTAGTATTATGGCCCGCTAGAAAGAAGATGGCCACCGTAGCCTATGAAAGTTTACATCATTGAACCATCATTTCTAGGTCTCCGACCTATCAAAAACCTTTTACTAATTCCTTTTTGAAGAAACCCATATTGTAAACTCTTCGAAAAACAACCGCTGGGAGCTCAATCCACAACCTGAGCGTTCGCGGAATTACATAAAATTTCTCTTATACACCCTATTACAGTTAAAAAATAATCCTCCTGGCTTTTACACCCTAAACCTATCACAGAAACGGTATTTTTTTGGGGCGTAAGTAACATTTTTAGTATTTTTCTAGGGCGTATAAGCCTTCCATTTTCTTAAATACTGGGTTTACTTTAAATATTACTTAATCATATTCTTTATCCTGAAACTATATTTATTATGTCCAAAACTGAGTTTTATAACTCAAAAAACAAAAATGAAATGATAAAAATAATTTAGAAAAAAAAGTTTTTTTGCTCTCCTGAAAAGTTGAGTTTTGGCGTTTACGCCAATTGAGTCTAAAGGTATCGATATTGCTAATTTTTGGTAGGAAGTACCGCCTGGACAATTTTGATATTTTGGCAAGTAGTAGGCCATTTTAAGGACTATTCTGAAAAAAAAATCTAGAGGTGTCACAACCATATAAAAAATAGTGTATATTTTTTAATTGGTCTTTATTTTCTTTTTTTAATCATTGAAATTTATTTAAACGCGGTTGCATTCGATAAACAAGCTGGTGACATATCTTACGTATATGTATAATAAGTTGCTATTACAATACTGCTGAATATTCAACATCTTATTTCATTTAAAAAGAAACACCGTTTTTCTCCAAGAATCACTATTTCCTACAAAACGACGCAGAGCTTAAATTTTTGTTCAGCTTTTAGTTACTTACGAAACAGAAACATTTCTGTATATCCTAAAATTATGAACCATACCCTTGTTGTAATGTAGAAAAAATCTAGTTCAGTCAGATTGGGTCTTAACAGAAGTCCTGTGTGTGTTAAAATTCCTTACAGTAAATATCGATGACTTCCCTACTCTGTAAAATTAATAACAAGAGTTACCGCTGTTATTGAAGGAGACTATGCCCAGCCGGAAGGAGCTGCTAGACTGTGTCAACACAGAACTTTCCCACCGTTCTAATGGCTGCCACCGGCTTGCACAAATATCACTGGTGGCGCAAGTAATAACACTATATCATAACTGGTACTGGTACTGTTGGGATTAAAAACAAGGATTTTGTTGTAATAAGTATGAAGTTTGTTTAATTATGTAAGTAAAGTCCATTTACCGATAGGTGACCCATGAGAGTATGAGAGATAATCTAGTAACTATAATACATACATAAGAGATCACGCCTGTTTCCCGGAGGGGTAGGCAGAGACCACTTCTTTCCACCTGCTACGATCCTGACAAATCTGAATAACTATAATCACAATGACAAAGAGGTACAGTGTGTTTTTTTAACTGAGAGGTTATGAAATCCAAAATCGCGTCACATGTGAGATAGTTACAAGGAAACTGTCATACTGACATATTGAATGTTTTGGTCAAGTATGATTTATCGTAAAATGTAATGTCTCTCTATGGTTATGAACATCGTTAATTTGTAATCTACCTCGCAAGATTGTAAACTGTGGATAAATTTGTCAACTGCACATACTGCTCACAATAAGGAATTATTTTTCGATTGTATAACTAATCTATCAATGTCAAACCATATAATTATAAACGAACCTGCACTTAACGACAGGGTTTATAATTTGTCCGATTTACTAATGAGAAATAAAGTCACACTCATTACACAAATATTTGCCCTTACCTAGAATTGAACCAGGGACCGTTAGTTTTGTAGGCAGGTCGTTTAATACAGCTTCAATACCGGTATTACGTTCTTTTCCTAGAAATAAAACGAAATTGACACCAAAAGCAAAATACACATAAATATTTTTATTTATCTTGTTAAAAGTAAAAACTACTTTTCTGATTAATTTGTATGAGGTAAGAAGTTATATTTATCTAGTCCGAAATAATATAAATCTACTTAATAAATAACATTATTCAGTTCCAATTTATTTGAAAACGTATAATACTCCATAAGTCATGATTATTTAAGGTGCTGCTTAAAATAAGGAGACGGTACGGAATCGCAGTGACGCATCAAAATTCAAAAATTCAAAATTCAAAATATTTATTCAGCAAATAGGCCACATGAGGGCTCTTTTACACGTCGGTAATATAGAGTGAATCTACCAGCGCTTCGGACAAGACCATCATTGCGGAGAAGAAGCGCTGCAAGAAACTCCAGCAGAAGGTTATTTTTTCAATCATAAAAACATAATAATGCTTAAAAGTAAGTTACATTAAGTAATAATAAGGTAATAAAGTAATAAATAATAAATTCCTAAAACTACCAAAAATAAACTTATTACAAATGTAAGGTCAATAAACCTTAAACTAAAAATAATGTCTACGAGAATAACACGCCATAATTCATAAAAAAAACCGCCTTCAAAAACGCAAAAAATAACTTCTTTAAAAATTGTAGGTACCTAATACGTTAGTCCAACTGATGTCGGCTTTTTTGTTGAAAATATTGTGGTCGCCGACTTCAGTTGGACTAACCTATTAGGTACCTACAATTTTAAAAGAAGTTATTTTTTGCCTTTTTGAAGGCGGTTTTTTTTTTTTTAACATTTATTTTATTTTATACTTTTTAGTGATCATAATACGCTGTTACGTAGTCCCACTTCTTGGTTCATATGAAACTTTAAGTTATTTCAAGCGCGCCGCAAGCAACGCCGCGGGAAAGTCATAGTCTTATTTCAACAAGTAAATATTCTTCGTTGTAGTCGCTCAACTATCTTAATCGAGATATCTTACCGTCACCCTTGAAATCGGTACCGTTGAGGAGTTCCGGTGGCCATCTGTGGTCTTCATCATCAGTTTCACTTCACCAAATCATACTTTCTGAACGCAAATGCTGGATTTGTTACTAAAAATACTAAAATCGCTATATGTTTGCCTACAATATTTGAGGAGTTCCCTCAATTCCTCACTGATCCCCTCATCAGATTCAGATTTGGTGACAATGGGACCACCTCGAAAGTATATTCTATCGAACCAAAAAAATAAATTTGAAATCGGTCGACAATTAACGGAGTAATCGGTGAACATACATAAAAAAAATACATACAGTGGAACGTATAACCACCTCCTTTTTTGAAGTCGGTTAAAAAGCCATAATTAGAATAATTAATTGAACAACAAATCCTTGCAAACGTGAATGTCTGTTCACGGACCCCACAAACAGCACCCGTTTACGAGATTGACGCATATCTCAGCCATCGCCTCTCTCAACCATGTGTTCAGAAAAGTGGCGACCTGATCAACGACGCCGCCGCCGTAAGCAAAGACCTTTGAGCGAGCATGACATGCTCATGCTGCCGGACAACATAAAATAAATATTGTATGAAACAGCTGTCCGGCGAGAAACATCACAGTTTGTTCTCGTTTAAAAGCGTCTTGTACACACAAGAACTAGTAAAGGTAAAATACAAATAGTAAACATAAAATTGAGTGCTTGAATACAGTTTGCTTAAAGGCTATGTTTCTCAAGGTACTCGTACAAATGTTGTAAATATCCTAGACACTACTTAAAGAAATCTTGGTCACCAATGAAGTCATTTACAGTGTAATATGACCTACCAAACAAGCAGCGCTTGATGTGTTAAATTTATTGAACGACATTTTGACGATATCAGATGGTATCTTGTTGTAAAAACGTATACAGTTCCCCGCAAACGAAGTGTTCAGTTCAGTTCAGAGGGCCCTGCCAAGATGCATTGCGCTAACTAGCGTTTCTATTCGATTCGTTTCTTAACCAATCGCGTCACTGGTAGATGACGTGATACGAAAAGTCACGTGATCTACCAGTGACGCGATTGGTTTAAAAACGAAACGAATAGACACGTTAGTTAGCGCAATGCATCTTGGCAGGGCCCTCAGTTCAGTTCATTTTATTGATAATAATAATCACATGAAAAATAAATCTTTCTTATTATACAAAAATATAATAATGATATTAAAATAAATGTAAAACTAATTGGTACATAGGTAATATAAACATTGATTCATTTCATGAAAATTTATATAATAGATACCTAGATAGAATGCCTTCTCTACAAGCCATTTCTTAAGCTTGTACTTAGTGCTTACCTTACGGAAACGGTGACCTGGAAGAGCGAGCTTATCCCTATTTCTAGTATTTAAATTATGAACGTCGTGGTTATGCCTCGTTTCCGTACCGTTTTAACGCATGCCCTCCACACCGCTGCTAAAAATACGTTGGCAGTACGGAATCGCAGTGACGTGCCGTAAATGTCAAGATAAAGTCGTGACGTTTACGGCAAGTCACTGCGATTCCGTACCGTCTCCGTATTTTAAGCAGCGGTGAGGTCGCACCTTTACTTAGTAGGTACCTAGACATCGTTTAACAAAAAGCAATGCCTTAAAATCCGACTGCTTTCAAAATAAACATTAGCTGCGTTTGCATCTTAGTAGATTCATTCTTTATACCCGACGTGTAAAAGAGCCCTCATATTGTGACCAATTTACTGAATAAATATTTTGAATTTTATACTCAGGTTCCATCAAAAATATGTGTCTGTAAGTAGACTAAGTACCTAAGACTGGGCCAGGTTGTACACTTCGAAACGTTTTAAATATTATTGGCGCCTTTGCCTGCGGTGGATTTGCTAATAGCTTATTCCTTCGGACACTGCACTTTCCCGTTTGTGTATTTTTCTAGAATAACCAGAACCTTTTATCCTATTCAAAATGCAAAGCTTTCAGGTTTATATTGCGTTTGAAATTTCTGTCAATAAATTGAAGCATTTCAACATTTAATTTTGAATTTGTATGCGTTAAAATAATTTGGAAACTACGAATATACTGCCATCGTACTAAAGAATAGTTATTAGTAATAAGCATTTTAAATTTAATGTAGTTACTAATAGAGTATAGATTGGTTAGACTACTACCTACATTGCCCGGCAGGACGGCAAAATAATTTCTGCGTGTATTATTTTCTTGTTATTTTCTCTTTATTAATATTTTGCTTGTTGACGCTCTGTCGTTTCTCGGGGTTGTGGTAGAATACCAGTGGCAGAGTATCTTTTCTCTTTCGCCCTGATGCAATGCACACTTTGTTTTGGCAACTTATGCGTAATTTTAGTGTCACTGTGCTTATTCTTTTAATGTTATTGTATTTTTGATTTGTAGTACGTAAATAAACGTTTTATCCATCTATCTTGTATAATAAATCTGTTTTGAATGCGTTTTTTTTTATAATCCCTATGTATATACACCGTGCCCGGGACGCACCCAAAGGATTATAACCATTGATTCTAGACCCTATTTGGAGTATATATAATGTGGTATAACATGTAGTCCAATATCGCATAATTTCCGAGATTTTTATTATTTAAAAAACAATTCCATAGTTAATTTAATTTGAACTCTGTCACCTTAACTTAAAGCATTATTTACTAAGAAATTGATTAAATTCATTTATTTTGTACGTTGATGATATTGCTACTTACAACATGAATCTTTCCTGGTAAATAATGCTTTAGGTTAAGGTGACAAAGTTCAAATTAAATTAACTATGGAATTGTTTTTTAAATACTTAACCCTTAGCCAGGCCTAGCAATTTATTTTCTTTTGATTATGGATATTGGTAGATCAAAGGATTATAAAAAAAGTAATTTCTTGTTTTTTTTTTAAATTCACTAATTCCTAAAAAAAAAACCAGTGGTCTTTATATGACCAGTGCCCGTCACCAATAAGACATGTGGTCCGTATGCGGCCACTGCCCTTCAAGTAAAAACTCATCTATTAAGGGTTAGACTATATACTTAACTGTTAATTAATTGTTAGAAAAATAAAACCACTAGACCTAAGAAAATTAGTATTTTTATTAATGAACAAGGTGATAATTATCAAAACATGTTTGGTGTTATTACAAAAACTTAGACAACCGTTGAACACTTGTTCAGTAAATGTCTAAGGCGTATCCAAGTTTTTTGTTATAACACCAGTAGATTAGATATATTTATTTCATTTTGAAAATTTACATGTCATTTTTTAAATATGAAAACAATTTAAAATAATATTAAAATGGTACAATGTCAAAGGAGTAAAGAATGTTTAAATGTCAAATAATTTATAAAAGCTAGGGCATCCTAGATATAAATTGTGAAGAGTCAAAATATAATATAATATACAATATTCATTATAAGCTAATAATGTAATAAATGTAAAAACAAGTCATTAAATTCATATTAATTTATAATGATTTTTCGTTGTATTCCTTTACAGAATACAACGGGTTTGATACTCATAGTTCCTTTAGTCGGCGTTCAAATGTGTCGTTTGAGGTCTCATTTTTAATAGTGGCGGGTAGGCGCTCGTACATCGAGGGGCCTATTACGCGCGGGCTCCTGTCGAGCAGCGCGAGTCGCCACGACACAGGCAGTAGTCGCCCCGTCAGACGGGTGATTTTGCCGGGTATATTCGCTCGCTTAAATGAGTGAATGTTTCGACGCGTGAACATAATTACTTCAAATACATACAGTGAATAATGAGTCATCATCTTGTACTGTTTGAATAGTTCTCTACACGAGTGCCTCGGATTTACCCCTGCCAATACACGAAGGGCTCGATTTTGCAATTTTAATACTCTATCAGAGTTCGTTGAGTTCCCGTACAAGAGAATACCATACGACATTAGTGAAAAGAAGTATGCGTAATAAATCTGAAGTAGTGCGTCACAGGAGATAATTGGCTTTAGTTTACGCAGTGCAAATACAGCACTGCCCAACCTTTCACACAAGTTGTCTACGTGTTGTTTCCACTTCAGACTGGCGTCAATAGTAAATCCGAGGAACTTGCAAGAGTCACAGCGGGGTATCGGGCCCTGTACCAGTGGGATGTGTGTAGTGTTTCCGGCTGCGAACACCATCACGTTGGACTTTGACACATTGAGAATGAGGCCGTTCGCGGAGAAACACTCGTGAAGTTTGGTACACGTTTTTGTTATCTTTTGCTCGAGTTGTGAGTACGTGTGAGCGGTATCTACAACGGTGGTGTCATCGGCAAACAACACCATAGTACCTTCGGCTACGGAGGAAGGGAGATCATTTACAAATATTAAAAACAGGGTATTCCCAAGCGATGAACCCTGTGGAATGCCATGCCTGAGTACACCCGCCTCAGATTTAAAGCTTTTGCCCTCCATTTTGACCTCAACCGTCTGCCGCCTATTTTTTAGGAACGATGTGAGTAATCTTTGAGTGTTTTCATTTATTCCGTAATGCCCTATCTTTTCTAATAACAACTCATGATTAATCACATCGAACGCTTTCGACAGGTCGCAGAATACCCCCGCAGCCTTATGTTTCGCATCCAACGCCGTTGTTACGCAATCGTAAATCTGATATGCAGCTGTTGTGGTGCATCTATTTTTTCTATAGGCAAACTGTCTGTCCGTCAGTAAGTTGTTTGTCTCAAGATGGTGCATTAAGGAGTTTGAAACAATAGATTCAATCATCTTAGAGATATTTGGCACGATAGTGATTGGCCTATAATTGTCATCAGAACTTTTTTCACCCTTGCCCTTATATACTGGACACACTCGAGTGCTTTTCAGTACGTCGGGATACACACCGCAAGGGAACATGGTGTTTATAAGTTTTACCATTATTCCAGCGATGACCGGCCATACACACTCAAGTATGTTCAGCGATATATCATAAATATCAAGGGTCCCGCGTGTTTTTCTCATTGAACTTAACGTACGATTGAGGTCCGTGAGTGTAACTGTGGGCAAAGCATGTTGAGGTATCTGAGTGTTGTGTAAGTGATGTGTGAGATACTGTACAGAGTCCGATTTGTTTATATTTGGTGTATATGTTGAGGCTACTGTGAGAAAGTGTTGGTTTAAGTGTTCCGGCACTTTGTGAGGAGGTATGCCCTTACCACTTTCATCCTTAAGTGAGATGGTATGCATCAACGGTTTGTTGGACACTTCGTCATTGACTACGCGCCACATCTCTTTAGATGGATTTTTACTATTGGCAGTCAATCATTCCGATTTAATGCGATCTGCGTGATGAGTAATGGTCTGCCCAAGAGCATCAAGTTCAGGATATTGTCGTTTCATTACAGTTAAATCATTATAGTCCATAATAAGCTTTGAGAGGTTCTCTGTTAGCCATGGTACTGGTGTCTTATTTTTAACTAATATAATTTTTGTCGGAAAATGAACTTCAATATAATACCTTAAAACATTAAATAATTTATCAAACTTATCATCAATAGAAATCATGTCATAAAATATAAAATTCCAATTATAATTTTCTATGTCAATATAGAATGAAAATAATTATTGATCTGTGTATAGTCTTTTTTGAATGAAAGTGTTAGGCTTGTGTGTTTGTGTCGGTTTGTCAGCGGGAAAAGTGAATACTTGTGCGTTGTGGTCACTGACGGGGGTGTCGAGCGGCGCGGCTGCGACGCCCCGCCACCCGCGCGCCGCCAGCCCGCAGTCGATGCTACTTGCGCAGTGCGTTGTCACACGGGTCGGAAACTCAACACAGTTTTTGCACATGTAGCTTTGAAGAAATTCGTCCACGCGCCGTCTTGCAATGTTATCGGACATAAAATCAACATTTTGATCGCCGACCAAAATGAACCTCTTTTCCTCATTTGTAAGCTTATCTATCAATAATTCCAATTTTTGTAAATACACGTCAAAATCACCATTTCCTGTGCGATATAAAACAATTACAATAATATTCAAATTACAAATTTCGATTGCGGTAAACTCAAAATGAAACTCGATAGCCAGGCTCTGCAGGTCGTTTCGGTGTCGGTATACAATATCAGCCCGTGTGTACAACGCCACGCCGCCGTGAGCGATGCGCCTGCGACAGTAGCTATTTGCGAGCCGATAGCCGCACAACCTTACTCGGTCGATTTCATTTTGTTTACACCACGTTTCGCTACAAGCAAGAACATGAGGGTTTTCTGAATGCAACAGTAAATCTAAAAGTCCAGTTTTTCCGCAAATCGATCGTACGTTTTGGTGTATTATTTTAAATAGTGAATCGTGAACTAGTTTGGTTTTAACTTGGTGTCCGGGCTTGGCGAGTTTTTAGGAACAACAATGTTAAAACGCCTAATCGAGACATTTGCTGGCCAGTGCTGTGCATTCTTCACCAAATGGACGGACGGAGTTATGTTTATTCATGAACACGGTGGTAGTCATCAAAGCATGGTGCTGGATATAGTGCGACTTGGTAGGCTTTACACATTATTTTTGACCTTTGGGGTTTTGATTTTGTACTCCAGTACCGGCATCGCTTTCTGGTTCCCTCACAAGGCATGTGAACACCAACATTATTCAGTCTTATTTCGTCAGAAACTCCGAATTGCCCGCCTTTTTTGTTTTTCAATATTGGTGGTGCTCTAACTCTTGTAGTGAAATTGTCAATTAGGCTCCTTGCTAACCTTAGTCTAAAATCTCGATGGCTACTGCTCGTCTTATTGTGGGTTAGATTGTAAACGATATATGCATTTATGCAGGCTACTTCCAGCATGAACCAGAAAAGACGCATCAAATGTAAGGCTACATCTGGACGTGGGAGCTCAACTGTTGAAGGTAGCTGATGGCCTGAATGTTTAAACTTTTTCGTAGCTGAAGGAGTAATGTGCAAGGCTACAATTGGCTGTGATGGCTCATGGATTTCTTCGGAAGGTAAGCTTTCCACTATAATTGCTGGAGTTGTGTGCGGTAAGGCTGCAGCTGCTGAAGGTAAAGCTTCCACTATTACTTTAGGAGAACCAGGCAGACGGGTAGGTGATGAATCACTTAATACATTTAGAAGGTCGGCGTCCGTCATATTTTCTAAGGCATCCAATGCCTCGTTTATATCGTAATGTGGGTACAACGAAACTAAAGCTTTTTCAATTTCATGATCACGAATAATTCGCTTTATTTGTTGTTTTTGCATTTTCTAAAAATATCAAACAGGGTTAGGAGAATATCTAACATTTTTATAGTGTTCTATTGGGTTTAGTATATCAACGATTCATTACAGTTTACCCTTAATACATACATACATAATTTCACGCCTTCGTTCCCAGAATGGGGTAGGCAGAGCTACAGAATTACAAACATCTCTAAAAACTTGTTGATAATTCTATAACCACAATTTGCACAATTAGGCTAAGATGTTTACCAGCGTATTAGTGACCCTTAATAGTCACGTAAATTACTTGCTGAACAGTGGGCACATACGGACCACAAACACGCAGCATACACAGCCAGTGGTCATATAGGGATCACTTAATTTAACAGTTAATATTTCCCAGAATAACAGATATTGTCATAAACCCATAAACGACAATGATAAACATATTTATAAACTATTATAAAATAACAACATTTACCACTTAACGTATTTTTATTCACCGTGTTTATTTTTTTACTTTCGCTAATTGCTCAAAATCAACCATTTAGGCGAAATTTGCATTTGACAGCCAAGAAATGTCAAACTTTTGTTGAGTCACTTTTTTTTTTTTCGTTCGGAAATCGACTGGTTCATAGACAATTTAATAATGACAGTTTGCGATCCATATACAGCCTCTGCCCGTTACGAAAAAATAAATTACCAAGTGGTCTCTATGTGACCACTACCTGGCTAAGGGTTAATAAAAATCTCGGAAATTATGCGATATTGGACTATATGTTAAACCACATTATATACTCCAAATAGGGTCTAGAATCAATGGTTAAAATCATTCGGGTACGTCCCGGGCACGGTGTATAAATATAGATTTTTGACATTTATTTATAGGTTTTATATTGACTTACTCTTTTGCTAAAAGACCCTATGTAATTATATAAATATAGTTTCTTTATATTTATTCATTTATTCATAGATTAGAAATTGACTAAAACTTACTCTTTCTTTCTCATATAGTTCAAGAACCGTTGAATGTCAGTTTTACCTATAAACCTCCCGCCTTTTGTCTGACTGTCCGTGGCTCCATACTGTCGTCCTACTAAAGAAGGCGGCTAACTGCATTGAAGTAGTAGACCATTACCATTACATTGTTACCAATAGAGAGAATGATACCACTTTAAATTAAAAATGCTTATACTATTACTTTGCAGATAACTGCCTTTTTTGGTAGGACGGCAGCATGGCACCTACGATGACCAATTCCTATGCAGTTTAAATCTGTAAGGGCGTTTACGAGACATATGATTCGCTTTAAAAGTGAAGGGTAGCAGTTACGTAAGTCATACAGGTTATAAGAACACAGTTTCTAAAAGAGTAATTAACTAGTTCTAGGTACTCGAACCAACCGTAAATAAGAAAATTTATTTTTATTTTAATGATAAATATAACGCACACGAGCACATGCCACCTAGTGGTAAGTAGGATCTGAGACCCACACATTTAAATTCGCATGACTACAATCTCAAGACTGTAATCCTAAGACTCCAAATCTGTTGCCAACCCTGAGAACTAAGACTGACTACTTCAATGCTAGTAATTTCACCGGTTGTCGTTTCCCCATACCGGAACACAGAAATGCGAACACTGCTGCTTGGCGGTAGGTCAAAGCATATGGTAGCAATCCGGACGCAAGGTTCTACCCCCACACTTACTAGATAAAGATAAATAACAACACAGGCCTAAACGCAATCAGTCTAGATCAGCTCGACATTTTTCTATTGATACTAGTGTTATTTATGAGGTCCAGTGAGCGTTCAATCAATATTATTACTTCGTAAAGGTCTCGGGTCCCTCTATTTACGGGGCTGTCGGTGACAGTTATTGATTTAGTCCTAAGAAAGGGGTACAATGATGTGATGTTATCACAAATGGCACAGTTTTTAGGGTTCCGGACTTTGCAGCAGAATATAAAAGTATTTACAGTAACGATAACGGATGTCCGTAACCTCGTCTTCGTAAAAGTCTTATAATCTCTATTTCTTCAAAAACTGATCAATTTTAACATACAAAGTACTCTGTGTCTTGGCTAAAGCTATCTCTGTATCAAAATTATTTAATAAGATCGGTTTACTACCTAGTTTAGCTGTGAAAGCGTAGAACACAAACAAAGCGAGTAACTTTCGTATTTATAATAGTTGTATAGATATACAGAATGTACCGGGACTTGGCGTAAATGTGACCGGATTTCGGTTAAATTTCGCACCCATCCTAAAATGCTCAGAGTTTTAATTAGACAGTTCTCTGATCAATGTGAATATATGTCATTTGATGCATTGTGACCAATACAGGTGAAAAATTACAAGTAAGTATATATAAACGGTCCAAACCAAGATACCCTGAGTGCAACATATTGTGAGGTTAAAATAGACATCATCAAGTTCATAAAAATATAATAATTCTCGCAAAATTACTAACAAATAATTACAATAATGGCCAATTATTAAATACATTACCATTACCTGACACACCTGAAGTATCCAAGGCATTGTAGTTTAGACCTTTTATTTTACCAATACAGGAAAAAATTGCAATAAAAGTTTGCATTAAATTACCTTTGTTTATATTAATTAGAACTGTCTAATTTAAACTTTCAGCATTTTGGAATGGGTACGAAATTTAATCGGAATTAGGTTGCTTGGAAAAAAAGCAGCCGTAACTTAACTTTTTAAACATATTAATTAGTACGATTGTAGTACGATTTCGAAATCATGATTAACTGCGCCAACTTTAGAAATAACATTAAAGGCATCTTAGTCTAGAGCGATTTATTTTTCAGCACGAAGATTAAAAGTTGTTGAATAAAAACGAGAAATGGTTTAGTGGCTTAGAAAGTATGGACTAATTTTGGAACCATTGATATTTTGGAATTACGGTTTAATTCAGTATCATTATTGCAACATTATTGAGGATTAGATATAAAATCTTAAACAAATTATAGCTAGATGTGTAGCCAAGGGAGGCAAAGGTGTACCGCAAGGTAACCATCTTTACCCGTATCATTAAAACCTTAATAACCCTAAGCCAATTGACATAGGAAGTTAAAACTTTATTCTAGACTGGTTTTCTTATTCTTTAACATATACGTCAAGTTTTGGGCCACCCTATATACCTAGTATTGATAGTACATGCGAATGTGGATATCAAATTAACCAATTAAACCATTCGTATCTTAATCTTACAACAGTTCTACGAAATTGTTGCCAGTTAATCCCACGTGCTTAATAGTCTGCCTGTCAGAATAAGCTAATCAGGATTAATCAAAGCGAAGGAAATTGACGACAACTTCTCGGAACCATCTTATCAGTAAGCGATCTGCCAACGCAAATAAAGAGATATGACGAAATACATTAACTGATTCCGTATGACGAAACGTGAGGTTTTAATGTGATTTTGAAAGGGGTAGCTTGCTCTATCACTTTCCCTCGACTTCGGTACGATTATCGAGTAAAAGGAACGGAGTATCCATTAGCACTACTGTGGTGTTTGGGAGTAAGATCCCGGACGTGCGTCGCCATGTTTGACACTCACGTTCGGGACTTCGCTGGAAAGACTGTGTCGTGAAGCATGGCACGCCATGAGCGTTATAGTTCTGCATCTGGCCTTGGCTCCACGTGCCCCGAGGAATGTCGTAAGGGTGGATTTTTTATCAAGTGCCTGTATTTTTATAACTAAACAAGAATTTGTGAACCATCTGGAGAAGGCTTTTGGTTCTCCTTGCTCGACTACCCTCGCCGACAACCAACTTCGACCATCATGACGCTTCCCTTACCCAAAGATGGGGTGGAGCTTATTTAGGACTAGCTGTTGCCCGCGACACCATTCGCGTAAGTCATTAATCACCATTCCCTCTGGAACTATCCTATTCCCCAGGATAAAAAGTATTTTATGACCTTTCCAAGGACTGACGCTTTCTCCATACAACATTTCATTGAAATCGCTTCAGTGCGCGAAAGCGTAACAAACGGACAGAGTTAGTTTCACATTTATAATATTAGTATCAATTGTAGTGTTTTATCGCTACAAATCGCATAGGTTCGCGTCAATTTTCGCTTGACTATTCCGCCTTTTTATCTGATCCTAACCTTTTTTGTAGATCGGACTTACCAATTGACCGGTTGGTGTCAGGTGTTTAGACTGTCGGTTTTGGATTTTGAATTTGATTTTGACTTTTCGGCAGCGCTAGATTTTTTTTGTCATTCTCTTTCAAAGTATTGCTAGAAGAACTGGATTTAACATTTTGTTCCGCCACGTCATTTTGTTCTGATGTCCATAGCCTATAATTTGTGTTACTGGGCTGGTAAATTTCTGCGTTGTTGTTAATCGGCTCCGCCGATTTGGAACAAGGAGTCGACATAAGTTTTAACTCCGAGAAGTTAAGTATTATGAACAAGACACCGTTGCTTGTGTACTTCCGTTAGTGCCGCTTTTTGTCGGGTAAGTTATTGGTGGTTTCTCCATGTTTTTGTATTCGGTCCCCATTGTCAGTTGCCCTAGTTTTGCTTATGTAGTAGCATTTGGTTATACGATGTATCGTTGTTTCAGCACCTCCTACCCCCCGTTTCTTGACGGACTACACGCCAGCTATCGGTATGCGAGCGACGAAATCATAATGCCGCTGCGAACCGCTTGGTATCGTTGTGATACTTCATGCAGCGTCGGGTGCGGTCCGCGATCCACCTATTGAGATAGCGGGCAATGGGATTCTGCACGTGTACAAAAGACATTTCGATTTAATTTGTTTTATATTTGTAGTCTTATGTACATCGTTTAGCGATCTTACCAAATTCTAAAAGTAGGCCCGCGTGCCTCTACGAACAAATTTTGTTCTTTTTTGTTTCTTACGGATAAATTAATTGTGTATAATTTGTGTTTACCTAGCGAATCGTTAGTTTTTTTTAAAGTAGTACTGGCCACACGGCGAATTCTATTTGTTAAGAATGATCATTCCTTATAAATAGTTTTACGAGACCACCTGGCAACCTGGTTTAACGAATATGGTTTAATTTATGGTGGAGGAGGTGGTGGTGGTGTTTTGTGACAACCTTTTAGAGTAAGTTGTTTTCTGTTGTGTGTGTGCGATTTTTTCTCTTATTTTATATTATATTTCATTACTTTAAAATTGTTTTTTGGGTTTTTATTTTCTTTCACAGGACTAAATAGATACCGTTTTGATGACTTTTCCATTGTCATCCGTGTAGTGTTTCCGGATTTTCTCTAAAGGATCGCTACAGTATGTAGCATGTTTTTTTAGGAACGGCTTTTACCCCCGACGCAAAAATAGGGGTGTTATAAGTTTGACCGCTGTGTGTGTGTGTCTGTGGCACCGTAGCTCTTAAATATGTAAACTGATTTGGATGCGTTTTTTTTATTGAAAAGTAGGTTTTCCAGTGGTGGTTTTAGCTAATTTTCTTGAAAATCGGTTCGGACGTGTAAGAGACATGAGCTTTAAAAAAAGGGTATAATCACCATTATATCGGGGATTTTTACCTATCTAACAGCTAAAAATTGTCAATAATTTTTAGAATTCAGATGAAGAGCGCGATTTGTCAATCAAAAGATAAGTACAATTATAATGTCACATTTTTCATACTATGAGGCAGCTCTTACCAAAGCTTCAAATGGAATTAGGCCTGCGCCTTGGAGTATAAGTGGAAAGGGAGGAGGCATTGTTTTATTAAACCACAATTTTTTATAAATTGCTGCATGTAAAGTGCTTGCTTTATTTACTGCTGTTATTGATGTACAGAATTTGTTTAAATTGAATTTGGCAATTATTGTTTCCATCACCATGTTAAACACGTGTAGAACTGCTGAGAAAGGGCCTGTCTCTAGAATCTTTACCATAATCGATCTAATAGGTACCTACAGTCAAAGACTATAATTTGTGACCCAACTTAGGTCCAAAGTCAATTTGACATTCTACAGTAATAAGATTGAGTTTTCTATAAGTTACAAATGACTTGGCATCTCTAATGACATTGATGAATTAAAGCATTTTTTTTTAATGTTTCCTAACGTTCGTCACCGTACCTCGAGCACATTTTTTTTCTTCTATCGAGTAAGTAGGTATCATTAATGTGATGTCTTCGAGTTTTTTTTATAGCGATTAGGATTCTTAAACAATATTTGAAAATAGTACCTTTTTAACTTTAGCTTTATTATCTCAACAGAGAATCACTTAAAAGAGTTCAAATTAAAAAAAAAACGAAATTATACTCGTATTTAAGTATCGTATATAGCTACGTTATTACAATTAAACTATTACTATTTTTCCGTTGTCAAAATTAAATCAGACACTGCTTCGTGTGTACCGACGTAATATTCATCGACATCAAATCACTAGCGTGCCCCGAGATTTCTCACTACAATAAGTTTTTGCGGCAAATTCTCAAAGAGGCCATTCATTTACCTGTGGAAATAGATTCACCTCCAATTTTCCATACTTCCTTAAGCACAAAAACGTGCCGCTATGCGAATGAAATCACATTTTGCCGCGAACATTGCTCAAAGCATTAACACATCAGCTAATGGCGCGTGCCCCAAAAATGTATTTCTGATGAAAGTCGGATCGGCAGACTATGTTCAAAGGAAAACGTATGCGGCAAACGCAATATTGGACCTGTCCTTTCAATTTGAACCATGTGATGTATATTGGACCTGTCCTTTCAATTTGAACCGCTTGAATTTCCTTGGGAACAGTTGAATATTTGAGAACCTGTTCCTAGAGACTATACATAGTTCGATTTCCGGTATGGTCAAATATTTGTGTGATGAGGGCGAGTATTAGTTTTTGAGTCTTGGATGTTTTCTATGTACCCATTATACATGCTTAGAGCTTAGTTTGGAACTAGGTTAACTAGTGTGAGATTGTCCCATAATAGTTACAGAAAGTATTCCAGGAAATTCTGGAATCAAAACAAGCTCCTATCTAGGTCCTTTAGTATTTGGTAACAATGATTTCGCAGGTTCAAACTATTGCTGACCCCCGATGTAAATATAGGAGTGTTATTTTAATGTGTGTATGTATATGCATTTGGCGTTTGTTACCGCTATCAAAATGTATAGGATTAACGTAAGCTGTCAGATAGTCGCGCGTGAGCCCCTACGTCAATTCCACACAAATTAACAGAAAATTAGCGTAAAGCAACTTGGCTAGCCTCACTGATAAGCAATGTGTCAGCCCACCAACCCTGAAAAATTTAGTTTTTATACCAAACTAGCTCATCGTATCCCCTACATTTTACAAAACATAATCAAATTACTTGACACCACTAAGTACTTTATTTTTTAGCAAAATCAGTTGATGCGTGTTCCCTATTTTACATTAATGCATTTAGTACTATGATACGTTTAAAAAATGTACGCATTGTCATTCATTATTATGCTAAAAAACTGTCTAGAGAGTTAACATAATTATTGAATTAAATTGCGATTAAACTGTTGTGTTTGCAAAAATGATTTATAAAATCTACAAGGTTTGTAACATACAACCAATCGGAAACCAGCATTTCATTTATCATTTACTATCTTGAATAAAAATGCATAATAGACGCACTAGCAGTGCCGCACTACTGGTATAGAAAAAAGACACAATTTTAAACTGAAGATGTTTATAGGTAGTTTGTTAATGTAATCATTAATTATGATAAATATACATTAAAGAAGGTCTCAGTGAATGCCTTGCCAATGAAAACGTTGCAAAAATTAACCCATATTAGGTTATCGAATGGAAATCTTAACACATAATTATACCTTATCTTACTTAATTACTACGAGAGAATAACTGGTAGTCTAAATTATCGCCAATCTAACGATACTCGTAAGTCATGGGTTGTCATTGGGGAATAGGGATCTGAGTCATGAACGCAACTATGAACAGTTTTTTGGTTTAAATTGTCCGTAGGTAAATTGGTAAAATTCACCTTAAATGGCCTGACAAGGAAATAAGCCCTCTATTATGTCTTTGCTTAGTCTTGGCTCCCTTACTTACAAAACCGAAATAAAATAAAAGCACTTTTAAAAGTGTACCAGATACTTTGGCATGTTTCCTATGTGATTTAGAACTTTTAACGCTTAAAAGTCACTCCATTTTTAGGCTTCCGTAGTCAACAAGGAACTCTTACAGGTTCCCCTTGTGCGTCTATTCAAGTCTGCCCATCATCCATCCACATGCGATTTAACTCAGATACTCTTAGTAAGATAAAGCTGAAATTTGCCACGGTTATAAATAATAAACACGCCGACAGAGGTGTAAAAAAATATTTCAAAAATTATCGTCTGTTTCATTATGCGTAGTGTCATAGGATAAATCTTTTTAAAAAATACTGAGGGTATGTGAAGAGCATTTTTCGATTCAGATGTCCGTTATTAATATTATAAGAGTCAAGTGTCTCGCCTCCCTGTACCAGCAAAACCTGTTATATTTTATTTATCTAACGAAACTAGGAATAACAAAAATGTATTTGTGCTTTCAGTAAAAAATATTTTTTCTAGCTTTTTTTTATTTAACGCCAAATCTAGAACCAAAAATACATTAGACTCAAACAAAGTCGTAGCAAACGCGCAAGCGAAATCTACGGTTCGAAATGATCGGGTATTTCGCTTTCCCGGTTATCTTCTATATTGCAATATGGGAGGAAATTGCTTTCACCGGAAACTTTCACTCCCCCATTGTGCCTACCTGACGATTTGGATCACCGTTTTATTATGTTGGTACGAGTAAGTGTTATGGGGTGAGTTATGGAGGATTTTTGATAGGAATAAGATATGTTTGAGAACATGCGAACAAATTCCTTGGCGGCTTTCGGGCGGTTAGCGATATATTGACGAAGGATTTATTTGGGGCGGTTTTACTGTAACCATGTAGATAATAAAAAAATGTTTTAGGGAATATTTTAGGTTATTATAGGTGAGAAGCGCAACTTGAGTCTCTATTGTATTGTGTTTTAAACGACCCTTACTTTAACTAATATCCTAAATGCGAAAGTATTTATTTGTTTCTTCTTCAAGGTTTTAAATCTCAAACGATTGATGTACAATTTAGTACAGACATAGTTTACAGTCCAGAGACGGGATATAGGTTACTTCTTACCCCGGAAAATTTGCCAGTTGTAGAAAAAAAAAATTACGCGGACAGGGTTGCGGTAAAAGTAGAGGACGGACGGGCAAGACGGAGAGGGCTAGTTCGACACTTGATGGATAGAAAGAGACAGAACTACTGACGCTCGATTCGTTACACGACATATGCACTTACTGTTAATTCTTATACGGTAGCATAGATTAGTAACCACATGTTGTATGTAAGTAAATTGTTTTTTTTTGTGTATTAGTTTTATAACATGCAGGGCTAGCCATATATTAATATTTTTTTTACTTTTGTAGATGTAAATAGACGTGTTAAAACATAGTTATCTTGAGTTTTTGCTTCACCATTTTCGTTTGAATTAAGCTTACGTAAATAAAGTACGAGACGGGCAAAACCAAACCTTTACCGTAAGTTAGACAGTGTGGCCCAATGGCACATATAGGTGAACTGAAATGTATGTCATATCGTGTCGGAAGGAGAAAACTAGAGCACCCGTGGCGATACCGAAGAGGTCTGGGTTCGACTGGGCTATCTGAATTATTATTTTTCGATTCATCTAGACTCCCATTGGAAAGGTTCCCAATTTAACCCTTTCCTCTTTCCGAAATTTACAACGAACTTGTTCAGTGTATCCAGGCGGTGGATCATATTTTTGCGACGATTAAGACCTATGTATTCATTTTGTTCGCCCTAGGTGGGCAAAACGGATACCTAACCGGTCTTTTTTTTTAAACAAGTATAAATCAAAGAACATTTTTTATTTTACAATTTTGATCTCAATTACTAATGTAACAATAATTATCCAAAGATTATAAATATGAAGTTACGAATAAATATAATTAAAACTTATATTTTATATTTATTTTTAAAATTGACTTACCTTCTTGCCCGCCCTTACCCTAAGTCTTTTTATAATTATCGGAAACGTTATGGTAGTTTTTAGGTTTTCACTTGACAGTAAAAACAGTCGCAAAGTGGTTACACTACGAGGACAAGATGTTTTCGGATCTTTATTTCTACTTGGTGTTACTATTATGCTTTTGTCATGTTATCGTATTGTCAATGTTTTTTACAGAATAGAATAGAATAGAATAACTTTGTTTCAGGCAACAAGGCCCATATTTACAAATACGTTACAGACTAACATACATAACAATATGATTTAAAATTAACATGACTGCTAATACACTTTCGCGGTGTCCACTAGCCGGCGGACACGAAATCGCCGAAATATTATGACACCCTTCGGTCTGAACTCCTCCTTTAAAAAGGTCGACCGATTTATCTCTTATTAACTAGATAGTCATGACGACCAAGTTAATACCAAACCCGCTTTTCCGAGTAGAATAGAGCCCCAATTAGGCTTCGACCTATTGTCGTTCGAGGTAGAAATAATAATAATAATGTTAGAAACTGACAAAAAGCCAGAAAAATATTGATTTAGAGAGTATTTCGAAAGTTTTTTCGAATTTTAAAATGTCAAGTACTGTACCTACTGTAGTGTTTTTGAAAAATTTTTCTTTAATTTGCTTAATTTTTAGTCTGTCATTCCGGATCAAAATTTGTGCATTTCTGGCACTTGCTTAAGTTGAAATTTAGAATACTATATTATTACGTAAACCCAATGACAATACAATGTTATGGTGTCCAAGAGCTGATCTGATGATGAAGGTGGGCGTTGGCAGTAGTGTCTCTGTAGACTCACCAAGTCTGAACTCGATAAAAAAAGAAAACCATGCAAAGGACAGTCGGTAGCAAAAACTTGTCACAAAAATACCTAGTAACATTTTGACAGAATCTATTTATGAATTCAGTGAGCAGTAAGCAAGCGTGGCACAAGTAAGTAATTACTGTGGCCCATAAACAGCCTACTACAGGTTAGCCTTTGAAAAACGAGACGGCTCTGTTCTTGAGAGCCTCGTAAATTGTATTGGTTGGAAATATCGGGCTCAACGCTGAATATTTATTATTGGTATGTGTAATAAGGTTTACTCAAAGCATACACATCCCTGCGGGCCTAATATGACTGCATTTATCGCGTGCCAAAATCTGGATAAAACTTCCGTGACTTCCTGACACGTATAGTACCTATATAAGTACGAGAGTGACGGATGCTTTATCCACATTTTGTTACGCGATAAACGCAGTCATTAGGCCCGCAGGGATGTGTATGCTGTATTTTATCTTACTCTTGAAATTGAAATTGAAATAATTTGTTGTAAGTGTTACATAGTTAATAATAGTAGTTTATGCAACTGATACATAATGAGAGGCCTTAAAATACGAGTGTGGTTTTATGACACGAGCGTCAGCGAGCATACACTACTTTATCTTCCCACATATCATAAGCCTCCATTATGCATTCAGGAGCCGCAAATTAAATTTTAACCGGTAATGGCGGTGATGAAAAGTTTGAATAGTTTTCTGGCAGCTGTCATAGTTTTTTTTTTAATTCAGAGACAAACTAGTCGGCTCCAACTATCATATCGTTCGATATCTTACTTACGTGCGACATTTGTCAAATTTGTATGCAAATTGATAATTCATTTCGAACTAAACGTCATCTTGACTGATATTAGAATAGAGGTCAAATCAAATTTCTTTGTTTTCCAGAGATGTTCGAAATTTGAATATCATAAGAACATCGATATTTTTTTTGTCTAAAAACAGAGTTGATTATTATGCTGGTCATAATTTGCGGTTTCTGAACGCATCAAAGAGGGTTTATGATATGAGTGTAGATAAAGTATTTTTTAATTTCTTTTCATAACACACAAAGTAGATAAGTGTACAAAAGACGATTTAAATGCCTGTGTGATAGCGACAGATAAAGCGTTTTATGCTTATACATATTTGGTGTTGCGAGTACATTACAGTGTAACATTTTTCTTTACGGTGACACCATCTGTCTGTCAGCTTAATTATTTCAGTTCACATTTCAGGCATTCAAAAAAAAACAATGCGAAGTTGTTTGCCGACGTAAGTAAAGACATTCTTTTGTAACGAGTCAAACGTTTGATGTACGATGGTAGTTTTGGAATGTTCGCATATTAATTTTAGGGTACCGTTATAGTATTTTAGGAATTGGAAATTTGTAGTTAAATTAATAATTTTGTTTTTTAATCTTCTTATTGCCGATGACGTCGATCGGCGTCATATTTTCACCATCGATTCCGTGGTATGTGTTTCATAAATTATTTATTTTTTCGGTGGTAACAGGAGTCTCTGATTTAAACCCGCGGAAAGACAGACAGACGGACAGATAGACATGCCGAAACTATAAGCCTTCTTTATTGGCTACGGAACTCTAAAAAGCAACAGTAAGTACCCAAATTTCAGCAAAACAAAACATTTCCCACGGCCACTCCGCGTCCGACGTTATTTGTTTCCACTTTATGACATCGAACTTGGCATGATAAAAACCTCGCAATAAAAGAATTGGCCTCCCTAGTATTTGTCAATGTCACCTCCGTGGTTGTATAGAGATAATAAATTTAGATTATTTTTTGCCAAGTTTTTGGCATCGTGAATAATGAAAAGGTAGACAGCCCCTTGACAAATATACCTCGTTTTGATAGAGTACAAATTGGAGTCTGGCACACGTACAACTAAATTACCATTTGCACAATTTTTCACTTTAGGAGAGGTAAAAGCCGTTTTGATATACATTCCTTAGTGGATATCAGTATTGGGAAGTGTCTATAAAAATACACTGGTAATTTTAGAACTTTTTTCTACATAGTAATCATTGACAAAAAATAATGATCAGGGTTACAGAATAAACAAAATAATCGTAACAGACCAAACAAAAGAAATGTATGTAAATAATGATAAATACAAATGACTAAATACCAATTTATGTGATTTTTGCGTCTTATGTGAGATATCATACAAAAGCTCCCACATTAAAATTAAATAGAATAAAATAAAAAATATTTATTTCATTTACGTAATAAAACAACTTATTTTTAGTATATACCTAAATTAGATTTTTTAACGAACCTATTTAGGTTTACTAATAACTCTTTTTTGAAGGAAATAATAAAAAAGTCAAGGTCGTACAATTACTTTGTATTGCGGTTTGTATAAGAGTCAATCAGTAAAAAACAAAATGAATGACGGTTTTTATTCGATATCTGGACCGGAACCTCTGTGCACAAGTCAGACTCGCACTTAACTGATGTGTGTGAAAAGTTTTAGTAATAATAATAATAATAATAATGATTTATTTATTAACATTTTACAATAAACGTCTTACAGAAACAGTATACAAAAACTAATAGTACAAGTTTATCCGTACACTGTTGATTCGAAGCGCTTCTTAATTATTTTAACAAACTGCGAACATAATTATGTAATGACAACAAATATTAGTGCATGCAAAGCGGCCGCGCCGCGCGACCGGCGGCTGCAGAGGCGCGAGCGCCCAGAACCGGTTACAACTTAACTACAGGATGCACCTGTTTAAAACATAAATAAACAATAAAAACCTTAAATTATATATGAGATCTAAGTTTACATTTAGTGAAGTTGTCTTTACAATTAATGAGAATCTAAACTGGCCAAAAAGTACTGTTTTAATTTTCGTTTTATATTATTTTCCTTTAAACTCACCCGCAGGGCTCTCGGCAACTCATTGATTAGAATAGGAACCTTATGATCCAAACGCAAAGACCCGTACATATTATTGTACCGCGGAACGCAGAGCTCCTCCCTTTGCGCACGACGCGTATTGCTGTCATTTGTGTAAACTTTTTTAACTACATTGTCATTATAATAATTCTCGACCAATAGTAAATATTTAACTTGTTCATGTATTGGTAGGACCTTACAATAATTGAATAAATCTCTGTAGTTATTTCTGTATTTTGCCCGAATTTTTATAGGAACAATGTTTTTAAGCACCCTCAATTGTAACTCGTATATCCTATTTAGGTGAGACTTACACGTAAGTCCGTAACTACTTAATCAACCTCTACCTCTCTAAACCTCTTTTAAGTGAAATATAATGAAACTAAAAAACAAGTCATGTAAAATATAGATGGATTTAGAAAATGTTCGATACAGGTATGTTAGTTACATTGTCATCACAATCATAAGTTATGGAAAAACATGTTGTATTTTTTTTTGTGTTAAATCGGCTGTGAGAGCGTTTGCGAGTTAGTTTATTTTTTATTTAATGTCTCTATCCTCATAATTGCCAGATTCATTTAAGATGCATTGCTAGTACTAAAACTGTTCATGTTTTTAAGAATTGGTAGTCATCTGTTCAAATATGTTTTGGTCGTGTTTCAATACAAGTTTTACTGTGCCCTCGTCTGTGCATTTGTCTTTAACACTAAATGTAAAAAATATTATGTGGTTGGTATGCGTTAGTGTATTAAATATTGTAATTTTTATCCAAGCATATTATAGTACATTACTTAACAAGGGCTGTAGAAGAAAGAAAGCCCGAAATCGCAGGTATTTGAGACCCGAGCCGTAGGCGAGGGTTGTAAATATGCGATAGAGGGCTTTCTTTTTTACTGCCCGTGATGAGTACACAATTTTACGTCTTCACCTGGCCACAATGCGAGTTTTACCGTGCGCGCAGCGTGCGATAAAACTCACATTATAGCCAGGTGTTACGTAAATAATATTATCATTCAATTTGGCAAAGAAAAAATAGATGTTTTATAAAGAGTTTTCGTTTTCCCAACATTTGGCATAATAAAATATACAAAAGTTTCCGAAATAATAGCGACATCCGTTAGTTCATCTACTATAGAGTGGATAAATTTTAACCCGCTTAACCAATTTTAGTCAAATAGTTAAAACCACCCTAGTTAAAATTAAAATTGGTGCATGCGTTTGAAAACGAAAATCAACGATGCCATAGACGTACACAGAAAGAAACATGCACTTTAAACTTAAGACCGTTTGTTATTCAGGCTACAGATGTATATCTCAAACGATCAATTTGTTTCACTGTACCTAGCCTTTGTTTCGAGCGACATTTATACCTAAAGTGCGACAGAAGCAAGTTACCTCTGTCTACCTCTGTAATCAGTGAAGGCAACACGCCCTCCAACATTGCACCCTTCAAAACCGCATAAGCCCCTTAGCCATCTTTAAAACCCAAGATAACAAAGCCGGCACTACCCCAAATTGTTCACCCACAAAGAGGTTTATTTTCAAAAGCTGTTCAAACAATTCTAAGCTAACCTAAACAGCATTGGCGCAGCAACATGAATCAGCCTGGGGCTTCTCTTCAATCGATTTGGCCACCGCTTGACCTGCCTGCTACTAGGATCGCGGTTGAAAAACGATGGGTTTTTGCATCGTTCGATGTACATTATCTCGTTATAAAGAGCCAGCTTTAAAACCCGACTGTCTTTTTTAATATAATAGTCGATATATTTTAAAAAAATCATACCCCCTCCCTATCATTCATGTGATTAAAATACTTAAAATAGACATTATAGCTTATGTCACTCCAACAATCAAGATAAATCTAACGACTAACGATACATCTTATGTTAAAATCCATCAAGCCGATTCAAGCCGTTAAGGCTGCAGAGCATACCAAAGAAATAGACATACAATACAGTCAAATAACATAACCCTCCTTCTGATGCATAATATTAGTATGAATATTTTTTGAAACATTAAATTAGTTTTTTTTGGAATCATTAGTATTGTAGTAAGATTCAAAATCAAAATCGAATTCATCGTCAAACATTTACAGCTAACGAATTTGATTCACTAAGCAACTTAAAGTGACGTCGTAAAGCAAACTGCAAGACTTACAACAATTAAACTTATTGCGTCACTTAAACATAGATCCATAACCATAGTGGACTATACAATCAAAAATTAAATACAACGACTACAAAACCAGCAATGTACACCCGACTATACATCGACTCGCCAGCCACTAGTGATGTACAAAGCTGCCGTTGGAGTAGCCGAATCAGTGGAACCATGCCAATACCCGCGACATATGCGAACAGCCAGCCTTTTTCTCAATTCCGCTGCAATTTTCGGTAAGAGAGAGGTTATGAACAGGCTTTGTCAGGAGCAATTTTGCTTTGAAAGTTTAAAGCGCATACGTGGCTTTTGGATGGACTGGATTACATGGTTACCTGTTTGAGTATTATAGGAGAATACTCTTTTGATGAATGACTATCTGTTGGAAGTCAGTAGTAAGTACAGAGCTACCATTTTCTTAATAGCTAGTTTACTATGACACACGACTGATAAATACACCTACTGTCACTTGCGAGTGCAAGCGTGATAGTGATAGCCAGCCAAAAGCTATTGAAAAGCCGGGAATACTGTATTTTTGACGTCCCAAATTTCCTCGAAATTCTTCTCTTCTTCCACCATGAGATATTTAAGAATAAATTTGCCTCGGGTAATATTCGTTAGCTTTTGCCCGCTTTGTCCGCGTGGATCGTGTTTATTTTATTTTATTTTAAATAGGCAGGCCAACAATACACATGCGAAATACATTTATAAAACAGAGGCAGAGAAACAAGTGCGCATGCATATATTTTACAGGCTAGCACAACACTCAATAATGAAAAAAGATATAAATGTGAGTGACAAAAAAAAAACAAGTAAACATTACAAACTTGAAGAGAGAGAGAGAAAAAAAACAATCGGAGAAATGACAGCATAAGATAATTAAAAATAAACTATTACTTAACTAAAAACTGCAATGAATGCAATACAATTAATTTACCTACTTATACTTATACATTTAAAACGACTACTCGTACTTACGCACTTAGGTAATACGCGTATCACGGGAGGAGATTAAAAAGTTCCTAAAATGATGAAAGGCTTTGACTAAGGATATCAGTACCTCCACAACATTCCAAGCTACCATATAGTCGGCACATGCGTTGGAGTGAGTTATATGATACCCGATTATATATATTACTAGCTTTCCGCCCGCGACTTCGTCTGCGGAGAGTCAGAATCCGTGTTAAAAGTACCTACAGACATAGTTTTATATCACTTTCAAAGAGTTTTTTTATGAAAAAAGTCCAGAACGTGAATTTTAAGTAAGCGGTCCACAAACACCTTTCATTTTATGAGTTTATGACACTAAAACAACAAAATTGCGATAAAAAATAAATTCACTGCCCCTCTTTCACTATTACTTTTTTTTTAATTAACCGTAGATTCAATAGACTGATAATTTAGTCATCTCATCTATTTACTAAATTTCTATACAAGCAATTAACCCACTTAGCAGAAGATTTTCGAAAAACACCTAAGCTGGATATTGTCTTTATGCTACACTATTCAGTCGCAACACCCGTTTTCATATCTTGTAGGTATACAGGGTGGAAAAAACGAACGCCACATGCACGGCAACTACCTTAAATATTGGAAATAGCAAATTCTACGAAAAGGAGACTTACTTTTATTTTTGAAAAAAATTATTACTGCATTTATGGAATTTTGAACATTTGCCTGTCTTAACCGGGAATCGAACTGGTCGAATATGACAAAATAATAAAAAAGGGGTTTTTTCATGGTCTTTATTTGTTTAAAGGTGTATGTGTTATAGACAAACGATCACTCTCAATGACCCTTTCGATCTGTATCATAAAACACGACTTTATTGTTCGACCAGTTCGATTCCCTGTTAAAGAAGACGACTTTTTCAAAAATCCAATAATGCATATTTTTGTTTTAAAAAATAAAAGTAAGTCTCCTTTGCATAGAACTTGCTATTTTCAATATTTAAGGTTGTTGCCGTCCATGTGGCTTTCGTTTTTTCCACCCTGTATACGTTTGAATGAAAGTAACTTTATTTCCATACAAACTTTACATTCAGTATCAGTAGTCTAAGATCCCAAGTTTTTCCCTATAGTTTTTTTTATTGATGATGGGTTTGTTCTCGACTATTTGTTTCTTTAAGGGGCAAGTGTTTAAAAAACACTGAAGCTTGCACTTTTTTAGATGCTAACATTCATGTATCTGGAAAAAAAAACAACTTAAATTCAAACTTTTACCCCACTTTTCACACTGTTAAGAGCTTATTTTAAAACCTGTTTTTATATTTAATTAATAATGGTGTTGAGACCGAGTTTCATTTATCTAACTTCCCCAGTCATAACTCTTATTTATAGGTAAAAAGTAACCTTAATACCAATAATGTCCACATTTCTCTCATCAAAAATGACCAAAATCCCACACAAACTTCTATCCCCATTTTACCCCCTTTTCCGAAATTGCCGTATTTTTAATCATTTATGTCGTAAACTATTCTCATTTTAAAAATGGCTTAACCCTCAATTTTACCATCTTTGGGGTAGTTTTTCAAAATCGCCCAACGACTTTTTAGCGTTCCGTAACAAAAAGTGGCAAAACCTCTTATAGTTTCGTAATCTCCGTCCGTCCTTCCGTATGTCACACGCATTTTACTCAAAATCAACAGAGGTACATTGATGAAATTTGGAGTAGGAACAGGTGTCTTGTAGAAGCCGCTATTTAGTTTGGTAGTGAAATAACAAATATAAATATTTCTAAGTTGGGCACTCCCGACAACATGTGACAGTAGATGAAAAAAAAAATCGCCATAAATCATCGTGCAGAACATATTTCGATAGTTCATTTAAAACACAACTTCAACTTCTACCGCCCATTTACCACCGCCATTTAGAGGGATAGTTTTTCAAAATCTCCGAAAGCAATTTAGTAGCCCTGACACAAATTCCCACGTTTCTTACTTAAAAAAATATCCGAACTCGCTTATTTACCTACTAACTTCGATAGACGCTAAAATCGCAAGCAGTTGTATTTTCTATTAATAAACAGTAGCCTAAATACTAATTTTCACAATTCTCACTTCAAAACTGGCCAAAATCCGAAACTTCTACCCCCCCCCCCCCCCCCCTTACCACCTTTTGGATAGTTTTTCCTAAATCGTCGAAAAATTATTATTTATATAAAATATATTTTTGTATAAAAACAGTAGTCTCACCACATTTCTCCCTTTACAAATGTCCAAAATCCCATACAAACTTCTACCGCCAATTTGCCCTATGTTTTTCCAAAATCGCTAAAAGCAATACACAAAATTTTCCACGTTTTACCACCTCAGATGTAGTTCTTTCTGAATCGCCGAAAGTAATATTTTTTATATGTATATTGCCCTTTGTGTTACATATGTAGATTATATTTGCCTTGAAGAGCATTTCTTTCATGTTGCAAGTAAAATTAACCATAAAAAAGTCCCCACACAAACTTTGCAAATCCTTTCCATCCCCCAGGGGTTGTATTTCCAGAGCATTTCTCCCAAATTTCAAGTAAAATTGACCATAAAAAAATCATAACGCAAACTCTGCAACCCCTTTCCATCCCCCAAGTGGTTGATTTTTAGTAATCGAATACGTGTCTCATTATTTTTATTGAAGAGCATTTCTACCAAGTTTCAAGTAAATTGCACCATAAAAATATTTTTTCCCATACAAACTTTGCAACCCCGCTTTCATCCCGCTAGGGGTTGAATTTTAATACTTGCTAAAATACTTGTCTCATTATTTGTATTGCACAGCATTTTTCCAAGATCCAAGTAAAATTGACCATGAAAAAATACCCACAGAAAATTTGCAACCCCTTTCCATCCACCAAAGGGTTGAATTTTAGTAATAGCTGAAATAAATGTCTCATTATTTTTATTAAAGAGCATTTCTACCAAGTTTCTTGTGAAATTGATCATAAAAATATTTTCCTATAAAAACTTTGCAACCCCCTTTCATCCCTCTAGGGTTTGATTTTAGATATCGCTGAAATACGTGTCTCATTATATGAATGGCAGAGCTTTGCAAACTTTGCAACCCCTTTCCATCCCCCAAGTGGTTGAATTTTAGTAATCACTGAAATACGTGTTTCATTATTTTTATTGAAGAGCATTTCTACCAAGTTTCAAGTAAATTTGATCGTAAAAATATTTTTTCTATACAAACTTTGCAACCCTCTTTCATCCCTATAGGGGTTGAATTTTCGTTATCGCTGAAATACATGTCTCATTATTTTTATTAAAGAGCATTTTTACTAAGTTTCAAGTAAATTTGACTATTAAAATACTTTTTCCCATACAAACTTTGCAACCCCTTTTCATCCCTCTAGGGGTTGAATTTTGATAATCGCTGAAATACGTGTTTCATTATTTGCATTGAAGAGCATTTCTACCAAGTTTCAAGTAAATTGGACCATACAAATATTTTTTCCCATACAAACTTTGCAACCCCCTTTCATCCTCTCTCATCCTCTGGATCTCTGCGTCACAAAAAGAAAGTACTGTCCAATTTTCATATTTCCTGCATTAGTAGTTTTGACTGGGCGATGATGAGTCACCCGGGACATTGCCTTTTATATATATAGATAGATAGATAATAGATAAGAAAAAATACCAAGCGAATAGCGATTCGCTCGGTATTTTTTCTTATCTTGAATTGGAATTCTACGTATTCTATGTCTTTTACCAGGGCTCAAGCTGTCTCCATATAAAATTTCATCAAAATCGATTCATCAGTTTGGCTGTGAAAGAGTAAAACAAACGGAGTTATTATTGAATTTATAAATTTAGTATGGAAGTATGATTAACATACAAGGTTTTCAAAAGAAAATTTAAGGGCTTCCATCAAGTCAATTAGAACCCCAGCAACAGCCATGCGACTACAACAAAATAAATAAATAAATAAATAATTTGATGACACAGTTGTTGATGGTTCAATTCCCGGTCAGGGCACATCAAAAAAATATTTGATAAAGGCGGGTATTTTTTTCTGAGTCTTGGGTGTTTTGTGCGTATAAGTATTTATTTCTCTATGTAAGTATGTTTGTGCACCGACCGGACCGAACCACTTGCTGCGACCTGCTACACCCACGACACGGTTGTACGTGTCCCGATTACATTACTCTGCGGAGGCGAAGGATCTCGTAGAGTATGTACGAGTTAAGACCGGCGTTACTGTTAGGGTTGAGTGGTTAGAACCACGCCACAAGGTTAATTTTAAGTCATTTGTGGTGAGAGTACCGACCAAAGATCTGCCGACCGTTTTAAAGGAGGAATTCTTTCGGAGTGGTGTCATATTTCGGAGGTTTCGTTGCCGCCGTCTAGTAGACACCGCGAAAGTGTATTAGCAGTCGTGTTAATTTTATGTTATATATTGTTATGTATGCTAGTCTGTAAGGTATTTGTAAATATAATATTCTATTGTTGCCTAGTACCCATAGTACAAGACTGACGTGGTCCGCCGATATTATTTTTTATCTGTAAAATGAGGACAGGGTCTCTATTCTACTGGGTAAAAATCATATTGCCTTCGACGTGTTATCGTATTGTCAACTTTATATATACCTCTTATTTACTTCATAGTAAAGTCGATCGCGTTAAAAAAAACAAGATAACATTTCATAATAATATTGTTCAAGAAGTAGAAGTATAAGTGTGCCCGTCAAAGAATTTTGTCTTAATTAAGATTTTAAAATCTTGTTTAGCATCAGTCTAACTTCGTATAAACATTTTTTTTTTGAAGACACCAGAGCTCCCGTTACATTATTTAGTAGGTAACCTTTTTTTTATTCGAGATTATCTTTACTATCAAGAAAAAATATAAAAGTTTCAACAAGGTATTTACAAACATCCGAATCGGACAACTTGTTTACAACAATTACCTTTTATTGTTGATCAGATGTTCATTTGTTATCAAAGAATTCTTATTATTTCGGGCTTATCGAATACTTTCTAATATCTAATTTGTTTTTGAGCTCGTTACATTTCGCAGATTGTTTTACAAATAAATTGCCTTGGGGGTCAAATTGTATCAGGTAAAATATCTTTAAAAGAATATCTGTCTACCGAATTCAATGAATTTTGTTCCGTAATTGTTTTTCTTTTGAGTCAATGTAGATTAAAAAAAACAAGAACGAAACCTTCAGCGGTCTTTTAAATAATTATCAGTCCGGATCGGTTCCATCATCTTGTCCTTTAACTACCACGAAGCATCAGTGTTCGCATTGATGTGTTCCAGAGTAGGGATAAGACAACCGATGAAATTACCAGTGTAGACGCATTTTCTCTTAGTTCTCAGAGTTGGCTACCGATTGGAAACGTGGAATAACCGTGGGGTAAGCGAAACCATGCTTTGTCCTTATCTGTCAAATTCAAATGTCACAATGACAATACGGACAAAGCATGCTTTAGCTTACTCCACGGTTAATCCACGTTTATAAGTAAGGGCGTAAGGATTAAATTGAAGTCTTAAGATTGTAGTCTTCAGAATGCGAATGTCTTGGTCGATAAGACTGCCGTATAAGGCTGCCTAATTGAGAATGCACGCGCTAAAATGTGTGTTGTTCGATCTAACGGGACTACTTAAACTTGCCGATGCGATTTCGCTCGTTCGGCCAACTGACCACCGTTTTTGAGAGAATAACATCCCAGGTGGCCTGTGTGCTTGTTTGACGCAGTACGTTGGTCTATTGTTCCCGGCCGGTAAGAAGTCAATCTTGACACCTGTAATTCCAGTACAAATTATAACCTCAAAACCAAGTATCCTAGTAATATCATAAATGCGAAAGTTTGTTTATTACTCGTCCTCGCAACGGCAACGGCTGCACGGATTTGGATAAAATTTGGAATGGAGATAGTTTATAAGTACCCTGAATTAACACATAGGCTTTTCATCCCGGAAAATTTAACAGTTCCCGAGGGAATAACTATAATTGAAATCTACGCGGACAAAGTTGCGGTAAGACGCTAGTAGGTTACAAATTCAGGATTGAATTCTTATTGTCCGAGCACTAATAGTTTAGTGAGCCTGCCTACATATTTGTTGTAATTCGTTCGTTACCCAAAAAGGGCAAGTGTTTGTGTGAGAGGGCGAGTATTTGGCTCCCGAGTTTTGGAATATCTCTACACAAAAAATATATGTACAAATGTACTTCGTACGCGAAAAATTAGTTTCCCGCTACTCCCCTATTTGTTTCCGTTGAACCTATGTAATATAGCGTAGACCAATAATAAACTCTATGAAATACTCTGAATCGACAAAGTTAGGGTGGTCAGAAGTTCAGTGAAGATTCATATTGCAGCGCTGAAAGACCAGAGTAACACGAAAATCTTAGCACCGGTGTACAGCCACGACTTGAACAGATTCCTCAATAAAATCAAGGCGAAAAAATATTGTTAAGTAATGTTTAGTAACGCATCTTTTAAACGAATAAAAAAAGGAGGTGGTCTTCATTCGAGTGCTTTTTGTTGTGAATGTTACTCAATTTATTCGTAAGTTGCGAACCGTTTTTTTTGTTGTTATACTTAGGTATATTGTCGAGATAGTCCGTTTGTCACCCAATCCTGATTTTGATGCATATACATAAGGAAACATAAGGATACATAAGGAATTAAGGTAACTCTTCAAATATTTTAGGCATACACATAGATTTTGGTACAACACATCTTTCTAAATTATTTTCAAAGAAAGAGAAAGAGAAAATTATTTTCAATTTATTCGTAAGTTGCGAACCGTTTTTTTTGTTGTTATACTTAGGTATATTGTCGAGATAGTCCGTTTGTCACCCAATCCTGATTTTGATGAGGGATACATAAGGAATTAAGGTAACTCTTCAAATATTTTAGGCATACACACAGATTTTGGTACAACACATCTTTTTAAATTATTTTCAAAGAAAGAGAAAGAGAAAATTATTTTCAATTTATTCGTAAGTTGCGAACCGTTTTTTTTGTTGTTATACTTAGGTATATTGTCGAGATAGTCCGTTTGTCACCCAATCCTGATTTTGATGAGGGATACATAAGGAATTAAGGTAACTCTTCAAATATTTTAGGCATACACATAGATTTTGGTACAACACATCTTTCTAAATTATTTTCAAAGAAAGAGAAAAATAAAAGTTCTTGAAATACAAAATGAAAGATTGAATTAATTGAATGAGATAAGTTTAATATAGTTATACTAATATAGTTAGAGAAAAAGATAGCTATTGCGTTTATCCCGATTGCGTTAGTAGTTATATGACTATATCGTAAAATTTTGATTTTCATATTTTATTTATATTTAAAACTAGCTGCGCTACCGCGGCTGTGCCCAGGCTTACAGTAAATACGAAAGCCGGCATTGAATCAGTAATATTTACTTGAATAGTGTTGCATTCAATATTCAGGGTCTCTGAAGCGGCCGAGCCGCTAGTATTTTAGGGGGGTACTATTTTACTTTATGTGCGGTGGAGGCGTACGTCAAAACTGGCCGCGTGTCTGCGATAAACTAAAGTTCAGAGTACCAGAGCCAAATAGATGCAAGTTGAAGATCTATACGGTCAATTTCCAATCGTACAGTAGTGCAGTTGGGTTTAAAGTACTTGGTTACTTTTGTTCGAGTTTTGTTAGTTTGGTTTTAGATTTGAAGTGTGAGTTAAGAGTTGTGAGTAGCACACAGTAAAATGTATTGTTTAAGAGCATTCGGTGGATTAAAAAAATAAACTGCTGTTGTAATATACAATAAAATTATTTTTAAAAGTGATGTTAAAATTAACTTAATGCATTTGTAACATGCAATATCGTTTTATTCATAAGAAAACATTTTTACTACCAATTTTTTCATTCCTGTTAAATTTGTAGTGTTTTATGTTCTCTATGTGTTATTTGACAAACCGCAAGCTGGCCTAGTAAATACTTCACTATCCGAGTAAATACTTCTAACAAGCGCAGTGTACATAAATGTAATGTTATTATCATATCATCGTCTGACAGTTTTAGATGGACATTATTAATTACCAGGTTGAACGTACTATAAATCTTTTTGTTCATTATAGATTAGAGTGGGCAGGATGACGATAATAATAATATAAATTTCCGTGAAAAATTTAATTTTTGGGGCAAGCTTTTATTGGACTGTACTTATTTTAGCAAAATCTTTAGGTATCTGCTTATCAAGACCAAATTATTGAGTCCTAACACGGTGGGTCTACGTTAAGAATAGCGAAGATCCTGTCGCCACTTTCCGACTCCATCATAAGATCACCTCTTAGATCCTATATTTAATATTGCATTGTCATCGGGTTTAAATACTCGTATGTGGTCAAAATTTCAGCCCATTCCGTTAACGGGGTCAAATTTAACTTTCAAGATTTGACCCGTACATAAATACATGCAGAAGCATTTAAAAAAGATATTTGTATTCTTTTTTACTCGACTGCGTTCAATGAGGGGGTTTTTCAATACTCCTTCGAAAAATTCATTCGACTATGAATAAACTCTGAACCTAAAACAAGAAAAACAGAATATACTTACAAATACGAGTAGGTATGAGTATTGGGTACTTAATATTCCTAGTTTGTTTTTCGTCCCGGTCGTTTATCCACGCCAGTGTTAAACGCAGGCTATTACCGCCCTCTGTGAGAAATAACAGGTACAAAACGTTTTGGAACAAGGAAATATGGCCTCTTACGAACTACAGACATAATTTTGCTTGGGATTTGTTGAAAGTAATTGTACTCTTTTAGGTCACGTGTTTATAATAATAATTATTATTATGAGATGCAAGAATACGTGTATAAAACTCAACCCATGAGTTAAAATTGGTTCTTGGGTTATGAACATTTTTTTAATAAAGTCTTAAAGTGTTTATACCTAAGTTTAGTGGCCGTGCGTTATTCATAATTTTACTTTTTAAAGACACCTGAAAAATTGTGTATTAAAAAGCCGTTTGTGAGAGCATGAAAACTGAATAGCCTATTTATAAATAAAAAATATCACATTATAAGTACGCAAAAAAAATTGACGATTTGACTGTTATTATTTTATTTTATTTTAAGGTATTTTTTAATTATTAGTCGATCTCTATTGGCGAAATGTTTTTTTTTATTAGTGTTTGACGATAATGATGAGGATACTTTTAATTGACATGTAATGCAAACTTATATTGTTTTTTTTTTTTTTGAAATAAATAAACTAAACTAATGGAGCCAACGGGACCAAATTACTTACTACACCTCCGTTGTTCGTCCGTCCGTGCCTGTTGAAAATGTTCACAGAGTGTGTCTTTCTCTTGCCGCTGTACAACACATAAGAATACAAAAAATTTAATATCCTAAGAGGCTAGTCCGACTTGTACTTGACCGTTTTGTTTAAATCAACGCATCCGTGTCTGAATGGAATTGAACGATATTTGACACATAGCTCAAAAAATGCTATTACTGCGGGAGTAGCTATGAAACAGACTAAAGAATGCGGACAAACTTGAGAGTAAAACCTTAATATTGAAACCTAAGAAGAGCAATTACTATGTAAATTTTAATTATTGGTATATTCAGGAAGTGCAAAAGTACCTAATTATCAGTGTAGTTTGTGGTGTAGCGCTAACCAACTATACAATTAAATACGCCATCTTGGACATCTAACTATTTAATTGATTGGTTGGTTGGTGACAGTGGATCACATAATCAATACCTGCAGGGTCAAGAAGATTATAGTCTTCCCTCATAAGCCAATAGGCGGTATCTCAAATTCAATAGCCAAACCAAATTAAATGCACTGATGTTAGTAATGCGGTTGTATTTGCTACTGGAGTTTTGTCTGAGATACCACCATTAAAATTTGTCTTAGCAAGGCACTCACATGAAACATTTGTGAAAACCTGCAAATTACATATCTTTTCAAAACCAGCCTAATACTATCTCCAAAACAGCTTATAATAAAAAAACAGTTACATGAATATTGCCCATTTAAAAACGTAAATAAAAGCAAAACCCAATGATATCCCCTGAAATATCACCGGAAATGAAGACTCGAACAAACAAGCCGGACAAAGTGGGGGTACAAATAATAGGCAACTGCGGGGCCGGCCGTTTTAATGAGTCATGAAAGAACATTCATCTACTGACATTGCTTTTTATTCTGGTAGAGTTTAGTGTGGACTTAGTTTAATATTGTTAATTAATTAATTCGATAGATGAGTCTGAGTGTTGATCCTACCTCTGTTGTAGGTTTTTAACTGCTGTTTACTTAGGTATGTGGTAGTATATAATATTAGTATATTCTATTATCTATGTATGCATTTTATAAAAGCAAATTAATATTTTCTTCCTGTTTCTCTGTTATATGTACTATTTGTTATTTCCTGTAATTTTGTTAATTTGTCTATCCTTCCTCGTTGTCTTTGCTTATTCTACTCCAAGGTTAACTGGAAGAGATCCCATATGGGATAAGTTCGCCTATTTACATTATCTATATTGATGCCTTGTAATTGTTTATGTGTAATAAAGAGTTTACATACATAGGTACATACATAATTGGGGAGTTTTCTATGTGATTTTGGCTGAGAGAGGTTAAACTTGGGCTCGGTGATAGGGGATTTCATAAGTATATGCCCACTTTATAAGATAGCATAAAATGACAGGCCATCACTTTTATATAAAGACACCGAAAGTACAGTACTAAGAGCGTTGGTGGCCTAGAGGGAGTCGACTCGAGATCGTAAGGCACCGAGTTCGAACCCCCGCGGTCCTGGCTCGATGCTCCTACAATGAATGAAAAACATTGTGAGGAAACCTGCACATTCAAACAGCTGATTCTAAAGGGTCGAAGTGTATCGGAAAATGGCCCACCTGTAACATAATACCTCGTGTGTTCATAAGTTTTGAGACAAACTTTTACTTTGAAAAATAAAACAATAATCCTTGCAGCTGTCTAATTCTCTTTCCAATTTTTAATTTGGAATGTTTGTGTTCTACTTGTACGATTTTATTATTTATTTCAATTAATTTTCTTGTGATGGCGTGAGCACAAGAATTACGTGCAATTGTCATTTCGCTACATATGGCGGGAAAAAAACCAATGGAGATTTTCCGTGTCTTCAAATGTTTTGGGATTAGCCGCAACTTTATTATTACACCATAAAACTTTACAAGGAGACTGATTCTCGGGCGTGGTCGCCCGCGGTCTGTAAGGACGATTGCGAACATCAAAATAATCAGAGAGCGACTTCGTCGAAATTCATGTCGTACCCAGGAAAAAATTGCTCTGCAGACTAACATTTCGCGTGTTTCGGTAAAAAAAATACTGAAATACAATCTCAAGATAAAGGCTTACAATCGTAGGAAAGTTCACCTCCTTAATGATCGCCTTTGTAAATTACGACGCGAACGTTGTCCGATGCTGCTTAAGAGACACGACGCAAAAAAAATACTCTTCACCGATGAGAAAATCTTCACGTTCGAAGAAAAGTTCAACCGACAAAACAATAAAATGTATGCCAAAAGCAGCAAAGATGTTCCAGCTCCGGCACGAAATGTATCGCGTTCCTATTTTCCAGCGAGTGTGATGGTATGGTCGGGTGTTTCGTATGAAGGTGTCATTCCGCTCCATTTTTGCCAACAAGGCTTCAAGGAGCTTATATAAAGAATAGAGGCTGTTATTTTGAGTAATATTTGCTTGTAGTTATTGGTTAATGTATACTTATTAGCTTCTGATAATTTTAAAACTAGGACTAACTCAAAAAAAAAAATTTTCGTGAACCTTTTATTTCGTCTCAAAAGTTATGAACACACGAGTTATAAGATAAGGTGAGTAGGTACCTCGTCATTTCTTAATACGTAGCGTCCGGCTCGCTATCTCAGTTGTACTCGCTACACTCAAAAAAATGAGAGCCAACAAAGAGAGATTTTCACTTAGTTGACATAAAATGAATGACATAGTTAAGATATTAGTTATATAAACCAAAGATGATAGTAACAAACAGCAATTTTTTTAGTGATTCAACTAACGTCTTAGTTGATGTATCTAACGTCTTAGTTGATGTATCTATCGTCTTGTTAGGCTCGTATGGGATCAAGACGCTTATGCACAACAATCACAATCTTGTTACAAGCGACCAATTATTTTTTTCAATACTCAATACTCAATACTCAATCGTTTATTGCATTCCACAAATCTTACAAGATGTTAGGTAAACTTAAGTTTTAGTAATTATACAAAATAAATTAAAAAACTTAATTGTGGACCCTGTTGGGCACCGCAAAAATTGGTGAGGAGAGGACGACTTGAGCACGTACTTTCTATAAAGCTCAATTTCTTAAAATTTGCATACACGGTGCAAATTATAAGGAACCGTACTTAATTTTCAATATTATACTTTATATATGTATTTTAATAAATTTAAATAGATATAAATTCTGCTTAAATTATCTACTTATGTATTGCACATTTATTATTTTTAGTTATTTTAAAAAGGAAATTATCTTCTATTTTTATATTATATTATATAGTAGCCTATTTGATGTAATTTATTTAGTTTTTATTCTAGTTTTTCCTCTAAGTATTCTCTTAGGGTATAATAGGTTTTATTTATAAGGAATTCTTTTAACAGTTTTATGAATGTATAGTGTTTTTTCTCGAATTTTATTTTATCTGGCAGCTTATTATATACTTTTATAGACATGGCATAGGTTGAATCAGAATGCATTTTAAGTTTTGAAGAAGGTAGTATGAGTTTTTCTCTAAATCGAAGCTGATGAGATGTGGGTATGTCTTCGCGTTTCCTATAGTATTCGGGATAATTTCGTACGAACTTACAAATTTCCATGATATATAATCCAGTTAGCGTTCAGTGTACTGACAGTATGTTTTTACTCGTGTTTTGCAATAAAACGAAGATTGCTGATAACTATTAAAGAAATAGTCGTACTGGTAGGTGATTCTCTTAAACAACTCGTTCTTGAACTCAACGTACCAAATACTAACCGGTAAGTTAAAGTTGTCCTATCAGAGCGTAAAAACAAAAAAGGGCGTGCAGTCTCTGCTTACCCACCTAACCTAACCTAACCCGAGCCAGAAAGACTTTTAAGTCCGCTTGCACTGTAAAATTCTTGAAAAATGCTGATCAATTCATTCAGCATATTATTTCCAATATCATACCGCTATATTTAAAGTGTTTTAACCTTTAAACTAGCTAAACTTTAACCTTTTCACTCTTAATGAGTGACAAGCGGCGAGCATTGAAAACTTTTCAACTGTCTGACATGGTATTAACGATTTTTGTATATTTGACAATATTTAAAAACCTGTTTCAGATATTGAATACAGACAGCGCTGACGTGGAATAGAAATTTATTAAAAAGTCAAGGGAAAATAAAGAATGTCTCTTAAGAGGGCTCTTACTGGCCCTTAAAAAAGATGTGCTAGCAAGGTCGCATATTATCGCGTTCCTTGAGTATTGATGTAAAATTAACTAAAATCCTTAAATGTTCGCACATTTACATCCATTTTACAATACCAGAGGAAGTAGATACATTTTTATTACAATGGAGAAAAGAAAAACATCGTTGTTAGCTTGCCTTTGTAAGAGGCAAATTAAATAGCAGTTTGAGCTAATGAATTTTTTGAACTCAATCAATGTTTAAATTACTAAGAAAAACATCCACTGAATTGAGATCAACAACTGAACTGAAATAATATTGACAGGCATTACAAGACTACAACACTGTGAAGTGGCGCCATCCATCAATATTGATATATGCTATTAAAAGCCTTGTCGCGTTGGAGCTAGGTTTAGAGTGCTCTGAAGTTATGATATATATAGCGTGATCAATTCTAACACCGAATACATGGACGCTAATGGTGCTGTGATTGAAGTTTATGGTGTCCGTTAGTGTAACCAGCTGCTGCTATATAGGTCAGAGTATTTTGAATGTAGTGAATCCTAAATCTTGAAACATCCTGTGTCGTCATGGTCTCAATTCTTAATCATTGCGTTTGATAAAGTTTATACAGGGCCATTCAACACTGAATGCATTGTTATCGTATTGTCAACGTTATAATAGCTCTTATTATCTGGCCGCGATTAGAATGGGATTAGAGGTGACAGTTTTACCATATGCTTACGTCAAAGTGCATATGAATTGACAGCTATTCCAATTCCAAACTAATCGCAGTTTCATTATATTAACTTGCTAGTAATGGCGGCCGAGTCGAAAAAAACAAAAATGCTAGGCTTAGATGAAAACACTTTTGCTTTAGTCTAAGGCAATAGGTGAAAAGTCAATGTAGAAAAAGGGGTTGTACGTTATTTTACAGACAGAAGTTGTTTAGAATTTCATTTCATATAATTTTTTTTTCGTATTATCATTTCATAGAATAATCAATATGTAGAATAATTACTTTGAAGACATTTAAATCATCGTTTTTTATTTCAAATAAAAATCAATGTTTCTTTTTTCATATCATAGAATAGCAAATTAAATATTCTTTGTTCTCATATTATTTATTTAAAATATAACTTAATAACAATAAAATCATCTTATAGAATTGGGAGCAGTTTGTGAAGGTGTGTGAAATGAAACGTTTGAAAAAAAGCATACCTACATACATTTGCAGACAGCAAGTTCATCTTACGTATAATATAAACGCATATAACGATTTTAATTTACAATCAACTTGTATCGCATAGCTTATTCAAGGGATATAAAAAAAATAACCTCGAAGGCTAAGGCGGGAGCTTGCTTCGCTTCGCTCCCGCCATAGCCTTCTAACCTAACCTATTCAAGTCGGTTCTGCCCAGAGAGGTCTTGGTTGCTCGCTTCGCTCGCTCGCTCACTCATATTTATATCACAAAAATTATTCACAGAATATTGGGTTTCCCACGACTTTGAATACTGTTGTCGTTAAAATGAAATGCTATGAAAAAATACACTGACCAAACAATATTCGTAAAAAAATAATTATATTGTTTGATAAGTTTGTGTAATGAAAAAATAAAATTACAAAATTGATTGAATTGATTTTCTGTGGAATTTGTTTCTTTCAAGTAAATAGTTTAAAAAATAATAATATTCGAAGCAAAAATACAAGGACCAAATAGTATATGAAACATTTTCTGTGAAACAAAATTCTGTAATTTTTCTGTCTGTAAAACAAGGGGACACCAGAAAAAGGGCCTAGCCTAGGGCGTATTTTTGTAAGCGTATTAAGTGTCTCTTTTTCTTTTCTGCTTCACTACCAATATTTCATAATACAGGTATAGCTGGTATAGCCTGAAAAATAACATGAAAACTCTTTCCATGTTAAAGAAGTTTGACGGTTACTGATTTATTTAACTGGCATGCCTACATTTTCATGTCACTCGTCAAAAGCCATCTTATGTTAAAATAACAATGAATGAATCTAACCTTACAGTGTCAAAAATAATTCAAAACAAGTTACTATTTTGGGTAAAATGGTTGCCATCTTTAACCGCATCGTAACTTTATGATATTGTTTAAGGTTACGGTTTACCTACTTAACATAAAAAAAACTACAAATCGTTATTAAAAATAATAACGTACCCAAACTCCAACAAGGTGGAAACCGCTGGATGCAAGCGGCGCAGGACCGGTTCTTATGGCAAATCTTAGCTGAGGGAAGGCTTTGTCCAATAGTGGACGTCTCGAAGCTGAAATGATGATAATGATGGTGATGATGATGGTGACGATGATGATGATGATGGTGACGATGATGATGATGATTAATAATGATGACGATGATTATGATGTTGATGATTATTTTAATTAAAATATAATGACGTGTTTGCATTACAATAAATAAAATGGCATGTTTATTAGATGCTATTTTATGTATTTAAGTATATATTTCTCTATATAAGTATTTATATCGTTGTCTAGTACCCGTAGTACAAGCTTAGAGCTTAGTTTGGGACTAGGTCAATTGGTGTGACATTGTCCCCTGGTATTTACTTATTATTATTTATTTAAACATAATTTTCTGGTATCGATTACTGCCAAAAGTACCAAATCGCTAAGTTTTAAATCACTAATTTTTGCAACTAACAATTATTTGCTTTATACATTTAGTTTCCTCATTACGCTCATTTATATCGATGATAATAAATTCCTACTCTATTTCATCTGTACCTTTTGTCGACCATCAATAACGCTCGGTCGGTTCAATCTATTCCATTCAAGAAGTATGTCAGATTGTCTGTACGAGTACAGGCTTTATTAATACGACCCAATTTTATCATTGCTTATTGATGTTGATGTTTCTGATAGTAATATGTTTAGTGAGTTTTATCATAAGGAAATATCTGAGTATGTTGTACCTCTATATAGATATTTTCTCAATAATTACGGAAAAATATCAATCTTCGAAATCAGTCATCCTTATCCTTATCCTTACCAATGTTTAATTATTCTTTTTTTTTTTAATGACATTGAGAATGGAAACGAATGCACTCTGATAGTAAGTGGGATCTGATACCCATAGACACTTGCATTATCAAGACTGCAAATGCGTTGCCTACCCTGATAACTAGGATGGAATGCTCCGATGCTAGTCAATTTTGTTGTTGTTTGTTCCGATTTGTACGATCCCTCTTCAAAGTTCAAAATAGTTTAAAGCCCGAAAAAGGACAAAGATATTTTAATATTGGTCCAATTTTCCAGGGAATAGCAACAAATCACTTCTATTAGGATGTGGTCGCGGGTACACAATTAACATACGATGTGTTAAGTTAAGAAAAGGTTAGCCGTCACATTTATTTAATGAAATGAGTACTTATTAAAGAAATAACGTTATTTATAGTGCAATGAACAAATGAGCGAGTTAGGTCTCATCAGGGCAAGTGAAAATGCTAATTAATAATTATCGCTGCATACTAACTATTATAACAAGGTGATTAGTAACGCAGCTCTTATTTTTTTTTAGATCAAATGGATTTTTTAGAAGAATTATATATTTTTGTTGTTTTTTTATTATTTGCAGCAATTTTTTCTTACTTAACTCCATGACTGGCACAGCCGGTAGGATTGGAAATTTCTGCGAGTTTTATGAAAATACTATAGAGAATTTTATACGCCACGTAACAAATTAATGTGCAATGAAAAAATGTTTCCTCAAAAAATTACAAAGAACTTAATTTTCTTTTTTAAATAGACTTATTTGGAAGAGCGTATCCCTTCATTGCTAGCGTAGGCAACCAAATTCATAAGAATGCGCAGTTTTTACGACAGGCTAAGACCGGTGCTCTCTTAGAAGCGATGTTAATGATAACAATTTTTACATTTCCTCTCGGCCTACAGGCTTCACAGAAATGAACAGGTCATTCTTTTTAATCTCCAAGAATAGAAGGGTTCAGTTAGTAGCTGACTTGAGTTGACCTGATTTGATGATGATTGATTTTATTTACAGGTATCCCAGAACATAAGAAAGCCCTTTTTATACCGGTTCAGGATATACTTGTTAATTTATTTAGAAGATATTAAGGTTTTAATGATATGACAAAGAACACTACCTTGCGTCACAAATATCCCTTGGCTTAAATAGTTATAATAAAAAATGAGATTCGAAAACTTGATATCTAATCCTTAATTAATTAAGTGTAAACTCGCGCCGGTATAGAGGAGGCTTTTTATGCTGTCATATTTACGATAACTTCTGGGATACCCTGTATAATCTAAATATATTCTAAGTTCATTACTGTGTTAAACGCCAAAGCAAATTGTATCCAGTCAAAGATAAAATTCAGAGCTTTCCTTGCATCGTATCACTAACTCCTTTTCTGAAGCATATCTGCAATTCCAATTTCTTAACACATGCATATAATCTTCTAAATACACTGCACCGAAGTGCATATTTACACGGCGGCACAGTCGTATCTCGTGGAGATGTGCAACTCTATCCCAAATTAAAATTGGCTTCAGTCCAATATAATCGCATAGTGCACCGTATTTATCGTTTGTAGTGCTAAGAGTATGCTTGCTAAACGATTATTAGCTCCTATGAATATTTTTGCATGTTTTAAGGATTTTTAACGGTGTAAGAGATTTATTTCCATTTTATTCTTGGGCAGAAAAATTAAAAGATTTTCGTATGAGCTTTTATACGTTGCGCCAAACAGCAGTTTTTGTGTTCTCATCGTGTGAAGTATGAAAATATAGTATACATCCTATATAATGCAGTTGGCTTTTCAAGGGTTGATTTTTATTAGACGTAGGCATATTCTATAGGCTTTATGCTTTCGATTAGTATATAATTGGTCTATTAAACAAAGAAATAGAAATTTTAAAAAAAGTCCATGTTCAGTTTTTTTTTTAATCATATAAGGACTGGACTGGAATTTTCCAGTCAACCTATTATAAATATATTACTTAGCATATTAAATTTGATATAAAATACTTTTTATCGAATAAACAGCTAGGTGAAGGTCATGTCCTATTCGGATCTTAGACCATGATACGTTTTCAATTTACCAACGAATTTACTACAAAGTCTACAACTGTTGCAACAGACCGAAACATCGAGGTATATATACTCTTAGTATGTTTTTACGCGATTGAGTCCCGTTTTAGATTTATTACAGTATGAATTTATTACTATTGAATCAAGATAGATCATAATGACCTCATTATGATCTGTCTTGTTTAGGGTTCCGTACCCAACCAAAGATTGCTGTGGTCCGTTCACCCTAACTCTACATGTCCGGTTAATCACCTTGCAAATAATAAACAAATCGAAACGCAAAATAATAAAGGTTGTCCCTATACATAAAACGTTTGTTTTTGTTTTTGTTCTATTGTAAAAACAGAAATTTTATTCTACTTTATATGTATACGTACAGTTATTGTATTGTCTTTACTTGGCCGCCATTACATTACATTAACGTTGAAAATACGATATAATGTCAAAAGCAATACCTTTAGCCCGAGCATAATAGAGCTCGAACACATACAAGCGTCAAATTTGGTTAGCTATAATGCAAACCCTGAAGAAAAACAATAAATAATAAAAATCGACCAAGTGTGAGTCGGGCGATACGAAAATCTTGGAGCGCTTGTCCAACTCGCACTTTGAGTGTTGTTTTTTTGATTACCTTTATTATCAATGTATTTTATTATGTAATTTTTTATACTTATTGTATGGATACTCAATAATATAAGCGTATTGTTTATTAAATAAACACAATAACTTGTTCGGTAAAATAGTCATTACATAATTATGAAGTAAATCTACTGGCGCCCCGGACAAGCAAATAGTGGCTGAATAATGACGTCGCAAGAAGTTGTAGCGGAAAGCATAATCGTAACATAATGACCCTTCAGTGACTGACTGGCTGACAGACAACGTATTACCCTCTAGGATCCGCTGAACCTACGGCACTGTATATGCAGAAGTCTTCAAACAAAGGTGTACAAAGTTATATCGCGCGGCATGCATGTGTGCGTCTCTCGACCGTACGCACCGCAAGCCACTTCAAGTAAACTCAACAGGACGGACAAAGCCGGTCTAGTTAGGGCCGCACCGTCGCCACTGCGTTTGGTTGTGGGTGTATTAAGGCTTAGTTTCATTGGTCGATAGTCCGCATGCACATGCTTGTAGCAATCCATTGCAGCGACGCAATGTATAACGAAAAGCATTCGGCTATCGCGTAATGAAACTGAGGCTTTAAGTATCGGGTGACGCCCATCCACGCAACCTTATCGCCCGAGTAAGCTATCCTAATTTATTTATGCGTTGCGAGAACTAAAGAAGACCACCGATCTTAAAATGGCAAAGACCGCGTACTACGCCTACGGGCATGCGTGGCTGAGCTACGGCGTGATGTTGTGGGGCAACAGTACAGACTCTCAGGCTTTGTTTATATTGTAAAAGAAGTGTATTCGGATACTAACTAACATAAGACAACCTGAAACCTGTAAACCTCACTTTAAAAATCTTAATATTTTAACCCTACCTTGCATGTACATACTGGAGCTCTGTAGTATGTATGTATGTAAAACTCTTTATTGCACATTGTGCCGGTAGGCACGTTTTGTAATTGTTATCAATTCACGTATTGATGAATTGCATTTAGATTAGATATTATCTGTACGTGTATCTAGTGCACATTAGTGAGTACGGTAGTAAGTTAACATTGTATATATACGCATGTGTAATTGTAATTAAATTAGATTGAAACTGACTGAAAAAGTGGTTACTCTCTCTCCCCTACCAACATGGACCTTTCCGGTAAAGTGGTGACCCCGACAAAGAACACTATCCCGTCTGAGCAATGATCGCCGCTACCCTGCCTGACGACCCACCAATAGGGGGTAACTACCGGTACAGTGGTGACCCCGAAGAAGAACACCATCCCGACAAGTAACATTAACGCCGTTGTCCTGCCGCAAGAAGAAGAAATCAATACAAGAAGCAGGAGGAAAATTAAGTCAGCAAGTTAGAAGGTATCAAGAAGCGCAAATTATTAATTTACTGCAATGTCGCCCCCGAAGACTGTCGCAGGTACGAGTACAGGTTCGTTGGAGCGTTGGATATCAGCTGTAAACAGTCAACAAAACAAAACAGATGATTTTACAACTGTTTGGCTAGCGTCGCGTCACAACTCGCAAGAATGCAATTTGACATAAATGAGCTACGGCACGAGCGCCGGCGCAGCGGTATGCAGAATGTGGCTAGTAGGCGTTCTTCGTAAATCAAGGTCAAGTTCGAGAGGAAACTAGCAATTAGAACATAGAATGGTAATTATTATTTTGTTTTTGTAAATATTTATTCGGTTGACTGTGTAATAGTTTCAATTTCAGAAGTTTTTGTTTTACCTTCATGCAATGCCGTGAAGATGTTTAATATCTCAAATGGCAGTTTATTCTTAGGTTATCGGTCAATGAGCCAAGAATGTCGCCAACTGAGAAAAGTTTGTGCTTTCATGCAGGGGCCATGAAGATGTTTAATATCTCCAATACGAATTAATTCTTAGGTTATCGTTAAATGAGCCAAGAACTTCGTAGAAATTGAAAATAAATTTTGTGCCTTCATGCAACGGCCAAGAAGATGTTTAAACAATATCTCCAATACGAATATTTCTTAGGTTATCGTTCAAGGAACCAAGAATTTCGTAGAAATTGAAAAGAAGTATTGTGCCTTCATGCAACGGTCATGAAGAACTATGTTTACCTCTAACTAATGCGAATTGATTTCTTAGGTTATCAGACAATGAGCCACGAAATCCGCTAACTGAGGAAACACTTGCTACCCCACGCCAATTACCGACAAAGAGTCGATGAATATTTGGTATAACCTATTGTTTTAATGAAACATTTTGCCCATAACGGCACACTTTACACAGTCATACCATCGAAAATATTTCAGTAGGAACTTATTGTACTGGAGAATATCCTTTTAATTTTTTTGTATTTATTTTCACTTGGGGGGAGTACTGTGCCGGTAGGCACGTTTTGTAATTGTTATCAATTCACGTATTGATGAATTCCATTTAGATTAGATATTATCTGTACGTGTATCTAGTGCACATTATTGAGTACGGTAGTAAGTTAACATTGTATATATACGCATGTGTAATTGTAATTAAATTAGATTGAAACTGACTGACAAAGTGGTTACTCTCTCACCCCCATCATCATGGACCATCTCCGGTAAAGTCGGGGTCACCACTTTACCGGATGTATCCATGATGATGGGGGAGAGAGAGTAACCACTTTGTCAGTCAGTTTCAATCTAATTTAATTACAATTACACATGCGTATATATACAATGTTAACTTACTACCGTACTCACTAATGTGCACTAGATACACGTACAGATATCTAATCTAAATGCAATTCATCAATACGTGAATTGATAACAATTACAAAACGTGCCTACCGGCACACACATAAACAATTACAAAACATTTTGCATCACTATAGATAATGTACATAGGCGAACTTATCCCATATGGGATCTCTTCCAGTTAACCTTGGAGTAGAATAAGCCAGGATAATGCAAGAGGATAGGCAAATTTACAAAATAACAGATAAAAAAAGAAAGGTACATACATCTGAAAAACAGACATTAAAAGTAATAATATCTGCTTTAACAAAATAAATATATAGTTAATAAAATATACTAATATATACTAAATACCACATATGTAAACAGTAATTAAAACCTACAACAGAGCAAAGGAACAACACTTACGACTCATCTTGTTCATTTAACCACAACTTCTTTAACTTTTCCTTAAATGAACCGACAGATCCAGATTGCCTCAAGCACTGTGGAAGCCCATTCCATAATTGGACAGTGTGTAGTTTTGTTAAAAGAAATCCTAATGACTATGTTAGATTAGGAGATATGCCACGTCCATATTAATCTCGTTACAAAACCAATCTCTTTAAAACTAAAACTAATTTAACCCTACCTAGCACTGGGCCCTATCCCATGTCAATAAAAATTTATAATAAATTACCTGAATTGATAAAAAATGAAAGTGATATTAAAGTATTCTGCAGAAATCTAAAACGTCTTCTTATAGAGAAATCATATTGCGCCGTCGATGAATATTTAAAAGATAACTTAGAAAACTCATAATGAACACATGTATTTTAATGTATACGAATTTATCTACCTCTCTTCTAAGTTGCGATGCCTGACAAGGTACATAACATATATTATGTATTTAATTTGTGTTGTGCACTTTACATACCTGTATAATGCAATTATTAGAATAAATAAATAAATAGGTACCTAAATAAATTACTTCTTTTCTATTTGTATTGTGCTTAGCGACTTGAAATTTAATTTGTATTTAAATTGCAGATTTTTTTCTGGGGCTGCGGGAAATAATAAACTAGCGGCCCGCCAGCGGCTTCGCCCCGCTCCAAATTTCTGACTTTCCTGGTGGATTTTTCAATTATTTTCTTTCATACAAACCTTGTCCTGACAATGACGAACACAACAAAAAATAAATCAGCCCAATCGGTTTAGCCGTTCTCAAGTTATAGCGTGACCAGGAGAAAAAGGGGTTCATTTTTATATATACATATAGATGTATGAAGTCTCGGGTATCCTCTTGTTTCGAATAAAGACCTTGAAATCCTATATTGTGAAAGTCTTGTATTTATAATATACACGTTTTAGAAATAAGACAGTCTGACTGACACGTTCCCTATTTAGCCTTAAGCAACTCTTAAGCGTTGACACACCGAGAACTTTCAACAACGATAGCTTAAAATAGTAACTTCATTACGAATTAATTCGTTTTATTAAGCTGCCCAATAGCTTGTTGCTCCACTTTTGTTTTTGTTCGATCTTAATTCATTTGTTTCCAAGAATTTAGTATCTATCACAGGATTTACGTGGCTTCAGTGAAAAACAGCGCTGTGATTCCAGCCACACCATATGCCATATACAGTGTGTTACCAGCACCCTGACTTTTTTTAAAGGAGGTTAAAATAACGTATATCTGTAACGTAACCGTGACATTAATTTAATTAATTAACTAATTTTCAGGCTTTGTTAACTTTCTAACAAAATTTTAATTGCCAGCAATGTTAAGCACAGCAATTTGACAAGTGTTAAATGACAGTTGACGGATATTTTGATTATTAATATTATGATTTGCCCCCGTACCACGACATGCCTTGTACTAAGCAACAGCGATACTGATAACGATGAACACGCAGCACATGCACTACATTAAAAATGGACAGTATCTAAGAAAATTAAATGTGAAGTTATTTTAATTGTTTTTTAATTGATAATACTTGCAAACAATTGCTAAAGCAATATATTATCGGCAGTTTTAATAAATGCCCACATGCCGGTAACACACTGTATACAATACGTGTATTATATTATGTTTCTCCCTGTTAAATACGAGTAGTTATTTCCTTTTTTCGTTTAGCTGTTCGGTTTTTTGAGACTTTGAGAGTTTAGCTTGGTGTCTCTTATTAATAACATTAGTTAAGATGAATATGTCTCTTTAATAAAGGAGGCTTATGTGTTCCTTATCGTAATTAGTGATCAATGTGAAACTAAGTCATTATAAAACAACATATTGAAAAGTTACACGCCCATTCTGACTTCATCATCAGAATCAACTTCTATGAACCATAGTGACGTTGTGTCTTGATAGGTATTTATATATTTATAATTACATTACAATTTAAATAAATAAAACTAAATCGCCGAAATGTACGTACGCGCATAACTTTCAAACGACTGCACTAAATAGTACAAATATTTTTTGTTATGTTCGTTATTGTCAGAACAAGGTTTGTATAAAATAAAAAGAAAAAACCATTGGGCACGTCGGAAATTTGCTGTCAGTGGGAAGCCTCTGGCGGGCTGCTAGTATTTTATGAATTCCATATTTCAGCCCAATCGAATAACAGGAACTGGTTCGAAATTGGTGAGAAAAATTTAGAAAATAAAAATATAACCAAATAAACTGGCTGGAAGTTACAACGCTGTGTTCCGTCTTCAATATCAGCTGTCGCCAGACTCACTTTAATAAATAAGTACATACTTGACTCATATTTGAAACAATCTCGCCGAGTTGTAATAACGGAATTCCTCCACCTAAGACTGGAGCTGCTCGAGGGGAAAGTTTCAGAAAATATTGTAACCAGACACGGGATTATAAAACTCATAATTATTGTAGGTACATGTATTTTTTTATGTTATTTAATTTTGTTATTTAAACATTGAGATTTAATCTTAGAAATTTGACTTAATGTGCGATCTAGAAAGTCGTGTCCAGCTAAAGTTCAAAAAAAAGCACTTCAAGGGCAGCCAAGGGCTATTCATTATTCAAATCTCCCTTAACTATACTCTACATTTGTGATAACATTCGATAGGTTTCATTTGGTCGCCTGCTTCGTCTGAGACGCCCATCGCCATGACCGGTCTATTCCTGCTTGAGGCTGACAATTTTATCGCCTACATCATCTACATGTCCTTTAGAGCGCACAATCTTTGTGAGCGACCATGTTTGTTTAGGAACCTTATTTTACCTGAACAGTCAACCAATTTGATGAATGAATGTTAAAGTCACGTTGACAACCAAAACTTAAGGGAATTCCAATGATTTGGTTTATAAAGTCACGTTGACAAAGTCCATAGTGGCCTAGAAATCAAATTGGTTGACTTAACTGTACATACCTAAGGTCTGTTCATCCTTACTTGTCTTATATCGTAAACAATTTTCTAACCTCAAAATAAACCTTTTTTGGCTAAAACAGCTGTTTTAAACAAAATAAAGCAATCACAGACAGTACATTGGCCAAGTGATGTCCAAAATGTTAACTCGGTTTACTTCATTTACGATAAACGAGCTGTTTTAGCCAAAAAAGGTTCATTTTGAGGTTAGAAAGTTGTTTACTATATAAGACAACTAAGGATGAACAGACCTTACACATATGTCGGAGAATTACAATGATCTTGTTCATGGACCATTTAAGGTAGTAAATGATACAGGAGTCATATACGAGGAAACCTTAGGGTACCTAACTATATTCATCAATCAATATCAATCCTGTACCCTGTACGTCTCCACCATTCACAAACAGTCTCTATGTTTACATTTTACATTCGAAAATTACATTGTTGAAACCCTGCCATATCTGGCCCACTTAATCCGTTCCCGAGGTAATCTACCGTGAGCTAGACCCGTTATTTAGATGCGGATCCACTTACATGCGATATAATTGTATTGGCCTGGCGCCAACGCATACTGTTTCATCTGTAAATGGGTGTATATATAATTTTTATTACCCCGCTTATGTCCCGGTTGCTTGCGTGTGAAACGATTTTGTAAATTTGTTTTTGATGAATCGTTCAATTGTTCTTTTTGATTGTGTAAACACAGTTATTTTACATATTTTGGAAATTTAAACATTCACGAGGCATTTTTCAATTTGATGACTTCAGGTGTTATTACATTATCAATCACATTGATGACAAAAATTCATTATAATTAAATACGATAAAAAACCGTTGTCTAACTTTCGGGGTACAAACCAGGATGCTACAGCGGTCAGCTAAGTGTTGGGTGGGTTAGGCGCAGACTTGCAAAAGCCAAGGGGTGGGACACACCGTCACTACCATGTTTAAGGTTTTATTTCAGACACAGCATCACAAAATAAACCATCTAGTTCCTTTCACTGTTGTACGTTTGGCTATTTCGCGATCGCTCAAAGTTTAACTGGAAGAGATCCCTTAAAGGAATAAGTTTGCCTTTGTGTTTCTGTCTATTTTGTTGTTTATTACTTTCTCGTTTGTGCAACAAAGTATTTTACATGCATACATACATAGATAGGTACATAAAACTTGTATTGTAGTTATATTATAAAGGACACAAAAAAATAACATGAAATTTTATACTTAGAGAAAAAATAACATGTCAATGTCAATTTAAAAACTTCGATCTTAGAATAGTAGAGATTTGATACTTAACTGTTTAAATTGTTTGCTTCATTGGGTTTTTTCCGCAAAATGAGTAAAGGGGTTTCATTATAATTATTACCTATTTATTATATTAAAACTTTAGGTCTACTTCGACTCATTTTATTAGGACTAGACAATTTTGTTTTTTATATTTTTCCTTTAAAATAAAAGTAGGTAATAATTATATCAGTTGGAATTATTATGGATCTTTTGATAATATCTTCGACTAAAGTAAAGTGAAATATCACCACATGCCTAATTACAAAAAACATTACAGTCGATTCAATTTATAATTGATTACACAGTGATATTGATAATATCCTAATCATGATGATGAACACAAATGAAACTACCGAAGCTATAATTATTTTTGATCGGTCATTCTTAAAGGTCACAAGTATAATATAATATACAACTTTACGTACGTAGTAGATAAATTTTTTTACGCTTTTTTATAAAACTGGCATTATGCAAATGGTATTTTATGAGTTAATTACATACACATAATGCAATATCGTATCTATAATTATAATAATACAGCAAATGCCATACAAACAATTAAAACTTTAAAGTATTTTTTCAACCCAACAGAAACATTTTTAATCAGTTAAATAACTTTTTTTTAAATGTTATAATGTAAAAAAGTCAAAAACAAAAGTAACTAGTTTTCAAACTGCCACTTTATATTTAAAATTTGTAAACGATTCCAACTGTATTTTTCTTTTGTTTTCGCACGGTAACAGCTAAAAAATCACCCCCTGTATCATTTCTGTTTACCGGTTGCTAAGCACTGGCAGTATTGATTTCACGTTGCTGTCATTATTCCTTACCTATACTATAGTCTTTGTACAGCTGTCACGAGTGATCGGCCAAATGGAGTCGTGATGTTTAGTGTTTTCTGTGAACGTTAAGGCGCGGTTGTGCGGAAGTTTGGGAACGGTTCGCGATGTGCTACGGTACTCGCGAACGGTACGAAGGTAAACTTGACAATAACAATAGTACTAAACCTCGATTTAAAATTGTAATTTTCATATATTTCTGCATTATTGTACTAAACTTACGCTAAACTCATTTTTTGCCCGGGCCGGCTGTAAGCATTAACTGTGTTTTATGATTTTACATGGTGACATGGTGTATTTTTTTTAATGAAATGTGGGTATAAGTGGTCGATCAACTTTTTGTTGTTATTTGGTCCCATAAGTCAACATACAACCGTAATAGAGTTTCTCAGAAATTGTCACATGCTTAGGAGAAATTCCATAAAAATAATAGGTAGGTATGTAATGGCCACCAAATTTGATATTTGGAGAATTTATATCAAAATTAAAATTAAAATATTTATTCAGTAAATTGGCCACATACGGGCTCTTTTACACGGTAAAATAGAGTGAATCTACTAGCGCTTCGGATAAGACCACCATTGCGGAGAAGAAGCGCCGCAAGAAACTCCAGCAGAAGGTAATTTTTTCAAACATGAAATACAATAATACTTAAAAGTAAGTTACATTACAAGGTAATAAAGCAACAAATATAAATTATTAGAACTAGCAAAAATAAAACATTACAAATGTAAAAATTAAAAACATTATAATATGTCTTATACATTAAACTAAAAATAATGACTAGGAGAACAACACGACGAGGTATCTACGTCAAAAGCCATAACTGTAATAATTAACTGAACAACAAGTCCTTGCAGACGTGAACAGACCGGACCCCACAAACAGCACCCGTTCACGAGTATGACGCATATCTCAGCCTCTATCCTTTTAATATATTAATAAATAGGTAAATATCAGAAGGCATTACACAAATTGATCTAGCCTTAAAGTTTATTTATCAATTAAACCAATCCAGGCCGGCTTACTCCATGAACTCAAGAAATTTTTATTTATACTATAGGTACTAGAAACGATAAAAATAAAAATCATTTTTTAAATGATACGTCACCATGGAAACGACTTACAACAAAAAGTTGATTTACCCAAGGAATTGATTTCATTCGCATTCTTAATTTTTATTATTGGACAGATAGTAAAACGCCAATGCGCTGGCTGAAAACACGTAAACATTTAACTTAATGGGGCTACGGTTGGCCTTGATAAACTGAAATAGTAAACATAACCTTCGTTTTTTAGAAATTAATTCAATACCGAAATCAAAATATTTAAAACCAATTGTAAACAAAATTGCTTAGTCAAATAAATGGGCAGGGTTGGCAACGCTGTTGAAGTCATAGGATTGCAGTCTTAAGACTTAGTCTCAAGAATGCATAGGTCTATGGGTCTCAGAACCACTTACCTTCAGGTGGCCTGTGTGCTCGTTTGCCTTCTCCGTGCCATAAAAAAACAGGACTTCAAATTCCACTGTACAGTCAAAGACTTAAATTTGGTACCCACCACCTAAGGTTCAAAGTTAATCCGACATTCTACAACAATATGGTTGAATTTCCTAAAAGTTACAAATGACTTGATATCTCTAATGACATTGACGACTTTAAACATATTTTTCTTGAAATGGGTCACAACTCACAAATAAACGTTCGTGACCGTACGGTCGGCCTTATTTAGCTGCACTCTTTCGTGCTTTGTCACTTTAACATCATGTTTGATACAGCTGCACTAATTTGTCAATGGCATTAAAGAGACAAGGTACATAAGTGTGCAGCTACTTACAAGGCGGACAGTAAACAACATCGGCAGCGAAGCCATTAAGAACCAAATAAAAATTTAAAAATATATAAGGTAATTTACCATGTTGTTAACTTGTTACTCAAATATAGTTGAGTTTAGCTCCGTGGTAAAAAAAATTGAATAGGTAAGTACTGTAAGGTAAATAAGTTTTTTACGGAAAACCTTTTGTAACTACCTAGTTCAAAGTTCAATATTCTCGGAACTTGGGTTCGCGTTATCTTGACAGTGATGACGCGTTTAGTTTACGAGGCTAGCGGTCCTGGGTTCGATTCCCGGTATGGGCAAAATATTTGTAATGTTTGTATGATGGGCGTGAGTATTTGTTCCTGATTTTTAGTTGTTTTGTATGTAATTAAGTATGTTTTTCTCTATATTGGTATGTTTATTGTTGTTTAGTATCCATAGCACAGTTATTTAGGAACTAGGTCAATTTGTGTGAGATTGTCCCCTTATATTGAATAATACCGTTACCAAATAAGCCCAAATAAATAAGACAAAAAACATGATTTAATTTATTCGCCAGGATACGGTAACAGGGCGTTATAAAATGAGACAGTTCGTACCTATTCAGCAGGTGTGTATTTCTATTACTCGTCACTTTTATAATTTTAATTATTAACGTGACGAATAATAAAATTATAAATTACATTCAAATTTTAATTCTAAATGAACAATACTCACAGCCGCCTTCAGAGTCAGTTAATGATAATTTAGTCGTTCCTTACACTAAATTTTTCGTAAAAAAGTTTGAAAAAGGAATAAGTTATTGTCTTTGAAAAAATAATAATATATCTGTTAAAGGGCGCTGCATACGTAACGTGATCAGGACGGGAACGTGACGGAGACGGGATGTGGTTGCATACATTTTTGGTTTTCCCGTCCCGTACGTGCAATCGTTACACGTGTGCACATTCCGATACATTTTCTATGAAACGATATTGTCGTCTCGTCCCGTCCCCGTCCCGTCCGTGTAAAATCACGTTACGCATGCACCACCCTTAAGTTATTATTGTGTACTAGCTTCTGCCCACAACTTCATCCGCGTAGATTTCGCTTATCATTATTCCCTGGGAACTTATTCATTTTCTGAGATGAAAAGTAGCCTATGTGTTAATTTGGGGTAAAGCTATCTTCATTCAAAATTTAATTCAAATTCGTCCAGCCGTTGCAGCGTGAACGAGTAACAAACTAACACACACACAAACTTTCGCATTTATAATATGAGTTGGATAAAGACCGTTAATTACGAAATGATAACATACTGTTCAAGTTTCAAGGCTCTGTTATGATCTGTCAAATTACCTGTTATCTGATATCACGCAAATTCGTAAAGTGGTAAATGGTAATCAGTTCAAACGTTAATTAGGGTTATTCAGATAAACAATTAATTATCTCACAGATAACGGATTGGATCTTGTGTATAGTCCAGCAGTGAGTGTCGTGTGAAGTGATCATTACTGTATTTCCGCTATGAATTTGAGGTTAGTTTACATTTCGTTACCATGCTAATCCAAGCATACATACATGTATATTGATGTATGAGTATCCCCCGCATTCACAGTTTTCTGCATTATTGTTTAGTGGTGGTAGAACGAACCCGGATCACTTCGTTTGCCCAAATTTTAATTGCCATAATTGTATCACTTGCCATAATATTTGTGTTTTGGCATTGTTTCTGAAACCTTGAAACTTTTAGGTAATTTATATATGCCATCGTATCGATCCCAATAGATTAGGTTAGGTTTGTTTTATAACTATTCTGAATAGTTTACGGTTTCAGAAAAAAATGCCTTTATAGCAAATGAATATTATGCCAAGTGATACAATTATGGCAATTGAAATTCTGGCAAACGATAGAGAACCGGTTGGACCCTGTTTAGGGTTCGTCCAGATTGCAGCCACCATCAACTTTCACCTACCGCCAAGTTTTCAGTTCGCTTTGTTTTTTTTCGGTGTGGGGATAAGGCAACCGGTGAATTTACTAGCATAGAGGCATTCGATCTTAATCAACAGGGCTGGCAACGCATTTGTAGTCTTATAGTTTGCAGTTTTAAGATTGTGGGTTAGATAATGCTAATGTCTATTAGTCTCAGATTCTACTTACTATTTAGAGGTCTGTGGGGGAAGGTGATTATGTGGAACTTACCATGGAAGCGGAATACCCACTAAAAACCCAGCGCTTTTTCCTCCACGCCGTTGTTAGCAAGGGCCGCAAGACTAAAGTAAATAAGAGGTACTATAACGCTGAAAATACGAAAACATGTCAAAATCCTTATGGCTTTACCGAGTAGAATAGATAGCAGTTGCTTAGAGTAAAGTAGGTAATTTATTTTAATCAAACTGAACAAACTCGATAATTGTCTAAACCTTCAGCAACTCGAAAGATAAAACGATCATCAGTCATTGATTAGTAAGGTATTTATTTTAATAAAATAATATGAATACATTGAATTCTGGCCTCGTTCTAACGTTTGTAATCAATCATATTCATAATTATTTACTTACTTGATAAGCACCTGTACCAATAATATGCTATAGAAAAACGTAGTCTTCTAGCACATTTTGCTCAAGATGTACCTACGCTAAATTAGCGATTATCGATAATTGAAAAATGTATAGGTTTAACGTAAACTGTGAGGCTATATAAGTTGCTTAACGCTAAAGTAATCGATTTTCGAAAACTGACCAAATGTATGGAATTGGGGAGCCTGCCGTTTGGCCGAAATATGTTTGCCAACGATAGTTTCCCAAACTTTTTATTTGCCAACCCAATTTTTTCCTGTAACTGTAAATATTTCAGGATTTCTTTTAGTACCATCGTGTAGAGGTTAGGTTAGGTTCGTTTTTATAAAATCCTGAAATATTTTTACGGTTAACGAAAACAAAGCGGGTTGGGAAATAATATATACGGCAAACATATTTCGCCGAAAAAAAGGTAACCCATGTAATTGACGTAGGCGCTCGACGCGTCCTTCTGACAGCTTACGTCAATCCTATACATTTTGAATAACTATAACGAACGCCGAATGCATCTTATAATAGATTGCGTCGACCGCTTTTGTCAACTCCATACATTTCGGTTTAATCAAAAACCGAAATGTTAGCAGCGTTTGTATCTTGGCTAGTTTACCTTTACTATAATAGGGTATTACGGCCGTGATGTCATACTCGTATAATTATGCAAGCATAAACAAAAAAAAACCGAGATATTAACATCAAAATAAGATATTTACATCCCCCGCCGTAAAAAGAGGGGTATAAGTGTAACTTGTATATCTGTGCCTCTATGTATCTGTGTGTCCATGTGTTGGTATATATGTATACATGTTTCTCTGTCTGGCATCGTAGCTTCATCAATTTAGACGCAGTTTATTTAAAAGTAAGCTAGTTTAATTGAGATGGTTCTAAGCAAGGTTTCATAAACAATTGTTGGAAAGTTTAAGAGTTACCTGAGGCCTAGTATGGTTTCGTTTATCGCATAACGAAATGTGGATAAAGCATCCTTATATACGTGTCAGAAAGTGACGGATGTTTTATCTATATTTTGTTACGCGATAAACGCAGCCATATTAGGCCCTCTGATCTGATGGATGATAGAGATGAAAGGTAGCAACAGGATCTCCGATGTAGTCAACGAACCCACCACCAGATTGATTTGTCTTAAACAAACGTTTTGGAGGGTTCTGCCGCTCGAATAAAACTTGTTCCACAGGATACAGTCAGCAAATTAGTTGTGTACGGTCAAACTCAATAGTAGTTGTACATATTGAACCTTGTACATTGAGCTCTTTTATTGATATACTAAATTTAAACCTCTTTAAAACGTACGAAATTGTGACAAGGTACCTACTAAAATGTACAGCTACTTTAGAGTTCGACTGCACTACAGTAGAATCCAATCGCTATAAGGCTTAAGGCAACGTGTTAAATGCTACTTCGCTATTATTTGTAATGACTACCACATACTTTAACAATTGCACTGTACCTATTTACTAACTGTCATGCTCTTCCAAAGTCTAAACACGTTGAACACGCTATTATGACAATACTCGCCCATTGTCTGACACTGAATGCTAAACATCTATTATTAGTAAATTATCATGTGTTTAAAAAACCATTAGGTACGTTAAAAGAATTCAGTGAAACTAAATACTCATGTTTTTTAAATTGTTTCAAACGAATACAATTTTCACGGTTGCAATACAGTTTCATAATCTCTTATTTCATTTGTTAAATTATTTCTTTGTTTTCAGTATCAGATGCCATAGCGATTAAAATCTAGAGATACAGGTGTCCCAGAAATTGACGTAAATATTACGGCATAAGAAAGCGGCTTCATAACCGGTCCTGAAGATACCTAGTTTTAACTTTTCTATATGTTTATTAGTTTAGAAGTTATTAAGGTTTTATGACATTGGCAAAGAACGGTACCTTGAGGTATAAAGTACGATTTTATTTAAATGGCCTTATCACTTGGGAGCTTCAAAGGGAATTCGGCCATTTTAAAAAAAACTTACTGGACACCTTTAGTTTTCTTGACTTAAAAACCGGCCAAGTGCGAGTTTGACTCGCGTGGATAGGGGGTTCCGTCTCCACACCATAATAATATACCTGTCTGTTAGTCTGTCTGTCTATCTTTCCATCTGTCACAGAAGATTTGCTCCAAAACTATTGGACCGATCGAGTTGAAATTTGGTAAAAATATGTAAGTCGGTGACTCAAAGACGGATGCGTAACGTAAATAAAAGAATTTTGAACAAAAGGAGCCCTTTGGGGGATAAATTAGGATATTAAAAAAAAAGTTTCGCAAACCTTATTGTGTGACTATTCAAATGAAAGGGCTTATTGTGAGCATCTCAAATATATTTGTTTTATAACTTTAACATAAACAGTTTTGAAGTTATTTAAGAAAATACGCAAAAATCAACCATCCCGCTCCCTGTTATATGTAATTTAATAACTGTTAAAAGTATAATTTAGAATTGTACGCCTTTAATGTTATCTGTGCCGTGTCTCTCTCTACTCTGTGGCATCATTATATGCGAATGTGTTGTTACAATAAATACGTTTATTTAATTTATATAGCGGTTTACCTCTGATTTATTTATTAGGTTATGGGCCCAGAAAAGCCCAGAAATAAGATCAGTGCATAAAATTAATGTAGAAAACGTGCATAAGGACATTAAAATGAACATAATCTGAAATTGCGAAGTGTCACTTTCTTTTCTTTGCTTTACGTCATATTCGTATTTCAAATACCTAGTATGAGAAAAAAATGGCAGCAAATAATCAACTGGCATTAATTGAAAAATTAACCGGCCGTGATAATTATGCAACTTGGCGGTTTGCAGTGAAAACATATCTGCAATTTGAATAGTTGTGGGACTGCATAGAATACGACTCAGGTACTAAAGTGGATGCGAAACGTGACACAAAAGCAAAAACAAGAATAATTATTTTAGTCCATCCAACAAATTATGTGCACATTCAAGAGGCTAGCACTGCAAGAGAAGTATGGGAAAAGTTGTCGCTGGCATTCGACGACTCTGGGCTGACACGCCGAGTTGGTCTGCTGCGTGACCTCTGTAACGCTTCGCTTACCGGATGTCAAAATGTAGAGGAATATGTGAGCAAAATAATGGGTACTACTCACAAGCTCAGAAACATTGGTTTTAATGTAGACGATGAGTGGCTCGGCACACTGTTACTCTCCGGTCTACCCGAAACTTATCAACCAATGATTATAGCAATTGAAAGTTCCGGGATGAAAATAACATCAGATTCTGTAAAATCGAAATTACTACAAGATGTCAGAACAAACCAACCCGAGAATGACCCTAAAGTGTTTGCTGTAAACAAAAAATTTCATCAAGGTCATAATAAACCATCTAAAGGTCCACGGTGCTACACTTGTAATAAATATGGCCATAAAAGTCCAGAATGCAAATCCAAAACCAAGGACACGCAGCAAAAAGCAAGTACTTCGTCCTATGCTGCTGTGTTTGTGGCGTCAGCTGCCCAAGAAGACGCTTGTTATGTGGATTCAGGTGCATCTTCACACATGACAAGACATGTGAACTTGCTTGAAAAGGAGACAACTCCTGCCATACAGAATATAAAAGTTGTAAATAATAAAGTATTATCAGTGCAATGCTCAGGACAAGTGAGCTTAGATGCTTATGACAATGAAAGTAAAATAAAAAAGGTGCTCTTTGCTAATGTTTTATGTGTCCCTGAACTCGCGACTAATCTACTGTCCGTGAGTCAGATTATACGGAGTGGTGGCCAAGTAAATTTTGACAAAACAGGCTGTGTTATTATGAACAATAAAAGTCAGATAGTAGCAACAGCAAGTCTTATCAACAACATGTACCGGTTGAATATGCCTGGAGGAGGCTATGCATGCATGTCTGATGTTGAAGAGCAAGACATTTTCCTGTGGCACCAAAGAATGGGGCACCTTAACTTTCAAAGTTTAAAAAAGATGACTTCAAATACAGACCATGTAATTTTCTCCGCGAAATCAGAAAATCTGACATGTGTCACATGCAAGGAAGGGAAACAAACAAGACAACCTTTTAAAAGTGAAAGCTCCAAGAGTAAAAGTCTTCTTGAGTTAGTTCACTCAGATATATGCGGGCCTATGGAAACACAGACACTAGGCGGTGCCAAATATTTTCTAACATTTCTTGACGACTATTCAAAGAAAATCTACGTGTATTTTCTCAGAAATAAGTCTGATGCATTGGAAAAGTTCAAAGAATTCAGAAACGAAGTCGAAAACCAACTTGGTGCTCACATAAAAATTCTTAGAACGGACATTGGCTTGGAATAAGTCAACAAAAACTTCTCTAATTATTTGAAAGGTGCTGGGATCATACATCAAACGACCACACCATATACACCAGAGCAAAATGGGACTGCAGAACGAATGAACAGAACCCTAGTTGAAAGAGCGAAATGTATGCTCATAAATGCCAATTTACCGAAAGTACACTGAGCTGACGCAGTACATACCGCTGCTTATATAATAAATCGTTCTCCGACTAAGTCCCTGTCATACAAAACTCCTGAAGAAATGTGGTCTGGTTAAAAACCGAAAGTGAATCACATGCGCATATTTGGTTGTGAAGCAATGGTCCACCTGCCTAAAGAGAAACGCAAGAAATGGGACCCGAAAGCACAAAAAATGTTTTTTTATTGGATATTGTGATCACACCAAAGGCTACCGATTTATTATAGCCAACTCCAGAAAAGTGATAAGAAGCAGGGATGCTACTTTTCTTGAATCTACCGTAAAAAGGGACTATGTTCCTTTTGAATTGTCTGTGAAAAATCCTGAAACAAATAACGATATTACTCAAGAAAAAGTTGAGGATAATGACTCTGAAACAAATTTAGATTCAAGTACAAGTACATAATTATGACACTGTATGTGAGAATAGGTCAGACAGTGAATACATCCCTGATACCAGTTTTGATTCTCCTCCAATCAGCAACATTACACTGAGACCTAGAAATAAAAGAAAGGTAAATATAAATTTAGATAATTCAGAAGAAAATACTTACCTGTGTCAACATGAAGAGGTCCTGACAGATATACCTGTAACTTTCAAAGATGCTATAAACTGTAGTGAAAGTGAAAAATGGAGAAAATCTATTATGGAAGAACTGGATGCTCATGAGAAAAACAATACCTGGACATTGATTAAAAAACCCCCGAATGCGAAAGTGATAGGATGCAAATGGGTGTTCCGTATCAAAGAAGAATCAACCGGTCTACGCTACAAATCACCACTATGTGCTAAAGGATATGCGCAAACGGAAGGTATCGATTACAAGGAACCCTTTGCACCTACAGTCAGGTATGATTCAATACGTTTATTACTATCTGTAGCTGTTCAGAATGGTCTTCAAATGATTTAATTAGATGTAAAGACTGCCTTCTTATATGGTGAACTTGAAGAGACCATATTCATGACTCCACCAGAAGGGCTCGACTGTGAAGAAAATATGGTATGTAAACTCAACAAGTCACTTTACACATTAAAACAAGCCCCTCGGTGCTGGAATAGTAAATTTGACTCTGTCTTAAAAAAGTTTGGCTTTGTCAATAGTAAAGCTGATCAATGTGTTTATGTGGGACAAGTCAACCAGAAGATATGCTATCTTTGTCTATATGTCGATGACGGATTGTTATTCTTTTCATATAGATCATCGTTAAATGAAGTTATAAAAGACTTGAAAACCATATTTGAAATGAAAATATTGGACACACCAAGTTATTTTGTAGGAATGCAAATATAATTATTTAGTAATTGTATATTTATACATCAGACTAAATACATACAAAAAATGTTGGCTAAATTTGATATGGCTAATGTTAATCATAATAGTGTTCCAGCGGACCCTCACATGAAGCTACGAAAAGGAGATGAAGAGCCTGAAAAGAGAATACCATACAGGGAAGCTGTGGGCTCTCTCATGCACTTGGCTATCGTGAGTCGAACCGATATAATGTTTTCAGTCAGTCTGGTGAGTAGATTCCTTAATTGTTACAATCAAACACACTGGAATGCAGTTAAAAGGATCTTCAAATATTTAAAAGATTCAAAAGAGTATGGACTGTGCTACTCACGCACTCCACAACCCTCAGAAGTCATAGGGTACTCTGACGCTGACTTTGCAAATGATCTAGACACACGGCGTTCCGTTACTGGCTATGTTTTCTTAAAGAATGGAGCTGCTGTAACTTGGTCTAGTCAGAGGCAACAAACTGTGGCTCTATCCACCACAGAGGCCGAGTTTATGGCAGCTTGTGCCGCTACTAAAGAGGCAATATGGATAAAACATATATTAAGTGATATCGGTGAATATAAACAGGACATAAGATGTCTTCATTTAGACAATCAAAGTGCTATCAGTGTCATTAAAAATATAAACTTTCACAAACGGTGTAAACACATCGATATTAAATATCACTTTGTTAAGGAAAAGTACCACCAAAAGATAATTGCATTAAAGTTTGTTAGTAGTGATTATCAATATGCTGATATCCTTACTAAAGCTTTGTCAAAGGACAAATTTAACTTTCAGAGATCTAAACTCGGAATGTCTTTACATAGCTCTTTATCTTAAGAATTTATTCAATTTGAGAGTGTTAAAAGTATAATTTAGAATTGTACGCCTTTAATGTTATCTGTGCCGTGTCTCTCTCTACTCTGTGGCATCATTCTATGCGAATGTGTTCTTACAATAAATACGTTTATTTAATTTATATAGCGGTTTACCTCTGATTTATTTATTAATAACTTAAAAACTGTTTATATTAAAATTATAAAAAATATAGATTTGAGATGCTCACAACAGGTCATTTCATTTGACATGTCACACAATAAGGTTTACAAAACTTTTTTTTAATTTCCTAATTTTACCCCCAAAAGTGTCCCCCTTGTCCTAAATTCATTTATTTACGTTCGTTACGCATCCGTCTTTGGTCACTGACTTACATTATGTGTACCAAATTTCAACTCGGACGGTCCAGTAGTTTTGGAGCAAATCGGCTGTGACAGACGGACAGAATGACAGACGCACGAGTGATCCTATAAGGGTTCCTTTTTTCCTTTTATAAGTACGGAACCCTAAAAAAAGTATAAATTGTAAATTGGTATCAATCCTTTATAACGTAGCAATGTTTTTAATTACATTATAATTCCAAAATATGAACACATTCAAAATAAATCCATACACTCTATGCCACCACTATGGTATTTTTGTTTTTCATTCCACTACTTTGACACCGTACTGGAAAAAAACTGCTCTAGACCAAGAGAGCCCCTTTTTTTTAAAGTTGGCGCAGTTAATCGACATTTGGAAATCGTGCAACAACATGCATAAATGGCAAATTTAGATTGCATAAAAATGCAAGGGATAATCTAAATTGGCCCACTAAGCTAAAAGCGTCACCAAACGTATAAGATGGGTATTTACACATACATACGACATTGTTAAAGCATGCAGTCAGGTTTTTAAAGGTTGCTTTTCTTGTATTCAGTTGACTGTTTTTTAAGCTCGAACCAAAAGAAAGGGTAAATTTGTAAGTTGGACCCTATCTTTGAGTCCGCGGAATAGCAGCGCCGGCACAAATAAACCTGTTTTAGTTAATGCACTTACCTCAAATTATATTAATGCTTTTATTGTTAAAACATGTCGCTTTCTCTCATTTTTTTGTATGAATCTTCGAAAACCTACGTGCTTATATGATGATTTTGGTAATGTTTGGTAATTTTTTCAAATTTTCTTTGACTTAGTATAGCCAATGGCTACATTCTACGCTATCGACCACAGAGCAAGCACATTAGCCCAGTCGCAATCTTATTTTAATCTTATAATAATGTTTTATGAGCGGTAACTTCTTCTTGTCATGATTACTTTGGACTTTAGTCGTATTACATATTAAAACTACAGTTCACTTGCTGGCCTTGGTTCCTGACCTTCCTACTTATACATACTCGTAAAACGAGATTCATTACTTTTAAATATAAGTGTTCTTGCTATATTTATCGAAGCTGCTTTGTATTTTTAATTATATTCAGAAATGCTTATTCTTAAAAACGGTTTTTGATCAATATCAACAAGCGAGCGACGATTTAGCTGCCTAAATTGAGAATGCACTCCCTAAAATGTTCTTTGTACTCTCTGATAAGATAACTTAAACTCGTTCTTAATAATTTTGTTAAATCAGTTTTTAAGAGTATAATATTATTATGTCTGTCCGTAATTGTGACTCAAAGGTTTGTTAGAACAAGAAAACCCATGACCGATCATCGATCGGCGCAGGGCTCGGAAATAAACTTAATAAGCCTATGAAATTGATACAAACATAAAAAAGCAATTTTTCTTTTTTGACTAGTTTTTCTTGCTGACTTTACTTTTTTTGCACGTTCATAGCCGGTTCCCAACTGTCAGGTGTCGGATCCGTCAAAATATCGGATATTTTTAATACCGAACTCGTTAAGGTAGTAACGTAGCGAGTCAATGAAATATCAGGAGATACCGTCACCAGTAAACGTAGATACGAGCTATACACAGACATATAGAAAACAACGCTTGCTGCATAAGGTATATATAATCTTAGTCCCCAGGGTTGGCAACGCCAGTGCGGTATATATGATAACAGTCTTAAGATTGTAGATTCCACTTACCATCAAGGTGGCCTGTGTGCTCGTTTGCCAACTCCATGGCATAAAAAAATGATATCCATTCCGATATAAATGAAGAAATAGATGTATAATGTTGTAATTTGTTAGTGATCCTAGGGCATATTTTTACGTTTTATTGTTTTTTTTTCCCTCGTCAGTCAAAATTCAACAACAGTAATTAATATAAAAAATGCTTTGAAATATGCAACCAATGCTCTAAATAGTTGTTGGATTAACGACGTTGACAAATGAATGGCCGCACTGAGTCGTTTATGACGATTAAGAAATTGCTAGTGACGATGTTTAATACACAAGTTTGAAAAAAGAACAAGTTGATTGTCTCTAATGGCCTGTTGTTTGATCGGTAGTTAAACTAACTAATGGTCAAAAACCGTTACTAATTGTTAAAATCTCAAGGAAATGTGTCAAATTTTCCGTTCCTTTTTCGAATTTTAACAATTAGTTAGTTTAACTACTGATCAAACAACAGGCCCTAAATGTCTCTGAGTACGGCGGAAAGTGTTGCCAGATACGTAAAAATATTAAGAGAGATTAGGAAATGTCGAAGCTTCAGTATCGACTCAACTTACATGCTCTATGAAATCTTAGCTATACTGTCTAATACAGACAATAAAAAGTTATTAGTATATTATTAAATTATTTAATTTTAAATAACAGTAAGGAACAAATTAAATATTTGTGATTCCAAGTCGTAAACTTGATTAAATATCGATACGAACAACACTACCAATACCGTGGCAATGTTGAATGTTGCCACAGTATCGGCCACGGCATTTTGTGCACTTTGAGTTGTCAAAGTTGTTTGCCTTTACCAAAATCCTACTTTATACAGGGTGGTACTCGATAAACTGTAAATATTGAAAGGGATGAAATTTTAGGTTAATTTATAGGAAAAACAATTAAAAAAAGAACTTTTAGCCACTTTTTTTTATCTTAATTTTTTAAATAAATTACAGCAAAAATGTCATTTTGTTTTCATAAAAACACGATTTTCTCAAAAAATTGTAGGTGTTTCACTATTTCTTTTTTTGCTTATTATTATTCTTCGTTTAATTTTAGATCTAAAAACGTTAAAAAAAATTGTAAAATATCTGCAAAATTTTGAGAAAATCGTGTTTTTATGAAAACAAAATGATATTTTTGCAGTAATTTTCCACAAAAAAAGCAGTTACTCAGTCATTTTTTTTAATTGGTCTAATATTGTTATCAATTATTATAAACCTAACTAATGTCAATACTATGCATTTTGTTTTATCTTTCTTGGGCTATTAGATCAAAAGTTACACCGTCACAAGTGTACTACCCAAACTTTATTAAAAAGTTTGACAATCTGTAAAAAAAACACTGGATAAAAAATTAAAAAAAAAAATGTTTTACCTATAAATTAACCTTAAATTTCATCCCTGTCAATATGTACAGTTTATCGAGTACCTACCACCCTGTATATTATTATTTCGCGTAATTTGGTGCTTATTTAGTAGGTCAAATTGTGCTACCGCGTACGGAACAATTAACAACCTTACGCCTTACTCAAATACAAATTGCCTTGTGTTGCGTTATTGAGGCGGTATTTGGTTGGTAGGTGAAAAACTACCAGATGAACGCTGTTTTATTCAAAAAAAAAAGATTAAAATCCGGGAGTTAACTGTAAGTTAGGAAAGCATACGTAGGCAATAAATCATAATTACTTTACGCAAGATCAATACCATACCCGTTTAAACCTTTAATAAATATCACTTCTATTTAGACAAACCACAAATCTGAATGGTTTTTACAAACTGCTTTCACAGGGCGTCCCACGGCTATGCGACACGAAGGGAAAATACCTTAAATATTGTAGATAGGATATTTTCTGTATGAAGTTATTTTATTTAAAAAAAAACCAGCGGGCCAGTGTAGTTAGCTACTGTATTTTTTTTAATTGCTTGCCCTCACTTGGGAATCGAATCGACCAAATGTAAAAAAAACAAAATACAGGATGTTTATTTTTTCATATTTTGTAAGATACCTCAGTGTCGCATAGCCGTACGATGCCATTTAACATGTTTTTTGCCGTTAAAGAACTCTTAAATATTCACATATTCTTTCCTATACTAACCGTACTATACAGCGGTGTACTTTGTTATTTAATAAAAGTTACAATATAAAATTCTTGTAAAATATTGATGGAACTTGGAATCGCCCATATTTTAATTACTGACAAAATGAAGAGAAAGAGACGGCAGTAGGTGTAGTAAAACCAGAGTATTGATAATACTTCTGACGACGCGTTGGCCTTTCGTTTCGATCCCGAGCGGTCCCGAGTTCGATTCCCGGTATGGGCAAATATTGGTGTGATGAACACGAGTATTTCTTTTTGAGTCTGATGTTTTCTATATGTTTAAGTATTTAATTCTTTATAAAAGTATTTAAATCGTTGTCTACTAGCAAGCTTAGAGCTTAGTTTCGGGCTAGGACAATTGGTGTGAGATTGTGTGACATCTTATCTTACTTGGCTGTCCCTCGGAAGATATATCTCAATAGTAAATTACTACTTCGTATTTGCCCTATGTTTATGCTGTTTCTTGCAACTTACTATTCTAATAATACACGAACATGCAATATATTTTGACTACTAGCAGGTATAATATGATCTTAATCATACAGTCCGGCAAGTTTCTAAAATCAAGGCTACGGAGGTTTTCTAAATCGTCTCGGTTATAATAACATGTTTACCATTGTCTTGTTTTTTTTTAACCTGAGTAAGAATGATATATTTTAGAGGTGTATGTATGTATTGTTTCCTTGACTTAGGTTAAAGAACTTAAAAAATAATCAAATGCCAAGTTGTGTCAAACAGGGAGACTAAAACGCTTTACGGATTTTAAAATGCATAGTATCATTAGTTTTATCTTTATACCTTCTCAAATTCTGAAGCTTAAGAGAAATCACCTATTAACAATTTTAATTTTGTATTAAAGATAGTGTGGAATAACCAAACCAAAAAGAATAACAGCCGAGTGAAGTGCTGCTACTATAACTTTCTCAGTGACCAGTTTGTGCTATTACGGACCGAATCATGTAATACTCGGCTGGACGCAGCCACAACGCTCTCAGATTCCAGAACAAACTCATTTTATGCACAAGGATATTAGAAAGAACTAAAGAGAGAGTAAAAAGAAAAAGTTTATTCAGCAACAACAGATATAAATGAAAACCGTGGCTCATAATGTGACAGTTTGTTTCGTAGGTAAAATTGTTGCCATTATTATGAAGAATTTGAGAAAAATGCTAAGTCACCACCCGTTGGTCGGACTCTAGTAGCGTTTGCATTTTGGGCAGGCCTACAGGTCAATAAGTTTTCTGTACCTTAGACAAAATCGTATAACTTTATCACAAACTTATTTGGTTTCTTCGAGACATTGTATATTAGATAGTCTTCGATCCGTTAGTGAATTCTCTTAAATACTAGGTAAGCGAGCATCATCATCATCATCATCATCATTACTCCTCGCCGGTTTTGAGGGATCCTGTTCAACGTTATATCTGGTTTTTGCTTTTTTTATTGTTATTCTTCCGTGTGCGTTGAATAAATATTTTCTATTCCATTCTACTCTATTTTCTATTGTGTTTGCAGATGTAGCTTAAACAGCCAATCTTATTGCAGAAAGATCTTACAAAATCACTGTGGAGACCTAAGAGCTACATTAGAACACTAAGCGCTTCTAAAATTAACCGTCGCACGGCACGGCAGGTTCGTACAAGTACAACCAAAGATTTGCATCGATATAATATAGTAAATGTACGACTTATCCCATATGGGATGAATTCCAGTTAACCTTGGATTAGAATAGGTAAAGACAATGCAAGAGGATATAGTTAACAAATTAACAGCACAGCACATTATTTAAAATAACAGAACAGACCAATTAGTATCTATGTAAATACTGTCCACGATAAAATCGGGCCATGCATGCTCTGGTGTATCTTTGCAATGAATGCATATTTTCAAACAGTTTTTTTTATTTACTTGTTTAATTATAAAACATTATAATAAAATAAAATCGTATCATAATGTATGGGTACGTGTGAGTTTTCGCCGAGTATATTCTATCATACCATTCATCTCCTGAACAGCGTTTTTTGACAATCTTCCCACGCTTCCTGCTACAATTTCGCAATTGGATTTATATTTTTACTAGCTGTTTAACACACATTAAAATGTCGTCTTCCCAAAGAAATACTTTTTGAAACTCATTTCTATTTGTAGTAGTCAGGAAGACTTTTTACTCCAAGCACTGAAAGCTGATTTTGTATGGGAGGCATTTATTTGTCAAAAATTCAAATTCGCCAAAATTAAAAAACCTCAGAACTATCTCAATCTAAATCCAATTAGAAAAGTTTTCACTATTGGCAAGAATTTGGCTTGCATAATTAAAAATAATAAAATGTTTTAAACAGGAGAATTCAGAAAAGACTGTCAGTAGACCGTGTACAAAAAAATATTGGTACTGTGGATTATTATAGTCTCTTAGTCACAGACGCTGTAACATTTTATCATGATTGTATTTTTATTATGTAGTTTCATAACCACTGACTATTACAAAAAAGGTGTTGCTTGAAAATTAGCATTCATTAAAAAAATACACCAGAGCATGCACGGCCCGATTTTATCGTGGACAGTCTTTAGTTTCGTGAATTGTAAAATAAAAGCATCTCCAAAAAAAACCATTCATTCCAGTTTTTTTATCATGACGGTAGATACGTGCCGTACAGCGTATTTATAAATAGTAAAGTGTAGTGTTAGTAGTTCCTAACTCAAGTGAGTAAGGAAGAACAACTTGTTCATGCACTAGTATGTAATTTACGTGCTAGCGTCATATCCTTTTAATTAGAAGAGCGAGATAACACTACTCTAGTAGTATTGATAAAGCAGGTTGGGAGCCGACGCGCGCGCTGGCCAAGTCGTCGGTGGCACTCGACAAGACTCGCTCGCGGCTACGACCGCCAATCAGTGAAGTGCTAAGACGTAAAATCATTTCATTCGAAATTTAAATAAATCTATGAAGTTCCAATTTGAAGTAAGGTTCGATTTTCATATTTGAATGTTGTGTTCTGATTTAAATTTTTGATTATGACGAAAGTTACGTATTTTTTTATTGTGTTTGCTTAAGGGTTGATTTGAATAGATTATTTTTAGTGCGTGAAACTGGTGGTGGATGTGAACTGTAATTTAGTTGAAAGTGGTTGAACCGCATTCAATTGGATAAAGCGTTTTTAGTGAAATGTGTACTTTTTGGTACGTATTCAGATAAAATATATAATCAGTAGTTGAAAAAATATATCAAGCTTTCAAAAATAGAGACTAGATTGAATTTATTTCAATTACATAAGACTTGTGATGAATACTGCGCAAAAAAAAGTTAGAATTTTCATATATCAACGTGTTGGTACATATTTAATTCATTTTGTCCACACTATGAGTAGTTAATTAAACGTTAGGTTTTACTGAAAATAAATTATTAAGGAAAAAAATACGATTATAACGTAGACAAGCTTTTTTTCTAAGGAGTTGTAATCTTGTAGAAAAGTACGGCTAATTAATTCACTAGTAGGTAGAATCCTCATCAAACTTCTGTTAACTTTACCGAGTCAATCAATAAACCGACGTCGTGTGACGTCATTATCCATATTATCAACATTAATGGAATGTCTTTAGAAAGGATACGAACGATTTCGCAAACCTTCGTCTTTAATCGCTGCACGCTGTATAAAGTTGCTTAAGATGCACTTAACAGGCAATTTTTGAGCAGCTGTCTTACTCTACTTCGGTTTAAAAGAATTAGACGTCATTACTTTTGATGGGCAATTAGTGCTCAAAAAATTGCCCACATTAGCGCACCGTTACACAACGGTTGCTACTGATAATTGATGTTTTTTTATGACAGTGTCATCAAAATTATTGATCAAAAAACATTACGTATGTCTCGATGTAAACATATTATTATCCTTTGCAAGTACTTTAATGCATAAATATGCATCATCACATCCGGTTTCTGCATAATTATTGATATGCGAGCTCAACTGATAAATAACGAAGTCTCTATTTTAAACTGTAATAATTAACTGTCTTGCTTCGATTATAGCTTGCTATTATTATTATATTAAATTCATACATTATTGTTAAATATCATGGTCTGTTTCAAAAGGGATGTTTCCTATCAATTAACAACAAGTTATGAGAGTTGTTGGTACAGTATTCCCAGCTTCTTAATAGCTTTCGGCTGGCTATCGCTATCACGCTTGCACTTGCAACTGACAGTATATTTGTCACTCGTGTGTCATATTAAAACGATTATTGCTGATCGCTATTAAGAAAATAGTTGCTCTGTAATTCTGTAGCTCTGCCTACCCCACTCTTGGAATGAAGGCGTGAGTGTATGTGTGTGTGTTCTCTTTCAGGGGGCATTGGTTTGACTCACCTCTATATTCTTGACGTTATCATAGCTTTTACGCACTTAATAGTAAGAGCTGTTATAACATCAAAAGTGTGACTTACAATATCGAAACAAAATGTGCTAAACCAAAGTAGAGTAAAGGCCTTTGTTAACTTTCGATTAAAGTAGAGCCAAGCTTACCCTAATTTCCTTACAAAACGCTGTAAGTGTTTGTTTCTTGTAAACTAGAGGATTATTCATATTAATTTGTTACCACTGACACTTCTGCTGCCTTATAAATGATAAATTAAAATTAAACTGTCGTAAGGGTGATACTAAAGTGAAATACTGAACAATACGCAGTCGTCGTCGTGGTTTAAATGTTTGATAATGAGTACGAGGGGCGGCTGATAAGTAATCTCCTTGGTCAGAAATATATACAAAAATAATGCTGGCTGGTATGGATTTATATTCGTTTGTTATTCTATTTTCAAAATGTATTACATTCATTTGTTTATTGCATCACGTTTATTTGTCTCCTACAATTGTTTCAAACATGTCGGTAGAAAAAGTGAAAATGGATAAAATCGAGCAGCGTGCGGTGATTAAGTTTTTGACTAAAGAAGGGAATACGCCTTCGGAGATCAGACAGCGTATGTTACGTGTGTTTGGCAGTTTGTGTTCTTCCGAATTTGTTATAAAGTTTTGGTCAAAGCAGTTTAAGTTAGGTCGTGAGAGTCTGGAAGATGATCCTCGTAGCGGAAGACCAGTTTCGGCCGTCACCGATGAAAATGTAGCCAGGGTGAAAAAAATTATATTAGAGGACCGACGAGTGAAGCAGTGGGAGATAGCTAGAGATGTGGGCGTCAGTAAAGAGCGAGTCAATGAAATAATTCATGAGCATTTGAACATGTCCAAGGTTAGTGCACGTTGGGTCCCCAGAATGTTGACTGCATTTGACATGGAGAGGCGTGTCAAATGTTGCGAAGAGTTTTTGGAGATGAGTCGAGGGAAAGAGGAAGAAATAATTTCTAGAATTGTAACATGTGATGAGACTTGGATTCGACAATGGGACCCGGAAAGTAAGCAAGAGTCGTTACAGTGGAAATTTAAGGATGAGAAGCCGCCTCGGAAATTCAAGGTCTGTCCATCGGCAGGTAAACTTATGGCTACAATCTTTTGGGACACAGAAGGGATTTTGCTCATAGATTATTTACCGAAGAAAACTACAATGAATTCTGATTATTACTCAAACTTACTATACCAACTAAGAGAGACAATAAAAGAAAAACGGCGAGGTAAACTAAACAAAGGTATTCTGATTTTGCACGATAACGCACCAGTGCATACCGCCCGCACAACGAAGCTAGCAATTAAAGACAATGGCTTCGAAACCATTGACCACCCCCCTTATAGTCCAGATTTAGCCCCCTGTGACTATTTTCTGTTTAGACTTCTCAAGAAAGACCTCAGGGGACGAAGGTTTATGACCGATGACGAAATGAAGGCTGCGGTTACTGACTTTTTTGACGACAAACAGAAAGATTTTTTTTTTAATGGTTTAAATTCAATATTTGAAAAATTTAATAAGTGCATTTTACTAGCAGGGGACTATATAGAAAAAAAAAAAAAAATTAGCCACGACAGTCTTTTGTTTCATTGTTAGGTAGATTACTTTTCAGCCGCCCCTCGTAGGTTAGTGTTTGACTAACGGATTACGAGTTAATATACACTTAACAATTAATCATTATAATTAGGTATTACATTTTATACATTGACGACACGTTAGCCTAGTTGGTAGTGACCCTGACTTCGAAGCTAGCGGTCCCTGGTTCAAATCCCAGTAAGGGCAGATATTTGTATGATGAGCGCGAGTATGTTTTCCTAAAGTTCCCGAGGGAATAACGATAATCAAAATTTACGCGGACGAAGTAAGCGGGAAGCTAGTAAGAAATTAAATAATTAATGTGAATTATTATCTACTTAAAACTACAATTATTAAATAGGTACATTTGTGTACACAAATACAAATAGAATACACCCTCCAATAAATCCGTTCGCGGCATTGTGCCCAAGATGATGAGGTGTGTTACACGAAATATAATCAAAATAAACAATTTACTAGCTTTTGCACGAATCTCTCAGTACCTTTCAAAAACGTTGATCACTTTGATAACTATACCTTGTTTTGCGACAAGGACAGACTGATCTAAAAATATCTCAATGCGTGTGATTCACTGAGCTCTATTAAATAAGTACATGTTTTTTCCTCCCTAGGAAATAAATTTTGTTTGGTAACTTACCACTTTGGAGATTACCATAAAATTTTTTTTGGACACTTAATTCGCTTCAATACAATAGTACATGTGAAAACAATATTCATAAATTGCATCAAACATTTTATAATATTATTTACTAGCTGTTTCCCGTGACTCCGTACCTTACGCGCAGAAAAACACAACATAGCCATTGTTACTCAGGAGTACTGGCAGCATTCTAATGGTGAAATAATTTTTGAAATCGGTCTAGTAGTTTTTGTGTTTATTCGTTACAAACATACAAAAATACAAAAATACAAAACTTTCCTCTTTATAACAATAGTGTAGATTTATTAAACACATTACCAATGTGATCGGCAGCTTGAGAAATATTTACTTTATTACATAACAATTACACTCATATTATAAATGAGAAAGTTGGTGAGTGAGAATTGTTTGTCTGTTATGCTTTCACGCTGAAATGGCTGAACCGATTTGAATTAAATTTATGGTTATTGAAGGTTAAGACAATACAGGCACTCTATAATTCCAAAAAAACACTATTCCCATAGGGAATGTGAGGTGTAGCAAATCACTTACTCTTTGCGAACCAAGTTACCGTTAGAAGCTGTTATAAAAGCAAATTTATATTTATTTGTTTATTTGTTCAGCACCCAACCAATCAATGTGAAATTTGATATATCAACATCAATCATCAATACATAGTATAACATGAAATCGTCCTCCGCGTCTGTCTGTATTTCCGCTAACTCCTCCTAAACTACGCAAGATATAGACAATGTATTCTGGATGGTTTTTATGTACATTTCATTCTAATTAAGTTTTAATAAAGTTGAGAAAACTCAATGTTTTCTTACCAAGTCGTCAAAAAAAGATATATCAAAAAACCTAGAAAAAAGTCCGATATGGCATATAACTATCTCCTAAGTTTGACTAACAATAACCATTTTTAACTTAATTTTTTTATTAAAAAACATTTGTAGGTTATTTGCGAAGCTATTTTCCGATTCAGTGTTTATCCTTATCCAGATAAATAAGTTAGTTACCTTGGGCATTTAATGTAGATTAAAATTGTCCTGTACACTATAATTATTTAAATAAATACTTTAAAAGAGGTCGCAGATTCAAAATTACGCGCAAACTAAATCTGTATTATCGAAACGGTTACGCCTTATCGTACAGTCCAGGACTTTAATTGTTGAGCCACTATGGAACCCTGTCATAATGACAGCGTCAAGCCACATAAAAGAAATTAGGTACGCTAAAATTAATGATTAACGTTAATCGACAGGGTTCCATAGTGGCTCAACAATTAGAGTCCTTGACTGTACCTATAATAACAAACATTTTGAAATTATCAGACGTGCATCAGAGCTGATCTCCTGTTGCCTACTTACAGTGCTACCATTTTGCTAATAGCGATCGGCAATCTTCATTTTTCTATGACACACGATTGGCAAATATACTGTCAGTTGCAAGTGCAAGCGTGATAGCGATAGCCAGTGAAAGCTATTAAGAAGCTGGAAATACCTTTTATTTATATTAATAAAGAAATACAAGCTTTTCCGATTATTAAATTCGGGAAATGGGTAAGTTAGTTAGATTGAGATTAGATTTTGAGTAAGTTAGTTAGATTGAGATTAGGTTTTGATAAAAAATTATTTTTATGTTGTATTTCATATTTTTTGAATACATACATACATAGTATAGGTACATCAATTAATTTAGGTAATAGGTAAATAAATTTATATAAGTAAATAAATTAAGTGTTATGCTTTTGTCATAGCCTGGCTGGCATAAGTTTCTTTCCCTGTGTTTTTTTTAATACATATGAGGTTATCAATGAGAGGTAGTGTTTATTATTTAATTTTTGGATTTAAGGGATAAAACTCAATTTATCTTATTTTAAGGTTGTGTTGTAAATACTTCGAATATAGGTACTTACATATTTCCTGTTGTAAATTTAAAAATAAATATTAACTTATATGCTTTTAGCACGGTACCATAATGATAGCCTGGTGGGTGTTTAGTTGTTTGTCAAATTTTGTGGATTTGGGTTAATAGATTTTTTTAAGGAGAAAACTCAAAATGAATTATGACTCGAAGAAGTCGTTGTAATTATACAACGGTGGACATATAATTAGAAACACTTACGACGTATTTCACGTTATACAAGGCACATTGCCGTAAAACTTTTGTTTTTGGAAATAAAACCACAAAATGCATAGAATACGTTCAACAACTTATAATTCATTAAAAAACAAAAATACATACATACAGATCTCAGCGAGCCAGAGAATCTTCTACTGAGCGTGACGTTCGGCTTATAGGCAACAGGGATTAATAGATCTCAGAGAGCCAGAGAATCTTCTGCTGAACATGTAAGTAGGCCGAACGTAAGTCCACAGGAACTTCTAATTTGTGGCCAATTAAAGTGAATTCTGCATCCCTCTGCAAACCTCTATACTCGAAAATCTAATTAAGGACCAAAATCCGATAGTTCCCATCTTGATTATTTCGTTATTTTTACATTTCCCTTTTTCATAAAAAAATTAATGAGAACTCGTGTCACCAGTAATATTAGGTTAAGTTTTATTGATAAAAATACCTACACTTAAACCAAAATGCAGTAATCACAGCGAATGTGCGCCGGTTGACGTTAGGATTTTGGTCTTAAATTAGATTTTCGAGTATATGCAAATGCACCTAAAAAAAAAAATTCTTTCAACATTTGAAAAGTGTTATTATTCCAGATGAACTTGCGTTATTTTTACTCATATTAACCGAAGCGAAGCAAGGGCGGGTCGCTAGTTTATGTATAATTTAAAGCTTGAAGACGGACAAAAAATACTTTTTATCCCGGAAAATAGGATAATTATCGAGCATATCGCAATATGTATACGCAATATGTTCTGCACGAATAGAGATAAAGACGCAGGCAAATACTACATAGTTATTTTATGTTATTACCCTCTACGTGCAGTCGAGTTCATAAATATGTATACACCTTAGTACCTTGTCACTTTAACAGCTGTGACAATTCATGTATGGCAGTTTGAACACGACATTAAATAGACAAGGTACTAAAGTGTACAGATAATTATGAACTCGACTGTACCTGTTTTTTGTAATAAAGAGAGGTTACCTTGTATTTTGGATGGGGTCCTTATGGATACACTTCAACCCTATGGGATCTTTTGTGTAATTACGCCTCTTTTTATTTAGCGCTTAATCCAATGCAGCCTCCACCCCAGCCAGAAAGCGGTAGTGGAGTGCAATGGTAGTGCCTTGAAATAGTTTGGTTCTGGGTAGCCACAACCAAGGCTTTTTATTCGTACTCCAGCGAGTGCATCACATTCACACAGTAAGTGTCTCATTGTCTCCACCTCTCCCCCGCACATTCTACAATCTGTGTTGTCATAAAATCCCATCTTTGCTAGGAGATGTTGAACCCCAATGTGCCCAGTAAACACTCCAATAATGCATCGCAGTTGTCCTCTGCTGAGTTTCCAAAGTTTTTTGGTCCAGCTCTGGTCAATTATTTCTATGAAGAGTATTGCATGATAAGCCTACCGTGGTTTTCCACTCTTTCTGGTGTATTTCCATGGCGTTGTTGTTCAGGGCTGCTTTATGGTGCCCGGTGAAGGTGCCACAAATGTTTCAAAGACAGATTAGTAAGATAACAAATTTTTAGCAAATAAACATTTAAATATCTACTTACGGTTAAACCAGATTACTAATATTACTTGGCTTTCTATCGCTTTCACACACTTTCTCACTGACATATAATAACAGAAAGAGTATGACAGTGAGAAACAGTTAAGTACTTACCATTAATACTGTAGTTTTACTGTAGCTTGTCCTTATGGCAAAAAATTACGGCTACAAACAACGTAACAAAATGAATGTTTTCAAAACCGAATAAAAACAACTCATGTTTGGTTTTACATAGTTATGCTTCAATTACGCCGCATTCAAGAATCTCACGCTTAACCTGAGGCCAACTGCGTCGTCGTGAATGATATATTAATTATTTACATCCGCAAGTGACTGGTTCATTGCGGATTCGGCAATTTGAGATTTAAATCGTATTTTAAAAAGTTTCTAGACGTCGTCGTTCGTTCCATGTAGATTTCAAATATGTAATGTCTTAATTTATGACATTGCTTGCATTTACGATAAATTTCGATCATTTTGTTAATTTCTACAGCTGTTAGCGTTCACACAATTCAACTAGTCGCCCTAAATAATTTAGCACCTATTAACCCGGTAACAACTTGTACTTAACTGACATTTGTGTTAGAAATTTAGTTTCCGAATGCATGTCGAGTGCAATTAATATTTAACTTTTACTTGCAGGAGTTGAAGTAGCAAACAATGCCAGGGCATCATGTTCTGTCATGTGGGTTTTACTACAGAAATATCCATACTAATATTATAAATGCGAAATGCGTTAGCAGTTTCGCCGCTGACCCAAAGTAAATTAAATTTTGTATGGAGAGAACTTGAACCCAGAGGATGGACATAAAGTGCTTTTGCTTCCGTAATATTTGTCATTTTTCATACCGAAAAGCGATAAACGACTTCTGCGCGGCTGAGTCGTGGACAGCAGTAATTTATATATGTATTGTGTGTTTTACTAACTATAAAAACATTTATGAATTATTTGATTTCCATAAAACATAAAAAATACCATTTCCGTTTATAATTAGCACTCGTCAAAACCATTATATAAAATAAATATCATACTGTGTTGGTGCCCTTAAAAACTCAAACCAGTACGAGTATAATGTTGATTTTCGATACCTAACGATAAACACAACTCCAGGGTTCACTTAACCCTAGTCCATTCAGACTTAGTCAGATCAAATCAATTTTTTAATTCTGTTGTTTTGTTTCGGCATTAGCTGGGTTCGGATCCCGGCATTACGTGTGATACTAATTGGGATGTCAACATTATTTTACTGGCTTAATTTAAACCCCGAGGGGCTATTACCTAACGCACTCGCAATCGCAATCGTTTTGAAAATCGAAGGCGTCTGCATACAAAATGAAACCAACTGTTTCGCTTTGAAGCCGATCGCGATTGTGAGTGAGTTACGTAGTAGGCCTGCAGGATTTTGTCAGATTAAATGAAACTGTAGGGCTGTGAATATAATTAGGATCTACGCTTGATACTAATGGAGACGTTGAAATCAGCCCGAGGCAGTCCAGAATTATGTCAGATTAAATGAAACTGTAGGGCTGTGCATATAATTAGGATCTACGTTTGATACTAATTGTGACGTCGACATAAGCCCGACGCAGCCGAGAATTACGTCAGATTAAATAAAACTATTGGGCTGTGCATATAGGCTCTACGTTCGATACTAATTGGGACGTCGACATAAGGACGGTGAGATTTATAGACTTTAACACGTAAAATTACCTTTGGTAAAATGTAATACTGACCTACTCTCGACTCGATTAATTGGCGATATATTCTAAAAATAATTATTCTCGTTTGGTCGAATCTGCCCTTCTGAATAAAGATTTTGTTTTTGAAATTTACATTCTCAAGTCTGCAATCGTTAGACTGCAAATGCGTTGCGTTGCAAAAGTATATACCTAATGTTAAACGATGAATGAGTAGAGATCTTGACATAAATATCTTTATCTTAAATATATACTAAAAAGAAGAAACTGACTGACATATCAACGCACAGCGCAAACCGCTGGGTCTAGAGATTCAAAATTTGGCACGTAGGTTCTTTATGATGTCTAGGAGTGCATTAAGAGAGTATTTTTCACAATATAAGTATTATTATATCCTAAAAAGGTAAAATAGGGAATTAACATGTATATGAAAGTCTATTATTACATGTATAGTAAAGTCACTAAAAATTTTGTGTTTAGGTCGAAGTTTGAAAATTAATTTATAAGTGTCTCACCGTTTTTGATAACTTCATCCCCGAAGGGACGGAAATGGGTAAAACTGACTGACTGATCGATCAACGCGCAGCCTAAACCGCTGGATCTAGGGACTTTAAATTTGAAGGAAATCTTTTTTTGGGGTACCCTAGGGGTGCATTAAGAAGGGATTTTTGGAAATTCATACCCTAAGGCAGCGGTCGGAAACAGGCGGCCCGCGAGCCTTCCTGGCTATTTTTTATGTAGTCGGAATTTGTACACATTTCTAATAATCACAAACAACTTTACTTAACTTAAATAGTTGAAACGTAAAAAGGGCGCGAATTTGTACTAGATACGCCACTGTCGCGTACCTACATATTTGTTTCGAGCCCATAGCAACAGACAGACAGTGCAGCACGGCTTCGTCTATCGCGCAAGTTTTGTCTCATTTCCTCCCGCGCTCCTCTCACACCATTGAAGATATATGTAAATCCCTTTTCGTGTGATCTTGATGACGTACCAACTAATTAACAAATGAATGTGATTGACCTTCATTCTGATGACTCTTTAAAAACCTCTTTTCGCGAAATGAATGTCGTAACTAAATTTTATGGCAGTTTGTCGTCCAATTTTATCGAATTGAAAAGTATCCCTATACAAGTACCTACTCGTAAATAAATATGTAGTTTTCGGGCGAAATATGCCGCATCGTCATTTGTCAATAAGGAGCTCTTTGCATAAAAATGTATATTAGAATTCGTCCTTATTGACTACCGACCATGTGGTAGGTACTAGGGAATGCAAATTCACCGGTTATTAACCGTTTTTATAAGAAAACCAGTTATTTGCATTCCCTAGTAGGTACCTTTTGTCTGTAAAGTATTAAATTATTAACACGTGCGGCCCGCGTCAATTTCTTTAGCTACTGCGTGATCCTTGGCTGCTAAAAGGTTGCCGACCCCTGCCCTAAGGGGTGAAAGTTTGTATGAAACTATGGTTATTTTGTAGTTGGAAACGTGGTAATTGGGATTCAACCTACTGTTTATAAATAAATAAAAAAATACAACTTTCGGAGATTTTGGAAATACTGCCCCTAATTTGCGATGTTTGGTTTGCGAGGTTTGAATTTAGGGAAATTACCCGCTTTTTTGTAAATAAATTAAGTTCTTTGATTTTTTCGCACGCGGTGGAGTTTGCTAATGGGTCTCCGTGATTACAATGTTTTGATAATTGGAGCATTTAGTTAAAAATAATTAAGAGGAAGAACTTACTGATTATAACCTAAACTTACCTACTCTTGATCTCTGGTGGCATTTATAATTGCCACTCGAAAATTACGTTGGCGTCCACAGGCATCCATAGCTAACACCAGGTCAATACTAAAACTACATTTTTAAAAATTTATAGTTATTTACGTGTAAAAGTACCCTAGTAATATAAAATGGGTGAAGTACAAATATTGCAGCAAAGCCCAAAAGGAGAGTTTAGTGTTTGACCTGTATATATGTATATCCGACTCTATGTCCTCTCGTAACTACTAAACGGCTAAACCGATTTCAATAAATTATACGTGGTTAGATTCGTATGAACTACTAGAGTGTCATAGGGATGATAGGTTATATTAAATTATTTAAGTGTGAAATTGGCGAAATAAAATATATATACGACGTAAGTAACATTACTTTGACGATATTATCCAAACAGCAGTTGGGTTTTTAAGCCTGCTTTTAGTTAGACTTGTTTGCACTTTACTAGCTTTTACAGTTATTTCCTAAAAATTGGTCCACCGGGACATTTTCTTATTATATCAATGGACTCAGGATAAAATAGGCAACCAGAAACTACTTTTAGTCAGCTTAACATGAATCATTCTGCCCTGCCAAGGCAAATAGCAGCATCTCCAATAAAACTCCTGTACCAATCACAACCTCATTCCTAAGATGAGAGGATTAAATCTACTTTGGCAATTGAAGCTGAGATACTACGAGTATTTCATTGGCTAAGGAGGGCGCATCATACAACGTTAAAGGAAATAAATAGAATATGGGTAGTTAAATTTTAAGCAGTAAATGCACCGAATGCGGAAGCGGCGCGGTGCAGTGCGTTTCCAAACCGTAAACGCCTCCGCTACGCTTTTGCAATGTTTTTTAGTAGAGGCACGCGATGCATCGCCCAGCCCAGAGTCACTTCATATTAAGATGAAGTTTGGTGAATTTTAAACGTAGTTTGTACCAACTTTCAGGTATAGAAAATAATCTTATCGAATTAAAATGACTACTGATGTATTTTCGATACATAGTTCGAAGTAGATTGAATCATGGATTGTACAAAAATTCAATAAATAAAATTCATTCTATGAAAAAACGGGAAGGTAAAAAAAAACACGACTAGTGTGTAAACAACTTATCGATAATATCTTATTTCAGATGTCGATTATGGGTAAAGCTGATAGGCAATTAGCAGACATAGGAATTCAATCTTTTAATAAAGAAATGTTTTTCAAAGCAAAACTAGTATATAAAACAAGTATCGATAATTGAGTTTATCGATATAGGAACTCCCTACCTGTCATAAAATTTTGCCCCCTGGATTCCTATGTCTGGCAATGGGGATTGGCGTATTTACCTTTACAAAGGCTGAACGAAAATAAACTAATTTGTGGAAATAATTTTGCATCTATTTAATGCCTTGAATCTAAAAGGAAACCGATTAAGAAGAAATGCTATAACGAAACTAAATCATTTCCTAATGTTCCAGAGTTTGAAAAGTCAGAAAAAGGTAGCTTATTTTAATTTTATTTATACTCAAAATTTACTGGTATAGTGAACCAACGCAGCACGAATCGCACGTTTATTGATATCGACAAACAATAAGTAATAGAAGTGACAAGCCCTAGTGTTTCTTTTTTTGACATACCCTTTATAATCTGTGGTTGTTACTATTTGTGGGTTAGCACAAAAATTATGTTCATAATTCGGTCCGAGGATGCTTTGGGAGTGCCGACTCTTAAAACATAGTGATTAACTACTCTGTGGCATCGCTTTCATTCTGTGCATTCACGGCTTTACTGACTTTACCACTACCATGAGTTCTCAGAGACCGTACTCGCTAGCGACTGCGTAAATGATTTGTATGGAGAATCGTACGCTCTCTCGCCTCTAGCGGTCACTTATAGAACAAAAGATCGCTATATCCAACGGTAAATTATCTATCGAAATGTTAGCGTTAGCGACTAATGTTTTGTAACTGTTGCGTGGAACATCGGTACAATGAGTCAAAGATTTGACCAATGTCATCGAAAAATAAGGTATCGACTGTAGACTGGAGCGTGAAAAATTATTAGAATGATTGTTAAATAAATTACTTCGAATATTGCTTTATTCAAAAAATATCGGCAAGACTTTATTTAGCGTGGAATATGTAATCACATTCAAAAAAAGGCCACTCTAAACCACATGCCTAAAATTTACCTAACCACTCGAAACAAAATATATCATCTTAAAAAACTGGGGAGACTGTATAGTGAGTGTATCGCCCAAAACGTATATGTGCTAGTACTATATTGACGTTATTAAAATGTTTATTGACAGTACAGTCACCAGCAATAATATATTATCCAACATTGGGCGCAAAAATATCTGACACGCTCTTATACCTCTAGTAATAAAGGCGTGTCAGATATTTTTGCGCCAGTTGTTGGATAATATATTATTGCTGGCGACTGTACATAGGTACCTTTATATTTACTCAACTAGTAACTGTGAAGCATGGTTTTAAATGGAAGGCATGGATATTTAGATATTGGCCCAATATTATCCTTACTCAGTCTTTTCGGTATAGTTAGAACGACAGCTTCATTTGGTGTTAAATAAAGCACGTTACTCCGTGACGTAACGATAACTACACTAACTATCGGTTGGTGAGAGTAGTAAACATTTATGTGACTCATGGTATGAGTTTAATCGAAAACTATTCGAAGAGTGTTTACTCGCTACCGACTGTTAAATGTAATATGAGTTTTCGATGGCAACTCATGGTAGTGGTACAGTTTTCGTTACTTACTGCGTAAGTGCGCGTGAAGTGAAAACATAGTTAAGATGTGTTTAAAGTGTGTTTTTTTAAGGGAATCTGTAAAAAAATGCTATTTTATCAATTCCATTCCGCAAAAAAATGTGTTGGTACATTTCAAGGTAGCGTTATATTTTTTTAAACGTTCACACTTTATATAATCAATTGTCTCCATGCAACAAAATGTTGTAAAGAGGTGAATAGTTTTGTAAAGAGGTAGAGTATGATTTTGAGGTACTATAGGTACTCCTTATAAAATGTAAATTTATCACATAAATCTACCATGCCTACAGTATACATAATGGCACAAGTTTTTTTTAATCAAAATCTGCTTTATTATAAATTCCCCACAGTTTCCTTATTGCGTATTTATCCCAAAGTAGGTAATGTATTACCGGGTACAAACCAAATTTATCAGATAGATTATTAGGTAAATGCAGGGAAGTGCTTCAGTAGTGGTATGACCTTGTGCAAGGTCCGTCCAGATCGCTACCATCATCTTATCCTTGAATGTACCGCCAACCAGCAGCAGTGTTCACATTTTTGTGTTCCAGTGTGGGGATAAGACAACCGGTGAAATTACTGGCGTAGAGGCATTCCATCTTGGTCCTCAGGGTTGGCAACGCTTTTGCGGTCTTGGATTGCACCCTTTAGATTGTTTGAGAATTCAAATATCTTTGAGTCTTAAATCCCACTTACCATCAGGTGGCCTGTGTGCCTGTTTGCCTTCTGCATTCCATAAAAAAAAATTATTTTACCCATGCAACTTATATATTATATAAATATAATATACACGCCATCCAGCTGTGTACACATTACAGTTACGAAAATAGTTCCAAATAATAATAACTTCTCTTTATTTCACCGAGAAATAGGCTTTACAGAAAAAACTCGATATTTCCTGTTTTTTATTGTTGATATATATTCTAAATCTGTGTACCGCTTTAACCGGTAGAAGCACTTAAGTTATAGGCACAATGTTCATGACCTAAGACCTCAACACGCAACACCTCGTTCCTCATTATTATTCAACGATTCCTCACAAACAAATATCAACTCTATTGTATCCCTGTTACGTAACCATTGTATAGAGAACGCCGTTTCAATTGATTAACAGTTCAATGTACTAATGAATTGCAGATAGCAAACATGAATTCATAAGTACGATGTGTTAAGTAAAACGATAAACAGTGATTAATCAGATGGTATGATAACAGTTGCGTACCTTTATTTGACTGTGATTAAAACGATGGAGGGAATTATTTTGCTACGGTTTCTTATCTTACAAATACGCCCTTTCGGTTATACTTCAACCTTAAAATATCTTTTGTGTTTTTACCCTTTTGACACACTCGCCTGTTCGAATATACAGGTTTCTTCACTGTATTGGGTACATACACACATCTTCTTTACATGCATATTTAGTACTAGCGACCAGCCCTCGGTTCGCTTCGGTTTATGTGAGATTTTGTATCACCCTTACATAAACCAGATTTTTGTATACATAAGATAAGTAGATAGATATTGATAGATGTTTTTATATAAATACACTATAATACGAGTACATTCTGGTTTACAAACGGGTGTTACAGAAACATAGCTTAAAGCGAATCTACGCGAGTGCGGGTCGTCAGCGTAATCGCTAGTATCGGTTAACACTGGGGTTACCTTATTATTACCCAGGCCTTTCGCGTAAACACACTCGCCATCAAATTCGTTTTCATTTTGAAAATCGAAGGCTTGTCTGCATACAAAATGAAACCAACTGTTTTGTTTTGAAGCCGATCGCGATTGCGAGTGAGTTACGCGAAAGGCCTGCTGGTCGACACACTTAAACACTAGGCACCCGACGCTACGCTCGTTTGTTATGTTATAGTAGGTCTTATTAACTTGATATCAAATGCCAGTGTAGCAATATCTATTAAGTACCTACCTAATATTTTTAAAGAAGTTGAGAAAATTATTTTGTGTTAAAACTCTTTAACTTCATAAATACAAGAGTAGTTGTTAAAGTTTCGATATATTTTGAGTAAAATGTTTAAAAATATTTTACATGTTCACGAAATATGCGTCAACCATACCTTTGAAATTAAACTGGCCGTCACTTGCAACGATCCAACAGGAAACGGTTGTGTTGTTCTGGTGTTGACACACAAAATAGTCTTTTAGTCCTTGTTAACGTTTTTAAGCGTGTTTTTTTTTTTCATTTCCTATATAAAATTGTCGCTAGTGTTTGTAATTTTACCTGTTAACTCTCTACTGTTACCCGTTTTATGTTTAATTTAGGTTCGTTTTTAAGTCAGGGTCCCTCTGAAAATCAGCGCCGCAGTTCCAAAATTCTACTTACAAAATTGTGTTATGATCGTAATAGAAACTCAGTTGGACGGCAAGTTTAACGCTCTTTATTATTCTACTATCGAGTAACGATTCAATTGTAGTTAGACTTTAACTCAAGGTTAACTATCGATCGAAGTTATGACACGTCGTATTCTCCTAACACAATAGAACTTAAACGGAACGTTAAACACTATTCTAATAAAAATTTGACAGTTGTGTCAGTCGCACGTCGATCGGAACACAACCAAACCCCAGCGTCTCATCTGTCATAATTAGCGGTTGGGATAAAGTTCGATATTGGCTACTTTTTGTGGATCGATCGTTCAATAAAATTGTTATTTTCCGTCGAATCATGATGACATTGTAATATTATGAATACCTTGGTCCTTGATATTGCTAATACTGTGGACCGTGGTAAAGTTCGAAGTAGGAAAGGCATTTAAAATATTTGAGCACTCCGTCCACAAACATGTCGCCAGAGCCCTGGCTTCAACAGCTCGGACACGTCCAAGGGCTAAATCACGGTGGTCATCCATGAACATTATTAAAAGTTCTAACTGTCTTATAGACATAGATCTTCTTCGGCTTGATTCCACGATATTATATCCTGGAGTTACAGAGAAAAGATCAAAGTAATATTTTCAAAATAACTGCATACAATATTGATTCCAAGGTAATAATAAGCATCGAGAGCAACATAACGGTTTGCACAGATATAAAAATTATACTTACCAAAACTAAGCACAAACTTATCACGATCGTGTTATTGCGTGTTATGGTTTCAGCGCCAAATAAATTTTGAAATTTGATTTCATTTGTTTTTTTTTCTCACTCGATCGGGGTTTTGTGGTATTTTTCACTTCATTTTTTAAAGATTAACGAAGTATATCAAATTGTACTATATAATAATGAATGTGAAATAATCTAAACCTCTCAAATTTATAATAAAATTGACACAATTTCATTTGGTGGTAAAAAGAAAATGCGTTCTAGTAACACTCAAACATGTTTGTTTAGTCTTTGGCCTTATCGTTACGTTTCTATTGTGGTTCAATTGCGTTTCTATTTAGATTAAAGTATTGTTTTGTTTATAAGATAGTAGAATGGCTTATTTATCCACAGTAGAAACTTAATGGGAATAGTATATTTATCGAATCTTAATAGATTCTTGAAATATGCACATTAGTAGAATTTAACCCCTGAGAGGGGTCGTATTCAACGTAATGTCTTCCTTTTACTTTTTTTTTCTATTGTTTTTCTTCTATGTGCATTGAATAAATGATTTCTGTTCTATTCTAAATGATTCTGCATTGTAAGTATTGTAACGGTCATCCAGGTAAAGTAGATAATGTTGGTTATTAACTTATTTGTAACGTCTAAAATTACTGTCAGTCTTTTGCACTAAGTTTCAAAACAAAAAAATACGTTAATAGCGTCAGTGTTCAACACTTTAGCTGATATTAACGAATAATTAACACCTAATTCTCAATTAAAAAATAATACGTTTATAAATTGCTTGTTATAAAATTCATGACTAGTTATTTTTGAAATAAGAATCTAGTATCCAACATTGGTCCTTCTCCATTACTGGTAGGTACTAATACTTTATTATTATATTTATTTAAATAAATGATTATTTATCTAGTTTTATGCCTGAAAAGGACACCTATATAATCATAATCAAATCAATCTATCTTACTCAGTTTGTTCAATTATGAACAAAATCGCCAATATTAATGCAATCATAACCATTCACTGCTACCTAGATATCATGATGACAGTTTATGATCATCAATCATTAATTATACGGCATAAAGTATTTCCTTATACGGGAATAGTTCTTTGGCCAGTGACCTTCGCATCGTACGAAGATACTCCCCTAGGTAATTTCACATCAAATTGCCTTGTGGCAGAATGCCGTCAAGCTAACCTAGTCTTTTCGAGCAAATGGGTTCATAAGCATCAATTTTCTTATCAAAATGTGAATGACATAGGTACTCGTGCAGTGACTGACTAAGATTTAAAATCGATTTAATTTGGTTCGCTAAAGTGTGATTAAAATATGATTTTCCCATCTCTCATTATGATATTGTAATTAAACAAAAAGCGACAAAGAATATTTTAACTAAAATAGGTTTATTTTGCGTTTATGAATAAGGGCATAGTCACATTATTACCAAATTAACCAAATAATCTACTCGTATAAGAAATTTAAATAGTCCATAGATGCACAGAAAAAGATAGACAGAATTTTTTATAACGCTATCAAACGTACAACATAAACTACTTTCAAAAAAAGGTTATTAAAATGAATAAATATGAACTATTACGTATAAAATACATAATATCAATAAAACAACACCAGAGGGTAAAACGGTGATGATGCTGCAATGATGAGTCTAATCTATACCCTCTAATAAATTCCACGTAAAGTCCTGTTCACGCCAACATAAGCCATGAGTATAATATGCTATCGAAATATTCGCTTGAATACTCGTAAACGCAATATATGTATATTAATAACGGTTTATTGTGTAATATCAGGCGAGCTCATTCCATAGACTGATTGCTTGAAAGGTAAAATAATTTGTCATGGAACGGGTATAGTGAAAAGGAATTGAAAGCGGAAGGAACGCAGTTTACACCCTAGACGGGGAAATATGAAAAATAGGCCTACTTTTGAGAAAATCTGTTAAAAATGACCGGTCAAGCGCACACTTAGCCAGGTTTTATTATTTATGGTTTTTCTTTACTCTGTATTCACTCCAAATTTGACGCTTTTATGTTATTGTAAAATTAGACAACACATGAACAGAAGTCAGAAGCTGCTAAAAATGGTTAAAGATTCGGATGCCATTAAAGTAAAACGAAGAAGGATCGCAACACGTATGTTTTTTTTTTTTAATGCATATGTTTTTTCTATGCTTTTAGTTATGCCTTTATTTTGACCATGTCAAGTGTTTTTTCTATTGTAATAAATAATATGTGTGTATATTATAGCATTTTCACACGGAATATGGTAATATTATCTTATAAAATAATACATTATAGTAATTTCAGCACCCTACGCGGAACAACGGCGCGAGGAAACAGCGGGCCCTTTTTCCGCGGGCTAAATATGCGGATATTTAGCCCGCGCGCCCATGCGTTTCCTCCGCGCATGCTCTCGCCGCGGCCGTTCCGCCTCTATTCCATGAGAAATATTTAATATTGTTATTTTAAAAAGCAATTTTCAAATAAAAATGTTTTTATTGGAAGAGCTATGTACTTTAAACTGGTTTGAAATGTTTTCAGGGTTCATATATGTATGTATGTACGATTCTTTATTGCACCACAACTTCTAAACGCCTGAGCCTATTTAGATGTGTGTGGTATCGTTAGAATCCTTTCACCATCATGGGTGACAAAGGATAGGTACCTAAACTGTTAAAATTAAAATAATAACAATAGCAGAGTGAAAATTATTAACATTTAAGAAACATTTAAAAAAGGTTAAACCAACTCTTATGTCGTGACTCGATGTTAAATCTTTCAAATAAGCCGGGAGTCGCGTACTTTTACCCTTGTTTTAAATAAAAAAGAGAGCGGAACAAGAACTAATTGAGAAAAGAGTTTTTCAGTACTAACAATGTCACGGAAAAACGCACACGATATGCCTACATAATTTTATTGAAGAGGAAGCTAAAAGAATAAGTAATAACAGAAATATAAATATGTTTTATGTCAAGAAAACCGACATTTTAAATAGATTACTGGGCGACAACGTACAGTTTCGACCTTTCAAAATATTCCATTTAAGTAAGTTCCATTTACATCTGTTAGAGTTACAGTAGTAAAATTAAAGATAATTATCAAGATCTTTTGTGGCCAGGATGAGGGAAAATAGTTCAGCCATTAAATTTTTTGTTATTTTCGGAGCAAAAGTATATAAAAGGGTAGGAGGAGCACGCTTAAGAGTGTGCGAAAAAACATAGAAAGTTCTCATTATTAATGACGAGACCTGCCTTCTGTTGATACATGTTGTCAAAATCAAAATCATAATATTTATTCAGTAAATTGGCAACATACGGGCTCTTTTACACGTCGGTAATATAGAGTGAATCTACTTGTATTCCTGGCAAGCGATATTTTATTGCTTTAAGTTGAGGTAGATAGATATGGTCACTATGTTAAAAAGCAAGCGGATAAACCCAAATCTTTTACTACATTTAACCGTAGGTGGACTAGATTGGCTAAAACTATAGCTTTGAGATCTTGAAGAGCTGTGATGACACAGACAGCAAATAACCTTCAAAAAATTGGTAACAAAGTTGACCTACGCGCCGTCATGTATGTTATTTTGATCTCAAAGTTCATATTTCTTATATTTTACTCTCACTTTAAAATAAGAGTATTTAATATTAATTTAAGTAGCTTATTTGTTAAAAATTATACCGTACAAATACAAAATACTTATTGTTAAAATTGTTTTTTTTTTGCATTTCATAAAATATAAAAATAACTGAGTATAGTTTGCACTTTAAAAATTAAGAAGTTACATGTCTAATTTCAGTTTTTATTATAGTTAATTTAAGCATTTAATCTATCATCAAAATGATTTGAAAAAGCCCTAAGTTCCGTTGTGACCCTGCTTATTCCGACGAATAAGGTCGTGTCGGTGACTAAGGCCTTTATTCCATCGATAATTAAATAACCAAAATTAAATTTGACGTGGAAGAAAGATTTAAGATACTTTTTATCGTATTATAATGCAAATTAAAATAAAATATCACTATCAATGGTTGCCTATATATTTTACCACGTAATGAATAAGTTTCACAGCAATCGCTTTGAAACAGATTTTTTGAAACATAAAAATCCTTCTCCTGTAAAGTTGACTTTCTGTTGTTACGCCTTTATTCGTTGGATGCGACGCAATGATGATGTCAAATGTCCCGTTTGACATCCTTTAGGTACGAGACCTCATCGTAGTTTTGTTGATAATTTGTTTTTTTTTCATTCCGATATAATGATTAAATAAAAAAGAAAATGATTAAAAAAAAATTTTTTTTTTCAGGTAAATCAATGCACCTAAGTACCCCCCGACCGGCAAAATGATAGAAGTAAGCAAGCCTTTGTTCGCTAAGGCATGTACAGACCTGGACTGCCATGTAGTGCTCCATCCATGGAACGAGAGTTGCCTAGGCTCCATGCCATACACGTACATCCACTCTATGATAGGCAGCGCCAAGTTTTATTCCTTAATTTATATGGTAAGTGACCATCAAAAAACCGGTTCCGTGCCATCCTACAGGAAGTATTATTATATTCCGATTTGAATTCGACCATTTTTTAGTTTTTGTTGTTTTTCTCCAGGGTTTGTACTATAATCATACCAAATTTGACGCTTGTATGCTTCACTGTTTTTAAAGTAAATAAAAATAATAATAATGCCTGCGACATATTTTTAAATTCCACAAATAACAAACTAAATTAAAATAAAGGAACTGAAATTTAAACCAAGCACTTTCGTTTGACATCGTGCTAGGGTAGGCAGATGATGTAAACAAAGAAGGTGCATAATAGATTTAACCTGTATCCTAGATTTTTTTTCATTGCAAAGTGTATCGTATAAGGGAAATATACCTATCGTGGCCTTTAGCAGGCTGTGGTATTTTTCTGATAGGTACCTATTTCTGCTAAACAATCCTAATGACATAGATATCGAGCGCCTTCTAATAGTACAACATAATTATCAGTGTACCTTGCAAAAGGTGAGGCATCTGCGATTTTTGGATATTATCCTCTATATATAAAGGTAGGGTAGACCGGGGACAATAGTACCATTTTAGAAATAATGACGTGTAACTCAGAATCTAAAGCTACCACGTAAAAATCGCTTAGGATATAAAATTCTAGTCTAATTGGCTATCCGAATCTAGAAAATCATTGTCATTTGATCGCATCAGAATGTTGCAAATTGAGTTTTTGTTTATGAAGTCCTTGTGTTACAATTGACCCCCAGTACGGGTAAATTGTACCAGAACAATACAGGTGAATAAAACCCAAAATAATGGACTAATTAATCATAATTGTTTGTTAAATTCTTAAGACAAATCAGTCTGTTACGTTACATCAGTCTTAAAAATAGACTCGTATTTAGACTAGACAAAGTGAGCATTTCAGTTGAACTATACAAAAAATATATATTCTCCAAGTTTTTGAAACATATTGTGACGAGTTATTATAAAAATCACTTAAGGGTGCTCAAAGCACACCTCTCAAGCAATAACAACACCTCAATACTACAAAAATATCGAATAAATTAACAATTACGAATCCCATACAGTTACAATTGACCCCTTGTACAATCAACCCCATCCTTCACAGCAAAAATACTATTGAAACGGATGACATTGTGCGTATTATAATTCATATACATTAGGGTGTGTCATCTTAGTATAGGAAATAAAAACGTTGTTTTTTTGTTGATCTAATAGTAATAAAAAGATGCATTGAGATCTACAATAACAAAATATGTAAAAAAATATAGATTTTTTTTAGACATCTTTGGCTCACTCAATTGAGGTAAAGTTTTTGGATCTCCATACTAAGTGCCCAAAATGAATATTTGAGTTCCTAGTATAACACACTTTACAACACCAATTAATCGGGTTCCTATCCAACAAATAACTTTTAAGCTTGGGAAATTACGTTAATAGCACAAAATAATCAAACAAGCATTCTTATCATTAAACCTTCTAATTACATTCGTTAGGAGACATGTGAATTGATTGATTACGTCAAAACATGATAGCTTTTTTGTTTTTCTTAAACAAGACAAACATTAAATATAGTTTATGTATTTACCGTATAATTATATTATACAGTAAAATAATAAATGCAGTTTTAACTAACCTTGTATTTTGCAAATTTTACCAAATTTCAAGGTCAGTGAGCGAACCAAAAGTACCATTAAATATAAAATCTGTAAATGCGAATCTTAATTATACTTAAAAAAGAAACTTTTGTGTGGTATTACGTTTTGAATTTCACCGTTTGACAAAAATGACACACCCTAATATACATCCCGAATTATCGAAATGAATCGTAGGGATGAATCATAGGTACAAATTTAAATACCATAACATGTTACAAAAATAACTTGATTTAATTGTCTTATTTTTAAAAACTCTGGATCAATTGTAGCACATTTTTTTTAGTGGTGGTACAATTTTGTCCTTTTTTACTCGCACTCACTAAACTTCATAAATCTCGATTTCTATATCTAACTGACCCGCACACTGTGGCACATTACAATCTTTAAAAACTAGAGAATCACAATTATGTAAAACTTTCACACTACGACTATTTAATTGTAAACAGTAGCACAAAACGTAAACCGTAAATTCCTAGTTTGGTCAGTGAAAAATACAAATCGTAGTCTAGCTCGTGCGTTTCGCGTGGCAGCGAGTGGCCGGCTAGTGAGCAGGTCGAGACACGCTCAAGGTACACTCGTGTATTCAAAGACATGCATATTTCGATGTAGTTGCAGAGATATAGGCGATGGTACTATTGACCCGAGTTACTATTGTCCCCGGTCTACCTACTTATTAAAAATCCAAGTCAACCTTGGAAAGCTGCCGAAAATTCTGCCACGTCAATGAAACAACGAAAATTGTAACGATTTTTCTGTGTACAAATTCACACACTAGAGAAATTAGTGAAATAAATGCGCTACAATTTGGTTTTTGAATCATTTCTATATACTTTATATTCACTGAGATACGCTACTTTAAACAATGGGCAGTTAGGACTGATTCTGTCAACCGTTAAGTACCTTAACGAGCTTTGTTACAAATATATATTAAAAGGCTTGTTCAAAAATCAAATTTACATACATACATAATCTCACGCCTTCGTTCCCAGAGTGGGGTAGGCAGAGCTACAGAATTACAAACATCTCTAAAAACTTGTTGATAATTCTATAACCACAATTTGCATAATTAGGCTAAGATGTTTACCTGTGTATTAGTGACAGGTTGCAAGCCCATCGCCTAACAGTACTACAAGCCTTTATTCCCTTATTCGTCTCTTACGACATCCACGGGAAGAAATGGAGTGGCACTATTCTAACTCGGCAACCACACGAGGCAATGTTAAAATCAAATTTAATATTGCCAATTTGCAATTAACGCAAGAGGCTGCACATTTTTTATATTCCATAAGATCTTACTACTAAGTATGTACTGAAAAATTATATGTACTCAAACATATTTAATTACAGGCGCAATTGCTAATGCGTGGTAAAAAGCTAAAGAGAAAAGAAGAATGGAAAAAAATGGGAGAATACTACGCCAGGTCTACGCTTCTTGGAGCCGTGGTCTGTGGCTCATGCTGCACTTTGGGATGCATTCTAAGGTAAGGAGTAATATGATCGACAGTCCAAATTAACTGGTTTAAACGAAGTATTACAAAAGTCTGGTTTGTCAAATTTAATAGTAAACCAAACCAATGTATATAAATTCTAAATTTAAATTATATATTTAATAAATTGGGCACATACATGTTCTTTTACACGTTAGTAATATGAAAGGATTCTACTAACGCTTCGTACAAGACCCTCATTGCGGAGAAGAAGCTCCGCAAGAAAATCCAGTAGGTCATTTTTTCAATAATAAAATACCTACATCAATAATTAAGTTGCATCACAAGGTAATAAAGTAGTAAATAATAATATTTAAAACTAGTACAACTAAAATCATTACAAATGTAAGGTCAATGATGATTGATGATAAATTAAAAATGATGACAACAACACGACGAGGCCTCTGTCAGGAAAGATAACTAAAATAACTGCAAAACCGGCAAACCAATAGCATGAATAGACCAGACTCCACAGACAGAGATTTTAAAACTACCTGTCACTAAATGGAATTTGAAAAATATTGATCTTTATTTCCAAGATTAATATTACAATATTAGGGTGTTTAATTGTTGTAATCTAATTTTGGTTTTAAACTAATAACACACATACACAATCCTTACTAATATTATGAATGTGAAAGTGTGTATGTTTGTCTGTCTTTCACGCTTCAACCACTGATCGAGATGAAACTTGGCACACATGTAGGTTAGGCCCTGGAATAGGACATAAGATAGTTTTTATCCCGGAAAATTGGTCCATTCCCGAGGTAGCGAAAGCTATTCTATTATCCACTAATCTTATTAATGGCAGTATCCTACCAATCCTACCAATGAGACTTATCTTTATTAGTCATTACGTTTGAGGTTAAAATGACATAAAATGCTACCGGTCGCCGATCATTAAATAATTATAAATGCAAAAGTTTTTGTGTTAGTTTGTTACTTCTTCACGCTGCAATGAATGGATGGATTTGGATGAAGTTGGAAATGGAGATAGCTTAGGTGTACATACCCCGGGCCCCGGATTGAGCCCGGATAAACACATCATTGCAATCTACGCGGAATAACTCACGGGCATAAGCTATTTAAAAACAAGTAACTTTTTGCGATTTTGCAAAAACTACCCTAAGGGGTAAAGGAAGGTGTAGAATTTTGTAAGTAGGTATTAGAGTTTCGTCAGTCCTGAAGTAAGAAACGTGAAAATCGGTATATACGAGGGTTGATCCGTACGCACCACCCCTGACCTCTTTGCTGTTACTTGGTTATTAAAACCTTTTTGCTGTAGGTTCATAGACATTTAGAGGTTATTATAAAAAAATTAAAAAAATAAAATGTCAAACTATTATCGAGCTACAGCTTACTGAAATTGTTGAATTGCGATTTTTTATGAAAATGGATCCTGTTTAGCAGAGGGCGGTAATAAAATATCTACAAAAAAAGGGTATGACACCAACTCAAATCCATCGAGATATTGTGGCAACTGTAGGGGAGTGTGCAGTATCCTATGACATAGTCAAACGTTTTTGTCGAGAGTGCGGAAGATCAAGTTGTGAAAACCAACATGGCGGTGGACCACCTGTAACGGTCACTACAGACGAAAACATTAAAAAAGTTCACGATATTGTGTTACAAGACCGGCGAATACGTATCAGGCAAATTGTTGAAGAGACTGGCTTGTCATATCATGTAGTGCAACAGATACTTACTAAAGAATTGGGCATGAATAAGATCAGTACAAGATGGGTGCCACGAATGTTAACCATTGATCAGAAAAGGCATAGAGTATTGATTTGCGAGCGTCTGTTGGACATGTATCAATCAAATAAAGATAATTTTCTCCATAGATACATAACCATGGACGAGTCTTGGGTACATCACTATGATCCCGAAACTAAAGTTCAAAGTAAACAGTGGAAACACAGTGGTTCTCCGCCACCACGTAAATTTAAAGTGGCATCGTCTGCTGGAAAGGTTATGTTGTCTGTATTCTGGGATACTCAAGGGATAATCCTGACTGACTATTTAAAAAAGGGAGAGACTATTACAGGGGCCTATTATGCAAACCTTATTCTAAAATTGCGAGAGGCTATTAAAGAGAAACGCCGGGGTAAGTTAACAAGTGGCGTACTCTACCACCAAGACAATGCTCCCAGCCATACCTCCTGTGTTGCTAAGGCTGCCATACACCAAGCAGGCTTTGAATTGGTTGAGCACCCACCGTATTCGCCGGACTTGGCCCCCAGCGACTACAGGCTATTCCCAAAATTAAAGGAATTTTTAAGAGGAAAAAAATTTTTGGACAATCAAGAGGTGATATCTGTTGTGGAGGAGTGGTTTTCAGAGGTCGGACAAAAAATTTTTCAGGAGGCTATTGAAATGCTGGAGCTCAGATGGAATAAGTGTATTAGTGTACAGGGAGACTACGTAGAAAAATAAAATATAAATCTTGAATGTAGTTTCATTGTAAGTTGGTTAGGGGTGGAGCATAGGGATCAACCCTCGTAGGCTACTATTTATAAATAAAAAATATAGCTTTCAGCGATTTTGGAAAAACTACCCCTTAGGGATAAAAGAGGGTTGTAGAATTTTGTATGAATTTTTGTCATGTTTGTGGTTAAAAAAGTGAAAATTGGTATTTAGGATACTACGCATAAATAAAAAATATTACTTTTAGCGATTCAGAAAAAAAAATCGTAATGGGCTGAAATGGGGGGTAGAAGTAGTATATCGAAGTTAAAAAACGCATAGCTATGAGCTATGATAATAGCTGTAATGTACTAGGAGTAAGTACAGTTGTTAACTTTATTTTTGACCGAAATTAAATACTCTAACTATTCTTTATTCTTTAAAAACTAATTGGGCACTTACACCTAAATCATATAATTTGTTCAGGGTGAAATTGTTTGACTTTAGTTTATACTTACATAAAAGTACAGCGAGAAAGTTCTTCGCAGGGTCGCGGACTCCGGGAGTTTGAATAGGAGCGGTAAAGCCCGGTTGGGCTCAATGCGCTCATTTATCGAAGAACGCCGTCCTTATTGCTGTGTTTGGGATAGTGTCAGGTTGTATTATTCAAATACAAAATTTTGATAGTAAATCTACAAACCATTTTTCTTTTTGTTGTATCGTAAAAACGATAAAACACACAAGCTTCAAAATTTGGTATGATTATACATAGTACATATCCTAAAAAACAACAAATACCCATTACTCGGTCAAGTGCGAGTCGGACTCACATACCGAGGGTATTTTTATCGACTACGATTTCGGCCAGAGCGCTTCAGTGCGCTGGGTGTCCCTACTTATTTACATCCTATACTACATATTATATATTATAAATTCGAAAGGTTATGCGTGCGCGGGTTGGTTACTTCTTTGCTTATACACTGGATTAACATACAGGGCTATCTTGAATCCCGAAATAAATCACTGTTTCCGTGGTATGGAAAAATTACTAATTCTATGCAGACAAAGTCGCGGGCAGAAGCTAGTACAATTTATAATTCTTGTTTCAGGCGAATCTTGGGCGAAAAATTCTACTACTACACTCTTTTCCTGCTACCCAGCACGATAAATGGCGTGGCCATATACCTGGAACCTCCGAGCCGAAGAGGTCTTGTAATCAATCTCTTTTCTAGTTTGGTAAGTATTTCTACACGTTCACTTTACGTGCCCCGTATATGAAAGGTTATTTTGTATTTATTCGTAACGTGATTGCAATATTATAAGTGATACCCTTGTGCAGGTCTCGACCGAAAATAGTACCACCATCTTATTCTTTACCCTGCCGCCAAGCAGCAGTATTGGCATTGTTATGTACCAGGATGGAGATAAGACAACTGATAAAATGACTATCATAGAAGCATTCCATCTTGGTCCTTTGGGTTGGCAGCGCTTTTGAAGTTTAGGATTGCAGTCTTGAAATTGTAGAGGTAGTCTTGAGAATCCAAATGTCTAATGGGTCTCACCCCACTTACCATGAATTTACATGTGTGCTTGTTTGCCTTACTGGTTATTTGTGCGTGTCCCATCCGAGTATATAGGACATTTTGATGTATCTTCCATATGTTTTGGCACCAAATAATGAGGCACCTACCTCTTTACAATTTTATAATAGTATTCATATTTTATGGTACTTCATTCAGATTGTATTTCCCTGTGTGATCCATTTACGTAGCTTGAGTGCCTCTTTTATGGGGCTCAGTTTTCACAGGTTAATTTTCTGATAATTTATTATTCTCTTTGGAAAAGAAGACGAAGGTAGACAGTAATCCTTCCTTGCTTCCTACAAATATTATAAATGTATAAGTTTGAGTTCGTATTTGGATATTAGACTTCAAGTCCAAGTGTAGTTTATAAAACCATTTGATTCATATTTTATAATGTTTAAAAAACAAATTGTTTACTTACAATCAAACTAACACAACGCATCCTGTACAAGACTAAGATGGAATGTCTCCATGATCATAATATCAACCTTTGCGTTATCCGCAAACCAGAACACAAAGAATTAAACATTGCTGCTTGGCGGTAGGTTTAAAAAACAAGATGATGGTAGTGATCCGGACGGACTCTGAACAAGTTTCTACCACCATTAAACTAAATTATTATAATATACTACCTAGACTTCACCTTTTTCTTGGTCATTAGAAGTCCTTTTCACGAGAGCCTTAGAATGTTTTATCTGAAAGTGTTGTATTTCATGTGGAATCATGAAATCTTGACAATAATTATACGTTTACAGATGTTAGAGTATTGGCTCCGTACGTTAGAAAAAGCAGGACATATATCAATAACGAAATCGAAAAGTACCTTTATGTTCATGCTTGGTAGTGCGCTCCTTTTCTACTTAATGCGTTTGGAGGGTGACAAGAAAGAGAGGACACCACTGTTTTGGTAAGCAGTATAGAATAGTAAAAAAAGATCTGAGATTTAGGCACAAATACTTGCGTCATCACTATTATTGCAACGACAAGAAACTTTTACTTAGGTACATTTTTAAAGTTTCTGATGTGAAATTCTCAGTATCTTCTAATATTGTTATTTTTTGTAAGGAAAAAGGACATTTTCTATGCTCACAAATGTTTCCGAAAATTTTCTCAATAATCTCTTGAAAAGTTTGTAAAACTTATGGGAATATTCTGCAACTTGCATATTGCTACATCATCATACAAATATTTACCCTAATCGGGGAACGAAACCTCAATTTCTTAATTTCGAACTTTAAAAAGGTACAGTTACCAACAGATGGACAGTCGAAGAGCTCAAGACGATTGTAAAGGGAATAACAGAGTGTATAGATAATTTAAAATTCTTAAACTGGTCACCTTCTTCTTCTGACTGTACTAAGTAAATAACACGCGTTCACAATTTATTGTATTTATCAACTAAAGCATCCAGGAGCTAATAGTAAAAAAGTCAAGTTAAACACTACTTTATGTTTACACGATTAAATTCAAATGTATTTTTTATTTAAATGATAACTAGAAGTTTTTTTATTGATCCTTTCAATCATCGGAATATTGTTATCATTGCAGTACAAAGAGCGAACAGCTTTGTTTACAAACGCATCAGGAAATGAATGTGTGTTGAGTCAGTGTTGATATTGTCAACAAATAAAAACAAAAAACCCGACTGCAATAAAAAATCAACTGAAAAGCGAAAAACAAGCTATATTATTATAATCTATAGAAAATTGTAAGAGCAATGTACTTATATTATATATCAATTTATAACAATTTAAATTTAACTTAAATATTGGAAAAGGTGTCCCAGGCAGGGAAAAGCTAGTCCAAATGTTATTCAAGAAATAGGTTTTGAAATTCATTGCTTGTCCCCGCCTGCAATACCTTTTCCAATATTCAAGTTAAATTTAAATTGTCATAAATATCAATAAGTACATTGCTCTTACAATTTTCTATAGATTATATAGCTTGTTTTTCGCTTTTCAGTTGTTTTTTTATTTCACCCGGGGTATTTTTTTTATTTTTAATAATTTAATTTATTTAAAGGCCTCGTGTGGTTGCCGAGTTAGAATAGTGCCACTCGATGTCTTCCCGTGGATGTCGTAAGAGACGAATAAGGGAATAAAGGCTTGTAGTACTGTTAGGCGATGGGCTTGCAACCTGTCACTGATACGCTGGTAAACATCTTAGCCTAATTGTGCAAATTGTGGTTATAGAATTATCAACAAGTTTTTAGAGATGTTTGTAATTCTGTAGCTCTGCCTACCCCACTCTGGGAACGAAGGCGTGAGATTATGTATGTATGTATGTAATTTATTTAACTCTTTTCAGTTTTTATTGATAAAATAGTGGTTTATTGATGATTAATAAACGATATATGAGCTCTGGAGCTCCAATTTTTAATGTCGCGAAGCTACACGTGACAAATTCCAAGCGAAACTCTCTTTCTAGCAAAAGGAGTTTATTATTAACATTTACGTACTTTTTTGACTTTCCTGACAATATGGTAGCATCAAAGTGTTATAATATGTATATAGTTTGGAATGGGCTATTTAATAGCTTTCATTCGATACCTATATTTTTATAATATAGGTACGCTCGAAAAACATAACCCTCCTTCTGACGCAGTCGGGTAAAAAGTGATCACTAGTACATGACATAATTTTTCGTCGAAGCGACTAGCCTAGTTGGTAGTGACCTTGCCTACGAAGTAAGCGGTCCCAGGTTCGATTTTTCAGTAAGTTTAACTTCGTGTGATGAGTACAATTATTTTGTTTTCTCGGTCTTGGATATTTTAAGTGTGTAGGTACAAGTTTTTTTATACATTAGTATGCGTGTTTGTTGTCTAGTACCCCAGTACGAGCCAAAAAATTAGTTTGGGACTAGGGTCAATTTGTGTGCTGTGCCCTAATATTTAGGTATTTATTTATTTTAAGTTATCTGTAACTAGCGACCCGCCCTCGCTTCGCTTCTGTTTGTGTGAGTTTTCTGTAATACTCGTAAATAATTCAGACTTTTTTATACATAAAAACCTTCCTCTTGAATCACTCTATCTATTGGTGAAAACTCCTCCCAAACTTTAGTCTGATTTTAAGAAAAATAATGTCATCATAATGCTTTTTCAAATAAGCGTGTGTTATCGGTATAGTAATTTTTAATGGTTTAGTCGCCAGTCGGGTTAGTTCTTTAAGTATTTAAGTGTTTTTCACTAAAAACATATGAAACGCGTATATTGCCAAATCAAATACAAATTATAGTAGTATAAAAAACTTCTTGTAACTGGTGCTAAATCTAAATCCATTTGTGTTTTTAAATGCCAGTAAAATACATTGATAGAACCTCGGTTGATTTAAGCTATACAAAATAATTTCAGGTTATTCACTCCAGAAAAAGTCAGAAGAAAAACAGATGAGACTGAAAATCCATGTCCACACGACGGACCGTGCACAAAACACATTTTAAAGGTAAATAAGTTCTATTTTTAAATACCCATTGATTTGTATAGTTCACATAAATCGTCACTTCGTCTCTTCCCACCAGTTCAAGTTTCATAATTATGGTCCCAACGGAAGATGAGCACTGACTTTAGTGCCAGCACTAACGCTGAGTTGGAACCATTTTGGGGCCGTTTCGTGGCTTCATTTTTCTTGTGCGTTAATCTGCACTATGTTGTTATATGACGAATAAACGTTTTTCCTTCTTTCTTTCTTTCTTTCTATGTAAGTACCATACAAGTCTACTATACTGCCGTGATACCATGAAAGGCGGTGAACTGTATACTGGGTGTCCCTAAAACCAACGTCAAAAGTGAAAGGGCTGATAAAGCAGCTAAAAAGCTATCGATCTAACACCTAAGTATGTTCAGTGGTTGTTACTAGTTTCGGAGATATTGATTATTTTAATCTGAATTTTTGTAATTTTCCCTTGTGTCCACGTCACGAAAAATCATTAATTTCATGTTTTATTTCATAAGTTTTTCCGTGTTATCTTACATAATTAGAATCATTACGAATCAGCGAAGTTACAAAAAATCAGATTAAAATGATCAATATCTCCGAAACTAGTAACAATCGTTGAATATACATAGGGGTTAAATCGATAGCTTTTTAGCTGCACTATCAGCCCTCTCAGTTTTAGCGTTGATTTTAGGGACACCTGTATAAAAGCATGTATCATATGTATAAAAACACTAACTGCTATAACTCTGTCCCTTACACTCACCCTAAACTTAATTACTTTGCCATGTCATGGTAACTCCTCTGAGGATTTCGTACCATCACAAAATACAATAGATACTAAAGCACACACAAGTAAAAGACTCATTAAAAAAACAACCAGCAAAGTAAAGCAATCACACAAGCAGATCACAACCTGGCGCCTTACGCTACTTTGATTTTACCTCTATTGCAATCGTGTTATTTATGGCTCAGCCGCCAACTGTCAAGTTAATAAAAGCTATCATTACACTAACAATACGAGTACCTACGACGAAAATGTAGCACAACATAATTAAGTACGTATTATAAGGAACCAGGATTAGCCTGCCTAAAAACATCAATTTAATTACTTATTTGGTTATTCTCTTCTATCTTATTTTTTCAGGGCACGGCTACATATTTTGGAGTAGGAACAGCTCTAACTCTTGCCCGGGTGCTTTTGCCCAAACTCAGATCACCAATGAAGGCGCTCTCATCTATCGAACCAAAGCATTTCAAGATGGGCCTGTTCTTTGGATCCTATATCGGTATTTACAGAGTACGATTTGTTACTAAACGATATTTTAATTAAGAAAAAAAAATCGATATCGAGCGTCGATCGTGTTAAATGAAAAAAAAACAGCGAATAATGTCGCACCAATTGACCTAGTCCTAAACTAAGCTCTAGGCTTGTACTTTGGGTATTAGACAACGATATTAATACTTATATAGAGAAATCTGTACTTAAATACATAGAAAACATCCACGACTCGAGAACAAAATAATATTCGCGCTCATCACACAAATATCTACCCTTATCGGGATTTAAACGCAGGATCGCTAGCTTCGCAGGCAGGGTCACGGTTAACGAAGAATACTATTTCAAATTTCCCAACCTCAGAATTAGAAATATTGTCCCAAATATAAATCTTTTTTTGATTTTTTTCCATTTCTATGCTGACGCACTGATCTTAAAATCATTTTCTGTAAGAAAACAATAGTACATCGTTGCCTAGGCGCGCTAAAGTAAGGGATTTCCTGACGAGCTGGTTAACAGGCCGAGCAACAGCGAGGCCTGCTAAAATACGAGTCAGGAAATCCTCGTTTCCGCCGAGGCATACATAATGCTTTTCTCAAACAATGCGAGGAAATTATACAAATAAATAAAAAATATTCAAATACATGATTATAAGTATTTTTAAAAACCTTTGACAAATTCGGAGAGAATGTTTGTTTGCTTCATACGGTAATTAATTAAGATAGTTTCACGCACAACGAGCCGCCGCCTGCCGACGCTCCGCGGAGCCCCGCCGCGCCGCCGCCCCTCACTGCGCGCCCACAAGTTGGGTGTACGGGATTTTTGTCATGGTCCTTACGATTTTATACGCAATAGAGAGCACTCATGCGTGAACAATATGGACATGGACGGAAAGTGTTTTAATATGGTTTTTTTACTCCTAGGAGTAAAAAGAGGGATTTTCCGGCCATGTGTTTCAATCGGAAAACCGGTCATTCCGAGCATGTTTGAGAAAAAACAATAACCTACCTACAACTGAATAATACTCGTACGTTTCAGGTGTTTGACTTTGAATAATTGAAAAGTCAACCCTGAATTATCTACCTTTTACAACAGTATTCTTGGTAACACCTTAAGTTAATGTATTTTTGGTCCATTGCAGGCTGTGATATGCTACATGAGCCGTAAGCGCGGTGTCGACTCAGCGTTGTACGCGCTTCCAGCCGGATATCTCGCAGGACTTTCGTTTCTATTTAGTCCAAGTTTAGGATTCGCAGCAGCATCAATTACTGCTGCATTAAAAGTAAGTCCTTTATTAAACACTTTCTACAATATTACTGAACCTCTTGATTGTTGAATATTATGTTTAATTTTTCAATTAGGTGCGTAGACAAAAATATGGTTTAACTGGATTTTTGGTTTGAAAAACCACTCTTCGATTACTTAAGCGTTTCTGTCCTCAGTACATAGCACTCAAAATTTAATTCAGAAAATTCTTTCGGCCTCAATTTCAAATCTTAACATCCCTCATTTTGAACAGGCCAGAGATGCATGGCTTGTAGCCTGCCCGAATACCGAGCTCCCCAAAACTCCTACTTCTCAGAGGTTGTGGGACGAACCGATCTGCGAGCAAGTACGGAATCAACACTTAGAAACGTGCAACAGCTACGCAGATCGTGCCAAACTCCTAGCGGTTGGAGTATGGGAATCGGGTTTATGATTACAGGCGCTCCCATCGTCGAACTCTGGAACTCTTTTAGATTCATCTACTTTCAGAATTGCAACTTCACTCCGCTTGGGTGCGCAATGTTGTGCTAATCGCCGTTGCCAGTTTGGAGCTAGCGTCGTTCGGCTTGGTCACCACGGCTTGTCCTGCGCTAGAAGCGCTGGCAGATTATCCCGTCACTCAAGCCTTAATGACGTTATACGCTGGGCTTTTACCAGCGCTAACTGTGCGGCCATTTTGGAACCAAATGGTCTCATGCGTGACGATGGTAAAGATCTGATGGGATGACCCTTATTCCGTGGAAGTTGGGACGGCCATTGGTGTGAGATGCTACTTGCGTGGATACCCTTGCGCCGTCACACCTTCCCAGATCGAGAATTAAAGCTGGATTCACGGCAGAATCAGCGGAGACCCTGAAAAGACGCAAGTACAGTCAGCTCGATAGAAGCTACGTATTTGAGCCTTTTGGGGTCGAAACTTTAGGACCGTGCGGATCGGGAGCTCATAAATTTTTTAAAGATCTTTCCAAGCGACAAAAATGCTGGCCTTTATTTGGCACAAAGATTAAACATTGCCATTCAATGTGGAAATGCTGCTAGCATTTTGGAAACGATGCCCACTGGCAGCGGTTTATTAGATTAGTGTAATTTTAAGTTTATTTTAGGTATATTTAAAAGTAGTTGTACTATTAATTATTTGCAAAATGGTTCTTTAACAAAATAAATAAACAACAGAGGGCACTTAAGCAGGTACCTAATAAATACCTACCACCATCATCATGTGTTCAGAGGGCCCTGCCAAGATGCATTGCGCTAACTAACGTTTCTATTCGTTTCGTTTTTAAACCAATCGCGTCACTGGTAGATGACGTGATACGAAAAGTCACGTGATTTACCAGTGACGCGATTGGTTTTTAAAATAAATCAAATAGAAACGCTTGTTAGCGCAATGCATATTGGCAGGGCCCTCTGGGATCCTCAAAGTATACTTTACTCTCAGAATAACACT